>OX451741.1:426641323-427342573 GCA_948472305.1 Vicia faba
ATTTTTGTTACTATAATGGATTGTATCCTTGTCGTTATGGAAGATAGTCTGTTGTTGATATCTTTGTTACTCCAATGGATAGTAGCCTAGTCATTATGGAAGGTAGTTTGTGTACGAGATTTTAGTTACTCCAATGGATGGTAGCCTTGTCATTATGGAAGGTAGTCTGTTGTCGAGATTTTTTATACTCCAATGGATTCTAGCCTTGTCATTATGGAAGGTAGTCTGTTGTAGATATTTTTGTTATTCTAAGGGATGGTAGCCTTGTCATTATGGAATCTAGTATGTTGTCGATATTTTTGTTATTCTAATGGATGGTAGCCTTGTCATTATGAAAGGTAGTCTATTGTCGAGTTTTTGTCACTATAATAGATTGTAGCCTTGTCATTATGGAAGGTAGTCTGTTGTAGATATTTTTGTTAATCCAATGGATGGTAGCCTTGTCATTATAGAAGGTAGTATATTGTTTAGATTTTTGTCACTACAACGAATGGTAGCCTTGCATTATGGAAGGTAATATGTTGTCAACATTTTTGTTACTACAATAGATTGTAGCCTTGTCATTATGGAAGGTAGTCTGTTGTCGATATCTTTGTTACTCCAATGGATGGTAGCCTAGTCATTATGGAAGGTAGTCTGTTGTCGAGTTTTTTGTTACTCCAATGGATGGTAGCCTTGTCATTATGGAAGGTAGTCTGTTGTCGATATTTTTGTTACTACAATGGATTGTAGCCTTGTCGTTATTGAAGATAGTATTTTTCGATATCTTTGTTACTCCAATGGATGGTAGCCTATTCATTATGGAAGGTAGTTTTTGTACGAGATTTTAGTTACTCCAATGGATGGTAGCCTTGTCATTATTAAAGGTAGTCTGTTGTCGAAATTTTTGTTACTCCAATGGATGGTAGCCTTGTCATTATAGAAGGTAATATATTGTCAAGATTTTTGTCATTAAAATTGATGGTAGCCTTGTCATTATAGAAGGTAGTCTGTTGTCGAGATTTTTGTTACTAAAAAGGATTGTAGCCTTGTCGTTGTGGAAGGTAGTCTGTTGTCGGTATCTTTGTTACTCCAATGGATGGTAGCCTAGTCATTATGGAAGGTATTTTCTGTACGAGATTTTGGTTACTCCAATGGATGGTAGCCTTGTCATTATGGAAAGTAGTCTGTTGTCGAGATTTTTGTTATTCCAATGGATGGTAGCCTTGTCATTATGAAAGGTAGTCTATTGTCGAGATTTTTGTTACTATAATAAATTGTAGCCTTCTCATTATGGCAGGTAGTCTGTTGTCGAGATTTTTGTTACTCCAATGGATGGTAGCCTTCTCATTATAGAAGGTAGTATATTGTTGAGATTTTTTTCACTATAGTGAATAGTGGCCTTGTCATTATAGAAGGTAGTCTGTTGTCGAGATTTTTGTTACTACAATGGATTGTAGCCTTGTCATTATGGAAGGTAGTTTGTTGTCGATATCTGTGTTACTCCAATGGATGGTAGCCTAGTCATGATTGAAGGTAGTTTGTGTATGATAATTTTTTTATTCCAATGGATGGTAGTGTTGTCATTATGGAAGGTAGTACATTGTCGAGATTTCAGTCACTACAATGGACGGTAGCCTTCTCATTATGGAAGGTAGTCTATTGTCAAGATTTTTGTTACTATAATAGATTGTAGCCTTGTCATTATGGAAGGTAGTCTGTTGTCGAGTTTTTGTCACTATAATAGATTGTAGCCTTGTCATTATGGAAGGTAGTCTGTTGTCGAGATTTTTGTTAATCCAATGGATGGTAGCCTAGTCATTATGGAAGGTAGTCTGTTGTCGATATCTTTGTTACTCCAATGGATGGTAGCCTAGTCATTATGGAAGGTAGTATGTTGTCTAGTTTTTTGTTACTCCAATGGATCGTAGCCTTGTCATTATGGAAGGTAGTCTGTTGTCGATATTTTTGTTACTACAATGGATTGTAGCCTTGTCGTTATGGAAGATAGTCTATTTTCGATATCTTTGTTACTCCAATGGATGGTAGCCTAGTCATTATGGAAGGTAGATTTTGTACGAGATTTTAGTGAGTCCAATGGATGCTAGCCTTGTCATTATTAAAGGTAGTCTGTTGTCGATATTTTTGTTACTCCAATGGATGGTAGCCTTGTCATTATAGAAGGTAATATATTGTTGAGATTTTTGTCACTATAATGGATGGTAGCCTTGTCATTATAGAAGGTAGTCTGTTGTCGAGATTTTTGTTACTATAATGGATTGTAGCCTTGTCGTTGTGGAAGGTAGTCTGTGGTCGGTATCTTTGTTACTCCAATGGATGGTAGCCTAGTCATTATGGAAGGTACTTTGTGTACGAGATTTTAGTTACTCCAATGGATGGTAGCCTTGTCATTATGGAAGGTAGTCTGTTGTCGATATTTTTGTTATTCCAATGGATGGTAGCCTTGTCATTATGAAAGGTAGTCTATTGTCGAGATTTTTGTTACTATAATAGATTGTAGCCTTCTCATTATGGAAGGTAGTCTGTTGTCGAGATTTTTGTTACTCCAATGGATGGTAGCCTTCTCATTATAGAAGGTAGTATATTGTTCAGATTTTTGTCACTACAATAAATGGTAGCCTTGTCATTATAGAATGTAGTCTGTTGTCGAGATTTTTGTTACTACAATGGATTGTAGCCTTGTCATTATGGAAGGTAGTATGTTGTCGATATCTGTGTTACTCCAATGGATGGTAGCCTAGTCATTATGGAAGGTAGTTTGTGTATGATAATTTTTTTATTCCAATGGATGGTAGTGTTGTCATTATAGAAGGTAGTACATTGTCGAGATTTCAGTCACTACAATGGATGGTAGCCTTGTCATTATGGAAGGTAGTCTATTGTCGAGATTTTTTTTTACTTCAATAGATTGTAGCCTTGTCATTATGGAAGGTAGTCTGTTGTCGAGATTTTTGTTACTCCAATGGATGGTAGCCTTGTCATTATGGAAGGTAGTCTGTTGTTGATATCTTTGTTACTCCAATGGATGGTAGCCTAGTCATTATGGAAGGTAGTCTGTTGTCGAGTTTTTTGTTACTTCAATGGTTGGTAGCCTTGTCATTATGGAAGGTAGTATGTTGTCGAAATTATTGTTACTCCAATGGATGGTAGCCTTGTCATTATAGAAAGTAATATATTGTCGAGATTTTTGTCACTATAATGGATGGTAGCCTTGTCATTATGGAAGGTAGTCTGTTGTCGAGATTTTTGTTACTATAATGGGTTGTAGCCTTGTCGTTGTGGAAGGTAGTCTGTTGTTGATATTTTGTTACTCCAATGGATGGTAGCCTAGTCATTATGGAAGGTAGTTTGTGTACGAGATTTTAGTTACTCCAATGGATGGTAGCCTTGTCATTATGGAAGGTAGTCTGTTGTCGAGATTTTTTATACTCCAATGGATTCTAGCCTTGTCATTATGGAAGGTAGTTTGTTGTAGATATTTTTATTAATCTAAGGGATGGTAGCCTTGTCATTATGGAATGTAGTATGTTGTCGATATTTTTTTTATTCTAATGGATGATAGCCTTGTCATTATGAAAGGTAGTCTATTGTCGAGTTTTTGTCACTATAATAGATTGTAGCCTTGTCATTATGGAAGTTAGTCTGTTGTAGAGATTTTTGTTAATCCAATGGATGGTAGCCTTGTCATTATAGAAGGTAGTATATTGTTTAGATTTTTGTCACTACAACGAATGGTAGCCTTGTCATTATGGAAGGTAATATGTTGTCGACATTTTTGTTACTACAATGGATTGTAGCCTTGTCATTATGGAAGGTAGTCTGTTGTCGATATCTTTGTTACTCCAATGGATGGTAGCCTAGTCATTATGGAAGGTAGTCTGTTGTCGAGTTTTTTGATACTCCAATGGATGGTAGCCTTGTCATTATGGAAGGTAGTCTGTTGTCGATATTTTTGTTACTACAATGGATTGTAGCCTTGTCTTTATGGAAGATAGTATTTTTCGATATCTTTGTTACTCCAATGGATGGTAGCCTAGTCATTATGGAAGGTAGTTTTTGTACGACATTTTAGTTACTCCAATGGATGGTAGCCTTGTCATTATTAAAGGTAGTCTGTTGTCGAAATTTTTGTTACTCCAATGGATGGTAGCCTTGTCATTATAGAAGGTAATATATTGTCGAGATTTTTTGTCATTATAATGGATGGTAGCCTTGTCATTATAGAAGGTAGTCTGTTGTCGAGATTTTTGTTGCTACAAAGGATTGTAGCCTTGTCGTTGTTGAAGGTAGTTTGTTGTCGGTATCTTTGTTACTCCAATGGATGGTAGCCTAGTCATTATGGAATGTAGTTTGTGTACGGGATTTTAGTTACTCTAATGGATGGTAGCCTTGTCATTATGGAAAGTAGTCTGTTGTCGAGATTTTTGTTATTCCAATGGATGGAAGCCTTGTCATTATGAAAGGTAGTCTATTGTCTAGATTTTTGTTACTATAATAGATTGTAGCCTTCTCATTATGGAAGGTAGTCTGTTGTCGAGATTTTTGTTACTCCAATGGATGGTAGCCTTCTCATTATAGAAGGTAGCATATTGTTGAGATTTTTGTCACTACAGTGAATGGTAGCCTTGTCATTATGGAAGGTAGTCTATTGTCGATATTTTTGTTACTACAATGGATTGTAGCCTTGTCATTATGGAAGGTAGTATATTGTTCAGATTTTTTTCACTACAATGAATGGTAGCCTTGTCATTATGGAAGGTAGTCTGTTGTCGAGATTTTTGTTACTACAATGGATTGTAGCCTTGTCATTATGGAAGGTAGTTTGTTATCGATATCTGTGTTACTCCAATGGATGGTAGCCTAGTCATCATTGAAGGTAGTTTGTGTATGGTAATTTTTTTATTCAAATGGATGGTAGCGTTGTCATTATAGAAGGTAGTACATTGTCGAGATTTCAGTCACTACAATGGATGGTAGCCTTGTCATTATGGAAGTTAGTCTATTGTCGAGATTTTTGATACTATAATAGATTGTAGCCTTGTCATTATGGAAGGTAGTCTGTTGTCGATATCTTTGTTACTCCAATGGATGGTATCCTAGTCATTATGGAAGGTAGTCTGTTGTCGAGTTTTTTGTTACTCCAATGGATGGTAGCCTTGTCATTATGGAAGGTAGTCTGTTATCGATATTTTTGTTACTACAATGGATTGTAGCCTTGTCGTTATGGAAGATAGTATGTTTTCGATATCTTTGTTACTCCAATGGATGGTAGCCTAGTCATTATGGAAGGTAGTTTTTGTACGAGATTTTAGTTACTCCAATGGATGGTAGCCTTGTCATTATTAAAGGTAGTTTGTTGTTGATACTTTTGTTACTCCAATGGATGGTAGCCTTGTCATTATAGAAGGTAATATATTGTCGAGATTTTTGTCATTATAATGGATGGTAGCCTTGTCATTATAGAAGGTAGTCTGTTGTCGATATTTTTGTTACTACAAAGGATTGTAGCCTTGTCGTTGTGGAATGTAGTCTGTTGTCGGTATCTTTGTTACTCCAATGGATGGTAGCCTAGTCATTATGGAAGGTAGTTTGTGTACGAGATTTTAGTTACTCCAATGGATGGTAGCCTTGTCATTATGGAAAGTAGTCTGTTGTCGAGATTTTTGTTTTTCCAATGGATGGTAGCCTTGTCATTATAAAAGGTAGTCTATTGTCGAGATTTTTGTTACTAAAATAGATTGTAGCCTTCTCATTATGGAAGGTAGTCTGTTGTCGAGATTTTTGTTACTCCAATGGATGGTATCCTTCTCATTATAGAAGGTAGCATATTGTTGAGATTTTTGTCACTACAATGGATTGTAGCCTTGTCATTATGGAAGGTAGTCTGTTGTCGATATTTGTGTTACTCCAATGGATGGTAGCCTAGTCATCATTGAAGGTAGTTTGTGTACGACATTTTAGTTACTCCAATGGATGGTAGCCTTGTCATTATTAAAGGTAGTCTGTTGTCGAAATTTTTGTTACTCCAATGGATGGTAGCCTTGTCATTATAGAAGGTAATATATTGTTGAGATTTTTGTCACTACAATGGATTGTAGCCTTGTCATTATGGAAGGTAGTCTGTTGTCGATATTTGTGTTACTCCAATGGATGGTAGCCTAGTCATTATGGAAGGTAGTTTTTGTACGACATTTTAGTTACTCCAATGGATGGTAGCCTTGTCATTATTAAAGGTAGTCTGTTGTCGAAATTTTTGTTACTCCAATGGATGGTAGCCTTGTCATTATAGAAGGTAATATATTGTCGAGATTTTTTATCATTATAATGGATGGTAGCCTTGTCATTATAGAAGGTAGTCTGTTGTCGAGATTTTTGTTGCTACAAAGGATTGTAGCCTTGTCATTGTTGAAGGTAGTTTGTTGTCGGTATCTTTGTTACTCCAATGGATGGTAGCCTAGTCATTATGGAATGTAGTTTGTGTACGGAATTTTAGTTACTCTAATGGATGGTAGCCTTGTCATTATGGAAAGTAGTCTGTTGTCGAGATTTTTGTTATTCCAATGGATGGAAGCCTTGTCATTATGAAAGGTAGTCTATTGTCTAGATTTTTGTTACTATAATAGATTGTAGCCTTCTCATTATGGAAGGTAGTCTGTTGTCGAGATTTTTGTTACTCCAATGGATGGTAGCCTTCTCATTATAGAAGGTAGCATATTGTTGAGATTTTTGTCACTACAATGAATGGTAGCCTTGTCATTATGGAAGGTAGTCTATTGTCGATATTTTTGTTACTACAATGGATTGTAGCCTTGTCATTATGGAAGGTAGTATATTGTTCAGATTTTTTTCACTACAATGAATGGTAGCCTTGTCATTATGGAAGGTAGTCTGTTGTCGAGATTTTTGTTACTACAATGGATTGTAGCCTTGTCATTATGGAAGGTAGTTTGTTATCGATATCTGTGTTACTCCAATGGATGGTAGCCTAGTCATCATTGAAGGTAGTTTGTGTATGATAATTTTTTTATTCAAATGGATGGTAGCGTTGTCATTATAGAAGGTAGTACATTGTCGAGATTTCAGTCACTACAATGGATGGTAGCCTTGTCATTATGGAAGGTAGTCTATTGTCGAGATTTTTGATACTATAATAGATTGTAGCCTTGTCATTATGGAAGGTAGTCTGTTGTCGATATCTTTGTTACTCCAATGGATGGTATCCTAGTCATTATGGAAGGTAGTCTGTTGTCGAGTTTTTTGTTACTCCAATGGATGGTAGCCTTGTCATTATGGAAGGTAGTCTGTTATCGATATTTTTGTTACTACAATGGATTGTAGCCTTGTCGTTATGGAAGATAGTATGTTTTCGATATCTTTGTTACTCCAATGGATGGTAGCCTAGTCATTATGGAAGGTAGTTTTTGTACGAGATTTTAGTTACTCCAATGGATGGTAGCCTTGTCATTATTAAAGGTAGTTTGTTGTTGATACTTTTGTTACTCCAATGGATGGTAGCCTTGTCATTATAGAAGGTAATATATTGTCGAGATTTTTGTCATTATAATGGATGGTAGCCTTGTCATTATAGAAGGTAGTCTGTTGTCGAGATTTTTGTTACTACAAAGGATTGTAGCCTTGTCGTTGTGGAATGTAGTCTGTTGTCGGTATCTTTGTTACTCCAATGGATGGTAGCCTAGTCATTATGGAAGGTAGTTTGTGTACGAGATTTTAGTTACTCCAATGGATGGTAGCCTTGTCATTATGGAAAGTAGTCTGTTGTCGAGATTTTTGTTTTTCCAATGGATGGTAGCCTTGTCATTATAAAAGGTAGTCTATTGTCGAGATTTTTGTTACTAAAATAGATTGTAGCCTTCTCATTATGGAAGGTAGTCTGTTGTCGAGATTTTTGTTACTCCAATGGATGGTATCCTTCTCATTATAGAAGGTAGCATATTGTTGAGATTTTTGTCACTACAATGGATTGTAGCCTTGTCATTATGGAAGGTAGTTTGTTGTCGATATTTGTGTTACTCCAATGGATGGTAGCCTAGTCATCATTGAAGGTAGTTTGTGTATGATAATTTTTTATTCCAACGGATGGTAGCGTTGTCATTATAAATGGTAGTACATTGTCGAGATTTCAGACACTACAATGGATGGTAGCCTTGTCATTATGGAAGGTAGTCTATTGTCGAGATTTTTGTTACTATAATAGATTGTAGCCTTATCATTATTGAAGGTAGTCTGTTGTCGAGATTTTTGTTACTCCAATGGATGGTAGCCTTGTCATTATGGAAGGAAGTCTGTTGTCGATATCTTTGTTACTCCAATGGATAGTAGCCTAGTCATTATGGAAGGTAGCCTGTTGTCGAGATTTTTATTACTCCAATGGATGGTAGCCTTGTCATTATAGAAGGTAATATATTGTCGAGATTTTTGTCACTATTATGGATGGTAGCCTTGTCATTATGGAAGGTAGTCTGTTGTCGAGATTTTTGTTACTATAATGGATTGTAGCCTTGTCATTGTGGAAGGTAGTCTGTTGTTGATATCTTTGTTACTCCAATGGATGGTAGCCTAGTAATTATGAAAGGTAGTTTGTGTACGAGATTTTAGTTACTCCAATGGATGGTAGCCTTGTCATTATGGAAGGTAGTCTGTTGTCGAGATTTTTTATACTCCAATGGATTCTAGCCTTGTCATTATGGGAGGTAGTCTGTTGTAGAGATTTTTGTTACTCTAAGGGATGGTAGCCTTGTCATTATGGAACGTAGTATGTTGTCGATATTTTTGTTATTCTAATGGATGGTAGCCTTGTCATTATGAAAGGTAGTCTATTGTCGAGATTTTTGTCACTATAATAGATTGTAGCCTTGTCATTATGGAAGGTAGTCTGTTGTCGAGATTTTTGTTAATCTAATGGATGGTAGCCTTGTCATTATAGAAGGTAGTATATTGTTATGATTTTTGTCACTACAATGAATGGTAGCCTTGTCATTATGGAAGGTAGTCTGTTGTCGAGATTTTTGTTACTAAATTGGATTGTAGCCTTGTCATTATGGAAGGTAGTCTGTTGTCGATATCTTTGTTACTACAATTGATGGTAGCCTTGTCATTAGGGAAGGTAGTCTATTGTCCAGATTTTTGTAACTATAATAGATTGTAGCCTTGTGATTATGGAAGGTAGTCTGTTGTCAAGATTTTTGTTACTCCAATGGATGGTAGCCTTGTCATTATGGAAGGTAGTCTGTTGTCGATATCTTTTTTACTCCAATGGATGCTAGCCTAGTCATTATGGAAGGTAGTCTGTTGTCGAGTTTTTTGTTACTTCAATGGTTGGTAGCCTTGTCATTATGGAAGGTAGTCTGTTATCGAGATTTTTGTTACTCCAATGGATGGTAGCTTTGTCATTATAGAAGGTAATATATTATCGAGATTTTTGTCACTATAATGGATGGTAGCCTTGTCATTATAGAAGGTAGTCTGTCGTCGAGATTTTTGTTACTACAATGGATTGTAGCCTTGTCGTTGTGGAAGGTAGTCTGTTGTCGGTATCTCTGTTACTCCAATGGATGGTAGCCTAGTCATTATGGAAGGTAGTTTGTGTACGAGATTTTAGTTACTCCAATGGATGGTAGCCTTGTCAATATGGAAGGTAGTCTGTTGTCGAGATTTTTGTTATTCCAATGGATGGTAGCCTTTTCATTATGAAAGGTAGTATATTGTCGAGATTTTTGTTACTATAATAGATTGTAGCCTTCTCATTATGGAAGGTAGTCTGTTGTCGAGATTTTTGTTACTACAAAGGATTGTAGCCTTGTCGTTGTGGAAGGTAGTATATTGTTGAGATTTTTGTCACTACAATGAATGGTATCCTTGTCATTATGGAAGGTAGTCTGTTGTCGAGATTTTTGTTACTACAATGGATTGTAGCCTTGTCATTATGGAAGGTAGTCCGTTGTCGATATCTGTGTTACTCCAATGGATGGTAGCCTAGTCATTGAAGGTAGTTTGTGTATGATAATTTTTTTATTCCAATGGATGGTAGCGTTGTCATTATAGAAGGTAGTACATTGTCGAGATTTCAGTCACTATAATGGATGGTAGCCTTGTCATTATGGAAGGTAGTCTATTGTCAAGATTTTTGTTACTATAATAGATTGTAGCCTTGTCATTATGAAAGGTAGTCTGTTGTTGAGATTTTTGTTACTCCAATGGATGGTATCCTTGTCATTATGGAAGGTAGTCTGTTGTCGATATCTTTGTTACTCCAATGGATGGTAGCCTAGTCATTATGGAAGGTAGTCTGTTGTCGTATTTTTTGTTACTTCAATGGTTGGTAGCCTTGTCATTATGGAAGGTAGTATGTTGTCGAGATTTTTGTTACTCCAATGGATGGTAGCCTTGTCATTATAGAAGGTAATATATTGTCGAGATTTTTGTCACTATTATGGATGGTAGCCTTGTCATTATGGAAGGTAGTCTGTTGTCGAGATTTTTGTTACTATAATGGATTGTAGCCTTGTCGTTGTGGAAGGTAGTCTGTTGTCGATATCTTTGTTACTCCAATGGATGGTAGCCTAGTCATTATGAAAGGTAGTTTGTGTACGAGATTTTAGTTACTCCAATGGATGGTAGCCTTGTCATTTAGGAAGGTAGTCAGTTGTCGAGATTTTTTATACTCCAATGGATTCTAGCCTTGTCATTATGGGAGGTAGTCTGTTGTAGAGATTTTTGTTACTCTAAGGGATGGTAGCCTTGTCATTATGGAACGTAGTATGTTGTCGATATTTTTGTTATTCTAATGGATGGTAGCCTTGTCATTATGAAAGGTAGTCTATTGTCGAGATTTTTGTCACTATAATAGATTGTAGCCTTGTCATTATGGAAGGTAGTCTGTTGTTGAGATTTTTGTTAATCCAATGGATGGTAGCCTTGTCATTATAGAAGGTAGTATATTGTTATGATTTTTGTCACTACAATGAATGGTAGCCTTGTCATTATGGAAGGTAGTCTGTTGTCGATATTTTTGTTACTACAATGGATTGTAGTCTTGTCATTATGGAAGGTAGTCTATTGTCGATATCTTTGTTACTACAATTGATGGTAGCCTTGTCTTTAGGGAAGGTAGTCTATTGTCGAGATTTTTGTTACTCCAATGGATGGTAGCCTTGTCATTATGGAAGGTAGTCTGTTGTCGATATTTTTGTTACTACAATGGATTGTTGCCTTGTCGTTATGGAAGATAGTCTATTTTCGATATCTTTGTTACTCCAATGGATGGTAGCCTAGTCATTATGGAAGGTAGATTTTGTACGAGATTTTAGTTAGTCCAATGGATGGTAGCCTTGTCATTATTAAAGATAGTCTGTTGTCGAGATTTTTGTTACTCCAATGGATGGTAGCCTTTTCATTATAGAAGGTAATATATTGTCGAGATTTTTGTCACTATAATGGATGGTAGCCTTGTCATTATAAAAGGTAGTCTGTTGTCGAGATTTTTGTTAATACAATGGATTGTAGCCTTGTCGTTGTGGAAGGTAGTCTGTGGTCGGTATCTTTGTTACTCCAATGGATGGTAGCCTAGTCATTATGGAAGGTAGTTTGTGTACGAGATTTTAGTTACTCCAATGGATGGTAGCCTTGTCATTATGGAAGGTAGTCTGTTGTCGAGATTTTTGTTATTCCAATGGATGGTAGCCTTGTCATTATGAAAGGTAGTCTATTGTCGAGATTTTTGTTATTATAATAGATTGTAGCCTTCTCATTATGGAAGGTAGTCTGTTGTCGAGATTTTTGTTACTCCAATGGATGGTAGCCTTCTCATTATAGAAGGTAGTATATTGTTCAGATTTTTGTCACTACAATAAATGGTAGCCTTGTCATTATGGAATGTAGTCTGTTGTCGAGATTTTTGTTACTACATTGGATTGTAGCCTTGTCATTATGGAAGGTAGTATGTTGTCGATATCTGTGTTACTCCAATGGATGGTAGCCTAGTCATCATTGAAGGTAGTTTGTGTATGATAATTTTTTTATTCCAATGGATGGTAGTGTTGTCATTATAGAAGGTAGTACATTGTCGAGATTTCAATCACTACAATGGATGGTAGCCTTGTCATTATGGAAGGTAGTCTATTGTCGAGATTTTTTTTTACTATAATAGATTGTAGCCTTGTCATTATGGAAGGTAGTCTGTTGTCAAGATTTTTGTTACTCCAATGGATGGTAGCCTTGTCATTATGGAAGGTAGTCTGTTGTTGATATCTTTGTTACTCCAATGGATGGTAGCCTAGTCATTATGGAAGGTAGTCTGTTGTCGAGTTTTTTGTTACTTCAATGGTTGGTAGCCTTGTCATTATGGAAGGTAGTATGTTGTCGAGATTATTGTTACTCCAATGGATGGTAGCCTTGTCATTATAGAAAGTAATATATTATCGAGATTTTTGTCACTATAATGGATGGTAGCCTTGTCATTATGGAAGGTAGTCTGTTGTCGAGATTTTTGTTACTATAATGGATTGTAGCCTTGTCGTTGTGGAAGGTAGTCTGTTGTTGATATTTTGTTACTCCAATGGATGGTAGCCTAGTCATTATGGAAGGTAGTTTGTGTACGAGATTTTAGTTACTCCAATGGATGGTAGCCTTGTCATTATGGAAGGTAGTCTGTTGTCGAGATTTTTTATACTCCAATGGATTCTAGCCTTGTCATTATGGAAGGTAGTCTGTTGTAGATATTTTTATTATTCTAAGGGATGGTAGCCTTGTCATTATGGAATGTAGTATGTTATCGATATTTTTGTTATTCTAATGGATGATAGCCTTGTCATTATGAAAGGTAGTCTATTGTCGAGTTTTTGTCACTATAATAGATTGTAGCCTTGTCATTATGGAAGGTAGTCTGTTGTAGAGATTTTTGTTAATCCAATGGATGGTAGCCTTGTCATTATAGAAGGTAGTATATTGTTTAGATTTTTGTCACTACAACGAATGGTAGCCTTGTCATTATGGAAGGTAATATGTTGTCGACATTTTTGTTACTACAATGGATTGTAGCCTTGTCATTATGGAAGGTAGTCTGTTGTCGATATCTTTGTTACTCCAATGGATGGTAGCCTAGTCATTATGGAAGGTAGTCTGTTGTCGAGTTTTTTGATACTCCAATGGATGGTAGCCTTGTCATTATGGAAGGTAGTCTGTTGTCGATATTTTTGTTACTACAATGGATTGTAGCCTTGTCGTTATGGAAGATAGTATTTTTCGATAACTTTGTTACTCCAATGGATGGTAGCCTAGTCATTATGGAAGGTAGTTTTTGTACGACATTTTAGTTACTCCAATGGATGGTAGCCTTGTCATTATTAAAGGTAGTCTGTTGTCGAAATTTTTGTTACTCCAATGGATGGTAGCCTTGTCATTATAGAAGGTAATATATTGTCGAGATTTTTGTCATTATAATGGATGGTAGCCTTGTCATTATAGAAGGTAGTCTGTTGTCGAGATTTTTGTTGCTACAAAGGATTGTAGCCTTGTCGTTATGGAAGGTAGTCTGTTGTCGGTATCTTTGTTACTCCAATGAATGGTAGCCTAGTCATTATGGAATGTAGTTTGTGTACGGGATTTTAGTTACTCTAATGGATGGTAGCCTTGTCATTATGGAAAGTAGTCTGTTGTCGAGATTTTTGTTATTCCAATGGATGGTAGCCTTGTCATTATGAAAGGTAGTCTATTGTCGAGATTTTTGTTACTATAATAGATTGTAGCCTTCTCATTATGGAAGGTAGTCTGTTGTCGAGATTTTTGTTACTCCAATGGATGGTAGCCTTCTCATTATAGAAGGTAGCATATTGTTGAGATTTTTTTCACTACAATGAATGGTAGCCTTGTCATTATGGAAGGTAGTCTGTTGTCGAGATTTTTGTTACTACAATGGATTGTAGCCTTGTCATTATGGAAGGTAGTCTGTTGTCGATATTTGTGTTACTCCAATGGATGGTAGCCTAGTCATCATTGAAGGTAGTTTGTGTATGATAATTTTTTATTCCAATGGATGGTAGCGTTGTCATTATAAATGGTAGTACATTGTCGAGATTTCAGTCACTACAATGGATGGTAGCCTTGTCATTATGGAAGGTAGTCTATTGTCGAGATTTTTGTTACTATAATAGATTGTAGCCTTATCATTATTGAAGGTAGTCTTTTGTCGAGATTTTTGTTACTCCAATGGATGGTAGCCTAGTCATTATGGAAGGAAGTCTGTTGTCGATATCTTTGTTACTCCAATGGATGGTAGCCCTGTCATTATGGAAGGTAGTCTGTTGTCGAGATTTTTGTTACTCCAATGGATGGTAGCCTTGTCATTATAGAAGGTAATATATTGTCGAGATTTTTGTCACTATTATGGATGGTAGCCTTGTCATTATGGAAGGTAGTCTGTTGTCGAGATTTTTGTTACTATAATGGATTGTAGCCTTGTCATTGTGGAAGGTAGTCTGTTGTTGATATCTTTGTTACTCCAATGGATGGTAGCCTAGTCATTATGAAAGGTAGTTTGTGTACGAGATTTTAGTTACTCCAATGGATGGTAGCCTTGTCATTATGGAAGGTAGTCTGTTGTCGATATTTTTTATACTCCAATGGATTCTAGCCTTGTCATTATGGGAGGTAGTCTGTTGTAGAGATTTTTGTTACTCTAAGGGATGGTAGCCTTGTCATTATGGAACGTAGTATGTTGTCGATATTTTTGTTATTCTAATGGATGGTAGCCTTGTCATTATGAAAGGTAGTCTATTGTCGAGATTTTTGTCACTATAATAGATTGTAGCCTTGTCATTATGGAAGGTAGTTTGTTGTCGAGATTTTTGTTAATCCAATGGATGGTAGCCTTGTCATTATAGAAGGTAGTATATTGTTATGATTTTTGTCACTACAATGAATGGTAGCCTTATCATTATGGAAGGTAGTCTGTTGTCGAGATTTTTGTTACTAAATTGGATTGTAGCCTTGTCATTATGGAAGGTAGTCTGTTGTCGATATCTTTGTTACTACAATTGATGGTAGCCTTGTCATTAGGGAAGGTAGTCTATTGTCCAGATTTTTGTAACTATAATAGATTGTAGCCTTGTGATTATGGAAGGTAGTCTGTTGTCAAGATTTTTGTTACTCCAATGGATGGTAGCCTTGTCATTATGGAAGGTAGTCTGTTGTCGATATCTTTGTTACTTCAATGGTTGGTAGCCTTGTCATTATAAAAGGTAATATATTATCGAGATTTTTGTCACTATAATGGATGGTAGCCTTGTCATTATAGAAGGTAGTCTGTTGTCGAGATTTTTGTTACTACAATGGATTGTAGCCTTGTCGTTGTGGAAGGTAGAATGTTGTCGGTATCTCTGTTACTCCAATGGATGGTAGCCTAGTCATTATGGAAGGTAGTTTGTGTATGAGATTTTAGTTACTCCAATGGATGGTAGCCTTGTCAATATGGAAGGTAGTCTGTTGTCGAGATTTTTGTTATTCCAATGGATGGTAGCCTTTTCATTATGAAAGGTAGTATATTGTCAAGATTTTTGTTACTATAATAGATTGTAGCCTTCTCATTATGGAAGGTAGTCTGTTGTCGAGATTTTTGTTACTACAAAGGATTGTAGCCTTGTCGTTGTGGAAGGTAGTATATTGTTGAGATTTTTGTCACTACAATGAATGGTATCCTTGTCATTATGGAAGGTAGTCTGTTGTCGAGATTTTTGTTACTAAAATGGATTGTAGCCTTGTAATTATGGAAGGTAGTCCGTTGTCGATATATGTGTTACTCCAATGGATGGTAGCCTAGTCATCATTGAAGGTAGTTTGTGTATGATAATATTTTTATTCCAATGGATGGTAGCGTTGTCATTATAGAAGGTAGTACATTGTCGAGATTTCAATCACTACAATGGATGGTAGCCTTGTCATTATGGAAGGTAGTCTATTGTCGAGATTTTTGTTACTATAATAGATTGTAGCCTTGTCATTATGGAAGGTAGTCTGTTGTCGAGATTTTTGTTACTCCAATGGATGGTAGCCTTGTCATTATGGAAGGTAGTCTGTTGTCGATATCTTTGTTACTCCAATGGATGGTAGCCTAGTCATTATGGAAGGTAGTCTGTTGTCGAGTTTTTTGTTACTTCAATGGTTGGTAGCCTTGTCATTATGGAAGGTAGTCTGTTGTCGATATTTTTGTTACTCCAATGGATGGTAGCCTTGTCATTATAGAAGGTAATATATTGTCGAGATTTTTGTCACTACAATGAATGGTAGCCAAGTCATTATGGAAGGTAGTCTGTTGTCGAGATTTTTGTTACTACAATGGATTGTAGCCTTGTCGTTATGGAAGGTAGTCTGTTGTCGATATCTTTGTTACTACAATTCATGGTAGCCTTGTCAATAGGGAAGGTAGTCTATTGTCGATATTTTTGTTACTATAATAGATTGTAGCCTTGTGATTATGGAAGGTAGTCTGTTGTCAAGAATTTTATTACTCTAATGGATGGTAGCCTTGTCATTATGGAAGGTAGTCTGTTGTCGATATCTTTGTTACTCCAATGGATGGTAGCCTAGTCATTATGGAAGGTAGTCTGTTGTCGAGTTTTTTGTTACTTCAATGGTTGGTAGCCTTGTCATTATGGAAGGTAGTCTGTTATCGATAGTTTTGTTACTCCAATGGATGGTAGCCTTGTCATTATAAAAGGTAATATATTAACGAGATTTTTGTCACTATAATGGATGGTAGCCTTGTCATTATAGAAGGTAGTGGGTTGTCGAGATTTTTGTTACTACAATGGATTGTAGCCTTGTCAATGTGAAAGGTAGTCTGTTGTTGGTATCTTTGTTACTCCAATGGATGGTAGCCTAGTCATTATGAAAGGTAGTTTGTGTACGAGATTTTAGTTACTCCAATGGATGGTAGCCTTGTCAATATGGAAGGTAGTCTGTTGTCGAGATTTTTGTTATTCCAATGGATGGTAGCCTTTTCATTATGAAAGGTAGTATATTGTCGAGATTTTTGTTACTATAATAGATTGTAGCCTTCTCATTATGGAAGGTAGTCTGTTGTCGAGATTTTTGTTTCTCCAATGGATGGTAGCTTTCTCATTATAGAAGGTAGTATATTGTTGAGATTTTTGTCACTACAATGAATGGTATCCTTGTCATTATGGAAGGTAGTCTGTTGTCGAGATTTTTGTTACTACAATGGATGGTAGCCTTGTCATTATGGAAGGTTGTCTATTGTCGAGATTTTTGTTACTATAATAGATTGTAGCCTTGTCATTATGGAAGGTAGTCTGTTGTCGAGATTTTTGTTACTCCAATGGATGGTAGCCTTGTCATTTTGGAAGGTAGTATGTTGTCGATATCTTTGTTACTCCAATGGATGGTAGCCTAGTCATTATGGAAGGTAGTCTGTTGTCGAGTTTTTTGTTACTTCAATGGTTGGTAGCCTTGTCATTATGGAAGGTAGTCTGTTGTCGAGATTTTTGTTAATCCAATGGATGGTAGCCTTGTCATTATAGAAGGTAGTATATTGTTATGATTTTTGTCACTACAATGAATGGTAGCCTTGTCATTATGGAAAGTAGTCTATTGTCGAGATTTTTGTTACTACAATGGATTGTAGCCTTGTCATTATGGAAGGTAGTCTGTTGTCGATATCTTTGTTACTACAATTCATGGTAGCCTTGTCATTAGGGAAGGTAGTCTATTGTCGATATTTTTGTTACTATAATAGATTGTAGCCTTGTGATTATGGAAGGTAGTCTGTTGTCAAGAATTTTATTACTCTAATGGATGGTAGCCTTGTCATTATGGAAGGTAGTCTGTTGTCGATATCTTTGTTACTCCAATGGATGGTAGCCTAGTCATTATGGAAGGTAGTCTGTTGTCGAGTTTTTTGTTACTTCAATGGTTGGTAGCCTTGTCATTATGGAAGGTAGTCTGTTATCGAGATTTTTGTTACTCCAATGGATGGTAGCCTTGTCATTATAAAAGGTAATATATTATCGAGATTTTTGTCACTATAATGGATGGTAGCCTTGTCATTATAGAAGGTAGTGTGTTGTCGAGATTTTTGTTACTACAATGGATTGTAGCCTTGTCATTGTGGAAGGTAGTCTGTTGTTGGTATCTTTGTTACTCCAATGGATGGTAGCCTAGTCATTATGAAAGGTAGTTTGTGTACGAGATTTTAGTTACTCAAATGGATGGTAGCCTTGTCAATATGGAAGGTAGTCTGTTGTCGAGATTTTTGTTATTCCAATGGATGGTAGCCTTTTCATTATGAAAGGTAGTATATTGTCGAGATTTTTGTTACTATAATAGATTGTAGCCTTCTCATTATGGAAGGTAGTCTGTTGTCGAGATTTTTGTTTCTCCAATGGATGGTAGCTTGCTCATTATAGAAGGTAGTATATTGTTGAGATTTTTGTCACTACAATGAATGGTATCCTTGTCATTATGGAAGGTAGTCTGTTGTCGAGATTTTTGTTACTACAATGGATTGTAGCCTTGTCATTATGGAAGGTAGTCCGTTGTCGATATTTGTGTTACTCCAATGGATGGTAGCCTAGTCATCATTGAAGGTAGTTTGTGTATGATAATTTTTTTATTCCAATGGATGGTAGCGTTGTCATTATAGAAGGTAGTACATTGTCGAGATTTCAGTCACTACAATGGATGGTAGCCTTGTCATTATGGAAGGTAGTCTATTGTCGAGATTTTTGTTACTATAATAGATTGTAGCTTTGTCATTATGGAAGGTAGTCTGTTGTCGAGATTTTTGTTACTCCAATGGATGGTAGCCTTGTCATTATGGAAGGTAGTATGTTGTCGATATCTTTGTTACTCCAAAGGATGGTAGCCTAGTCATTATGGAAGGTAGTCTGTTGTTGAGTTTTTTTTTACTTCAATGGTTGGTAGCCTTGTCATTATGGAAGGTAGTCTGTTGTCGAGATTTTTTATACTCCAATAGATTCTAGCCTTGTCATTATGGGAGGTAGTCTATTATAGAGATTTTTGTTACTCTAAGGGATGGCAGCCTTGTCATTATGGAACGTAGTATGTTGACGATATTTTTGTTATTCTAATGGATGGTAGCCTTGTCATTATGAAAGGTAGTCTATTGTCGAGATTTTTGTCACTATAATAGATTGTAGCCTTGTCATTATGGAAGGTAGTCTGTTGTCGATATTTTTGTTAATCCAATGGATGGTAGCCTTGTCATTATAGAAGGTAGTATATTGTTATGATTTTTATCACTACAATGAATGGTAGCCTTGTCATTATGGAAGGTAGTCTGTTGTCGAGATTTTTGTTACTACAATGGATTGTAGCCTTGTCATTATTGAAGGTAGTCTGTTGTCGATATCTTTGTTACTACAATTCATGGTAGCCTTGTCATTAGGGAAGCTAGTCTATTGTCGAGATTTTTGTTACTATAATAGATTGTAGCCTTGTGATTATGGAAGGTATTCTGTTGTCAAGATTTTTGTTACTCCAATGGATGGTAGCCTTGTCATTATGGAAGGTAGTCTGTTGTCGATATCTTTGTTACTCCAATGGATGGTAGCCTAGTCATTATGGAAGGTAGTTTGTTGTCGAGTTTTTTGTTACTTCAATGGTTGGTAGCCTTGTCATTATGGAAGGTAGTCTGTTATCGAGATTTTTTTTACTCCAATGGATGGTAGCCTTGTCATTATAAAAGGTAATATATTATCGAGATTTTTGTCACTATAATGGATGGTAGCCTTGTCATTATAGAAGGTAGTTTGTTGTCGAGATTTTTGTTACTACAATGGATTGTAGCCTTGTCATTATGGAAGGTAGTCTGTTGTTGGTATCTTTGTTACTCCAATGGATGGTAGCCTAGTCATTATGGAAGGTAGTTTGTGTACGAGATTTTAGTTACTCCAATGGATGGTAGCCTTGTCAATATGGAAGGTTGTCTGTTGTCGAGATTTTTGTTATTCCAATGGATGGTAGCCTTTTCATTATGAAAGGTAGTATATTGTCGAGATTTTTGTTACTATAATAGATTGTAGCCTTCTCATTATGGAAGGTAGTCTGTTGTCGAGATTTTTGTTTCTCCAATGGATGGTAGCTTGCTCATTATAGAAGGTAGTATATTGTTGAGATTTTTGTCACTACAATGAATGGTATCCTTGTCATTATGGAAGGTAGTCTGTTGTCGAGATTTTTGTTACTACAATGGATGGTAGCCTTGTCATTATGGAAGGTTGTCTATTGTCGAGATTTTTGTTACTATAATAGATTGTAGCCTTGTCATTATGGAAGGTAGTCTGTTGTCGAGATTTTTGTTACTCCAATGGATGGTAGCCTTGTCATTTTGGAAGGTAGTATGTTGTCGATATCTTTGTTACTCCAATGGATGGTAGCCTAGTCATTATGGAAGGTAGTCTGTTGTCGAGTTTTTTGTTACTTCAATGGTTGGTAGCCTTGTCATTATGGAAGGTAGTCTGTTGTCGAGATTTTTGTTAATCCAATGGATGGTAGCCTTGTCATTATAGAAGGTAGTATATTGTTATGATTTTTGTCACTACAATGAATGGTAGCCTTGTCATTATGGAAAGTAGTCTATTGTCGAGATTTTTGTTACTACAATGGATTGTAGCCTTGTCATTATGGAAGGTAGTCTGTTGTCGATATCTTTGTTACTACAATTCATGGTAGCCTTGTCATTAGGGAAGGTAGTCTATTGTCGATATTTTTGTTACTATAATAGATTGTAGCCTTGTGATTATGGAAGGTAGTCTGTTGTCAAGAATTTTATTACTCTAATGAATGGTAGCCTTGTCATTATGGAAGGTAGTCTGTTGTCGATATCTTTGTTACTCCAATGGATGGTAGCCTAGTCATTATGGAAGGTAGTCTGTTGTCGAGTTTTTTGTTACTTCAATGGTTGGTAGCCTTGTCATTATGGAAGGTAGTCTGTTATCGAGATTTTTGTTACTCCAATGGATGGTAGCCTTGTCATTATAAAAGGTAATATATTATCGAGATTTTTGTCACTATAATGGATGGTAGCCTTGTCATTATAGAAGGTAGTGTGTTGTCGAGATTTTTGTTACTACAATGGATTGTAGCCTTGTCATTGTGGAAGGTAGTCTGTTGTTGGTATCTTTGTTACTCCAATGGATGGTAGCCTAGTCATTATGAAAGGTAGTTTGTGTACGAGATTTTAGTTACTCAAATGGATGGTAGCCTTGTCAATATGGAAGGTAGTCTGTTGTCGAGATTTTTGTTATTCCAATGGATGGTAGCCTTTTCATTATGAAAGGTAGTATATTGTCGAGATTTTTGTTACTATAATAGATTGTAGCCTTCTCATTATGGAAGGTAGTCTGTTGTCGAGATTTTTGTTTCTCCAATGGATGGTAGCTTGCTCATTATAGAAGGTAGTATATTGTTGAGATTTTTGTCACTACAATGAATGGTATCCTTGTCATTATGGAAGGTAGTCTGTTGTCGAGATTTTTGTTACTACAATGGATTGTAGCCTTGTCATTATGGAAGGTAGTCCGTTGTCGATATTTGTGTTACTCCAATGGATGGTAGCCTAGTCATCATTGAAGGTAGTTTGTGTATGATAATTTTTTTATTCCAATGGATGGTAGCGTTGTCATTATAGAAGGTAGTACATTGTCGAGATTTCAGTCACTACAATGGATGGTAGCCTTGTCATTATGGAAGGTAGTCTATTGTCGAGATTTTTGTTACTATAATAGATTGTAGCTTTGTCATTATGGAAGGTAGTCTGTTGTCGAGATTTTTGTTACTCCAATGGATGGTAGCCTTGTCATTATGGAAGGTAGTATGTTGTCGATATCTTTGTTACTCCAAAGGATGGTAGCCTAGTCATTATGGAAGGTAGTCTGTTGTTGAGTTTTTTTTTACTTCAATGGTTGGTAGCCTTGTCATTATGGAAGGTAGTCTGTTGTCGAGATTTTTTATACTCCAATAGATTCTAGCCTTGTCATTATGGGAGGTAGTCTATTATAGAGATTTTTGTTACTCTAAGGGATGGCAGCCTTGTCATTATGGAACGTAGTATGTTGACGATATTTTTGTTATTCTAATGGATGGTAGCCTTGTCATTATGAAAGGTAGTCTATTGTCGAGATTTTTGTCACTATAATAGATTGTAGCCTTGTCATTATGGAAGGTAGTCTGTTGTCGATATTTTTGTTAATCCAATGGATGGTAGCCTTGTCATTATAGAAGGTAGTATATTGTTATGATTTTTATCACTACAATGAATGGTAGCCTTGTCATTATGGAAGGTAGTCTGTTGTCGAGATTTTTGTTACTACAATGGATTGTAGCCTTGTCATTATTGAAGGTAGTCTGTTGTCGATATCTTTGTTACTACAATTCATGGTAGCCTTGTCATTAGGGAAGCTAGTCTATTGTCGAGATTTTTGTTACTATAATAGATTGTAGCCTTGTGATTATGGAAGGTATTCTGTTGTCAAGATTTTTGTTACTCCAATGGATGGTAGCCTTGTCATTATGGAAGGTAGTCTGTTGTCGATATCTTTGTTACTCCAATGGATGGTAGCCTAGTCATTATGGAAGGTAGTTTGTTGTCGAGTTTTTTGTTACTTCAATGGTTGGTAGCCTTGTCATTATGGAAGGTAGTCTGTTATCGAGATTTTTTTTTACTCCAATGGATGGTAGCCTTGTCATTATAAAAGGTAATATATTATCGAGATTTTTGTCACTATAATGGATGGTAGCCTTGTCATTATAGAAGGTAGTCTGTTGTCGAGATTTTTGTTACTACAATGGATTGTAGCCTTGTCATTATGGAAGGTAGTCTGTTGTTGGTATCTTTGTTACTCCAATGGATGGTAGCCTAGTCATTATGGAAGGTAGTTTGTGTACGAGATTTTAGTTACTCCAATGGATGGTAGCCTTGTCAATATGGAAGGTTGTCTGTTGTCGAGATTTTTGTTATTCCAATGAATGGTAGCCTTTTCATTATGAAAGGTAGTATATTGTCGAGATTTTTGTTACTATAATAGATTGTAGCCTTCTCATTATGGAAGGTAGTCTGTTGTCGAGATTTTTGTTACTCCAATGGATGGTAGCTTTCTCATTATAGAAGGTATTATATTGTTGAGATTTTTGTCACTACAATGAATGGTATCCTTGTCATTATGGAAGGTAGTCTGTTGTCGAGATTTTTGTTACTACAATGGATTGTAGCCTTGTCATTATGGAAGGTAGTCCATTGTCGATATCTGTGTTACTCAAATGGATGGTAGCCTAGTCATCATTGAAGGAAGTTTGTGTATGATAATTTTTTTATTCTAATGGATGGTAGCGTTGTCATTATAGAAGGTAGTACATTGTCGAGATTTCAGTCACTACAATGGATGGTAGCCTTGTCATTATGGAAGGTTGTCTATTGTCGAGATTTTTGTTACTATAATAGATTGTAGCCTTGTCATTATGGAAGGTAGTCTGTTGTCTAGATTTTTGTTACTCCAATGGATGGTAGCCTTGTCATTATGGAAGGTAGTATGTTGTCGATATCTTTGTTACTCTAATGGATGGTAGCCTAGTCATTATGGAAGGTAGTCTGTTGTCGAGTTTTTTGTTACTTCAATGGTTGGTAGCCTTGTCATTATGGAAGGTAGTCTGTTGTCGAGATTTTTGTTAATCCAATGGATGGTAGCCTTGTCATTATAGAAGGTAGTATATTGTTATGATTTTTGTCACTACAATGAATGGTAGCCTTGTCATTATGGAAGGTAGTCTGTTGTCGAGATTTTTGTTACTACAATGGATTGTAGCCTTGTCATTATGGAAGGTAGTCTGTTGTCGATATCTTTGTTACTACAATTCATGGTAGCCTTGTCATTAGGGAAGGTAGTCTATTGTCGAGATTTTTGTTACTATAATAGATTGTAGCCTTGTGATTATGGAAGGTAGTCTGTTGTCAAGAATTTTGTTACTCCAATGGATGGTAGCCTTGTCATTATGGAAGGTAGTCTGTTGTCGATATCTTTGCTACTCCAATGGATGGTAGCCTAGTCATTATGGAAGGTAGTCTGTTGTCGAGTTTTTTGTTAATTCAATGGTTGGTAGCCTTGTCATTAGTGAAGGTAGTCTGTTTTCGAGATTTTTGTTACTCCAATGGATGGTAGCCTTGTCATTATAAAAGGTAATATATTATCGAGATTTTTGTCACTATAATGGATGGTAGCCTTGTCATTATAGAAGGTAGTGTGTTGTCGAGATTTTTGTTACTACAATGGATGGTAGCCTAGTCATTATGGAAGGTAGTTTGTGTACGAGATTTTAGTTACTCCAATGGATGGTAGCCTTGTCAATATGGAAGGTAGTCTGTTGTCGAGATTTTTGTTATTCCAATGGATGGAAGCCTTCTCATTATGGAAGGTAGTCTGTTGTCGAGATTTTTGTTTCTCCAATGGATGGTAGCTTTCTCATTATAGAAGGTAGTATATTGTTGAGATTTTTGTCACTACAATGAATGGTATCCTTGTCATTATAGAAGGTAGTACATTGTCGAGATTTCAGTCACTACAATGGATGGTAGCCTTGTCATTATGGAAGGTAGTCTATTGTCGAGATTTTTGTTACTATAATAGATTGTAGCTTTGTCATTATGGAAGGTAGTCTGTTGTCGAGATTTTTGTTACTCCAATGGATGGTAGCCTTGTCATTATCGAAGGTAGTATGTTGTCGATATCTTTGTTACTCCAATGGATGGTAGCCTAGTCATTATGGAAGGTAGTCTGTTGTTGAGTTTTTTGTTACTTCAATGGTTGGTAGCCTTGTCATTATGGAAGGTAGTCTGTTGTCGAGATTTTTGTTACTCCAATGGATGGTAGCCTTGTCATTATAGAAGGTAATATATTGTCGAGATTTTTGTCACTATTATGGATGGTAGCCTTGCCATTATGGAAGGTAGTCTGTTGTCGAGATTTTTGTTACTATAATGGATTGTAGACTTGTCGTTGTGGAAGGTAGTCTGTTGTTGATATCTTTGTTACTCCAATGGATGGTAGCCTAGTCATTATGAAAGGTAGTTTGTGTACGAGATTTTAGTTACTCCAGTGGATGGTAGCCTTGTCATTATGGAAGGTAGTCTGTTGTCGAGATTTTTTATACTCCAATAGATTCTAGCCTTGTCATTATGGGAGGTAGTCTGTTGTAGAGATTTTTGTTACTCCAAGGGATGGTAGCCTTGTCATTATGGAACGTAGTATGTTGTCGATATTTTTGTTATTCTAATGGATGGTAGCCTTGTCATTATGAAAGGTAGTCTATTGTCGAGATTTTTGTCACTATAATAGATTGTAGCCTTGCCATTATGGAAGGTAGTCTGTTGTCGATATTTTTGTTAATCCAATGGATGGTAGCCTTGTCATTATAGAAGGTAGTATATTGTTATGATTTTTATCACTACAATGAATGGTAGCCTTGTCATTATGGAAGGTAGTCTGTTGTCGAGATTTTTGTTACTACAATGGATTGTAGCCTTGTCATCATTGAAGGTAGTCTGTTGTCGATATCTTTGTTACTACAATTCATGGTAGCCTTGTCATTATGGAAGGTAGTCTATTGTCGAGATTTTTTTTACTATAATAGATTGTAGCTTTGTCATTATGGAAGGTAGTCTTTTGTCGAGATTTTTGTTACTCCAATGGATGGTAGCCTTGTCATTATCGAAGGAAGTATGTTGTCGATATCTTTGTTACTCCAATGGATGGTAGCCTAGTCATTATGGAAGGTAGTCTGTTGTTGAGTTTTTTGTTACTTCAATGGTTGGTAGCCTTGTCATTATGGAAGGTAGTCTGTTGTCGAGATTTTTGTTACTCCAATGGATGGTAGCCTTGTCATTATAGAAGGTAATATATTGTCGAGATTTTTGTCACTATTATGGATGGTAGCCTTGCCATTATGGAAGGTACTCTGTTGTCGAGATTTTTGTTACTATAATGGATTGTAGACTTGTCGTTGTGGAAGGTAGTCTGTTGTTGATATCTTTGTTACTCCAATGGATGGTAGCCTAGTCATTATGAAAGGTAGTTTGTGTACGAGATTTTAGTTACTCCAGTGGATGGTAGCCTTGTCATTATGGAAGGTAGTCTGTTGTCGAGATTTTTTATACTCCAATAGATTCTAGCCTTGTCATTATGGGAGGTAGTCTGTTGTAGAGATTTTTGTTACTCCAAGGGATGGTAGCCTTGTCATTATGGAACGTAGTATGTTGTCGATATTTTTGTTATTCTAATGGATGGTAGCCTTGTCATTATGAAAGGTAGTCTATTGTCGAGATTTTTGTCACTATAATAGATTGTAGCCTTGCCATTATGGAAGGTAGTCTGTTGTCGATATTTTTGTTAATCAAATGGATGGTAGCCTTGTCATTATAGAAGGTAGTATATTGTTATGATTTTTATCACTACAATGAATGGTAGCCTTGTCATTATGGAAGGTAGTCTGTTGTCGAGATTTTTGTAACTACAATGGATTGTAGCCTTGTCATTATTGAAGGTAGTCTGTTGTCGATATCTTTGTTACTACAATTCATGGTAGCCTTGTCATTAGGGAAGGTAGTCTATTGTCGAGATTTTTGTTACTATAATAGATTGTAGCCTTGTGATTATGGAAGGTAGTCTGTTGTCAAGATTTTTGTTACTCCAATGGATGGTAGCCTTGTCATTATGGAAGGTAGTCTGTTGTCGATATCTTTGTTACTCCAATGGATGGTAGCCTAGTCATTATGGAAGGTAGTCTGTTGTCGAGTTTTTTGTTACTTCAATGGTTGGTAGCCTTGTCATTATGGAAGGTAGTCTGTTATCGAGATTTTTGTTACTCCAATGGATGGTAGCCTTGTCATTATAAAAGGTAATATATTATCGAGATTTTTGTCACTATAATGGATGGTAGCCTTGTCATTATAGAAGGTAGTCTGTTGTCGAGATTTTTGTTACTACAATGGATTGTAGCCTTGTCGTTGTGGAAGGTAGTCTGTTGTTGGTATCTTTGTTACTCCAATGGATGGTAGCCTAGTCATTACGGAAGGTAGTTTGTGTACGAGATTTTAGTTACTCCAATGGATGGTAGCCTTGTCAATATGGAAGGTAGTCTGTTGTCGAGATTTTTGTTATTCCAATGGATGGAAGCCTTTTCATTATGAAAGGTAGTATATTGTCGAGATTTTTGTTACTATAATAGATTGTAGCCTTCTCATTATGGAAGGTAGTCTGTTGTCGAGATTTTTGTTACTCCAATGGATGGTAGCTTTCTCATTATAGAAGGTAGTATATTGTCGAGATTTTTGTCACTATTATGGATGGTAGCCTTGCCATTATGGAAGGTAGTCTGTTGTCGAGATTTTTGTTACTATAATGGATTGTAGCCTTGTCGTTGTGGAAGGTAGTATGTTGTTGATATCTTTGTTACTCCAATGGATGGTAGCCTAGTCATTATGAAAGGTAGTTTGTGTACGAGATTTTAGTTACTCCAGTGGATTGTAGCCTTGTCATTATGGAAGGTAGTCTGTTGTCGAGATTTTTTATACTCCAATAGATTCTAGCCTTGTCATTATGGGAGGTAGTCTGTTGTAGAGATTTTTGTTACTCTAAGGGATGGTAGCCTTGTCATTATGGAACGTAGTATGTTGTCGATATTTTTGTTATTCTAATGGATGGTAGCCTTGTCATTATGAAAGGTAGTCTACTGTCGAGATTTTTGTCACTATAATAGATTGTAGCCTTGTCATTATGGAAGGTAGTCTGTTGTCGATATTTTTGTTAATCCAATCGATGGTAGCCTTGTCATTATAGAAGGTAGTATATTGTTATGATTTTTGTCACTACAATGAATGGTAGCCTTGTCATTATAGAAGGTAGTCTGTTGTCGAGATTTTTGTTACTACAATGGATTGTAGCCTTGTCATTATGGAAGGTAGTCTGTTGTCGATATCTTTGTTACTACAATTCATGGTAGCCTTGTCATTAGGGAAGGTAGTCTATTGTCGAGATTTTGGTTACTATAATAGATTGTAGCCTTGTGATTATGGAAGGTAGTCTGTTGTCAAGATTTTTGTTACTCCAATGGATGGTAGCCTTGTCATTATGGAAGGTAGTCTGTTGTCGATATCTTTGTTACTCCAATGGATGGTAGCTTAGTCATTATGGAAGGTAGTCTGTTGTCGAGTTTTTTATTACTTTAATGGTTGGTAGCTTTGTCATTATGGAAGGTAGTCTGTAATCGAGATTTTTGTTACTCCAATGGATGGTAGCCTTGTCATTATAAAAGGTAATATATTATCGAGATTTTTGTCACTATAATGGATGGTAGCCTTGTCATTATAGAAGGTAGTCTGTTGTCGAGATTTTTGTTACTACAATGGATTGTAGCCTAGTCATTATGGAAGGTAGTTTGTGTACGAGATTTTAGTTACTCCAATGGATGGTAGCCTTGTCAATATGGAAGGTAGTCTGTTGTCAAGATTTTTGTTATTCCAATGGATGGTAGCCTTTTCATTATGAAAGGTAGTATATTGTCGAGATTTTTGTTACTATAATAGATTGTAGCCTTCTCATTATGGAAGGTAGTCTGTTGTCGAGATTTTTGTTACTCCAATGGATGGTAGCTTTCTCATTATAGAAGGTAGTATATTGTTGAGATTTTTGTCACTACAATGAATGGTAGCCTTGTCATTATTGAAGGTAGTCTGTTGTAGAGATTTTTGTTACTACAATAGATTGTAGCCTTTTCATTATGGAAGGTAGTCCGTTGTCGATATCTGTGTTACTCCAATGGATGGTAGCCTGGTCATCATTGAAGGTAGTTTGTGTATGATAATTTTTTTATTCCAATGAATGGTAGCGTTGTCATTATAGAAGGTAGTACATTGTCGAGATTTCAGTCACTACAATGGATGGTAGCCTTGTCATTATGGAAGGTAGTCTATTGTCGAGATTTTTGTTACTATAATAGATTGTAGCCTTGTCATTATGGAAGGTAGTCTGTTGTCGAGATTTTTGTTACTCCAATGGATGGTAGCCTTGTCATTATGGAAGGTAGTCTGTTGTCGATATCTTTGTTACTCCAATGGATGGTAGCCTAGTCATTATGGAAGGTAGTCTGTTGTCGAGTTTTTTGTTACTTCAATGGTTGGTAGCCTTGTCATTATGGAAGGTAGTCTGTTGTCGAGATTTTTGTTACTCCAATGGATGGTAGCCTTCTCATTATAGAAGGTAGTATATTATTGAGATTTTTGTCACTACAATGAATGTAGCCTTGTCATTATGGAAGGTAATCCGTTGTCGAGATTTTTGTTATTACAATGGATTGTAGCCTTGTCATTATGGAAGGTAGGCTGTTGTCGATATCTGTGTTACTCCAATGGATGGTAGCCTAGTCATCATTGAAGGTAGTTTGTGTATGATAATTTTTTTATTCCGATGGATGGTAGCGTTGTAATTATAGAAGGTAGTACATTGTCGAGATTTCAGTCACTACAATGGATGGTAGCCTTGTCATTATGGAAGGTAGTCTATTGTCGAGATTTTTGTTACTATAATAGATTCTAGCCTTGTCATTATGGAAGGTAGTCTGTTGTCGAGATTTTTGTTACTCCAATGGATGGTAGCCTTGTCATTATGGAAGGTAGTTTGTTGTCGATATCTTTGTTACTCCAATGGATGGTAGCCTAGTCATTATGGAAGGTAGTCTATTGTCGAGTTTTTTGTTACTTCAATGGTTGGTAGCCTTGTCATTGTGGAAGGTAGTCTGTTGTCGAGGTTTTTGTTACTCCAATGGATGGTAGCCTTGTCATTATAGAAGGTAATATATTGTCGAGATTTTTGTCACTATAATGGATAGTAGCCTTGTCATTATGGAAGGTAGCATGTTGTCGAGATTTTTGTTACTATAATGGATTGTAGCCTTGTCGTTGTTGAAGGTAGTCTGTTGTTGATATCTTTGTTACTCCAATGAATGGTAGCCTAGTCATTATGGAAGGTAGTTTGTGTACGAGATTTTAGTTACTCTAATGGATGGTAGCCTTGTCATTATGGAAGGTAGTCTGTTGTCGATATTTTTTATACCCCAATGGATTCTAGCCTTGTCATTATGGAAGGTAGTCTGTTGTAGAGATTTTTGTTACTCTAAGGGATGGTAGCCTTGTCATTATGGAACGTAGTATGTTGTCGATATTTTTGTTATTCTAATTGATGGTAGCCTTGTCACTATGAAAGGTAGTCTATTGTCGAGATTTTTGTCACTATAATAGATTGTAGCCTTGTCATTATGGAAGGTAGTCTGTTGTCGAGATTGTTATTAATCCAATGGATGGTAGCCTTATCATTATAGAAGGAAGTATATTGTTGAGATTTTTGTCACTAAAATGAATGGTAGCCTTGTCATTATGGAAGGTAGTCTGTTGTCAATTACTTTGTTACTCCAATGGATGGTAGCCTAGTCATTATGGAAGACGTCTGTTGTCGAGTTTTTTGTTACTCCAATGGATGGTAGCCTTGTCATTATGGAAGGTAGTCTGTTGTCGAGTTTTTTGTTACTTCAATGGTTGGTAGCCTTGTCATTATGGAAGGTAGTCTATTGTCGAGATTTTTGTTACTCCAATGGATGGTAGCCTTCTCATTATAGAAGGTAGTATATTGTTGAGATTTTTGTCACTACAATGAATGTAGCCTTGTCATTATGGAAGGTAGTTCGTTGTCGAGATTTTTGTTATTACAATGGATTGTAGCCTTGTCATTATGGAAGGTAGGCTGTTGTCGATATCTGTGTTACTCCAATGGATGGTGGCCTAGTCATCATTGAAGGTAGTTTGTGTATGATAATTTTTTTATTCCAATGGATGGTAGCGTTGTCATTATAGAAGGTAGTACATTGTCGAGATTTCAGTCACTACAATGGATGGTAGCCTTGTCATTATGGAAGGTAGTCTATTGTCGAGATTTTTGTTACTATAATAGATTGTATCCTTGTCATTATGGAAGGTAGTCTTTTATCGAGATTTTTGTTACTCCAATGGATGGTAGCCTTGTCATTATGGAAGGTAGTTTGTTGTCGATATCTTTGTTACCCCAATGGGTGGTATCCTAGTCATTATGGAAGGTAGTCTGTTGTCGAGTTTTTTGTTACTTCAATGGTTGGTAGCCTTGTCATTATGGAAGGTAGTCTGTTGTACGAGATTTTAGTTACTCTAAAGGATTTTAGCCTTGTCATTATGGAAGGTAGTCTTTTGTCGATATTTTTTATACTCCAATGGATTCTAGCCTTGTCATTATGGAAGGTAGTCTGTTGTAGAGATTTTTGTTACTCTAAGGGATGGTAGCCTTGTCATTATGGAACGTAGTATGTTGTCGATATTTTTGTTATTCTAATTGATGGTAGCCTTGTCATTATGAAAGGTAGTCTATTGTCGAGATTTTTGTCACTATAATAGATTGTAGCCTTGTCATTATGGAAGGTAGTCTCTTGTCGAGATTTTTATTAATCGAATGGATGGTAGCCTTGTATTATAGAAGGTAGTATATTGTTGAGATTTTTGTCACGACAATGAATGGTAGCCTTGTCATTATGGAAGGTGGTCTGTTGTCAATATCTTTGTTACTCCAATGGATGGTAGCCTAGTCATTATGGAAGACGTCTGTTTTCGAGTTTTTTGTTACTTCAATGGATGGTAGCCTTGTCATTATGGAAGGTAGTCTATTATCGATATTTTTGTTACTACAATGGATTGTAGCCTTATCGTTATGGAAGATAGTCTATTTTCGATATCTTTGTTACTCCAATGGATGGTATCCTAGTCATTATGGAAGGTAGTTTTTGTACAAGATTTTATTTACTGCAATGGATGGTAGCCTTGTCATTATTAAAGGTAGTCTGTTGTCGAGATTTTTGTTACTCCAATGGATGGTAGTCTTGTCATTATAGAAGGTAATATATTGCCGAGATTTTTGTCACTATAATGGATGGTAGCCTTCTCATTATAGAAGGTAGTCTGTTGTCGAGATTTTTGTTACTACAATGGATTGTATCCTTGTCGTTGTGGAAGGTAGTCTGTTGTCGGTATCTTTGTTACTCCAATGGATGCTAGCCTAGTCATTATGGAAGGTAGTTTGTGTACAAGATTTTAGTTACTCCAATGGATGGTAGCCTTGTCATTATGGAAGGTAGTCTGTTGTCGAGATTTTTGTTATTCCAATGGATGGTAGCCTTGTCATTATGAAAGGTAGTCTATTGTCGAGATTTTTGTTACTACAATGGATTGTAGCCTTATCATTATGGAAGGTAGTTTGTTGTCGATATCTGTGTTACTCCAATGGATGGTAGCCTAGTCATTATTGAAGGTAGTTTATGTATGATAATTTTTTTATTCCAATGGATGGTAGCGTTGTCATTATAGAAGGTAGTACATTGTCGAGATTTCGGTCACTACAATGGATGGTAGCCTTGTTATTATGGAAGGTAGTCTATTGTCGAGATTTTTGATACTATAATAGATTGTAGCCTTGTCATTATGGAAGGTAGTCTGTTGTCGATATCTTTGTTACTCCAATGGATGGTAGCCTAGTCATTATGGAAGGTAGTCTGTTGTCGAGTTTTTTGTTAGTCCAATGGATGGTAGCCTTGTCATTATGGAAGGTAGTCTGTTGTCGATATTTTTGTTACTACAATGGATGGTAGCCTAGTCATTATGGAAGGTAGTTTTTGTACGAGATTTTAGTTACTCCAATGGATGGTAGCCTTGTCATTATTAAAGGTAGTCTGTTGTTCATATTTTTGTTACTCCAATGGATGGTAGCCTTGTCATTATAGAAGGTAATATATTTTCGAGATTTTTGTCATTATAATGGATGGTAGCCTTGTCATTATAGAAGGTAGTCTGTTGTCGAGATTTTTGTTACTACAAATGATTGTAGCCTTGTCGTTGTGGAGGGTAGTCTTTTGTCGGTATCTTTGTTACTCCAATGGATGGTAGCCTAGTCATCATGGAAGGTAGTTTGTGTACGAGATTTTAGTTACTCCAATGGATGATAGCCTTGTCATTATGGAAAGTAGTCTGTTGTCGAGATTCTTGTTATTCCAATGTATGGTAGCCTTGTCATTATAAAAGATAGTCTATTGTCGAGATTTTTGTTACTATAATAGATTGTAGCCTTCTCATTATGGAAGATAGTCTGTTGTCGAGATTTTTGTAACTCCAATGGATGGTAGCCTTCTCATTATAGAAGGTAGTATATTATTGAGATTTTTGTCACTACAATGAATGGTAGCCTTATCATTATGGAAGGTAGTCTGTTGTCGAGATTTTTGTTACTACAATGGATTGTAGCCTTGTCATTATGGAAGGTAGTCTGTTTTCGATATTTGTGTTACTCCAATGGATGGTAGCCTAGTCATCATTGAAGGTAGTTTGTGTATGATAGTTTTTTATTCCAATGGATGGTAGCGTTGTCATTATAGAAGGTAGGACATTGTCGAGATTTCAGTCACTACAATGGATGGTAGCCTTGTCATTAAGGAAGGTAGTCTATTGTCGATATTTTTGTTACTATAATAGATTGTAGCCTTATCATTATTGAAGGTAGTCTGTTGTCGAGATTTTTGTTACTCCAATGGATGGTAGCCTTGTCATTATGGAAGGTAGTCTATTGTCGATATCTTTGTTACTCCAATGGATGGTAGCCTAGTCATTATGGAAGGTAGTTTGTTGTCGAGTTTTTTGGTACTTCAATGGTTGGTAGCCTTGTCATTATGGAAGGTAGTCTGTTGTCGAGATTTTTGTTACTCCAATGGATGGTAGCCTTGTCATTATAGAAGGTAATATATTGTCGAGATTTTTGTCACTATTATGGATGGTAGCCTTGTCATTATGGAAGGTAGTCTGTTGTCGAGATTTTTGTTACTATAATGGATTGTAGCCTTGTCATTGTGGAAGGTAGTCTGTTGTCGATATTTTTTATACTCCAATGGATTCTAGCCTTGTCATTATGGAAGGTAGTCTGTTGTAGAGATTTTTGTTACTCTAAGGGATGGTAGCCTTGTCATTATGGAACGTAGTATGTTGTCGATATTTTTGTTATTCTAATTGATGGTAGCCTTGTCATTATGAAAGGTAGTCTATTGTCGAGATTTTTGTCACTATAATAGATTGTAGCCTTGTCATTATGGAAGGTAGTCTGTTGTCGAGATTTTTATTAATCGAATGGATGGTAGCCTTGTCATTATAGAAGGTAGTATATTGTTGAGATTTTTGTCACGACAATGAATGGTAGCCTTGTCATTATGGAAGGTAGTCTGTTGTCAATATCTTTGTTACTCCAATGGATGGTAGCCTAGTCATTATGGAAGACGTCTGTTGTCGAGTTTTTTGTTACTCCAATGGATGGTAGCCTTGTCATTATGGAAGGTAGTCTATTGTCGATATTTTTGTTACTACAATGGATTGTAGCCTTATCGTTATGGAAGATAGTCTGTTTTTGATATCTTTGTTACTCCAATGGATGGTATCCTAGTCATTATGGAAGGTAGTTTTTGTACGAGATTTTAGTTACTGCAATTGATGGTAGCCTTGTCATTATTAAAGGTAGTCTGTTGTCGAGATTTTTGTCACTCCAATGGATGGTAGTCTTGTGATTATAGAAGGTAATATATTGCCGAGATTTTTGTCACTATAATGGATGGTAGCCTTCTCATTATAGAAGGTAGTCTGTTGTCGAGATTTTTGTTACTACAATGGATTGTATCCTTGTCGTTGTGGAAGGTAGTCTGTTGTCGGTATCTTTGTTACTCCAATGGATGCTAGCCTAGTCATTATGGAAGGTAGTTTGTGTACAAGATTTTAGTTACTCCAATGGATGGTAGCCTTGTCATTCTGGAAGGTAGTCTGTTATCGAGATTTTGGTTATTCCAATGGATGGTAGCCTTGTCATTATGAAAGGTAGTCTATTGTCGAGATTTTTGTTACTACAATGGATTGTAGCCTTGTCATTATGGAAGGTAGTTTGTTGTCGATATCTGTGTTACTCCAATGGATGGTAGCCTAGTCATTATTGAAGGTAGTTTGTGTATGATAATTTTTTTATTCCAATGGATGGTAGCGTTGTCATTATAGAAGGTAGTACATTGTCGAGATTTCAGTCACTACAATGGATGGTAGCCTTGTTATTATGGAAGGTAGTCTATTGTCGAGATTTTTGATACTATAATAGATTGTAGCCTTGTCATTATGGAAGGTAGTCTGTTGTCGATATCTTTGTTACTCCGATTGATGGTAGCCTAGTCATTATGGAAGGTAGTTTGTTGTCGAGTTTTTTGTTACTCCAATGGATGGTAGCCTTGTCATTATGGAAGGTAGTTTCTTGTCGATATTTTTGTTACTACAATGGATTATAGCCTTGTCGTTATGGAAGACAGTATGTTTTCGATATCTTTGTTACTCCAATGGATGGTAGCCTAGTCATTATGGAAGGTAGTTTTTGTACGAGATTTTAGTTACTCCAATGGATGGTAGCCTTGTCATTATTAAAGGTAGTCTGTTGTTGATATTTTTGTTACTCCAATGGATGGTAGCCTTGTCATTATAGAAGGTAATATATTTTCGAGATTTTTGTCATTATAATAGATGGTAGCCTTGTCATTATAGAAGGTAGTCTGTTGTCGAGATTTTTGTTACTACAAACGATTGTAGCCTTGTCGTTGTGGAGGGTAGTCTTTTGTCGGTATCTTTGTTACTCCAATGGATGGTAGCCTAGTCATTATGGAAGCTAGTTTGTGTACGAGATTTCAGTTACTCCAATGGATGGTAGCCTTGTCATTATGGAAAGTAGTCTGTTATCGAGATTCTTGTTATTCCAATGTATGGTAGCGTTGTCATTATAAAAGATAGTCTATTGTCGAGATTTTTGTTACTATAATAGATTGTAGCCTTCTCATTATGGAAGGTAGTCTGTTGTCGAGATTTTTGTAACTCCAATGGATGGTAGCCTTCTCATTATAGAAGGTAGTATATTATTGAGATTTTTGTCACTACAATGAATGGTAGCCTTGTCATTATGGAAGGTAGTCTGTTGTCGAGATTTTTGTAACTACAATGGATTGTAGCCTTGTCATTATGGAAGGTAGTCTGTTGTCGATATTTGTGTTACTACAATGGATGGTAGCCTAGTCATCATTGAAGGTAGTTTGTGTATGATAATTTTTTATTCCAATGGATGGTAGCGTTGTCATTATAGAAGGTAGGACATTGTGGAGATTTCAGTCACTACAATGGATGATAGCCTTGTCATTATGGAAGGTAGTCTATTGTCTAGATTTTTGTTACTATAATAGATTGTAGCCTTATCATTATTGAAGGTAGTCTGTTGTCGAGATTTTTGTTACTCCAATGGATGGTAGCCTTGTCATTATGGAAGGTAGTCTATTGTCGATATCTTTGTTACTCCAATGGATGGTAGCCTAGTCATTATGGAAGGTAGTTTGTTGTCGAGTTTTTTGTTACTTCAATGGTTGGTAGCCTTGTCATTATGGAAGGTAGTCTGTTGTCGAGATTTTAGTTACTCCAATGGATGGTAGCCTTGTCATTATAGAAGGTAATATATTGTCGAGATTTTTGTCACTATTATGGATGGTAGCCTTGTCATTATGGAAGGTAGTCTGTTGTCGAGATTTTTGTTACTATAATGGATTGTAGCCTTGTCGTTGTGGAAGGTAGTCTGTTGTTGATATCTTTGTTACTCCAATGGATGGTAGCCTAGTCATTATGAAAGGTAGTTTGTGTACGAGATTTTAGTTACTCCAATGGATGGTAGCCTTGTCATTATGGAAGGTAGTCTGTTGTCGAGATTTTTTATACTCCAATGGATTCTAGCCTTGTCATTATGGGAGGTAGTCTGTTGTAGAGATTTTTGTTACTCTAAGGGATGGTAGCGTTGTCATTATGGAACGTAGTATGTTGTCGATATTTTTGTTATTCTAATGGATGGTAGCCTTGTCATTATGAAAGGTAGTCTATTGTCGAGATTTTTGTCACTATAATAGATTGTAGCCTTGTCATTATGGAAGGTAGTATGTTGTCGAGATTTTTGTTAATCCAATGGATGGTAGCCTTGTCAATATAGAAGGTAGTATATTGTTGAGATTTTTGTCACTACAATGAATGGTAGCCTTGTCATTATGGAAGGTAGTCTGTTGTCGATATCTTTGTTACTATAATGGATGGTAGCCTTGTCATTATGGAAGGTGGTCTATTGTCGATATCTTTGTTACTCCAATGGATGGTAGCCTTGTCATTATGGAAGGTAGTCTGTTGTCGATATCTTTGTTACTCCAATGGATGGTAGCCTAGTCATTATGGAAGGTAGTCTGTTTTCGAGTTTTTTGTTACTTCAATGGTTAGTAGCCTTTTCATTATGGAAGGTAGTCTGTTATCGAGATTTTTGTTACTCCAATGGATGGTAGCCTTGTCATTATAGAAGGTAATATATTATCGAGATTTTTGTCACTATAATGCATGGTAGCCTTGTCATTATAGAAGGTATTCTATTGTCGAGATTTTTGTAACTACAATGGATTGTAGCCTTGTCGTTGTGGAAGGTAGTCTGTTATCGGTATCTTTGTTACTCCAATGGATGGTAGCCTAGTCATTATGGAAGGTAACTTGTGTACGAGATTTTAGTTACTCCAATGGATGGTAGCCTTGTCAATATGGAAGGTAGTCTGTTGTCGAGATTTTTGTTACTATAATAGATTGTAGCCTTGTCATTATTGAAGGTAGTCTATTGTCGAGATTTTTGTTACTCCAATGGATGGTAGCCTTGTCATTATGGAAGGTAGTCTATTGTCGATATCTTTGTTACTCCAATGGATGGTAGCCTAGTCATTATGGAAGGTAGTTTGTTGTCGAGTTTTTTGTTACTTCAATGGTTCGTAGCCTTGTCATTATGGAAGGTAGTCTGTTGTCGAGATTTTAGTTACTCCAATGGATGGTAGCCTTGTCATTATAGAAGGTAATATATTGTCGAGATTTTTGTCACTATTATGGATGGTAGCCTTGTCATTATGGAAGGTAGTCTGTTGTCGAGATTTTTGTTACTATAATGGATTGTAGCCTTGTCGTTGTGGAAGGTAGTCTGTTGTTGATATCTTTGTTACTCCAATGGATGGTAGCCTAGTCATTATGAAAGGTAGTTTGTGTACGAGATTTTAGTTACTCCAATGGATGGTAGCCTTGTCATTATGGAAGGTAGTCTGTTGTCGAGATTTTTTATACTCCAATGGATTCTAGCCTTGTCATTATGGGAGGTAGTCTGTTGTAGAGATTTTTGTTACTCTAAGGGATGGTAGCGTTGTCATTATGGAACGTAGTATGTTGTCGATATTTTTGTTATTCTAATGGATGGTAGCCTTGTCATTATGAAAGGTAGTCTATTGTCGAGATTTTTGTCACTATAATAGATTGTAGCCTTGTCATTATGGAAGGTAGTATGTTGTCGAGATTTTTGTTAATCCAATGGATGGTAGCCTTGTCAATATAGAAGGTAGTATATTGTTGAGATTTTTGTCACTACAATGAATGGTAGCCTTGTCATTATGGAAGGTAGTCTGTTGTCGATATCTTTGTTACTATAATGGATGGTAGCCTTGTCATTATGGAAGGTGGTCTATTGTCGATATCTTTGTTACTCCAATGGATGGTAGCCTTGTCATTATGGAAGGTAGTCTGTTGTCGATATCTTTGTTACTCCAATGGATGGTAGCCTAGTCATTATGGAAGGTAGTCTGTTTTCGAGTTTTTTGTTACTTCAATGGTTAGTAGCCTTTTCATTATGGAAGGTAGTCTGTTATCGAGATTTTTGTTACTCCAATGGATGGTAGCCTTGTCATTATAGAAGGTAATATATTATCGAGATTTTTGTCACTATAATGGATGGTAGCCTTGTCATTATAGAAGGTATTCTATTGTCGAGATTTTTGTAACTACAATGGATTGTAGCCTTGTCGTTGTGGAAGGTAGTCTGTTATCGGTATCTTTGTTACTCCTATGGATGGTAGCCTAGTCATTATGGAAGGTAGTCTGCTGTCGAGATTTTTGTTACTTCAATGGTTGGTAGCCTTGTCATTATGGAAGGTAGTCTGTTGTCGAGATTTTTGTTACTATAATAGATTGTAGCCTTGTCATTATTGAAGGTAGTCTATTGTCGAGATTTTTGTTACTCCAATGGATGGTAGCCTTGTCATTATGGAAGGTAGTCTATTGTCGATATCTTTGTTACTCCAATGGATGGTAGCCTTGTCATTATGGAAGGTAGTTTGTTGTCGAGTTTTTTGTTACTTCAATGGTTGGTAGCCTTGTCATTATGGAAGGTAGTCTGTTGTCGAGATTTTTGTTACTCCAATGGATGGTAGCCTTGTCATTATAGAAGGTAATATATTGTCGAGATTTTTGTCACTATTATGGATGGTAGCCTTGTCATTATGGAAGGTAGTCTGTTGTCGAGATTTTTGTTACTATAATAGATTGTAGCCTTCTCATTATGGAAGGTAGTCTGTTGTCGAGATTTTTGTTACTCCAATGGATGGTAGCTTTCTCATTATAGAAGGTAGTATATTGTTGAGATTTTTGTCACTACAATGAATGGTAGCCTTGTCATTATGGAAGGTAGTCTGTTGTCGAGATTTTTGTTACTACAATGGATTGTAGCCTTGTCATTATGGAAGGTAGTCCGTTGTCGATATCTGTGTTACTCCAATGGATGGTAGCCTAGTCATCATTGAAGGTAGCTTGTGTATGATAATTTTTTTATTCCAATGGATGGTAGCGTTGTCATTATTGAAGGTAGTACATTGTCGAGATTTCAGTCACTACAATGGATGGTAGCCTTAGCATTATGGAAGGTAGTCTATTGTCGAGATTTTTGTTACTATAATAGATTGTAGCCTTGTCATTATGGAAGGTAGTCTGTTGTCGAGATTTTTGTTGCTCCAATGGATGGTAGACTTGTCATTATGGAAGGTAGTCTGTTGTCGATATCTTTGTTACTATTATGGATGGTAGCCTAGTCATTATGGAAGGTAGTCTATTGTCGAGTTTTTTGTTACTATAATGGATTGTAGCATTGTCGTTGTGGAAGGTAGTCTGTTGTCGAGATTTTTGTTACTCCAATGGATGGTAGCCTTCTCATTATAGAAGGTAGTATATTGTTGAGATTTTTGTCACTACAATGAATGTAGCCTTGTCATTATGGAAGGTAGTTCGTTGTCGAGATTTTTGTTATTACAATGGATTGTAGCCTTGTCATTATGGAAGGTAGGTTGTTGTCGATATCTGTGTTACTCCAATGGATGGTATCCTAGTCATCATTGAAGGTAGTTTGTGTATGATAATTTTTTTATTCCAATGGATGGTAGCGTTGTCATTATAGAAGGTAGTACATTGTCGAGATTTCAGTCACTACAATGGATGGTAGCCTTGTCATTATGGAAGGTAGTCTATTGTCGAGATTTTTGATATTATAATAGATTGTAGCCTTGTCATTATGAAAGGTAGTCTGTTGTCGAGATTTTTGTTACTCCAATGGATGGTAGCCTTGTCATTATAGAAGGTAATATATTGTCGAGATTTTTGTCACTATTATGGATGGTAGCCTTGTCATTATGGAAGGTAGTCTGTTGTCAAGATTTTTGTTACTATAATGGATTGTAGTGTTGTCGTTGTGGAAGGTAGTCTGTTGTTGATATCTTTGTTACTCCAATGGATGGTAGCCTAGTCATTATGAAAGGTAGTTTGTGTACGAGATTTTAGTTACTCTAATGGATGGTAGCCTTGTCATTATGGAAGGTAGTCTGCTGTCGAGATTTTTTATACTACAATGGATTCTAGCCTTGTCATTATGGGAGGTAGTCTGTTGTAGAGATTTTTGTTACTCTAAGGGATGGTAGCGTTGTCATTATGGAGCGTAGTATGTTGTCGATATTTTTGTTATTCTAATGGATGGTAGCCTTGTCATTATGAAAGGTAGTCTATTGTCGAGATTTTTGTCACTATAATAGATTGTAGCCTTGTCATTATGGAAGGTAGTCTGTTGTCGAGATTTTTGTTAATCCAATGGATGGTAGCCTTGTCATTATAGAAGGTAGTATATTGTTGAGATTTTTGTCACTATAATGAATGGTAGCCTTGTCATTATGGAAGGTAGTCTGTTGTCGAGATTTTTGTTACTACAATGGATTGTAGCCTTGTCATTATGGAAGGTAGTCTGTTGTCGATATCTTTGTTACTACAATGGATGGTAGCCTTGTCATTATGGAAGGTAGTCTATTGTCGAGATTTTTGTTACTATAATAGATTGTAGCCCTGTGATTATGGAAGGTAGTCTGTTGTCAAGATTTTTGTTACTCCAATGGATGGTAGCCTTGTCATTATGGAAGGTAGTCTGTTGTCGATATCTTTGTTACTCCAATGGATGGTAGCCTAGTCATTATGGAAGGTAGTCTGTTTTCGAGTTTTTTGTTACTTCAATGGTTGGTAGCCTTTTCATTATGGAAGGTAGTCTGTTATCGAGATTTTTGTTACTCCAATGGATGGTAGCATTGTCATTATAGAAGGTAATACATTATCGAGATTTTTGTCACTATAATGGATGGTAGCCTTGTCATTATAGAAGGTAGTTTGTTGTCGAGATTTTTGTAACTACAATGGATTGTAGCCTTGTCGTTGTGGAAGGTAGTCTGTTATCGGTATCTTTGTTACTCCAATGGATGGTAGCCTAGTCATTATGGAAGGTAGTTTGTGTACGAGATTTTAGTTACTCCAATGGATGGTAGCCTTGTCAATATGGAAGGTAGTCTGTTGTCGAGATTTTTGTTATTCCAATGGATGGTAGCCTTTTCATTATGAAAGGTAGTCTATTGTCGAGATTTTTGTTACTATAATGGATGGTAGCCTTGTCATTATAGAAGGTAATATATTGTCGAGATTTTTGTCACTATAATGGATGGTAGCCTTGTCATTATGGAAGGTAGTTTGTTTACGAGATTTTTGTTACTACAATGGATTGTAGCCCTGTCGTTGTGGAAGGTAGTCTGTTGTTTATATCTTTGTTACTCCAATGGATGGTAGCCTAGTCATTATGGAAGGTAGTTTGTGTACGAGATTTTAGTTACTCCAATGGATGGTAGCCTTGTCATTATGGAAGGTAGTCTGTTGTCGAGATTTTTTATACTCCAATGGATTCTAGCCTTGTCATTATGGATGGTAGTCTGTTGTAGAGATTTTTGTTACTCTAAGGGATGGTAGCCTTGTTACTATGGAACATAGTCTGTTTTCGATATTTTTGTTATTCTAATGGATGGTAGCCTTGTCATTATGAAAGGTAGTCTATTATCGAGATTTTTGCCACTATAATAGATTGTAGCCTTGTCATTATGGAAGGTAGTCTGTTGTCGAGATTTTTGTTAATCCAATGGATGGTAGCCTTGTCATTATAGAAGGTAGTATATTGTTGAGATTTTTGTCACTACAATGAATGGTAGCCTTGTCATTATGGAAGGTAGTCTGTTGTCAAGATTTTTGTTACTACAATGGATTGTAGCCTTGTAATTATGAAAGGTAGTTTGTTGTCGATATCTTTGTTACTCCAATGGATGGTAGCCTAGTCATTATGGAAGGTAGTCTGTTGTCGAGTTTTATGTTACTCCAATGGATGGTAGCCTTGTCATTATGGAAGGTAGTCTGTTGTCGATATTTTTGTTACTAAAATGGATTGTAGCCTTGTCGTTATGGAAGATAGTCTGTTTTCGATATCTTTGTTACTCCAATGGATGGTAGCCTAGTCATTATGGAAGGTAGTTTTTGTACGAGATTTTAGTTACTCCAATGGATGGTAGCCTTGTCATTAATGAAGGTAGTCTGTTGTCGAGATTTTATTTACTCCAATGGATGGTAACCTTGTCATTATAGAAGGTAATTTATTGTTGAGATTTTTGTCACTATAATGGATGGTAGCCTTGTCATTATGGAAGGTAGTCTGTTGTCGAGATTTTTGTTACTACAATGGATTGTAGCCTTGTCATTATGGAAAGTAGTCTGTTGTCGATATCTTTGTTACTCCAATGGATGGTAGCCTAGTCATTATGGAAGGTAGTCTGTTGTCGAGTTTTTTGTTACTCCAATGGATGGTAGCCTTGTCATTATGGAAGGTAGTCTGTTGTCGATATTTTTGTTACTAAAATGGATTGTAGCCTTGTCTTTATGGAAGATAGTCTGTTTTCGATATCTTTGTTACTCCAAGGGATGGTAGCCTAGTCATTATGGAAGGTAGTTTTTGTACGAGATTTTAGTTACTCCAATGGATGGTAGCCTTGTCATTAATAAAGGTAGTCTTTTGTCGAGATATTATTTACTCCAATGGATGGTAGCCTTGTCATTATAGAAGATAATATATTGTCGAGATTTTTGTCACTATAATGGATGGTAGCCTTGTCATTATGGAAGGTAGTCTGTTGTCGAGATTTTTGTTACTACAATGGATTGTAGCCTTGTCGTTGTGGAAGGTAGTTTGTTGTTGATATCTTTGTTACTCCAATGGATGGTAGCCTAGTCATTATGGAAGGTAGTTTGTGTACGAGATTTTAGTTACTCCAATGGATGGTAGCCTTGTCATTATGGAAGGTAGTATGTTGTCGAGATTTTTTATACTCTAATGGATTATAGCCTTGTCATTATGGAAGGTAGTCTGTTGTAGAGATTTTTTTTACTCTAAGGAATGGTAGCCTTGTCATTATGGAACGTATTATGTTGTCGGTATTTTTGTTATTCTAATGGATGGTAGCCTTGTCATTATGAAAGGTAGTCTATTATCGAGATTTTTGTCACTATAATAGATTGTAGCCTTGTCATTATGGAAGGTAGTCTGTTGTCTAGATTTTTGTTAATCCAATGGATGGTAGCCTTGTCATTATAGAAGGTAGTATATTGTTGAGATTTTTGTCACTATAATGAATGGTAGCCTTGTCATTATGGAAGGTAGTCTGTTGTCGAGATTTTTGTTACTACAATGAATTGTAGCCTTGTCATTATGGAAGGTAGTCTGTTGTCGATATCTTTGTTACTCCAATGGATGGTAGCCTAGTCATTATGGAAGGTAGTCTATTGTCGAGTTTTTTGTTACTCCAATGGATGGTAGCCTTGTCATTATGGAAGGTAGTCTCTTGTCGATATTTTTTTTACTACAATGGATTGTAGCCTTGTCGTTATGGAAGATAGTCTGTTTTCGATATCTTTGTTACTCCAATGGATGGTAGCCTCGTCATTATGGAAGGTAGTTTTTGTACGAGATTTTAGTTACTCCAATAGATGGTAGCCTTGTCATTATCGAAGGTAGTCTGTTGTCGAGATTTTTGTAACTCCAATGGATGGTAGCCTTGTCATTATAGAAGGTAATATATTGTCGAGATTTTTGTCACTATAATGGATGGTAGCCTTGTCATTATGGAAGTTAGTCAGTTGTCGAGATTTTTGTTACTACAATGGATTGTAGCCTTGTCGTTGTGGAAGGTAGTTTGTTGTCGATATCTTTGTTACTCCAATGGATGGTAGCCTAGTCATTATTGAAGGTAGTTTGTGTACGAGATTTTAGTTACTCCAATGGATGGTAGCCTTGTCATTATCGAAGGTAGTCCGTTGTCGAGATTTTTGTTACTCCAATGGATTCTAGCGTTGTCATTATGGAAGGTAGTCTGTTGACGAGATTTTTGTTACTACAATGGATTTTAGCCTTGTCATTATGGAAGGTAGTCTATTGTCGAGATTTTTGTTATTCTAATGGATGGTAGCCTTGTCATTAAGAAAGGTAGTCTATTGTCGAGATTTTTGTCACTATAATAGATTGTAGCCTTGTCATTATAGAAGGTAGTATATTGTTGAGATTTTTGTCACTATAATGAATGGTAGCCTTGTCATTATGGAAGGTAGTCTGTTGTCGAGATTTTTGTTACTACAATGGATTGTAACCTTGTCATTATGGAAGGTAGTCTATTGTCGATATCTTTGTTACTCCAATGGATGGTAGCCTAGTCATTATGGAAGGTAGTCTATTGTCGAGTTTTTTGTTACTCCAATGGATGGTAGCCTTGTAATTATGGAAGGTAGTCTGTTGTCGATATTTCTGTTACTACAATGGATTGTAGCCTTGTCGTTATGGAAGATAGTCTGTTTTCGATATCTTTGTTACTCCAATGGATGGTAGCCTAGTCATTATGGAAGGTAGTTTTTGTATGAGATTTTAGTTACTCCAACGTATGGCAGTCTTGTCATTAATGAAGGTAGTCTGTTGTCGAGATTTTTATTACTCCAAAGGATGGTAGCCTTGTCATTATAGAAGGTAATATATTGTCGAGCTTTTTGTCACTAATGGATGGTAGCCTTGACATTATGGAAGGTAGCCTGTTGTTGAGATTTTTGTTACTACAATGGATTGTAGCCTTGTCGTTGTGGAAGGTAGTCTGTTATCGATATCTTTGTTACTCCAATGGATGGTAGCCTAGCCATTATGGAAGGTAGTTTGTGTACGAGATTTTAGTTACTCCAATGGATGGTAGCCTTGTCATTATGGAAGGTAGTCTGTTGTCGAGATTTTTTATACTCCAATGGATTCTAGCCTTGTCATTATGGAAGGTAGTCTGTTGTCGAGATTTTTGTTACTCTAAGGGATGATAGCCTTGCCATTATGGAACGTAGTTTGTTGTCGATATTTTTGTTATTCTAATGGATGGTAGCCTTGTCATTATGAAAGGTAGTCTATTGTCGAGATTTTTGTCACTATAATAGATTGTAGCCTTGTCATTATGGAAGGTAGTCTGTTGTCGAGATATTTGTTACTACAATGGATGTAGCCTTGTCATTATGGAAGGTAGTCTGTTATCGATATCTGTGTTACTCCAATGGATGGTAGCCTAGTGATCATTGAAGGTAGTTTGTGTACGATATTTTTGTTATTCCAATGGATGGTAGCGTTGTCATTATAGAAGGTAGTACATTGTCGAGATTTCAGTCACTACAATGGATGGTAGCCTTGTCATTATGGAAGGTAGTCTATTGTCGAGATTTTTGTTACTATAATAGATTGTATCCTTGTCATTATGGAAGGTAGTCTGTTGTCGAGATTTTTGTTACTCCAATGGATGGTAGCCTTGTCATTATAGAAGGTAGTATATTGTTGAGATTTTTGTCACTATAATGAATTGTAGCCTTGTCATTATGGAAGGTAGTCTGTTGTCGAGATTTTTGTTACTACAATGGATTATAGCCTTGTCATTATGGAAGGTAGTCTGTTTTCGATATCTTTGTTACTCCAATGGATGGTAGCCTAGTCATTATGGAAGGTAGTTTTTGTACGAGATTTTAGTTATTCCAATGGATGGTAGCCTTGTCAATATAGAAGGTAATATATTGTCGAGATTTTTTTCACTATAATGGATGGTAGCCTTGTCATTATGGAAGATAGTCTGTTGTCTAGATTTTTGTTAATCTAAGGGATGGTAGCCTTGTCATTAAGGAACGTAGTTCGTTGTCGATATTTTTGTTACTCTAAGGGATGGTAGCTATGTCATTATGGAAGGTAGTCTGTTGTCGAGATTTTTGTTACTACAATGGATTGTAGCCTTGTCGTTATGGAAGGTAGTCTTTTGTCGATATCTTTGTTACTCCAATGGAGGGTAGCCTAGTCATTATGGAAGGTAGTCTATTGTCGAGTTTTTTGTTACTTCAATGGTTGGTAGCCTTGTAATTATGGAATGTAGTCGGTTGTCGAGATTTTTGTTACTCCAATGGATGGTAGCCTTGTCATTATAGAAGGTAATATATTGTCGAGATTTTTGTCACTATAATGGATGGTAGCCTTGTCATTATGGAAGGTAGTCTGTTGTCGAGATTTTTGTTACTATAATGGACTATAGTCTTGTAGTTGTGGAAGGTAGTCTGTTGTTGATATCTTTGTTACTCCAATGGATGGTAGCCTAGTCATTATGGATTGTAGTTTGTGTACGAGATTTTAGTTACTCCAATGGATGGTAGCCTTGTCATTATGAAAGATAGTCTATTGTCGAGATTTTTGTCACTATAATAGATTGTAGCCTTGTCATTATGGAAGGTAGTCTGTTGTTGATATTTTTGTTAATCCAATGGATGGTAGCCTTGTCATTATAGAAGGTAGTATATTGGTTAGATTTTTTTCACTACAATGAATGGTAGCCTTGTCATTATGGAAGGTAGTCTATTGTCGAGATTTTTGTTACTACAATGGATTGTAGCCTTGTCATTATGCAAGGTAGTCTGTTGTCGATATCTTTGTTTCTCCAATGGATGGTAGCCTAGTCATTATGGAAGGTAGTCTGTTGTCGAGTTTTTTGTTACTCCAATGGATGGTAGCCTTGTCATTATGGAAGGTAGTCTGTTGCCGATATTTTTGTTATTACAATGGATTGTAGCCTTGTCGTTATGGAAGATAGTCTGTTTTCGATATCTTTGTTACTCCAATGGATGGTAGCCTCGTCATTATGGAAGGTAGTTTTTGTGCGAGATTTTAGTTACTCCAATGGATGGTAGCCTTGTCATTATTGAAGGTAGTCTGTTGTCGAGATTTTTGTTACTCCAATGGATGGTAGCCTTGTCATTATAGAAGGTAATATATTGTCGAGATTTTTGTCACTATAATGGATGGTAGCCTTTTCATTATAGAAGGTAGTCTGTTGTCGATATTTTTGTTACGACAATGGATTGTAGCCTTGTCGTTGTGGAAGGTAGTTTGTTGTCGATATCTTTGTTACTCCAATGGATGGTAGCCTAGTCATTATGGAAGGTAGTTTATGTACGAGATTTTAGTTACTCCAATGGATGGTAGCCTTGTCATTATGGAAGGTAGTCTGTTGTCGAGATATTTTATACTCCAATGGATTCTAGCCTTGTCATTATGGAAGGTAGTCTGTTGTCGAGATTTTTGTTACTCTAAGGGATGGTAGCCTTGTCATTATGGAACGTAGTATGTTGTCGATATTTTTGTTAATCTAATGGATGGTAGCCTTGTCATTATGAAAGGTAGTCTATTGTCGATATTTTTGTCACTATAATAGATTGTAGCCTTGTCATTATGGAAGGTAGTCTGTTGTCGAGATTTTTGTTAATCCAATGGATGGTAGCCTTGTCATTATAGAAGGTAGTATATTGTTGAGATTTTTGTCACTACAATGGATGGTAGCCTTGTCATTATGGAAGGTAGTCTGCTGTCGAGATTTTTTTTACTACAATGGATTGTAGCCTTGTCGTTGTGGAAGGTAGTCTGTTGTCGATATCTTGGTTACTCCAATGGATGGTAGCCTAGTCATTATGGAACGTAGTATGTGTACGAGATTTTAGTTACTCCAATGGATGGTAGCCTTGTCATTATGGAAGGTAGTCTGTTGTCGAGATTTTTTATACTCCAATGGATTCTAGCCTTGTCATTATGGAAGGTAGTCTGTTGTCGAGATTTTTGTTACTCTAAGGGATGGTAGCCTTGTCATTATGGAACATAGTCTGTGTTCGATATTTTTGTTATTCTAATGGATGGTAGCCTTGTCATTATGAAATGTAGTCTATTGTCTAGATTTTTGTCACTATAATAGATTGTAGCCTTGTCATTATGGAAGGTTGTCTGTTGTCGAGATTTTTGTTAATCCAATGGATGGTAGCCTTATCATTATAGAAGGTAGTATATTGTTGAGATTTTTGTCACTACAATGAATGGTAGCCTTGTCATTATGGAAGGTAGTCTGTTGTCGATATCTTTATTACTCCAATGGATGGTAGCCTAGTCATTATTAAAGGTAGTTTGTGTACGATATTTTTGTTATTCCAATGGATGGTAGCATTGTCATTATAGAAGGTAGTATATAGTCGAGATTTTTTCACTACAATGGATGGTAGCCTTGTCATTATGGAAGGTAGTCTGTTGTCGAGATTTTTGTTACTATAATGGATTGTAGCCTTGTCATTATGGAAGGTAGTCTGTTGTCGAGATTTTTGTTATTCTATTGGATGGTAGCCTTGTCATTATGAAAGGTAGTCTATTGTCGAGATTTTTGTCACTATAATAGATTGTAGCCTTGTCATTATGGAAGGTAGTCTGTTGTCGAGATTTTTGTTAATCCAATGGATGGTAGCCTTGTCATTATAGAAGGTAGTATATTGTTGAGATTTTTTTCACTACAATGAATGGTAGCCTTGTCATTATGGAAGGTAGCCTGTTGTCGAGATTTTTGTTACTACAATGGATTGTAGCCTTGTCATTATGGAAGGTAGTCTGTTGTCGATATCTTTTTTACTACAATGGATGGTAGCCTAGTCATTATGGAAGGTAGTCTGTTGTCGAGTTTTTTGTTACTCCAATGGATGGTAGCCTTGTCATTATGGAAGGTAGTCTGTTGTCGATATTTTTGTTACTACAATGGATTGTAGCCTTGTCGTTATGGAAGATAGTCTGTTTTCGATATCTTTGTTACTCCAATGGATGGTAGCCTCGTCATTATGGAAGGTAGTTTTTATACGAGATTTTAGTTACTCCAATGGATGGTAGCCTTGTCATTATCGAAGGTAGTCTGTTTTCGAGATTTTTGTTACTCCAATGGATGGTAGCCTTGTCATTATAGAAGGTAATATATTGTCGAGATTTTTGTCACTATAATGGATGGTAGCCTTGTCATTATAGAAGGTAGTCTGTTGTCGAGATTTTTGTTACGACAATGGATTGTAGCCTTGTCGTTGTGGAAGGTAGTTTGTTGTCGATATCTTTGTTACTCCAATGGATGGTAGCCTAGTCATTATGGAAGGTAGTTTGTGTACGAGATTTTAGTTACTCCAATGGATGGTAGCCTTGTCATTATGGAAGGTAATATATTGTCGATATTTTTGTCACTATAATGGATGGTGGCCTTGTCATTATGGAAGGTAGTCTGTTGTCGAGATTTTTGTTACTCTAAGGGATGGTAGCCTTGTCATTATGGAACATAGACTGTTGTCGATATATTTTTGTTATTCTAATGGATGGTAGCCATGTCATTATGAAAGGTAGTCTATTGTCGAGATTTTCGTCACTATAATAGTTTGTAGCTTTGTCATTATGGAAGGTAGTCTGTTGTCGAGATTTTTGTTAATCCAATGGATGGTAGCCTTGTCATTATAGAAGGTAGTATATTGTTGAGATTTTTGTCACTACAATGGATGGTAGCCTTGTCATTATGGAAGGTAGTCTGTTGTTGAGATTTTTGTTACTACAATGGATTGTAGCCTTGTCGTTGTGGAAGGTAGTCTGTTGTTGATATCTTTGTTACTCCAATGGATGGTAACCTAGTCATTATGGAAGGTAGTTTGTGTACGAGATTTTAGTTACTCTAATGGATGGTAGCCTTGTCATTATGGAAGGTAGGTGTGTTGTCGAGATTTTTTATACTCCAATGGATTCTAGCCTTGTCATTATGGAAGGTAGTCTGTTGTCGAGATTTTTGTCATTATAGAAGGTAGTATATTGTTGAGATTTTTGTCACTACAATGGATGGTAGCCTTGTCATTATGGAAGGTAGTCTGTTGTCGAGATTTTTGTTACTACAATGGATTGTAGCCTTGTCGTTGTGGAAGGTAGTCTGTTGTTGATATCTTTGTTACTCCAATGGATGGTAGCCTAGTCATTATGGAAGGTAGTTTGTGTACGAGATTTTAGTTACTCTAATGGATGGTAGCCTTGTCATTATGGAAGGTAGGTGTGTTGTCGAGATTTTTTATACTCCAATGGATTCTAGCCTTGTCATTATGGAAGGTAGTCTGTTGTCGAGATTTTTGTTACTCTAAGGGATGGTAGCCTTGTCATTATGGAACGTAGTCTGTTGTCGATATTTTTGTTATTCTAATGGATGGTAGCCTTGTCATTATGAAAGGTAGTCTATTGTCGAGATTTTTGTCACTATAATAGATTGTAGCCTTTTCATTATGGAAGGTAGTCTGTTGTCGAGATTTTTGTTAATTCAATGGATGGTAGCCTTATCATTATAGAAGGTAGTATATTGTTGAGATTTTTGTCATTACAATGAATGGTAGCCTTGTCATTATGGAAGTTAGTCTGTTGTCGAGATTTTTGTTACTACAATGGATTGTAGCCTTGTCATTATGGAAGGTAGTCTGTTGTCGATATCTTTGTCACTATAATAGATTGTAGCCTAGTCATTATTGAAGGTAGTTTGTGTACGATATTTTTGTTATTCCAATGGATAGTAGCATTTTCATTATAGAAGGTAGTATATTGTCGAGATTTTTTCACTACAATGGATGGTAGCCTTGTCATTATGGAAGGTAGTCTCTTGTCGAGATTTTTGTTACTACAATGGATTGTAGCCTTGTCGTTATGGAAGGTAGTTTGTTGTCGATATCGTTGTTACTCCAATGGATGGTAGCCTAGTCATTATGGAAGGTAGTCTGTTGTCGAGTTTTTTGTTACTTCAATGGATGTTAGCCTTGTCATTATGGATGGTAGTCTGTTGTCGATATTTTTGTTACTACAATGGATTGTAGCCTTGTCGTTATGGAAGATAGTTTGTTTTCAATATCTTTGTTACTCCAATGGATGGTAGCCTAGTCATTATGGAAGGTAGTTTTTGTACGAGATTTTAGTTACTCCAATGGATGGTAGCCTTGCCATTATTGAAGGTAGTCTTTGTCGAGATTTTTGTTACTCCAATGGATGGTAGCGTTGTCATTATAGAAGGTAATATATTGTCGAGATTTTTGTTACTATAATGGATGGTAGCCTTGTCATTATGGAAGGTAGTCTGTTGTCGAGATTTTTGTTACTACAATGGATTCTAGCCTTGTCATTGTGGAAGGTAGTCTGTTGTCGATATCTTTGTTACTCCAATGGATGGTAGCCTAGTCATTACGGAAGGTAGTTTGTGTACGAGATTTTAGTTACTCCAATGGATGGTAGCCTTGTCATTATAGAAGGTAGTCTGTTGTCGAGATTTTTTATACTCCAATGGATTCTATCCTTGTCATTATGGAAGGTAGTCTGTTGTGGAGATTTTTGTTACTCTAAGGGATGGTAGCCTTCTCATTATGGAACGTAGTCTGTTGTCGATATTTTTGTTATTCTAATGGATGGTAGCCTTGTCATTATAAAAGGTAGTCTATTGTCGATATTTTTGTCAATATAATAGATTGTACCCTTGTCATTATGGAAGGTAGTCTGTTGTCGAGATTTTTGTTAATCCAATGGATGGTAGCCTTGTCATTATAGAAGGTAGTATATTGTTGAGATTTTTCTCACTACAATGAATGGTAGCCTTGTCCTTATGGAAGTTAGTCTGTTGTCGAGAATTTTGTTACTGTAATGGATTGTAGCCTTGTCATTATGTAAGGTAGTTTGTTGTCGATATCTTTGTTACTCCAATGGATGGTATCCTAATCATTATTGAAGGTAGTTTGTGTATGATATTTTTGTTATTCCAATGGATGGTAGCATTTTCATTATAGAAGGTAGTATATTGTCTAGATTTTTGTCACTATAATGGATGGTAGCCTTGTCATTATGGAAGGTAGTCTGTTGTCGAGATTTTTGTTACTACAATGGATTGTAGCCTTGTCGTTATGAAAGGTAGTCTATTGTAGATATCTTTGTTACTACAATGGATGGGAGCCTAGTCATTATGGAAGGTAGTTTGTGTACGATATTTTTGTTATTCCAATGGATGGTAGCCATGTCATTAAGAAAGGTAGTCTGTCCTCGTGATTTTTATTACTCTAAGGGATGGTATCCTTGTCATTATGGAAGGTAGTATGTTGTCGATATCTTTATTACTCCAATGTCTGTTGGCGAGATTTTTATTACTCTAAGGGATGGTAGCCTTGTCATTATGGAACGTAGTCTGTTGTCGAGATTTTTGTTATTCCAATGGATGGTAGCGTTGTCATTATAGAAGGTAGTATATTATCGAGATTTTTGTCACTACAATGGATGGTAGCCTTGTCATTATGGAAAGTAGTTTGTTGTCGAGATTTTTTATAATACAATGGATTGTAGCCTTGTCGTTATGGAAGATAGTCTGTTTTCGATATCTTTGTTACTCCAATGGATGGTAGCCTCGTCATTATGGAAGGTAGTTTTTATACGAGATTTTAGTTACTCCAATGGATGGTAGCCTTGTCATTATCGAAGGTAGTCTGTTTTCGAGATTTTTGTTACTCCAATGGATGGTAGCCTTGTCATTATAGAAGGTAATATATTGTCGAGATTTTTGTCACTATAATGGATGGTAGCCTTGTCATTATAGAAGGTAGTCTGTTGTCGAGATTTTTGTTACGACAATGGATTGTAGCCTTGTCGTTGTGGAAGGTAGTTTGTTGTCGATATCTTTGTTACTCCAATGGATGGTAGCCTAGTCATTATGGAAGGTAGTTTGTGTACGAGATTTTAGTTACTCCAATGGATGGTAGCCATGTCATTATGGAAGGTAATATATTGTCGATATTTTTGTCACTATAATGGATGGTGGCCTTGTCATTATGGAAGGTAGTCTGTTGTCGAGATTTTTGTTACTCTAAGGGATGGTAGCCTTGTCATTATGGAACATAGACTGTTGTCGATATTTTTGTTATTCTAATGGATGGTAGCCATGTCATTATGAAAGGTAGTCTATTGTCGAGATTTTCGTCACTATAATAGTTTGTAGCCTTGTCATTATTGAAGGTAGTCTGTTGTCGAGATTTTTGTTAATCCAATGGATGGTAGCCTTGTCATTATAGAAGGTAGTATATTGTTGAGATTTTTGTCACTACAATGGATGGTAGCCTTGTCATTATGGAAGGTAGTCTGTTGTCGAGATTTTTGTTACTACAATGGATTGTAGCCTTGTCGTTGTGGAAGGTAGTCTGTTGTTGATATCTTTGTTACTCCAATGGATGGTAGCCTAGTCATTATGGAAGGTAGTTTGTGTACGAGATTTTAGTTACTCTAATGGATGGTAGCCTTGTCATTATGGAAGGTAGGTGTGTTGTCGAGATTTTTTATACTCCAATGGATTCTAGCCTTGTCATTATGGAAGGTAGTCTGTTGTCGAGATTTTTGTCATTATAGAAGGTAGTATATTGTTGAGATTTTTGTCACTACAATGGATGGTAGCCTTGTCATTATGGAAGGTAGTCTGTTGTCGAGATTTTTGTTACTACAATGGATTGTAGCCTTGTCGTTGTGGAAGGTAGTCTGTTGTTGATATCTTTGTTACTCCAATGGATGGTAGCCTAGTCATTATGGAAGGTAGTTTGTGTACGAGATTTTAGTTACTCTAATGGATGGTAGCCTTGTCATTATGGAAGGTAGGTGTGTTGTCGAGATTTTTTATACTCCAATGGATTCTAGCCTTGTCATTATGGAAGGTAGTCTGTTGTCGAGATTTTTGTTACTCTAAGGGATGGTAGCCTTGTCATTATGGAACGTAGTCTGTTGTCAATATTTTTGTTATTCTAATGGATGGTAGCCTTGTCATTATGAAAGGTAGTCTATTGTCGAGATTTTTGTCACTATAATAGATTGTAGCCTTTTCATTATGGAAGGTAGTCTGTTGTCGAGATTTTTGTTAATTCAATGGATGGTAGCCTTATCATTATAGAAGGTAGTATATTGTTGAGATTTTTGTCACTACAATGAATGGTAGCCTTGTCATTATGGAAGTTAGTCTGTTGTCGAGATTTTTGTTACTACAATGGATTGTAGCCTTGTCATTATGGAAGGTAGTCTATTGTCGATATCTTTGTCACTATAATAGATTGTAGCCTAGTCATTATTGAAGGTAGTTTGTGTACGATATTTTTGTTATTCCAATGGATAGTAGCATTTTCATTATAGAAGGTAGTATATTGTCGAGATTTTTTCACTACAATGGATGGTAGCCTTGTCATTATGGAAGGTAGTCTCTTGTCGATATTTTTGTTACTACAATGGATTGTAGCCTTGTCGTTATGGAAGGTAGTTTGTTGTCGATATCGTTGTTACTCCAATGGATGGTAGCCTAGTCATTATGGAAGGTAGTCTGTTGTCGAGTTTTTTGTTACTTCAATGGATGTTAGCCTTGTAATTATGGATGGTAGTCTGTTGCCGATATTTTTGTTACTACAATGGATTGTAGCCTTGTCGTTATGGAAGATAGTTTGTTTTCAATATCTTTGTTACTCCAATGGATGGTAGCCTAGTCATTATGGAAGGTAGTTTTTGTATGAGATTTTAGTTACTCCAATGGATGGTAGCCTTGCCATTATTGAAGGTAGTCTTTGTCGAGATTTTTGTTACTCCAATGGATGGTAGCCTTGTCATTATAGAAGGTAATATATTGTCGAGATTTTTGTCACTATAATGGATGGTAGCCTTGTCATTATGGAAGGTAGTTTGTTGTCGACATTTTTGTTACTACAATGGATTCTAGCCTTGTCATTGTGGAAGGTAGTCTGTTGTCGATATCTTTGTTACTCCAATGGATGGTAGCCTAGTCATTACGGAAGGTAGTTTGTGTACGAGATTTTAGTTACTCCAATGGATGGTAGCCTTGTCATTATAGAAGGTAGTCTGTTGTCGAGATTTTTTATACTCCAATGGATTCTATCCTTGTCATTATGGAAGGTAGTCTGTTGTCGAGATTTTTGTTACTCTAAGGGATGGTAGCCTTCTCATTATGGAACGTAGTCTGTTGTCGATATTTTTGTTATTCTAATGGATGGTAGCCTTGTCATTATAAAAGGTAGTCTATTGTCGATATTTTTTTCAATATAATAGATTGTAGCCTTGTCATTATGGAAGGTAGTCTGTTGTCGAGATTTTTGTTAATCCAATGGATGGTAGCCTTGTCATTATAGAAGGTAGTATATTGTTGAGATTTTTGTCACTACAATGAATGGTAGCCTTGTCATTATGGAAGTTAGTCTGTTGTCGAGATTTTTGTTACTACAATGGATTGTAGCCTTGTCATTATGGAAGGTAGTCTGTTGTCGATATCTTTGTTACTCCAATGGATGGTATCCTAATCATTATTGAAGGTAGTTTGTGTATGATATTTTTGTTATTCCAATGGATGGTAGCATTTTCATTATAGAAGGTAGTATATTGTCTAGATTTTTGTCACTATAATGGATGGTAGCCTTGTCATTATGGAAGGTAGTCTGTTGTCGAGATTTTTGTTACTACAATGGATTGTAGCCTTGTCGTTATGAAAGGTAGTCTATTGTAGATATCTTTGTTACTACAATGGATGGGAGCCTAGTCATTATGGAAGGTAGTTTGTGTACGATATTTTTGTTATTCCAATGGATGGTAGCCATGTCATTAAGAAAGGTAGTCTGTCCTCGTGATTTTTATTACTCTAAGGGATGGTATCCTTGTCATTATGGAAGGTAGTATGTTGTCGATATCTTTGTTACTCCAATGTCTGTTGGCGAGATTTTTATTACTCTAAGGGATGGTAGCCTTGTCATTATGGAACGTAGTCTGTTGTCGAGATTTTTGTTATTCCAATGGATGGTAGTGTTGTCATTATAGAAGGTAGTATATTATCGAGATTTTTGTCACTACAATGGATGGTAGCCTTGTCATTATGGAAAGTAACTTGTTGTCGAGATTTTTTATAATACAATGGATTATAGCCTCGTCGTTATGGAAGGTAGTTTGTTGTCGATATCTTTGTTACTCCAATGGATGGTAGCCTAGTCATTATGGAAGGTAGTTTGTGTATGAGATTTTTGTTACTACAATGGATGGTAGCCTTGTCATTATGGAAGGTAGTCTGCTGTCGAGATTTTTTATACTCCAATGGATTGTAGCCTTGTAATTATGGAAGGTAGTCTCCTGTGGATATTTTGGTTACTCCAATGATGGTACCCTTGTCATTATGGAAGGTAGTCTATTGCCTAGATTTTTGTTACTCCATTGCATGGTAGCCTTGTCATTATGGAAGGTAGTGTGTTGTTGATATTTCTGTTATTCCAATGGATGGTAGCCTTGTCATTATGGAAGGTAGTCTGTTGTTGTGATTTTTGTTACTTCAATGGATGGTAGCCTTGTCATTATGGATGGTAGTATGTTGTCGATATCTTTCTTACTCCAATAGATGGTAGCCTTGTCATTATGGAAGGTGATCTGTTGTTAAGATATTTGTTACTCTAAGGGATGGTAGCCTTGTCATTATGGAACATAGTCTATTGTCGAGATTTTTGTTATTCCAAAGGATGGTAGCATTTTCATAATAGAAGGTAGTATATTATCGAGATTTTTGTCACTACAATGGATGGTAGCCTTGTCATTATGGAAGGTAGTTTGTTGTCGAGATTTTTGTTACTACAATAGATTGTAGCCTTGTCGTTATGAAAGGTAGTCTGTTGTCGATATCTTTGTTACTCCAATGGATGGTAGCCTAGTCATTATGGAAGGTAGTTTGTCCTCGTGATTTTTGTTACTCTAAGGGATGGTAGCCTTGTCATTATGGAAGGTAGTATGTTGTCGATATCTTTGTTACTCCAATGTATGGTAGCCTTGTCATTATGGAAGGTAGTTTGTTGTCGAGATTTTTGTTACTCTAAGGGATGGTAGCCTTGTCATTATGGAACATAGTCTATTGTCGAGATTTTTGTTATTCCAATGGATGGTAGCATTATCATATAGAAGGTAGTATATTATCGAGATTTTTGTCACTACAATGGATGGTAGCCTTGTCATGATGGAAAGTAGTTTGTTGTCGAGATTTTTGATACTACAATGGATTATAGCCTTGTCCTAATGGAAGGTAGTTTGTTGTCGATAAATTTGTTACTCCAATGGATGGTAGCCTAGTCATTATGGAAGGTAGTTTGTGTACGAGATTTTAGTTACATTAAAGAATGGTAGCCTTGTCATTATGGAAGGTAGTCTGTTGTCGAGATTTTTTATACTCCAATGGATTGTAGCCTTGTAATTATGGAAGGTAGTCTCTTGTGGATATTTTGGTTACTCCAATGATGGTACCCTTCTCATTATGGAAGGTAGTCTATTTCCTAGATTTTTGTTACTCCATTGCATGGTAGCCTTGTCATTATAGAAGGTAGTCTGTTGTCGAGATTTTTGTTACTCTAAGGGATGGTAGCCTTGTCATTTTGGAACATAGTCTATTGTCGATATTTTTGTTATTCTAATGGATGGTAGCCATGTCATTATGAAAGGTAGTCTATTGTCGAGATTTTCGTCACTATAATAGATTGTAGCCTTGTCATTATGGAAGCAAGTCTGTTGTCGAGATTTTTGTTAATCCAATGGATGGTAGCCTTGTCATTGTAGAAGGTAGAATAATGTTGATATTTTTGTCACTACAATGAAAGGTAGCCTTTTCATTATGGAAGGTAGTCTGTTGTCAAGATTTTTGTTACTACAATGGATTGTAGCCTTGTCATTATGGAATGTAGTCTGTTGTCGATATCTTTGTTACTCCAATGGATGGTAGCCTAGTCATTATAGAAGGTAGTATATTGTCGAGATTTTAGTTACTCTAATGGATGGTAGCCTAGTGATTGTGGAAGGTAGTCTGTTGTCGAGATTTTTGTTACTATAAAGGATTGTAGCCTTGTCGTTATGGAAGGTAGTCTTTTATCGTTATCTTTGTTACTCCAATGGAATGTAGCCTAGTCATTATGGAAGGTAGTTTGTGTACGATTTTTTTGTTATTCTAATGGATGGTAGCCTTGTCATTATGAAAGGTAGTCTGTTTTCGTGATTTTTGTTACTCTAAGGGATGGTAGCCTTGTCATAATGGAAGGTAGTATGTTGTCGATATATTTGTTACTCCAATGGATGGTAGCCTAGTTATTATGGAAGGTAGTCTATTTATTGAGAATTTTGTTACTTTAAGGGATGGTAGCCTTGTCATTATGGAACGTAGTCTGTTGTCGAGATTTTTGTTATTCCAATGGATGGTAGCATTGTCATTATGGAAGGTAGTCTGTTGTCAAGATTTTTGTTACTAGAATGGATTGTAGCCTTGTCGTTATTGAAGGTAGTTTGTTGTCGATATCATTGTTACTCCCATGGATGGTAGCCTAGTCATTATAGAAGGTAGTTTGTGTACGAGATTTTAGTTTCTCTAATGGATGGTAGCCTTGTCATTATGGAAGGTAGTCTGTTGTCGAGATTTTTTATACTCCAATAGATTGTAGCCTTGTAATTATGGAAGGTAGTTTATTGCCTAGATTTTTGTTATTCAATTGCATGGTAGCCTTGTCATTATGGAAGGTAGTGTGTTGTCAATATTTTTGTTATTCCAATGGATGGTAGCCTTGTCATTATGGAAGGTAGTCTGTTGTCGTGATTTTTGTAACTCCAATGGATGGTAGCCTTGTCATTATGGAAGGTAGTATGTTGTAAATATCTTTGTTACTCCAATGGATGGTAGCCTTGTCATTATGGAAGGTGGTCTATTGTCAAGATTTTTGTTACTACAATGGATTGTAGCCTTGTCATTATGGAAGATAGTCTGTTGTCGATATCTTTCTTACTCCAATGGATGGTAGCCTAGTCATTATAGAAGGTAATATATTGTCGAAATTTTTGTCACTCCAATGGATGGTAGCCTTGTCATTATGGAAGGTAGTATGTTGTCGAGATTTTTGTTCCTACAATGGATTGTAGCCTTGTCGTTATGGAAGGTAGTCTATTGTCGATATCTTTGTTACACCAATGGATGGTAGCCTAGTCATTATGGAAGGTAGTTTGTTGTCGAGTTTTTTGATACTCTAATGGATTGTAGCCTTGTCATTATGGAAGGTAATCTGTTGTCGTTAATTTTGTTACTCTAAGGGATGGTAGCCTTGTCATTATGGAACGTAGTCTGTTGTAGATATTTTTGTTATTCTAATGGATGGTAGACTTGTCATCATGAAAGGTAGTCTATTGTCGAGATTTTTGTAACTATAATTGATTGTAGCCTTGTCATTATGGAAGGAAGTCTGTTGTCGAGATTTTTTTTACTCCAATGGATTGTAGCCTTGTCATTGTAGAAGGTAGTATATTGGTGAGATTTTTGTCACTACAATGAAAGGTAGCCTTGTCATTATGGAAGGTAGTCTGTTGTCAAGATTTTTGTTACTACAATGGATTGTAGCCTTGTAATTATGGAATGTAGTCTGTTCTCGATATCTTTGTTACTCCAATGGATGGTAGCGTTGTCATTATAGAAGGTTGTATATTGTCGATATTTTTGTCACTATAATGGATGGTAGCATTGTCATTATGGAAGGTAGTCTGTTGTCGAGATTTTTGTTACTAGAATGGATTGTAGCCCTGTCGTTATGGAAGGTAGTTTGTTGTCGATATCTTTGTTACTCCAATGGATGGTAGCCTAGTCATTATGGAAGGTAGTTTGTGTACGAGATTTTATTTATTCTAATGGATGGTAGCCTTGTCATTATGGAAGGTAGTCTGTTGTCGAGATTTTTTATACTCCAATAGATTGTAGCCTTGTAATTATGAAAGGTAGTTTATTGCCTAGATTTTTGTTACTCCATTGCATGGTAACCTTGTCATTATGGAAGGTAGTGCGTTGTCGATATTTTTGTTATTCCAATGGATGGTAGCCTTGTAATTATGGAAGGTAGTCTGTTGTTGTGATTTTTAATACTCCAATGGATGGTAGCCTTGTCATTATGGAAGGTAGTATGTTGTTGATATATTTGTTACTCCAATGGATGGTAGCCTAGTCATTATGGAAGGTAGTTTGTGTACGAGATTTTAGTTACACCAATGGATGGTAGCCTTGTCATTATGGAAGGTAGTATGTTGTCGAGATTTTTGTTACTACAATGGATTGTAGCCTTGTCGTTATGGAAGGTAGTCTATTGTCGATATCTTTGTTACTCCAATGGATGGTAGCCTAGTCATTATGGAAGGTAGTCTGTTGTCGAGTTTTTTGATACTCTAATGGATTGTAGCCTTGTCATTATGGAAGGTAGTCTGTTGTCGAGATTTTTGTTACTCTAAGGGATGGTAGCCTTGTCATTATGGAACGTAGTCTGTTGTCGATATTTTTGTTATTCTAATGGATGGTAGACTTGTCATTATGAAAGGTAGTCTATTGTCGAGATTTTTGTCACTATAATAGATTGTAGCCTTGTCAATATGGAAGGAAGTCTGTTGTCGAGATTTTTGTTACTCCAATGGATGGTAGCCTTGTCATTGTAGAAGCTAGTATATTTGTGAGATTTTTGTCACTACAATGAAAGGTAGCCTTGTCATTATGGAAGGTAGTCTGTTGTCGAGATTTTTCTTACTACAATGGATTGTAGCCTTGTCATTATGGAATGTAGTCTGTTCTCGATATCTTTGTTACTCCAATAGATGGTAGACTTGTCATTATAGAAGGTAGTATATCGTCGAGATTTTTGTCACTACAATGGATGGTAGCCTTATCATTGTGGAAGGTAGTCTGTTGTCGAGATTTTTGTTACTATAATGGATTGTAGCCTTGTCTTTATGGAAGGTAGTCTGTTGTCGATATCTTTGTTACTCCAATGGATTGTAGCCTAGTCATTATGGAAGGTAGTTTGTGTACGATATTTTTGTTATTCCAATGGATGGTAGCCTTGTCACTATAAAAGGTAGTTTGTTGTCGTAATTTTTGTTACTCTAAGGGATGGTAGCATTGTCATAATGGAAGGTAGTATGTTGTCGATATCTTTGGTACTCCAATGGATGGTAGCCTTGTTATTATGGAAGGTAGTCTGTTATCGAGAATTTTGTTACTCTAAGGGATGGTAGCCTTGTCATTATGGAACATAGTCTGTTGTCGAGATTTTTGTTATTCCAATGGATGGTAGCATTGTCATTATGGAAGGTAGTCGGTTATCGATATTTTTGTTACTAGAATGGATTGTAGCCTTCTCGTTATGGAAGGTAGTTTGTTGTTGATATCTTTGTTACTCCAATGGATGGTAGCCTAGTCATTATGGAAGGTAGTTTGTGTACGAGATTTTAGTTACTCTAATGGATGGTAGCCTTGTCATTATGGAAGGTAGTCTGTTGTCGAGATTTTTTATACTCCAATACATTGTAGCCTTGTAATTATGGAAGGTAGTATATTGCCTAGATTTTTGTAACTCCATTGCATGGTAGCCTTGTCATTATGCGAGGTAGTGTGTTGTCGATATTTTTGTTATTCCAATGGATGGTAGCCTTGTCATTATGGAAGGTAGTTTGTTGTCCAGATTTTTGTTGCTACAATGGATTATAGCCTTGTCTTTGTGGAAGGTAGTCTCTTGTCGATATCTTTGTTATTTCAATGGATGGTAGCCTAGTCATTATGGAAGGTAGTTTGTGTACGAGATTTTAGTTACTCCAATGGATGGTAGCCTTATCAATATGGAAGGTAGTCTGTTGTCGAGATTTTTGTTACTACAATGGATGGTAGCCTTATCATTATGGAAGGTAGTCTGTTGTCGAGATTTTTTTTACTACAATGGATTGTAGCCTTGTCGTTATGGAAGGTAGTCTATTATCGATATCTTTGTTACTCCAATGGATGGTAGCCTAGTCATTATGGAAGGTAGTCTATTGTCGAGTTTTTTGATACTCTAATGGATTGTAGCCTTGTCATTATGGAAGGTAGTCTGTTGTCGAGATTTTTGTTACTCTAAGGGATGGTAGCCTTGTCATTATGGAACGTAGTCTGTTGTCGATATTTTTGTTATTCTAATGGATGGTAAACTTGTCATTATGAATGGTAGTCTATTGTCGAGATTTTTATCACTATAATAGATTGTAGCCTTGTCATTATGGAAGGTAGTCTGTTGTCGAGATTTTTGTTACTCCAACGGATGGTAGCCTTGTCATTATAGAAGATAGTATATTGGTGAGATTTTTGTCACTACAATAAATGGTAGCCTTGTCATTATGGAAGGTAGTCTGTTGTCGAGATTTTTGTTACTACAATGGATTGTAGCCTTGTCATTATGGAATGTAGTCTGTTCTCGATATCTTTGTTACTCCAATGGATGGTAGCCTTGTCATTATAGAAGGTAGTATATTGTCGAGATTTTTGTCACTATAATGGATGGTAGCCTTATCATTGTGGAAGGTAGTCTGTTGTCGAGATTTTTGTTACTATAATGGATTGTAGCCTTGTCTTTATGGAAGGTAGTCTATTGTCGATATCTTTGTTACTCCAATGGATTGTAGCCTAGTCATTATGGAAAGTAATTTGTGTATGATATTTTTGTTATTCCAATGGATGGTAGCCTTGTCACTATGAAAGGTAGTCTGTTATCGTAATTTTTGTTACTCTAACGGATGGTAGCATTGTTATAACGGAAGGTAGTATGTTGTCGATATCTTTGTTACTCCAATGGATGGTAGCCTTGTTATTATGGAAGGTAGTTTGTTATCGAGAATTTTGTTACTCTAAGGGATGGTAGCCTTGTCATTATGGAACTTAGTCTATTGTCGAGATTTTTGTTATTCCTATGGATGGTAGCATTGTCATTATTGAAGGTAGTCGGTTATCGATATTTTTATTACTAGAATGGATTGTAGCCTTCTCGTTATGGAAGGTAGTTTATTGTTGATATCTTTGTTACTCCAATGGATGTTAGCCTAGTCATTATGGAAGGTAGTTTGTGTACGAGATTTTAGTTACTTTAATGGATGGTAGCCTTGTCATTATGGAAGGTAGTCTGTTGTCGAGATTTTTTATACTCCAATACATTGTAGCCTTGTAATTATGGAAGGTAGTCTATTGCCTAGATTTTTGTAACTCCATTGCATGGTAGCCTTGTCATTATGGAAGGTAGTGTGTTATCGATATTTTTGTTATTCCAATGGATGGTAGCCTTGTCATTATGGAAGGTAGTCTGTTGTCCAGATTTTTGTTGCTACAATGGATTATAGCCTTGTCTTTGTGGAAGGTAGTCTCTTGTCGATATCTTTGTTACTTCAATGGATGGTAGCCTAGTCATTATGGAAGGTAGTTTGTGTACGAGATTTTAGTTACTCCAATGGATGGTAGCCTTATCATTATGGAAGGTAGTCTGTTGTCGAGATTTTTGTTACTACAATGGATGGTAGCCTTATCATTATGGAAGGTAGTCTGTTGTCGAGATTTTTGTTACTACAATGGATTGTAGCCTTGTCGTTATGGAAGGTAGTCTATTGTCGATATCTTTGTTACTCCAATGGATGGTAGCCTAGTCATTATGGAAGGTAGTCTATTGTCGAGTTTTTTGATACTCTAATGGATTGTAGCCTTGTCATTATGGAAGGTAGTCTGTTGTCGAGATTTTTGTTACTCTAAGGGATGGTAGCCTTGTCATTATGGAAAGTAGTTTGTTGTCGATATTTTTGTTATTCTAATGGATGGTAGACTTGTCATTATGAAGGGTAGTCTATTGTCGAGATTTTTATCACTATAATAGATTGTAGCCTTGTCATTATGGAAGGTAGTCTGTTGTCGAGATTTTTGTTACTCCACCGGATGGTAGCCTTGTCATTATAGAAGATAGTATATTGGTGAGATTTTTGTCACTACAATAAATGGTAGCCTTGTCATTATGGAAGGTAGTCTGTTGTCGAGATTTTTGTTACTACACTGGATTGTAGCCTTGTCATTATGGAAGGTAGTCTGTTGTCGATATCTTTGTTACTCCAATGGATGGTAGCCTTGTCATTATAGAAGGTAGTATATTGTCGAGATTTTTGTCACTACAATGGATGGTAGCCTTATCATTATGGAAGGTAGTCTGTTGTCGAGATTTTTGTTACTATAATGGATTGTAGCCTTGTCTTTATGGAAGGTAGTCTGTTGTCGATATCTTTGTTACTCCAATGGATTATAGCCTAGTCATTGTGGAAGGTAGTTTGTGTATGATATTTTTGTTATTCCAATGGATGGTAGCCTTGTCACTATGAAAGGTAGTCTGTTGTCGTAATTTTTGTTACTCTAAGGGATGGTAGCATTGTCATAATGGAAGGTAGTATGTTGTCGATATCTTTGTTACTCCAATGGATGGTAGCCTTGTTATTATAGAAGGTAGTCTGTTATCGAGAATTTTGTTACTCTAAGGGATGGTAGCCTTGTCATTATGGAACGTAGTCTGTTGTCGAGATTTTTGTTATTCCAATGGATGGTAGCATTGTCATTATGGAAGGCAGTCTGTTATCGATATTTTTGTTACTAGAATGGATTGTAGCCTTATCGTTATGGAAGGTAGTTTATTGTTGATATCTTTGTTACTCCAATGGATGGTAGCCTAGTCATTATGGAAGGTAGTTTGTGTACGAGATTTTAGTTACTCTAATGGATGGTAGCCTTGTCATTATGGAAGGTAGTCTGTTGTCGAGATTTTTTATACTCCAATACATTGTAGCCTTGTAATTATGGAAGGTAGTCTATTGCCTAAATTTTTGTAACTCCATTGCATGGTAGCCTTGTCATTATGGAAGGTAGTGTGTTGTCGATATTTTTGTTATTCCAATGGATGGTAGCCTTGTCATTATGGAAGGTAGTCTATTGTCGAGATTTTTGTTGCTACAATGGATTATAGCCTTGTCTTTGTGGAAGGTAGTCTCTTGTCGATATCTTTGTTACTTCAATGGATGGTAGCCTAGTCATTATGGAAGGTAGTTTGTGTACGAGATTTTAGTTACTCCAATGGATGGTAGCCTTATCATTATGGAAGGTAGTCTGTTGTCGAGACTTTTATTACTACAATGGATTGTAGCCTTGTCGTTATGGAAGGTAGTCTATTGTCGATATCTTTGTTACTCCAATGGATGGTAGCCTAGTCATTATGGAAGGTAGTCTGTTGTCGAGTTTTTTGATACTCTAATGGATTGTAGCCTTGTCATTATGGAAGGTAGTCTGTTGTCAAGATTTTTGTTACTCTAAGGGATGGTAGCCTTGTCATTATGGAACGTAGTCTGTTGTCGATATTTTTGTTATTCTAATGGATGTTAGACTTGTCATTATGAAAAGTAGTCTATTGTCGAGATTTTTATCACTATAATAGATTGTAGCCTTGTCATTATGGAAGGTAGTCTGTTGTCGAGATTTTTGTTACTCCAATGGATGGTAGCCTTGTCATTATAGAAGGTAGTATATTGGTGACATTTTTGTTACTACAATGAATGGTAGCCTTGTCATTATGGAAGGTAGTCTGTTGTCGAGATTTTCGTTACTACAATGGATTGTAGCCTTGTCGTTATGGAAGGTAGTCTGTTGTCGATATCTTTGTTACTCCAATGGATGGTAACCTTGTCATTATAGAAGGTAGTATATTGTCAAGATTTTTGTCACTACAATGGATGGTAGCCTTATCATTATGGAAGGTAGTCTGTTGTCGAGATTTTGGTTACTATAATGGATTGTAGCCTTGTCTTTATGGAAGGTAGTCTGTTGTCGATATCTTTGTTACTCCAATGGATTGTAGCCTAGTCATTATGGAAGGTAATTTGTGTATGATATTTTTGTTATTCCAATGGATGGTAGCCTTGTCACTATGAAAGGTAGTCTGTTATCGTAATTTTTGTTACTCTAACAGATTGTAGCATTGTTATAACAGAAGGTAGTATGTTGTCGATATCTCTGTTACTCCAATGGATGGTAGCCTTGTTATTATGGAAGGTAGTCTGTTGTCGAGATTTTCGTTACTACAATGGATTGTAGCCTTGTCGTTATGGAAGGTAGTCTGTTGTCGATATCTTTGTTACTCCAATGGATGGTAGCCTTGTCATTATAGAAGGTAGTATATTGTCGAGATTTTTGTCACTACAATGGATGGTAGCCTTATCATTATGGAAGGTAGTCTGTTGTCGAGATTTTGGTTACTATAATGTATTGTAGCCTTGTCTTTATGGAAGGTAGTCTGTTGTCGATATCTTTGTTACTCCAATGGATTGTAGCCTACTCATTATGGAAGGTAGTTTGTGTACGATATTTTTGTTATTCCAATGGATGGTAGCCTTGTCACTATGAAAGGTAGTCTGTTGTCGTAATTTTTTTTACTCTAAGGGATGGTAGCATTGTCATAATGGAAGGTAGTATGTTGTCGATATCTTTGTTACTCCAATGGATGGTAGCCTTGTTATTATGGAAGGTAGTCTGTTATCGAGAATTTTGTTACTCTAAGGGATGGTAGCCTTGTCATTATGGAACGTAGTCTGTTGTCGAGATTTTTGTTATTCCAATGGATGGTAGCATTGTCATTATGGAAGGTAGTCTGTTATCGATATTTTTGTTACTAGAATGGATTGTAGCCTTTTCGTTATGGAAGGTAGTTTGTTGTTGATATCTTTGTTACTCCAATGGATGGTAGCCTAGTCATTATGGAAGGTAGTTTGTGTACGAGATTTTAGTTACTTTAATGGATGGTAGCCTTGTCATTATGGAAGGTAGTCTATTGTCGAGATTTTTTATACTCCAATACATTGTAGCCTTGTAATTATGGAAGGTAGTCTATTGCCTAAATTTTTGTAACTCCATTGCATGGTAGCCTTGTCATTATGGAAGGTAGTGTGTTGTCGATATTTTTGTTATTCCAATGGATGGTAGCCTTGTCATTATGGAAGGTAGTCTATTGTCGAGATTTTTGTTGCTACAATGGATTATAGCCTTGTCTTTGTGGAAGGTAGTCTCTTGTCGATATCTTTGTTACTTCAATGGATGGTAGCCTAGTCATTATGGAAGGTAGTTTGTGTACGAGATTTTAGTTACTCCAATGGATGGTAGCCTTATCATTATGGAAGGTAGTCTGTTGTCGAGATTTTTGTTACTACAATGGATTGTAGCCTTGTCATTATGGAAGGTAGTCTGTTGTCGATATCTTTGTTACTCCAATGGATGGTAGCCTTGTCATTATAGAAGGTAGTATATTGTCGAGATTTTTGTCACTACAATGGATGGTAGCCTTATCATTATGGAAGGTAGTCTGTTGTCGAGATTTTTGTTACTATAATGGATTGTAGTCTTGTCTTTATGTAAGGTAGTCTATTGTCGATATCTTTGTTACTCCAATGGATTGTAGCCTAGTCGTTATGGAAAGTAATTTGTGTATGATATTTTTGTTATTCCAATGGATGGTAGCCTTGTCACTATGAAAGGTAGTCTGTTATCGTAATTTTTGTTACTCTAACGGATGGTAGCATTATTATAACGGAAGGTAGTATGTTGTCGATATCTTTGTTACTCCAATGGATGGTAGCCTTGTTATTATAGAAGGTAGTCTGTTATCGAGAATTTTGTTACTCTAAGGGATGGTAGCCTTGTCATTATGGAACGTAGTCTGTTGTCGAGATTTTTGTTATTCCAATGGATGGTAGCATTGTCATTATGGAAGGCAGTCTGTTATCGATATTTTTGTTACTAGAATGGATTGTAGCCTTATCGTTATGGAAGGTAGTTTATTGTTGATATCTTTGTTACTCCAATGGATGGTAGCCTAGTCATTATGGAAGGTAGTTTGTGTACGAGATTTTAGTTACTCTAATGGATGGTAGCCTTGTCATTATGGAAGGTAGTCTGTTGTCGAGATTTTTTATACTCCAATACATTGTAGCCTTGTAATTATGGAAGGTAGTCTATTGCCTAAATTTTTGTAACTCCATTGCATGGTAGCCTTGTCATTATGGAAGGTAGTGTGTTGTCGATATTTTTGTTATTCCAATGGATGGTAGCCTTGTCATTATGGAAGGTAGTCTATTGTCGAGATTTTTGTTGCTACAATGGATTATAGCCTTGTCTTTGTGGAAGGTAGTCTCTTGTCGATATCTTTGTTACTTCAATGGATGGTAGCCTAGTCATTATGGAAGGTAGTTTGTGTACGAGATTTTAGTTACTCCAATGGATGGTAGCCTTATCATTATGGAAGGTAGTCTGTTGTCGAGACTTTTATTACTACAATGGATTGTAGCCTTGTCGTTATGGAAGGTAGTCTATTGTCGATATCTTTGTTACTCCAATGGATGGTAGCCTAGTCATTATGGAAGGTAGTCTGTTGTCGAGTTTTTTGATACTCTAATGGATTGTAGCCTTGTCATTATGGAAGGTAGTCTGTTGTCAAGATTTTTGTTACTCTAAGGGATGGTAGCCTTGTCATTATGGAACGTAGTCTGTTGTCGATATTTTTGTTATTCTAATGGATGTTAGACTTGTCATTATGAAAAGTAGTCTATTGTCGAGATTTTTATCACTATAATAGATTGTAGCCTTGTCATTATGGAAGGTAGTCTGTTGTCGAGATTTTTGTTACTCCAATGGATGGTAGCCTTGTCATTATAGAAGGTAGTATATTGGTGACATTTTTGTTACTACAATGAATGGTAGCCTTGTCATTATGGAAGGTAGTCTGTTGTCGAGATTTTCGTTACTACAATGGATTGTAGCCTTGTCGTTATGGAAGGTAGTCTGTTGTCGATATCTTTGTTACTCCAATGGATGGTAACCTTGTCATTATAGAAGGTAGTATATTGTCAAGATTTTTGTCACTACAATGGATGGTAGCCTTATCATTATGGAAGGTAGTCTGTTGTCGAGATTTTGGTTACTATAATGGATTGTAGCCTTGTCTTTATGGAAGGTAGTCTGTTGTCGATATCTTTGTTACTCCAATGGATTGTAGCCTAGTCATTATGGAAGGTAATTTGTGTATGATATTTTTGTTATTCCAATGGATGGTAGCCTTGTCACTATGAAAGGTAGTCTGTTATCGTAATTTTTGTTACTCTAACAGATTGTAGCATTGTTATAACAGAAGGTAGTATGTTGTCGATATCTCTGTTACTCCAATGGATGGTAGCCTTGTTATTATGGAAGGTAGTCTGTTGTCGAGATTTTCGTTACTACAATGGATTGTAGCCTTGTCGTTATGGAAGGTAGTCTGTTGTCGATATCTTTGTTACTCCAATGGATGGTAGCCTTGTCATTATAGAAGGTAGTATATTGTCGAGATTTTTGTCACTACAATGGATGGTAGCCTTATCATTATGGAAGGTAGTCTGTTGTCGAGATTTTGGTTACTATAATGTATTGTAGCCTTGTCTTTATGGAAGGTAGTCTGTTGTCGATATCTTTGTTACTCCAATGGATTGTAGCCTACTCATTATGGAAGGTAGTTTGTGTACGATATTTTTGTTATTCCAATGGATGGTAGCCTTGTCACTATGAAAGGTAGTCTGTTGTCGTAATTTTTTTTACTCTAAGGGATGGTAGCATTGTCATAATGGAAGGTAGTATGTTGTCGATATCTTTGTTACTCCAATGGATGGTAGCCTTGTTATTATGGAAGGTAGTCTGTTATCGAGAATTTTGTTACTCTAAGGGATGGTAGCCTTGTCATTATGGAACGTAGTCTGTTGTCGAGATTTTTGTTATTCCAATGGATGGTAGCATTGTCATTATGGAAGGTAGTCTGTTATCGATATTTTTGTTACTAGAATGGATTGTAGCCTTTTCGTTATGGAAGGTAGTTTGTTGTTGATATCTTTGTTACTCCAATGGATGGTAGCCTAGTCATTATGGAAGGTAGTTTGTGTACGAGATTTTAGTTACTTTAATGGATGGTAGCCTTGTCATTATGGAAGGTAGTCTATTGTCGAGATTTTTTATACTCCAATACATTGTAGCCTTGTAATTATGGAAGGTAGTCTATTGCCTAAATTTTTGTAACTCCATTGCATGGTAGCCTTGTCATTATGGAAGGTAGTGTGTTGTCGATATTTTTGTTATTCCAATGGATGGTAGCCTTGTCATTATGGAAGGTAGTCTATTGTCGAGATTTTTGTTGCTACAATGGATTATAGCCTTGTCTTTGTGGAAGGTAGTCTCTTGTCGATATCTTTGTTACTTCAATGGATGGTAGCCTAGTCATTATGGAAGGTAGTTTGTGTACGAGATTTTAGTTACTCCAATGGATGGTAGCCTTATCATTATGGAAGGTAGTCTGTTGTCGAGATTTTTGTTACTACAATGGATTGTAGCCTTGTCATTATGGAAGGTAGTCTGTTGTCGATATCTTTGTTACTCCAATGGATGGTAGCCTTGTCATTATAGAAGGTAGTATATTGTCGAGATTTTTGTCACTACAATGGATGGTAGCCTTATCATTATGGAAGGTAGTCTGTTGTCGAGATTTTTGTTACTATAATGGATTGTAGTCTTGTCTTTATGTAAGGTAGTCTATTGTCGATATCTTTGTTACTCCAATGGATTGTAGCCTAGTCGTTATGGAAAGTAATTTGTGTATGATATTTTTGTTATTCCAATGGATGGTAGCCTTGTCACTATGAAAGGTAGTCTGTTATCGTAATTTTTGTTACTCTAACGGATGGTAGCATTGTTATAACGGAAGGTAGTATGTTGTCGATATCTTTGTTACTCCAATGGATGGTAGCCTTGTTATTATGGAAGGTAGTTTGTTATCGAGAATTTTGTTACTCTAAGGGATGGTAGCCTTGTCATTATGGAACGTAGTTTGTTGTCGAGATTTTTGTTATTTCAATGGATGGTAGCATTGTCATTATGTAAGGTAGTCTATTGTCGATATTTTTGTTACTAGAATGGATTGTAGCCTTCTCGTTATGGAAGGTAGTTTGTTGTTGATATCTTTGTTACTCCAATGGATGGTAGCCTAGTCATTATGGAAGGTAGTTTGTGTACGAGATTTTAGTTACTCTAATGGATGGTAGCGTTGTCATTATGGAAGGTAGTCTGTTGTCGAGATTTCTTATACTCCAATAGATTGTAGCCTTGTAATTATGGATGGTAGTCTATTGCCTAGATTTTTGTAACTACATTGCATGGTAGCCTTGTCATTATAGAAGGTAGTGTGTTGTCGATATTTTTGTTATTCCAATGGATGGTAGCCTTATCATTATGGAAGGTAGTCTGTTGTCGAGATTTTTGTTGCTACAATGGATTATAGCCTTGTCGTTGTGGAAGGTAGTCTCTTGTCTATATCTTTATTACTTTGATGGATGGTAGCCTAGTCATTATGGAAGGTAGTTTGTGTACGAGATTTTAGTTACTCCAATGGATGGTAGCCTTATCATTATGGAAGGTAGTCTGTTGTCGAGACTTTTGTTACTACAATGGATTGTAGCCTTGTCGTTATGTAAGGTAGTCTATTGTCGATATCTTTGTTACTCCAATGGATGGTAGCCTAATCATTATGGAAGGTAGTCTGTTGTCGAGTTTTTTGAGACTTTAATGGATTGTAGCCTTGTCATTATGGAAGGTAGCCTGTTGTCGAGATTTTTGTTACTCTAAGGGATGGTAGCCTTGTCATTATGGAACGTAGTCTGTTGTCGATATTTTTGTTATTCTAATGGATGTTAGACTTGTCATTATGAAAGGTAGTCTATTGTCGAGATTTTTATCACTATAATAGATTGTAGCCTTGTCATTATGGAAGGTAGTCTGTTGTCGAGATTTTTGTTACTCCAATGGATGGTAGCCTTGTCATTATAGAAGGTAGTATATTGGTGAGATTTTTGTCACTACAATGAATGGTAGCCTTGTCATTATGGAAGGTAGTCTGTTGTCGAGATTTTCGTTACTACAATGGATTGTAGCCTTGTCGTTATGGAAGGTAGTCTGTTGTTGATATCTTTGTTACTCCAATGGATGGTAGCCTTGTCATTATAGAAGGTAGTATATTGTCGAGATTTTTGTCACTACAATGGATGGTAGCCTTATCATTATGGAAGGTAGTCTGTTTTCGAGAATTTTGTTACTATAATGGATTGTAGCCTTGTCGTTATGGAAGGTAGTCTATTGTCGATATCTTTGTTACTCCAATGGATTGTAGCCTAGTCATTATGGAAGGTAGTTTGTATACGAGATTTTAGTTACTCTAATGGATGGTAGCCTTGTCATTATGGAAGGTAGTCTGTTGTCGAGATTTTTTATACTCCAGTAGATTGTAGCCTTGTAATTATGGAAGGTAGTCTATTGCCTAGATTTTTATAACTCTATTGCATGGTAGCCTTGTTATTATGGAAGGTAGTGTGTTGTCGATATTTTTGTTATTCCAATGGATGGTAGCCTTGTCATTATGGAAGGTAGTCTGTTGTCGTGATTTTTGTTACTCCAATGGATGGTAGCCTTGTCATTATGGAAGGTAGTATGTTGTCGATATCTTTGTTACTCCAATGGATGGTAGCCTTGTCATTATGGAAGGTGGTCTGTTGTTGAGATATTTGTTACTCTAAGGGATGGTAGCCTTTTCATTATGGAACGTAGTCTATTGTCGATATTTTTGTTATTCCAATGGATGGTAGCGTTTTCATTATAGAAGGTAGTATATTATCGAGATTTTTGTCACTACAATGGATAATAGCCTTGTCATTATGGAAGGTAGTCTGTTGTCAAGATTTTTGTTACTACAATGGCATGTAGCCTTGTCATTATGGAAGATAGTCTGTTGTCGATATCTTTGTTACTACAATGGATGGTAGCCTAGTCATTATAGAAGGTAATATATTGTCGAAATTTTTGTCACTATAATGGATGGTAGCCTTGTCATTATGGAAGGTAGTCTGTTGTCGAGATTTTTGTTGCTAAAATGGATTGTAGCCTTGTCGTTGTGGAAGGTAGTCTCTTGTCGATATCTTTGTTACTCTAATGGATGGTAGCCTAGTCAGTATGGAAGGTAGTTTGTGTACGAGATTTTAGTTACTCCAATGGATGGTAGCTTTGTCATTATGGAAGGTAGTCTATTGTCGAGATTTTTTATACTCCAATGGATTGTAGCCTTGTCATTATGGAAGGTAGTCTGTTGTTGAGATTTTTGTTACTCTAAGGGATGGTAGCCTTGTCATTATGGAACGTAGTCTGTTGTCGAGATTTTTGTTATTTAAATGGATGGTAGCCTTGTCATTATGAAAGGTAGTCTATTGTCGATATTTTTGTTACTATAATAGATTGTAGCCTTGTCATTATGGAAGGTAGTCTGTTGTCGAGATTTTTGTAACTCCAATGGAAGGTAGCCTTGTCATTATATAAGGTAGTATATTGTTGATATTTTTGTCACTACAATGGATGATAGCCTTGTCATTATCGAAGGTAGTTTGTTGTCTAGATTTTTGTTACTACAATGGATTGTAGCCTTGTTGTTATGGAAGGTAGTCTGTTGTCGATATCTTTGTTACTCAAATGGATGGTAGCCTAGTCATTATGGAAGGTAGTCTGTTGTCGAGTTATTTGTTACTCCAATGGATGGTAGCCTTGTCATTATGGAAGGTAGTCTGTTGTCGATATCTTTGTTACTCCAATGGATGGTAGCCTTGTCGTTATGGAAGGTAGTTTGTGAACGAGATTTTAGTTACTCCAATGGATGGTAGCCTTGTCATTATGGAAAGTAGTCTGTTGTTGAGATTTTTTATACTCCAATGGATTGTAGCCTTGTCGTTATGGAAGGTAGCCTGTTGTCAAGATTTTTGTTACTCTAAGGGATGGTAGCCTTGTCATTATGGAACGTAGTCTGTTGTCGAGATTTTTGTTATTCCATTGGATGGTAGCCTTGTTCTTATGGAAGGTAGTCTGTTATCGAGAATTTTGTTACTCTAAGGGATGGTAGCGTTGTCATTATGGAACGTAGTCTGTTGTCGAGATTTTTGTTATTCCAATGGATGGTAGCATTGTCATTATGGAAGGTAGTCTGTTATCGATATTTTTGTTACTAGAATGGATTGTAGCCTTCTCTTTATGGAAGGTAGTTTGTTGTTGATATCTTTGTTACTCCAATGGATGGTAGCCTAGTCATTACGGAAGGTAGTTTGTGTACGAGATTTTAGTTACTCTAATGGATGGTAGCCTTGTCATTATGGAAGGTAGTCTGTTGTCGAGATTTTTTATACTCCAATACATTGTAGCCTTGTAATTATGGCAGGTAGTCTATTGCCTAGATTTTTGTAACTCCATTGCATGGTAGCCTTTTCATTATGGAAGGTAGTCTATTGTCGATATTTTTGTTATTCCAATGGATGGTAGCCTTGTCATTATGCAAGGTAGTCTGTTGTCGAGATTTTTGTTGCTACAATGGATTATAGCCTTGCCTTTGTGGAAGGTAGTCTCTTGTCGATATCTTTGTTACTTCAATGGATGGTAGCCTAGTCATTATGGAAGGTAGTTTGTGTACGATATTTTAGTTACTCCAATGGATGGTAGCCTTATCATTATGGAAGGTAGTCTATTGTCGAGACTTTTGTTACTACAATGGATTGTAGCCTTGTCGTTATGGAAGGTAGTCTATTGTCGATATCTTTGTTACTCCAATGGATGGTAGCCTAATCATTATTGAAGGTAGTATGTTGTCGAGTTTTTTGATACTCTAATGGATTGTAGCCTTGTCATTATGGAAGGTAGTCTGTTGTCGAGATTTTTGTTACTCTAAGGGATGGTAGCCTTGTCATTATGGAACGTAGTCTGTTGTCGATATTTTTGTTATTCTAATGGATGTTAGACTTGTCATTATGAAAGGTAGTCTATTGTCGAGATTTTTATCACTATAATAGATTGTAGCCTTGTCATTATGGAAGGTAGTCTGTTGTCGAGATTTTTGTTACTCCAATGGATGGTAGCCTTGTCATTATAGAAGGTAGTATATTGGTGAGATTTTTGTCACTACAATGAATGGTAGCCTTGTCATTATGGAAAGTAGTCTGTTGTCGAGATTTTCGTTACTACAATGGATTGTAGCCTTGTCGTTATGGAAGGTAGTCTGTTGTCGATATCTTTGTTACTCCAATGGATGGTAGCCTTTTCATTATAGAAGGTAGTATATTGTCGAGATTTTTGTCACTACAATGGATGGTAGCCTTATCATTATGGAAGGTAGTCTGTTGTCGAGATTTTTGTTACTATAATGGATTGTAGCCTTGTCATTATGGAAGGTAGTCTGTTGTCGATATCTTTGTTACTCCAATGGATTGTAGCCTAGTCATTATGGAAGGTAGTTTGTGTACGATATTTTTGTTATTCCAATGGATGGTAGCCTTGTCACTATGAAAGGTTGTCTGTTGTCGTAATTTTTGTTACTCTAAGGGATGGTAGCATTGTAATAATGGAAGGTAGTATGTTGTCGATATCTTTGTTACTCCAGTGGATGGTAGCCTTGTTATTATGGAAGGTAGTCTGTTATCGAGAATTTTGTTACTCTAAGGGATGGTAGCCTTGTCATTATGGAACGTAGTCTGTTGTCGAGATTTTTGTTATTCCAATGGATGGTAGCATTGTCATTATGGAAGGTAGTCTGTTATCGATATTTTTGTTACTAGAATGGATTGTAGCCTTCTCTTTATGGAAGGTGGTTTGTTGTTGATATCTTTGTTACTCCAATGGATGGTAGCCTAGTCATTATGGAAGGTAGTTTATGTACGAGATTTTAGTTACTCTAATGGATGGTAGCCTTGTCATTATGGAAGGTAGTCTGTTGTCGAGATTTTTTATACTCCAATACATTGTAGCCTTGTAATTATGGAAGGTAGTCTATTGCCTAGATTTTTGTAACTCCATTGCATGGTAGCCTTGTCATTATGGAAGGTAGTCTATTGTCGATATTTTTGTTATTCCAATGGATGGTAGCCTTGTCATTATGGAAGGTAGTCTGTTGTCGAGATTTTTGTTGCTACAATGGATTATAGCCTTGCCTTTGTGGAAGGTAGTCTCTTGTCGATATCTTTGTTACTTTAATGGATGGTAGCCTAGTCATTATGGAAGGTAGTTTGTGTACGAGATTTTAGTTACTCCAATGGATGGTAGCCTTATCATTATGGAAGGTAGTCTATTGTCGAGACTTTTGTTACTACAATGGATTGTAGCCTTGTCGTTATGGAAGGTAGTCTATTGTCGATATCTTTGTTACTCCAATGGATGGTAGCCTAATCATTATTGAAGGTAGTATGTTGTCGAGTTTTTTGATACTCTAATGGATTGTAGCCTTGTCATTATGGAAGGTAGTCTGTTGTCGAGATTTTTGTTACTCTAAGGGATGGTAGCCTTGTCATTATGGAACCTAGTCTGTTGTCGATATTTTTGTTATTCTAATGGATGTTAGACTTGTCATTATGAAAGGTAGTCTATTGTCGAGATTTTTATCACTATAATAGATTGTAGCCTTGTCATTATGGAAGGTAGTCTGTTGTCGAGATTTTTGTTACTCCAATGGATGGTAGCCTTGTCATTATAGAAGGTAGTATATTGGTGAGATTTTTGTCACTACAATGAATGGTAGCCTTGTCATTATGGAAAGTAGTCTGTTGTCGAGATTTTCGTTACTACAATGGATTGTAGCCTTGTCGTTATGGAAGGTAGTCTGTTGTCGATATCTTTGTTACTCCAATGGATGGTAGCCTTTTCATTATAGAAGGTAGTATATTGTCGAGATTTTTGTCACTACAATGGATGGTAGCCTTATCATTATGGAAGGTAGTCTGTTGTCGAGATTTTTGTCACTATAATGGATTGTAGCCTTGTCATTATGGAAGGTAGTCTGTTGTCGATATCTTTGTTACTCCAATGGATTGTAGCCTAGTCATTATGGAAGGTAGTTTGTGTACGATATTTTTGTTATTCCAATGGATGGTAGCCTTGTCACTATGAAAGGTTGTCTGTTGTCGTAATTTTTGTTACTCTAAGGGATGGTAGCATTGTAATAATGGAAGGTAGTATGTTGTCGATATCTTTGTTACTCCAGTGGATGGTAGCCTTGTTATTATGGAAGGTAGTCTGTTATCGAGAATTTTGTTACTCTAAGGGATGGTAGCCTTGTCATTATGGAACGTAGTCTGTTGTCGAGATTTTTGTTATTCCAATGGATGGTAGCATTGTCATTATGGAAGGTAGTCTGTTATCGATATTTTTGTTACTAGAATGGATTGTAGCCTTCTCTTTATGGAAGGTGGTTTGTTGTTGATATCTTTGTTACTCCAATGGATGGTAGCCTAGTCATTATGGAAGGTAGTTTATGTACGAGATTTTAGTTACTCTAATGGATGGTAGCCTTGTCATTATGGAAGGTAGTCTGTTGTCGAGATTTTTTATACTCCAATACATTGTAGCCTTGTAATTATGGAAGGTAGTCTATTGCCTAGATTTTTGTAACTCCATTGCATGGTAGCCTTGTCATTATGGAAGGTAGTCTATTGTCGATATTTTTGTTATTCCAATGGATGGTAGCCTTGTCATTATGGAAGGTAGTCTGTTGTCGAGATTTTTGTTGCTACAATGGATTATAGCCTTGCCTTTGTGGAAGGTAGTCTCTTGTCGATATCTTTGTTACTTCAATGGATGGTAGCCTAGTCATTATGGAAGGTAGTTTGTGTACGAGATTTTAGTTACTCCAATGGATGGTAGCCTTATCATTATGGAAGGTAGTCTATTGTCGAGACTTTTGTTACTACAATGGATTGTAGCCTTGTCGTTATGGAAGGTAGTCTATTGTCGATATCTTTGTTACTCCAATGGATGGTAGCCTAATCATTATTGAAGGTAGTATGTTGTCGAGTTTTTTGATACTCTAATGGATTGTAGCCTTGTCATTATGGAAGGTAGTCTGTTGTCGAGATTTTTGTTACTCTAAGGGATGGTAGCCTTGTCATTATGGAACCTAGTCTGTTGTCGATATTTTTGTTATTCTAATGGATGTTAGACTTGTCATTATGAAAGGTAGTCTATTGTCGAGATTTTTATCACTATAATAGATTGTAGCCTTGTCATTATGGAAGGTAGTCTGTTGTCGAGATTTTTGTTACTCCAATGGATGGTAGCCTTGTCATTATAGAAGGTAGTATATTGGTGAGATTTTTGTCACTACAATGAATGGTAGCCTTGTCATTATGGAAAGTAGTCTGTTGTCGAGATTTTCGTTACTACAATGGATTGTAGCCTTGTCGTTATGGAAGGTAGTCTGTTGTCGATATCTTTGTTACTCCAATGGATGGTAGCCTTTTCATTATAGAAGGTAGTATATTGTCGAGATTTTTGTCACTACAATGGATGGTAGCCTTATCATTATGGAAGGTAGTCTGTTGTCGAGATTTTTGTTACTATAATGGATTGTAGCCTTGTCATTATGGAAGGTAGTCTATTGTCGATATCTTTGTTACTCCAATGGATTGTAGCCTAGTCATTATGGAAGGTAGTTTGTGTACGATATTTTTGTTATTCCAATGGATGATAGCCTTGTCACTATGAAAGGTTGTCTGTTGTAGTAATTTTTGTTACTCTAAGGGATGGTAGCATTGTAATAATGGAAGGTAGTATGTTGTCGATATCTTTGTTACTCCAGTTGATGGTAGCCTTGTTATTATGGAAGGTAGTCTGTTATCGAGAATTTTGTTACTCTAAGGGATGGTAGCCTTGTCATTACGGAACGTAGTCTGTTGTCGAGATTTTTGTTATTCCAATGGATGGTAGCCTTGTCATTATGGAAGGTAGTCTGTTGTCGAGATTTTTGTTACTATAATGGATTGTAGCCTTGTCGTTATGGAAGGTAGTCTATTGTCGATATCTTTGTTACTCCAATGGATTGTAGCCTAGTCATTATGGAAGGTAGTTTGTGTACGATATTTTTGTTATTCCAATGGATGGTAGACTTGTCACTATAAAAGGTAGTTTGTTGTCGTAATTTTTGTTACTCTAAGGGATGGTAGCCTTGTCATAATGGAAGGTAGTATGTTGTCGATATATTTGTTACTCCAATGGATGGTAGCCTAATCATTATGGAAGGTAGTCTGTTGTCGAGTTTTTTGAGACTCTAATGGATTGTAGCCTTGTCATTATGCAAGGTAGTCTGTTGTCGAGATTTTTGTCACTCTAAGGGATGGTAGATTTGTCATTATGGAACGTAGTCTGTTGTCGATATTTTTGTTATTCTAATGGATGTTATACTTGTCATTATGAAAGGTAGTCTATTGTCGAGATTTTTATCACTATAATAGATTGTAGCCTTGTCATTATGGAAGGTAGTCTGTTGTCGAGATTTTTGTTACTCCAATGGATGGTAGCCTTGTCATTATAGAAGGTAGTATATTGGTGAGATTTTTGTCACTACAATGAATGGTAGCCTTGTCATTATGGAAGGTAGTCTGTTGTCGAGATTTTCGTTACTACAATGGATTATAGCCTTGTCGTTATGGAAGGTAGTCTGTTGTCGATATCTTTGTTACTCCAATGGATGGTAGCCTTGACATTATAGAAGGTAGTATATTGTCGAGATTTTTGTCACTACAATGGATGGTAGCATTATCATTATGGAAGGTAGTCTGTTGTCGAGATTTTTGTTACTATAATGGATTGTAGCCTTGTCGTTATGGAAGGTAGTCTGTTGTCGATATCTTTGTTACTCTAATGGATTGTAGCCTAGTCATTATGGAAGGTAGTTTGTGTACGATATTTTTGTTATTCCAATGGATGGTAGCCTTGTCACTATGAAAGGTAGTTTGATGTCGTAATTTTTGTTACTCTAAGGGATGGTAGCCTTGTCATAATGGAAGGTAGTATGTTATCGATATCTTTGTTACTCCAATGGATGGTAGCCTTGTTATTATGGAAGGTAGTCTGTTATCGAGAATTTTGTTACTCTGAGGGATGGTAGCCTTGTCATTATGGAAAGTAGTCTGTTGTCGAGATTTTTGTTATTCCAATGGATGAAAGCATTGTCATTATGGAAGGTAGTCTGTTGTCGAGATTTTTGTTACTAGAATGGATTGTATCGTTTTCGTTATGGAAGGTAGTTTGTTGTTGATATCTTTGTTACTCCAATGGATGGTAGCCTAGTCATTATGGAAGGTAGTTTGTATACAGGATTTTAGTTACTCTAATGGATGGTAGCCTTGTCATTATGGAAGGTAGTCTGTTGTCGAGATTTTTTATACTCCAATAGATTGTAGCCTTGTAATTATGGAAGGTAGTCTATTGCCTAGATTTTTATAACTCTATTGCATGGTAGCCTTGTTATTATGGAAGGTAGTGTTTTGTCGATATTTTTGTTATTCCAATGGATGGTAGCCTTGTCATTATGGAAGGTAGTATGTTGTCGATATCTTTGTTACTCCAATGGATGGTAACCTTGTCATTATGGAAGGTGGTCTGTTGTTGAGATATTTGTTACTCTAAGGGATGGTAGCCTTTTAATTATGGAACGTAGTCTATTGTCGAGATTTTTGTTATTCCAATGGATGGTAGCGTTTTCATTATAGAAGGTAGTATATTGTCGAGATTTTTGTCACTACAATGGATGGTAGCCTTATCATTATGGAAGGTAGTCTGTTGTCGAGATTTTTGTTACTATAATGGATTGTAGCCTTGTCATTATGGAAGGTAGTCTGTTGTCGATATCTTTGTTACTCCAATGGATTGTAGCCTAGTCATTATGGAAGGTAGTTTGTGTACGATATTTTTGTTATTCCAATGGATGGTAGCCTTGTCACTATGAAAGGTTGTCTGTTGTCGTAATTTTTGTTACTCTAAGGGATGGCAGCATTGTCATAATGGAAGGTAGTATGTTGTCGATATCTTTGTTACTCCAATGGATGGTAGCCTTGTTATTATGGAAGGTAGTCTGTTATCGAGAATTTTGTTACTCTAAGGGATGGTAGCCTTGTCATTATGGAACGTAGTTTGTTGTCGAGATTTTTGTTATTCCATTGGATGGTAGCCTTGTTCTTATGGAAGGTAGTCTGTTATCGAGAATTTTGTTACTCTAAGGGATGGTAGCGTTGTCATTATGGAACGTAGTCTGTTGTCGAGATTTTTGTTATTCCAATGGATGGTAGCATTGTCATTATGGAAGGTAGTCTGTTATCGATATTTTTGTTACGAGAATGGATTGTAGCCTTCTCGTTATGGAAGGTAGTTTGTTGTTGATATCTTTGTTACTCCAATGGATGGTAGCCTACTCATTATGGAAGGTAGTTTGTGTACGAGATTTTAGTTACTCTAATGGATGGTAGCCTTGTCATTATGGAAGGTAGTCTGTTGTCGAGATTTTTTATACTCCAATACATTGTAGCCTTGTAATTATGGAAGGTAGTTTATTGCCTAGATTTTTGTAACTCCATTGCATGGTAGCCTTGTCATTATGGAAGGTAGTCTATTGTCGATATTTTTGTTATTCCAATGGATCGTAGCCTTGTCATTATGGAAGGTAGTCTGTTGTCGAGATTTTTGTTGCTACAATGGATTATAGCCTTGCCTTTGTGGAAGGTAGTCTCTTGTCGATATCTTTGTTACTTCAATGGATGGTAGCCTAGTCATTATGGAAGGTAGTTTGTGTACGAGATTTTAGTTACTCCAATGGATGGTAGCCTTATCATTATGGAAGGTAGTCTATTGTCGAGACTTTTGTTACTACAATGGATTGTAGCCTTGTCGTTATGGAAGGTAGTCTATTGTCGATATCTTTGTTACTCCAATGGATGGTAGCCTAATCATTATTGAAGGTAGTATGTTGTCGAGTTTTTTGATACTCTAATGGATTGTAGCCTTGTCATTATGGAAGGTAGTCTGTTGTCGAGATTTTTGTTACTCTAAGGGATGGTAGCCTTGTCATTATGGAACGTAGTCTGTTGTCGATATTTTTGTTATTCTAATGGATGTTAGACTTGTCATTATGAAAGGTAGTCTATTGTCGAGATTTTTATCACTATAATAGATTGTAGCCTTGTCATTATGGAAGGTAGTCTGTTGTCGAGATTTTTGTTACTCCAATGGATGGTAGCCTTGTCATTATAGAAGGTAGTATATTGGTGAGATTTTTGTCACTACAATGAATGGTAGCCTTGTCATTATGGAAAGTAGTCTGTTGTCGAGATTTTCGTTACTACAATGGATTGTAGCCTTGTCGTTATGGAAGGTAGTCTGTTGTCGATATCTTTGTTACTCCAATGGATGGTAGCCTTTTCATTATAGAAGGTAGTATATTGTCGAGATTTTTGTCACTACAATGGATGGTAGCCTTATCATTATGGAAGGTAGTCTGTTGTCGAGATTTTTGTTACTATAATGGATTGTAGCCTTGTCATTATGGAAGGTAGTCTGTTGTCGATATCTTTGTTACTCCAATGGATTGTAGCCTAGTCATTATGGAAGGTAGTTTGTGTACGATATTTTTGTTATTCCAATGGATGGTAGCCTTGTCACTATGAAAGGTTGTCTGTTGTCGTAATTTTTGTTACTCTAAGGGATGGTAGCATTGTCATAATGGAAGGTAGTATGTTGTCGATATCTTTGTTACTCCAGTGGATGGTAGCCTTGTTATTATGGAAGGTAGTCTGTTATCGAGAATTTTGTTACTCTAAGGGATGGTAGCCTTATCATTACGGAACGTAGTCTGTTGTCGAGATTTTTGTTATTCCAATGGATGGTAGCCTTGTCATTATGGAAGGTAGTCTGTTGTCGAGATTTTTGTTACTATAATCGATTGTAGCCTTGTCGTTATGGAAGGTAGTCTATTGTCGATATCTTTGTTACTCCAATGGATTGTAGCCTAGTCATTATGGAAGGTAGTTTGTGTACGATATTTTTGTTATTCCAATGGATGGTAGACTTGTCACTATGAAAGGTAGTTTGTTGTCGTAATTTTTGTTACTCTAAGGGATGGTAGCCTTGTCATAATGGAAGGTAGTATGTTGTCGATATATTTGTTACTCCAATGGATGGTAGCCTAATCATTATGGAAGGTAGTCTGTTGTCGAGTTTTTTGAGACTCTAATGGATTGTAGCCTTGTCATTATGGAAGGTAGTCTGTTGTCGAGATTTTTGTTACTCTACGGGATGGTAGCCTTGTCATTATGGAACGTAGTCTGTTGTCGATATTTTTGTTATTCTAATGGATGTTAGACTTGTCATTATGAAAGGTAGTCTATTGTCGAGATTTTTATCACTATAATAGATTTTAGCCTTGTCATTATGGAAGGTAGTCTGTTGTCGAGATTTTTGTTACTCCAATGGATGGTAGCCTTGTCATTATAGAAGGTAGTATATTGGTGAGATTTTTGTCACTACAATGAATGGTAGCCTTGTCATTATGGAAGGTAGTCTGTTGTCGAGATTTTCGTTACTACAATGGATTATAGCCTTGTCGTTATGGAAGGTAGTCTGTTGTCGATATCTTTGTTACTCCAATGGATGGTAGCCTTGTCATTATAGAAGGTAGTATATTGTCGAGATTTTTTTCACTACAATGGATGGTAGCCTTATCATTATGGAAGGTAGTCTGTTGTCGAGATTTTTGTTACTATAATGGATTGTAGCCTTGTCGTTATGGAAGGTAGTCTGTTGTCGATATCTTTGTTACTCTAATGGATTGTAGCCTAGTCATTATGGAAGGTAGTTTGTGTACGATATTTTTGTTATTCCAATGGATGGTAGCCTTGTCACTATGAAAGGTAGTTTGATGTCGTAATTTTTGTTACTCTAAGGGATGGTAGCCTTGTCATAATGGAAGGTAGTATGTTATCGATATCTTTGTTACTCCAATGGATGGTAGCCTTGTTATTATGGAAGGTAGTCTGTTATCGAGAATTTTGTTACTCTGAGGGATGGTAGCCTTGTCATTATGGAAAGTAGTCTGTTGTCGAGATTTTTGTTATTCCAATGGATGAAAGCATTGTCATTATGGAAGGTAGTCTGTTGTCGATATTTGTGTTACTGGAATGGATTGTATCGTTTTCGTTATGGAAGGTAGTTTGTTGTTGATATCTTTGTTACTCCAATGGATGGTAGCCTAGTCATTATGGAAGGTAGTTTGTATACGGGATTTTAGTTACTCTAATGGATGGTAGCCTTGTCATTATGGAAGGTAGTCTGTTGTCGAGATTTTTTATACTCCAATAGATTGTAGCCTTGTAATTATGGAAGGTAGTCTATTGCCTATATTTTTATAACTCTATTGCATGGTAGCCTTGTTATTATGGAAGGTAGTGTGTTGTCGATATTTTTGTTATTCCAATGGATGGTAGCCTTGTCATTATGGAAGGTAGTATTTTGTCGATATCTTTGTTACTCCAATGGATGGTAGCCTTGTCATTATGGAAGGTGGTCTGTTGTTAAGATATTTGTTACTCTAAGGGATGGTAGCCTTTTAATTATGGAACGTAGTCTATTGTCGAGATTTTTGTTATTCCAATGGATGGTAGCGTTTTCATTATAGAAGGTAGTATATTGTCGAGATTTTTGTCACTACAATGGATGGTAGCCTTATCATTATGGAAGGTAGTCTGTTGTCGAGATTTTTGTTACTATAATGGATTGTAGCCTTGTCATTATGGAAGGTAGTCTGTTGTCGATATCTTTGTTACTCCAATGGATTGTAGCCTAGTCATTATAGAAGGTAATATATTGTCGAAATTTTTGTCACTATAATGGATGGTAGCCTTGTCATTATGGAAGGTAGTCTGTTGTCGAGATTTTTGTTGCTACAATGGATTGTAGCCTTATCGTTGTGGAAGGTAGTCTCTTGTTGATATCTTTGTTATTCTAATGGATGGTAGCCTAGTCAGTATGGAAGGTAGTTTGTGTACGAGATTTTAGTTACTCCAATGGATGGTAGCCTTGTCATTATGGAAGGTAGTCTATTGTCGAGATTTTTTATACTCCAATGGATTGTAGCCTTGTCATTATGGAAGGTAGTCTGTTGTTGAGATTTTTGTTACTCTAAGGGATGGTAGCCTTGTCATTATGGAACATAGTCTGTTGTCGAGATTTTTGTTATTTAAATGGATGGTAGCCTTGTCATTATGAAAGGTAGTCTATTGTCGATATTTTTGTTACTATAATAGATTGTAGCCTTGTCATTATGGAAGGTAGTCTGTTATCGAGATTTTTGTAACTCCATTGGAAGGTAGCCTTGTCATTATATAAGGTAGTATATTGTTGATATTTTTGTCACTACAATGGATGATAGCCTTGTCATTATGGAAGGTAGTTTGTTGTCTAGATTTTTGTAACTACAATGGATTGTAGCCTTGTTGTTATGGAAGGTAGTCTGTTATCGATATCTTTGTTACTCAAATGGATGGTAGCCTAGTCATTATGGAAGGTAGTCTGTTGTCGAGTTTTTTGTTACTCCAATGGATGGTAGCCTTGTCATTATGGAAGATAGTCTGTTGTCGATATCTTTGTTACTCCAATGGATGGTAGCCTTGTCGTTATGGAAGGTAGTTTGTGAACGAGATTTTAGTTACTCCAATGGATGGTAGCCTTGTCATTATGGAAAGTAGTCTGTTGTCGATATTTTTTATACTCCAATGGATTGTAGCCTTGTCGTTATGGAAGGTAGCCTGTTGTCAAGATTTTTGTTACTCTAAGGGATGGTAGCCTTGTCATTATGGAACGTAGTCTGTTGTCGAGATTTTTGTTATTCCATTGGATGGTAGCCTTGTCATTATGAAAGGTAGTCTATTGTCGAGATTTTTGTTACTATAATAGATTGTAGCCTTGTCATTATTGAAGGTAGTCTGTTGTCGAGATTTTTGTTACTCCAATGGATGGTAGCCTTCTAATTATAGAAGGTAGTATATTGTTGAGATTTTTGTAACTACAATGAATTGTAGCCTTGTCATTTTGGAAGGTAGTCTGTTGTCGAGATTTTTGTTACTACAATGAATTGTAGCCTTGTCATTATGGAAGGTAGTCTGTTGTCGTTATTTTTGTTACTACAATGGATTGTAGCCTTGTCGTTATGGAAGGTAGTCTGTGGTCGATATCTTTGTTACTGAAATTCTGGCAGCAGATACTCAATGTCACAGTGAATGTTATGACACCGTATCTGACTTTCTATAAGACAGTAAATAAAAAAACAGTAAAGAACACAGTCAATTGTTTACCCAGTTCAGTGTGAAACAACACCTACTCTGGGGGCTACCAAGCCAGGGAGGAAATCCACTATAAGAGATATTAATTCAGGAATAAACCAACCAGTTTATCTCCTTCACTTAAGACCTACCCAATGCAACTTCAATCTAAGTTCAACTTAAACCTTAGTTCCTACTCACTCCCCCTCAATCACAGCAGTGATACTAAACAATTGACTAATGAATTAATGAAGACACTCTTCAGAACATACACTTGATTATGCTTCAAAGCTTTCAATCAAGTAACACAACCACTCGTGCTTCAAAGCTTTGAGTGATACATAAACCTAACTTGACCTTGCTTCAAAGCTTTAGTCAAGTGACACAAAACACTCTTGCTTTAAAGCTTTGAGTGATACACAACCCTTACAATCAAAACCTACTCCAAGTCACTTATCACAATGATACTTGTTTGGATTACAGCAGTTAAAACTATACAGCCCCTAATTGATCTTCTGTCCAAAAGTTAATTTCCAATCAGCTTTCCTGTTGAATATATATGCAGTTGTTTCTTCAGTTAAGGCTTCCACGAAAAGCTAGGGTTAATTAGGGTTAACTTCAAGACTTGGTCACAAGACTTTATTAACCAGATTAGGGTTGAGCTAGGTTAACCTAAAGTCCACGTGAGATTCTGTTCTTGAATGTATGAACCAAATTCCTGAAAAATCTCAGAATAAACCAAACTACCTAACTGTTAGATCAGTACAGGATGTCTTAACATTTGTTATGACAACATAAATCCTGTTTACTGATTTTGGTAGAAAGTAATAAATGTGATCATTTCAAAATGCTCAGATACACACTCATAAATAGCAGCTATTGTATGCCATTCTTTTTCTACATAGAGTACCTAATAATCCAGAATGTTATGACATTAGTCATGACATTCACACACCTGGTTTTACCAAAAATTCATGCCAATAACTAAACACTTACAAACTCCCCCTTTGGCAAATTTTTCGCTAAAACCCCTAAGCAATCAGAGAATAGAGAGCAGCAGAATGAATATGTCTGCAGAAAAAAATAATGTCTACCAAGTAATTAACACAAAATATCTCCCCCTCTTTAGCCACAAATAGGCCAAAGATACATGTACTTATATGTTATACAATCATCCAAAATGAGTAATAAAAACAACAAAAAAAACTGAAATCACTTGCAGCAACAGGTACCAGCAGCAAGCTTGACAACTCCACCAAACTTCAAGCACTGTCATCTTCATAGGAGGCACTTTCTTCAGCATTGAGCTGATCTTCAGCAGCATCCTCTTCCTTTCTTTGTCCTTCAGTCTCCTCTTGTTCTAATCTGGCAATTAGGTTCTCAAGAGTCCTTTTCCTTGTCTCCAGCTCTTTGCAGGTTTCCTTCAGCACAGCTATAACATCAGATGTCTTGGACTGAGTTTTTACAGTTGATGTCTCAGCTGATGTCATGACAATATCAGGAAAATGAGATCCCCGGAATAGCTTATAGTGCAACCCAAGAGCAGGGGCTCTTTTGCATACAGTATCTCTTTCCACTAGAATGTCAGGATACTGAGCAAGGAAAATACCACATAGGAGGGAGGGAAAGGCAATAGGGCCTTTAACAGCATAGCTTCCAGCATGTTTTAAAGTTAGATCAAAGATATACATGCCATAGTCAAATTCAGTCTTGGTTCCAACAGCATAAATGAATCTCCCCAATCCTGTGGAGATGGTTGATTTATGGTTGGTAGGAACCCAGTTGGCTGCACCAATCTTGTGCAAGATAGAAAATTTCATGCTTAGCTTGCTAGCATTCAACTTGCCTTTTAAGGGCCAGCACTTGACTTGTCTTGCAGTGATGGTTTGGCATACTTCATTGTCAGTAACCTCTAGTTCAGGGAAAGCCTCATCTGGTCTTCCAAGGAATTTGTTAATTTCAGAGGGAGAGAAATTAACCTTTCTTCCTCTCACATAGACACATTTAAAGTCAGCTGACCTTCTATCAGCACATTCATCAGACAAATTCACTATGAATTCCTTGACAAGATTTTCATAGCATTTGGTAAAATTTACCACAGTATTCATTAGCCCAGCAGCTTTGATTAGGTCCATGATCTCCTTACAATCCATGGCACCATTGTTCAGTTCTCTTTCCAAGGCTATTCTTTTCAAGCAAACATACTTCCATCTGTTGGCATTTTCAGGGTGGTGAAATGAAATGTTGTCAATGGGGACTTCAGGAACTTTAGCCATTTTGCTGGAAGGGAGTTTCCTTCTGAGGGGAATGTCTTCAGCATAAATTTCAAATTCTGATTCCTCATCAGAATCAGAAGGTTCAGGCTCTTTCATTTTCTTTGCTATTGGTTGTCTCACATGCTTTGAGAGACTCCCAGCATGTACTCGGGTTTTCACCTTCCCTTTGGACAATCCAGTCTTCACAGTTTCTACACCAGTCTTTCCTTCAGACATAGTTTTCTTGTGAGCAACATCAGCAGTCTTCTCTTTGGTCAGACATTTTGCAGTATCCTGCTTGCCTTTTCTGTTCATCATTCTCCTAGCTATGCTAGGGTTGATATTTGCAATTAGGTCATTGTCTGAGTAGTCTTCATCCACATCAATAACGGGGGGTTCAACCTCCTTCTCTGAAGGGTTCTGGAGATCATCAAGATTATCAGATGATTTCTGAATGTTGTCATTCGGTGTCTCAACATTCTCAGAGACATCTGGATTTATGTCAACATTTGGACTTGCTGATTCTTGATTTAAAGGAACAGAAATGTCGGGCACAGAGTGGTTCTCACTCAGAATTCTTGTAACAAGCCTGGCTATTGCTTGATGAACATAAGCTGAGCCTTCCCTATTTGGAACAGAAGATGAAGGTTGAGAGGGATTACCGGATGAAGTAGCTTGAGACCTTCCTGCATGCCTTGTTCTCAGCTTTTTAACCTTAGAGGGGTTAGTTGCCATTACTCTAAGAGGAGTAATCTCCAGGACTTCAGAATCCATGCATGATGTGATTGCCCTAGACTCTCGATCAGAGGAAGCAGATGAAATAGTCGTCTTGGATGAGGATGATGTTTGAGACATTTTGATAGTCTTAGAAAACCAGTAGCAACGAGAGAGAAATCTTTGATTGAGAGAATGGGATTTGTTACAGAACCGAGAGAGGAAGGAGGTAAATGAGTGTCTATTCAACTTCTTAATAATTTTGAAAGAAATGGGAAAACATATGATTAACCCAATCAAAATAGACTTAACAAACAAAACTCCTTCAACCCTTGTTTTAAGCAAAATTAATTGCTACAATTCCTCATGTTGGCAAATTCCCAACTTGCCCCTCAAATTTTCAAATTGATTTGCATCAAGTGCCTTTGTAAAAATGTCAGCCAACTGTAGCTCAGTGGCAACATGTTCCAGTTTAATCGTCTTCTCCTCTACTAGGTTTCTGATAAAGTGATGTCTAATGTCAATATACTTGGTCCTGCTATGTTGAATAGAATTCTTGGAAATGTTGATTGCACTCAGATTGTCACAGTACAATGTCATAACATCTTGTGTGACATTATACTCAGTAAGCATTTGTTTCATCCAGATCATTTGAGAACAGCTACTACCAGCTGCAATGTATTCAGCTTCAGCAGTAGAGAGAGACACACAGTTCTGTTTCTTGCTGAACCAGGAGACCATATTGTTTCCTAAGAAGAAACATCCTCCAGATGTGCTTTTTCTATCATCAGCACTTCCAGCCCAACCAGCATCACAGTAACCACTCAAAGTTGGTTCACAACCATGAGAGTATAGCAAGCCATATTTGTAAGTTCCACTTACATACTTCAAGATTCTCTTCAATTGGTTGATATGACTGACTTTGGGATCAGCTTGGTATCTTGCACAAACTCCAACTGCAAAAGCAATGTCAGGTCTGCTGGCTGTTAAGTATAGCAGACTTCCTATCATGCTTCTGTACAGGCTTTGGTCCACCTTAACCGCACTTGAATCTTTGGATAGCTTTAAATGAGTAGGAGCAGGAGTCCTTTTGTGACTTGCATTCTCAATACCAAACTTCTTGACAATGTTCTTTGCATACTTGCTTTGAGATAGAAAAATTGAGTCTTCCATTTGTGTGACTTGCAGTCCAAGAAAGTAGGTCAATTCTCCCATGAGGCTCATTTTGAATTCAGCCTGCATTTGGTCAGCAAAATGTTTAACCATTCTATCTGACATTCCCCCAAACACTATGTCATCAACATATATTTGAGCTACCACTAATTTCCCTCCTTCATTTTTGACAAAGAGGGTTTTATCCAAGCCTCCTTTTCTGTATCCTTTGTCTGAGAGAAATTTTGTTAACCTGTCATACCATGCTCTAGGAGCTTGTTTCAGGCCATATAAAGCTTTCCTCAATTTGTAGACATGATCAGGGTGGTTTGGATCCATAAAACCTTTAGGCTGTTCCACATAAACATCCTCATTTAATTACACATTTAGGAAGGCACTTTTTACATCCATTTGAAATAACTTGAACTTCAGGAGACATGCAATTCCCAATAGGAGTCTGATAGATTCCAGTCTGGCTACAGGGGCAAAGGTCTCATCAAAATCAACCCCTTCAACTTGAGTGTATCCTTGGGCAACAAGTCTTGCCTTATTCATGGTGACAACTCCTTCAACATCTGATTTGTTCTTGTATATCCATTTTGTGCTAATGATGTTTGTTCCCTCTAGTCTAGGAACTAACTCCCAAACTTCATGTTGCTTAAATTGGTTCAATTCATCTTGCATTGCACCAATCTAGTATTCATCAGTTAAAGCCTCCTTAACATTTCTTGGTTCAATTTTAGAACCAAAGCAAGAGTTTGAGATGATTTCTCTAGATTTTGTAATGACTCCACTGTTAGGATCTCCTATGATGAGTTCTTTAGGATGATCTTTCTGAATTCTGATGGAAGGGATTTTGCTAGCTTCCTTAGATTCAGAGTTTGCTGCAGTGGTGTTAGGTAGGTCATTCCGTTGAGTTGGAGTCTCAAAGAATGTCTCAACATTACAAGGGACATATGTTTCCTCATGATAATCATCAACTATGACATTTATTGATTCCATCATGACTTTGGTCCTGGAATTGAATACCCTATAAGCTCTGCTGTTGGTGGAGTATCCTAGAAATATTCCTTCATCACTTTTAGGGTCCAGCTTTCTCCTTTGTTCACGATCTGCCAAAATATATCATTTGCTACCAAATATATGGAAGTACTTCACAGTTGGCTTTCTTACTTTCCAGAGTTCATAAATGGTGGATGAGGTTCCCTTTCTCAAAGTGACTCTGTTATGGACATAACAGGCTGTATTCATAGCTTCAGCCAAAAAATGAATAAGAAGTCTTTTGGCATGTATCATTGCTCTGGCAGATTCCTGTATGGTCCTATTTTTCCTTTGTAAAACTCCATTTTGTTGAGGAGTTATAGGAGAAGAGAATTCATGACTAATTCCTTCTGAGGAACATAACTCATTAAACTTACTGTTTTCAAATTCCTTGCCATGATCACTTCTGATTCTGACTATACACCCTTCTTTTTCTCTTTGAATTATTTTGCACAGTTCTTTAAAAACTTCAAATACATTAGATTTTTCCCTAATGAAGTTAATCTAGGTGAATCTGGAAAAATCATCCACAACAACATAGGCATATCTTTTTCCACCAAGACTTTCCACCTGCATTGGTCCCATCAGATCCATATGTAGAAGTTCTAGAACCTTAGAGGTGGTCAGATGTCTTGACTTTGGATGTGACATCCTAGTCTGCTTACCAACCTGACATTCACCACAAACTCTTCCTTCATCAATTTGCAGTCTTGGAATCCCTCTGACTGCCTCCATGGATATAATCCTTTTCAATCCTCTTAGATGAAGATGGCCAAGTTTTTGGTGCCACAATTTCACCTCTTTTTCTTCTTTGGCAATAGAACACACAGTGGAGTAATTAGTGTTCTCAGGCTCCCACAAGTAACAGTTGTCTTTAGATCTGACTCCTTACATTACAACTTCTTGTTTATCATTAGTTACAAGACATTCAGATTTTGAGAAGTTGACCTTGAATCCTAGATCACATAATTGACTGATACTAATGAGATTAGCAGTCAGACCTTTTACCAATAATACTTCATTTAGATTTGTAACTCCAGGGCAGTCCAAGTTACCAACTCCTTTGATTTCTCCTCTAGCACCATCTCCAAAGGTCACAAAACTAGTGGTGTGAGGTTTAACATTATTGAGAAGGTTCTTGATTCCAGTCATGCGCTTAGAACATCCACTGTCAAAGTACCAGTCTTCCTTTGCAGAGACTCTAAGAGAAGTGTGGGCTATCAGGGCAGTAGCCATTTTCTTCCACTGTGGAGTATGTGGTACCTTGTTAGACTTAGGTTTGACACCTGGGTTCTGATTAGGGTATCCATACAATCTGAAGCAGAATGGCTTTATGTGACCAAACCTCCCACAATGATGACATCTCCATCTTTGGTACTTTTTCTTCATATTTTTCTGTTCCCGATGTTGAGTGCTATGTTGTGACATCTGCTTTGACATTTGTTTATCAGGCCTGATCTTCTTCTCTGCACCAGATTTTGTTTGCTGCCACAAATCCTAGACCAGACTTGTTTCCCACATTTTGTCCAACCTGAAGGATTTCTTCCAATTTGTCAATTCCATTTGTTACCATCTTGACAGATTTGGTCATCTGGTTCAGTTTTGAGTTCAACATTTGAACTTCCCCTTCTAGATGACTTATAGTTTCAATGTCTGCCCTTTTCTCAGCCTCCAACTTTATTATGAGTTTTGTTTGTCTCTCATTTTGCTGACAGACTTCAGCACTTCTGATACATAATTTCTTGTAGGTATTAGCCAGTTCTTCAAATGTCACTTCCTTATCACTAGTGTCACTTTCAGAGGAACAAACACCAGTTAGAGCAGTAACTAGTTTGGCATATTCTTCTTCAGAATTACATTCTGAATCACAGTCAGACCAGGTAACAGACATTCCTTTCTTTTGTTTCTTAATAAAGTTAGGACATTCAACTCGAATGTGCCCATATCCTTCACATCCATGGCATTAAATTCCTCTGCTTTGATTTCCCTTTTCTTCAGACTTTGGTCTTCTGCTGGAGTCATAAGATCTGTTAATGTCAGAAGGAATGTTCTTAACATTTGACCTTGAGTTTGGATCCATTCTCTTGATGAGTTTATTGAATTGTTTTCCAAGCATGGCTATAGCTTCTGAAATATTTTCTTCTTCATCCTCCTTGTTTTCATCTTCAGTGTTAGATACAAGTGCTATGCTCTTGTTTTTCTTGTCAACATTGTCACTGATCCCCATCTCAAAAGTCTGAAGAGACCCAATGGGTTCATCCACCTTCAACTTGCTGATATCCTGGGCTTCCTCTATAGCAGTTACCTTTATTGCAAATCTTTTAGGCAAGGATCTGAGAATCTTTCTCACCAGTTTTTCTTCTGACATCTTTTCTCCCAATGCTCCTGAGGTGTTAGCAATCTCCAAGATGTTCATGTGAAACTCATGAATGGTTTCATCTTCCATCATCCTTAGGTTCTCAAATTTGGTAGTCAGCATCTGAAGCCTTGACATTTATACTTTGGATGTGCCCTCATGGGTAGTTTTGAGAGTGTCCCAAACTTCCTTGGCCAATTCACATTGATGTACTAGTCTGAATATGTTTCTATCAATTCCATTGAACAAGGCATTTAATGCTTTGGAATTACCCAGGGCTAACTCATCTTCTTCTTTGCTCCATTCTTCCTCAGGCTTCAGACTGATTGTCCCATCTTTCTCAGTTATGGTGGGATGGTTCCATCCTTTGTCAGCAGCTCTCCAAGCCTTTTTGTCCAGTGATTTTAAGTAGGCAATCATACGAGGTTTCCAGTAGTCATAATTTGATCCATCCAGAATGGGTGGTCTGTTTCCAAAAACTCCTTCTTTGTCCATAGCGCCAGAAAGTGATATCCCCAAATCTCACCTAGTAAGATAGACAGGGTGCCTGCTCTGATGCCAATTGAAATTCTGGCAGCAGATACTCAATGTCACAGTGAATGTTATGACACTGTATCTGACTTTCTATAAGACAGTAAATAAAAAAGCTGTAAAGAACACAGTCAATTGTTTACCCAGTTTAGTGTGAAACAACACCTACTCTGGGGGCTACCAAGCCAGGGAGGAAATCCACTATAAGAGATATTAATTCAGGAATAAACCAACCAGTTTATCTCCTTCACTTAAGACCTACCCAATGCAACTTCAATCTAAGTTCAACTTAAACCTGAGTTCCTACTCACTCCCCCTCAATCACAGTAGTGATACTAAACAATTGACTAATGAATTAATGAAGACACTCTTCAGAACATACACTTGATTATGCTTCAAAGCTTTCAATAAAGTAAGACAACCACTCGTGCTCCAAAGCTTTGAGTGATACATAAACCTAACTTGACCTTGCTTCAAAGCATTAGTCAAGTGACACAAAACACTCTTGCTTTAAAGCTTTGAGTGATACAAAACCCTTACAATCAAAACCTACTCCAAGTCACTTATCACAATGATACTTGCTTGGATTACAGCAGTTAAAACTATACAGCCCCTAATTGATCTTCTGTCCAAAAGTTAATTTCCAATCAGCTTTCTTGTTGAATATATATGCAGCTATTTCTTCAGTTAGGGCTTCCATGAAAAGCTAGGGTTAATTAGGGTTAACCTCAAGACTTGGTCACAAAACTTTATCAACCAGATTAGGGTTGAGCTAGGTTAACCTAAAGTCCACATGAGATTCTGTTCTGGAATGTATGAACCAAATTCCTGAAAAATCTCAGAATAAACCAAACTGCATAACTGTTAGATCAATACAGGATGTCTTAACATTTGTTATGATAACATAAATCCTGTTTACTGATTTTGGTAGAAAGTAATAAATGTGATCATTGCAAAATGCTCAGATACACACTCATAAATAGCAGCTACTGTATGCCATTCTTTTTCTGCATAAAGTACCTGATAACCCAGAATGTTATGACATTTGTCATGACATTCACACGCCTGGTTTTACCAAAAATTCATGCCAATAACTAAACACTTCCAGTTACTCCAATGGATGGTAGCCTAGTCATTATGGAAGGTAGTCTGTTGTCGAGTTTTTTGTTACTCCAATGGATGGTAGCCTTGTCATTATGGAAGGTAGTCTATTGTCGAGATTTTTGTTACTACAATGGATTGTAGCGTTGTCGTTATGGAAGATAGTCTGTTGTCGGGATTTTTGTTACTACAATGGATGGTAGGGTTGTCATTATAAAAGGTAGCATATTATCAAGATATTTGTCACTACAATGAATGGTAGCCTTATCATTATGGAAAGTAGTCTGTTGTCAAGATTTTTGTTACTACAATGGATTGTAGCCTTGTCATTATGGAAGGTAGTCTGTTGTCAATATCTTTGTTACTCTAAGGGATGGTAGCCTTGTCATTATGGAAGTTAGTTTGTGTACTAGATTTTAGTTACTCCAATGGATGGTAGCCTTGTAATCATGGAAGGTAGTCTGTTGTCGAGATTTTTTATTACTCCAATGGATGGTAGCCTTGTCATTATGGAAGGTAGTCTGTTCTCGAGATTTTTGTTACTACAATGGATTGTAGCCTTGTCATTATGGAAGGTAGTCTATTGCCTAGATTTTTGTTACTCCATTGCATGGTAGCCTTGTCATTATGGAAGGTAGTGTGTTGTCGATATTTTTGTTATTCCAATGGATGGTAGGCTTGTCATTATGGAAGGTAGTCTATTGTCGTGATTTTTGTTACTCCAATGGATGGTAGCCTTATCATTATGGAAGTTAATATGTTGTCGATATCTTTGTTACTCCAATATTTGGTAGCCTTGTCATTATGGAAGGTGGTTTGTTGTTGAGATATTTGTTACTCTAAGGAATGGTAGCCTTGTCATTATGGAACATTGTCTGTTGTTGAAATTTTTTTTATTCCAATGGATGAAAGCGTTTTCATTATAGAAGGTAGTATATTATCGAGATTTTTTTCACTACAATGGATGGTAGCCTTGTCATTTTGGAAGGTAGTCTGTTGTCGAGATTTTTATTACTACAATGTATTGTAGCCTTGTCGTTATGGAAGATAGTATGTGGTCGATATCTTTGTTACTCCAATGGATGGTATCCTAGTCATTATAGAAGGTAATATATTGTCGAGATTTTTGTCACTATAATGGATGGTAGCCTTGTCATTATGGAAGGTAGTTTGTTGTCTTGATTTTTGTTACTACAATAGATTGTAGCCTTGTCGTTGTGGAAGGTAATCTGTTGTCGATATCTTTGTTACTCCAAAGGATGGTAGCCTAGTCATTATGGAAGGTAGTTTGTCTATGAGATTTTAGTTACTCCAATGGATGGTAGCCTTGTCATTATGAAAGGTAGTCTTTTGTCGAGATTTTTTATACTACATTGGATTGTAGCCTTGTCATTATGGAAGGTAGTATGTTGTCGAAATTTTTGTTACTCTAGGGGATGGTAGCCTTGTCATTATGGAACATAGTCTGTTGTCGACATTTTTGTTATTCCAATGGATGGTAGCCTTATCATTATGAAAGGTAGTCTATTGTCGAGATTTTTTTTACTATAATAAATTGTAGCCTTGTCATTATGGAAGGTAGTATGTTGTCGAGATTTTTGTTACTCCAATGGATGGTAGCCTTGTCATTATAGAAGGTAGTATATTGTTGATATTTTTGTCACTACAATGGATTGTAGCCTTGTCATTATGGAAGGTAGTCTATTGTCGAGATTTTTGTTACTACAATGGATTGTAGCCTTGTCGTTATGGAAGGTAGTCTGTTGTCGAAATCTTTGTTACTCCAATGGATGGTAGCCTAGTCATTATGGAAGGTAGTCTGTGTTAGAACCTAGTTTGATTCTACAACCCTTAATTAGAGTTTTGATGATAACAAAATACAAAGAATAAAATAAATTTAAAGATATATTTATATAGAACAAATATGCTGCTTAAAATTATGCTTTTTGAATATAGGTATACAGAAGTACTGATGGAATCAGCAACATATCAGCATCAGAAGATCAATAATATATGATACACATTGAACCTACCAGATCATACGTTGAAGCCTGATGACCAGAATCTGCGCATAAAACACTCTGACTCTGATCAAGATCTTTACCAAGTCATCAGCATTTAGAAGCGTTAGCATCAATTAAAGCAGAGAACACTCTGAAGAGTTACTAAGCATTCAAGACAGATTTATTACCAATGGCTTTATTCAAGACATGATCTTCTCAAAAAGGAAAGAACGTTATTATCATTGAATGTGAATTATGGACAACAACGTCTCTTTGCCTTGGCTATAAAAACAAGTATGTGTGAGAAAATAAAAGGCTAATAATCTTCATGCACGCACTCATACAATTTTCTAAGCTTTCCAACCACGCTTACTCAAATGCTCTAGCAAATCCAGTTTCATTCTAAGCTTAAATTTGTGTATTATCACAGTTGTGGTATACTATTTTATTAGAAAACATCAAACACATTATTGTTCAATTATTTGTAAAGAGAATTCCTTGAGATAAACCGGATTGTGGTTATACTCAAGAAGGCTTTAACAGTTGATAAAGTAGTTGTGTAATCCTTTGAATATAGTGGATTAAGACCTTGTTGGAGAGAGGCGAAATCACCTTGACGGGCGGACTGGAGTAGTTTGAGATCAAACGAACCAGGATAAAAATACAGTGCTGTCTAGCATTTGATTTAAAGTTTTACAATTCAACCCCCCTTCTTGTGTTTTTCACATCTTCAATTGGCATCAGAGCGCCTGGTTCTGAGCTTATAACACTTAACCGTGTCAATACAAGATCCAGCGTCAGAAAAACACAATGGCAGGAACACATCAAAACATCAGCAATGACAACAATGAAGAAAGAGACAGATTCAGCGGCAAACCTCCAGTCTTTGATGGAGAGAACTTTGACTACTGGAAAGACAGAATTGAAAGTTTCTTTCTGGCCCATCATGCTGATCTGTGGGACATGGTGAGTGATGGATACACGCACCCAGTGAATGGAAGTGGTCAGAATATTGACAGGAAAACAATGACTGATCAGCAAAAGCGTGAGTTCAGAAATCATCACAAGGCCATAACAATTCTTCTCAACGCCATCTCTTATTCAGAGTATGAGAAGATATCAAACAGAGACACTGCAAAGAATATGTTTGACTCTCTGAGAATGATGCATGAAGGCAACATTCAAGTCAAAAAACCAAATCCCTTGCACTCATTCAGAATTATGAGGCATTCAAGATGGAAGAAAGTGAATCAATAGAAACTATGTTTTCAAGATTTCAGATTCTGGTTGCTGGTCTAGAAGTCCTTGACAAAGGGTATTCTACTGCTGATCACGTTAAGAAGATCATCAGAAGCTTGCCAAAATAATGGAGGCCAATGGTCACAACGCTAAAACTAGCCAAGGATCTCACCAAAATCTCTCTGGAGGAACTTGTCAGCTCCCTCAGAAGTCACGAGATAGAGCTAGAAGCAGATGAACCACAAAAGCAAGGTAAACCATTAGCTTTAAAATCTAACAGAAAATCTGACTACAAAGTTTTGCAGGTTGTGGAAGAAACCTCTGATGGGTCCTCATCAGAAGAAGATGAATTTTCCCTCCTCTCCAGAAGGGTGAACCAATTATGGAAGCAGAGGCAAAGGAAGTTCAGGAATCCCAGAAGACCAGATAATCAGAATGAATCCTTCTCCAGATACAGAAAATGTGAATCCTCCTCTAGACACAGAAGATCTGAAGGTTCCTCAGGAAACAGAAAGCCAAACAACAAAGACATCATCTGCTATGAATGTAACGAACAAGGGCACTACAAAAGTGATTTCCCAGAGCATCTGAAGGAAAAGCCCAAAAAGAAGTTTGGCAAGGAAAAAAAGAAAAGGGTCATGGCTACATGGGATGACTCTGACACATCTGAAGCTGACTCAGAATCAGATGATGAAAGAGCTAACATAGCTCTCATGGCAAATATAACAGAAGACAGTGAAGCTTGAGTCAGAATCTGAATCAGATACAGAAGAGGTTTTCCCTGACTTTACTATAAACTTTACTAGCTGAACTAGCCGAAATCTTCAATGAAATTCTGGAAAGATATCAGCAGATCAGAGTCAAATTCAGAAACCTGAAAAGGAATCTTGCTTCTGACTCTGATAAGTATAAGAGTCTCAAATTAGAGAATTTTGAGTTAAAAGATAAAATTTCAAAATTAGAAAATCTATTGCAAAACTATCAGAAGGAAATAATCCCTGAAACTCCCAGCAATGCTGATGAGATGATCAAGGAGTATGATCACAGCTTTCATAAGTTTCTAGCTAAAAACATAAATAGAAGCAAAATGGCTTCAATGATCTATGGAGTTAGCAGAAATGGTAGAAAAGGGATAGGATATCAAGGTAAGGTACCTACACCAAAAAATGCCATGGATTTAGTTATAAAACGTACTCCACTTGATTCACACTTTGTATATGGGCACACACATGACATAAAATACAAAAGTAGTAATTATTCTGTCAAACCAAAATTTAACCAGAGTTTTGGAAAAACTAACAAATCAGGACCCAAGAAAATATGGGTACCTAAGGATAAAATAATACATGTGGCAAATATCTTTAGCAGCAAAGCAAAAACACTAGTCATGGTACCTGGACTCTGGCTGCTCACGACACATGACGGGAAGAAGGCATATGTTCCAAAGCCTGGAACTTAAGCCTGGAGGCCACGTAGGTTTTGGAGGCAATCAAAGAGGAAAGATCATTGGCTCTGGAACAGTAGGTAATGGAAATCTTCCCTCTATAAGTAATGTTTTATTAGTAGATGGATTAATGCATAACCTGTTATCCATAAGTCAATTAAGTGATAACGGTTATGATATAATCTTCAATCAAAATTCATGCAAAGTTGTTAGTCAGAAAGATGGGACTATCCTATTTAATGGAAAGAGGAGAAACAACATTTATGAAATAAAACTTTCTGAACTAAAAAGTCAGGATGTAAAGTGTCTTCTGTCTGTTAACAACGAGCAATGGATCTGGCACAGAAGATTGGGACATGTTAGTATGAGAAGAATATCTCAGATTAACAAACTCAATCTGGTCAGAGGACTTCCTAACCTGAAGTTCAATTCAGATGCTCTGTGTGAAGCATGTCAGAAAGGAAAGTTTGCAAAACCAGCTTTCAAATCTAAAAACGTTGTTTCCACCTTTAAGCCATTAGAACTTCTGCACGTTGACTTATTTGGCCCAGTTAAAACTGCTTCAGTCAGTGGCAAGAAGTATGGGTTAGTAATCATAGATGACTATAGCAGATAGACATGGGTAAAGTTCTTAAGACACAAGGACGAGTCACACTCTGTGTTTGTCACCTTCTACAACCAAGTTCAGAATGAAAAGGATCTCAGAATCGTCAAAGTCAGAAGTGATCATGGTGGAGAGTTTGAAAGCAAAGATTTTGAGTCATTCTTTAATGACAAAGGCATTCTGCATGATTTCTCTTGTCCTAGAACTCCCCAGCAAAATGGAGTTGTAGAACGAAAGAATAGAACATTGCAAGAAATGGCCAGAACCATGATCAACGAGACTAACATTGCTAAGATCTTCTGGGCAGAGGCAATTAACACAGCGTGCTACATTCAGAATAGAATCTCCATAAGACCTATTCTGGAAAAGACTCCATATGAATTGTGGAAGAACAGAAAGCCCAACATTTCCTATTTTCATCCATTTGGATGTATTTGTTTTATTTTGAATACAAAAAATTATTTGAACAAGTTTGACTCTAAAGCACAAAAGTGTATTATGTTAGGATACTCTGAACGCTCTAGAGGGTACAAAGTATACAATACAGAAACACAGATTGTGGAAGAATCAATCAGTGTTCGTTTTGATGCTAAGCTTGACTCTCAAAAGTCAAAGCAGAATGAATTTCTTGCAGGTATGGAAGTTGAATTCACAGGTACTGAAGATAAGTCATTAGAAGCTCTTAACAAAGACACTTCCTAAACATCAGAAAGAGTAACTGCAAGAAATCCAGCACCCTCTGTTGATCAACTCCAAAAAAGACTATCCAGAAGCAGCATGGATCACCCAGAAGAAACAATCTTAGGAAGAAAGGAAGATCTAGTTCAGAACAAGATCTAGCTTCAGAAACTCTAAAGAATCCCTCATGGGACTTGTTTCTCTAATTGAACCATCATCAATTGATGAAGCACTTCTGGACAATGACTGGATTCTAGCAATGCAAGAGGAGCTAAATCAATTCACAAGAAATGATGTATGGGATCTAGTTCCTAAACCAAAAGGATTCAACATAATTGGAACAAAATGGGTGTTCAGAAACAAACTGAATGAACAAGGTGATGTCATCAGAAACAAAGCACGATTGGTAGCACAAGGTTATAGTCAGCAAGAGGGGATAGACTATACAGAAACCTTTGCTCCAGTCGCCAGGTTAGAATCTATCAGACTCTTAATCTCATTTGTTGTTAATAAAGGCATCACTCTGTATCAGATGGATGTTAAAAGTGCATTCTTAAATGGCTATATAGAAGAAGAGGTATATGTGCACCAACTCCCTGAGTTTGAAAGTTTCAAAAATCCAGAATATGTTTTCAAACTAAAGAAGTCACTCTATGGTCTGAAACAAGCTCCCAGAGCTTGGTATGAAAGACTAAGTAACTTCTTGTTAGAAAAAGAATTCACCAGAGGGAAAGTGGACACAAATCTATTCTATAAGACAGTTAAAAATGACATTTTAGTATATTAGATATATATGGATGACATCATATTTGGATCTACTAAACCCTCTCTGGGAAGAAAGTTTGCTAAATCTATGCAGGCAGAATTTGAGATGAGCCTAATGGGGGAACTGAAATTCTTTCTAGGCATTCAGATCAATCAAACCCCAGAAGGAACTTACATTCATCAGAGCAAATATGTCAGAGAACTTCTGAAGAAATTTGATCTCTCAGAGTGTAAGCCATCAAAGATTCCAATGCATCCCACGTGCATTCTGGAAAGAGAAGAGGTAAGTAAAAAGGTAGAACAGAAGGTCTACAGAGGTATGATTGGATTTCTTCTATATTTGACTGCTTCAAGGCCTGACATTTTATTCAGTGTTTGCATTTGTGCTAGATTCCAATCAGATCCTAGAGAATCTCACTTAACAGCAGTTAAGCGAATTTTCAAGTATCTGAAAGGTACTACTAATCTGGGTTTGTTTTATAGAAAATCAAGTGATTACAGCTTAGTAGGATACTGTGATGTTGATTTTGCTAGAGACAGAGTAGAACGAGAAAGCACTTCTGGAAGCTGCCAGTTTCTAGGAGAAAATCTAATCTCTTGGTCCAGCAAAAGACAATCCACAATTGCTCTATCAACAATAGAAGCTGAATACATAGCAGCAGCTGGATGCAGCACACAAATGCTCTGGATGAAAAGTCAACTCAAGGACTTCCAGATATTTGAGAGTAACATTCCTATCCTCTGTGACAATACTTCTGCTATCTGTCTTAGTAAGAATCCTATTTTGCATTCTAGGGCTAAGCATATAAAAATAAAACATCATTTTATTATGGACTATATTCAGAAAGGGATTTAAAATTTAAAATTTATTAACACATACCATCAATGGGCTGATATTTTTACAAAACCTCTTTCTGAAGATAGGTTTACCTTCATTCTGAAACATCTCAGCATGAAGCTCTGCCCAAAATAAAATTGTTTTGATTCCACATCTTAACCTTCAGAACATTGTTTATTTTACTGTGAACTACTGATCAATCTTTCTTCAGAACTTTAGAAGTGCAGATTCTATCAGAATCTATCCATGAAGATCTGAGCGCTTCATTTCAAGGATAGAAATGTGTTGTTCACTCAAGCAAACAAGTGTCATCCAGTCATCAGCTATTTTCTGAGGCTGAACACGCGTTCACATTTTTGAAAAGGCAAAAGCACTGATTAGATGCATTGAGACACATGTCATGGGTAACCGTTCCAAATATCTTTTTGAATCCCCTAAAATCAGCTATCATTAAATGCAAATAATCATTATTAATTTCTCTCTCTTTACGTTTATGTTTCAAAAAACTTTTTAGAAATCTATTTAAACACACTTCACACCGTTTACACTCCTTTACCTTCACTGTCATTTTCTCTACAAACTTGTTGTTTTCAGCTTGCATTCTCAAAACCCTTTCAAATCGTTTTTTTTTCACAAAACCTTCGTGTGAACAATGGCTTCCTCCAGCATTCCTACTTCAGGCTCTCAGAAATCAGATTCATCTGAACAATACGAAGAACCCTACAGAACGCTTCTCACTCCAATCAAAAATCTAGAGGTTCTATCAGAATTGATCGTGGATTTCAACAGTCTTCAAGATAATGGGTTTGATCTCTCTGAAGAAGTTAAAGCTCAAGGCTGGGAAAGATACTTTGACAGACTGGTGGGTCCAACATTTTGTATTCTGGTAAAGGAATTTTGGATTCACGCTTCTTCTTCAAACCATCAAGTCACTTCTTACATCATGGGGAAGAAGATTGTTATCACTGAAGACCTCATTGCACGTTTAATAGGGTACAATGGTGGTGGTGTTCGTTTCATTGATATGGCAGAAAGGTGTGCTGATGCTGCCCTAATTGCAAGGGAAATCTTCACTCTGGGGCTTCCCTCTTGCAAGATAAGGGATTTAAAGTACAAACACAGAATTTGGGCCAAGATCATTCTGGGGTGCTTCAACCATACAAAGCCTACCAGCTCTCCTGATTACATTAATATTGATCAGCAATTTCTGATCTATTTCATCTCTCAGAAGGTCAAGATAAATCTGGCTAATCTTCTGTTTAACCATCTCAGAACAAGTGTTAAGGAAACAAGAGAAGAGGAACGAACAAAAAGGGATTGGATACCCTTAGGAAGACTGATATCAGATATTCTAACAAAGAATAAGTTGATTGACCATCTGACAAAGGCTCAAGAAATAAGCACTCTGGAGGCTACTGTAGGCAAACAGCTGAATGCCAAAAATCTGAAGAAGATGATGTTAATTGAGAACAATAAGAAGGAACCCAGCGTCACTCCTTTTGCTGCAATCTCCAGCAAACGAATTCCTCTGGATGACTTTCCAATGTTCTCAGAGATTGACTCTAAACCAGAAATAATTGTCAGATATCTGGATGCTTGCAAGGCTGATGGTACAACACCAAACTTGAACATTCAAGATCTTCAGTAGAAGGCTCCAGAGGCTGTTCTGAAGGAGACAAAGAAAAGAAAAGCTGTAGCAGAAGGATCATCTCAGCAGACTCCTAAGAAGAGAGGTAATATTTCTTCTATAATTGTTTTAGATTCAACTGCTATATCAACATCTATACCAATTCCTACTCCATCTGAAAACCCAACACCTCAAACTTTTGATGATTTTGACCTTGACTTTGACCCTTCTGAGTCATTAAATCTCAGAAGATCTCGCTCCCACTCCTGAAAATCCAAACACAGAAGAACAACCAGAAATCCCTCTCTCACCACAACCAGAAATTCCCCTTTCTCCAATACCAAAAACACCTCTCTCCCCTCAACAAGAAATTAATCCACCCTCTCCACAACATGAAATATTCCAACCATAAGTTCAAACTTCTGAGGCTCAACCCTCTGAATCCCCTGAACCAGTACCTCTGGCCATTCGTTTTCCCCTTGGTACACTTGTGAATATTCCCCAACTTCCCTCATCACTAGAATTAACTCTACCAAATTCCCCATCAAGTCCAATCATAATTCCTGACTCTCCCACTCCTTCACCAAAAGACAATTCAGAAGACTACAACAAGACTGTCATTGATTTAACAGTCTTTGAACGCCTTGCTGCAATAACCAACAAAACTGCTATCCCTAAACCAAAACATCCAGATGTTGGTTCCAGCATATTGATCTTTGAAACATAAGTACAGAAGTGGATCACTTCTCTGAAACAAGCAAGTCTGGAACTGGTTGATCCTACTGCATCAGACTACCTATGGACAAAGTTCAGAAGATGGGTATGCTCTGAAACCTTTAAGTTGCAAGAACAGAGCTATGGACATGCTCAACAGAACTTCAGCAATCTGCTGAAGGAAATTGAAGGTCCAGTTCTGAGCAAGCGGCTTAAGGAATAAGTTCTCACTCTGGACATTGCTCCCTGGTCTGAACATCATCCAGCTTCCAAAGTTCAACCTGATGCTGAAGAGCAAATGATTCCTGTTGAAGACCTGGGTCAAAAAGAAGATACTGTAGAAAGCTCTGAGAAGCATCCTATCAATGAAGATTCTCAAGCTTCCTTGGATAGGCAGACTCTAGATGATCTGAAAAGAAATGATATTATGATGAAGGAAATAATGGACAAGCAGGACAACAAAATTGATGCAATAGCCAGCATGGTATCTCAGCAAAAGGAAACCAACGATCAGATCAAGGGCATGCTGGAAGCTCTGTACACACGTCTTCCTCCTCCTCCTTAGAATTTTTTCATATTCTTTAAACATGATCATCTGTAATGTTTTTACAATGTTCTGAACTTATCATTGCTTCTATTTTTAAAATAAAAGCATTTTAGCTTTGATCATTTTAGCTCTGATTATTTGTGCTTTTTGATAACTGACAAAAAGGGGGAGAAAGAATGATATTTTTCAATAACGGATTACTGAGACATAAACATAAGTCTCAAACATTCTGATCTATTTAAATTTCTCTCTTCTGAAAAGCTTATAGGTACAAAACTCTGATGAATTTGATGAACTCTGATACAGTAAAGTTCTGATGCCCAAGGTCTCATGGAATTAAAGGGAAGTAATCAACTCAGGGGGAGTTTTCTCTTCTTAGCTCTGATACCTTTTATTCTTTACTTTTAATCTCTTATACCTTTTATTATTCATTCTTAATTGAAAAAAATCTGGTTTTGTCATCATCAAAAAGGGGGAGATTGTTAGAACATAGTTTGATTCTACAACCCTTAATTAGAGTTTTGATGATAACAAAATAAAAAGAATAAAATAAATTCAAAGATATATTTATATAGAACAAATATGCTGCTTAAAATTATGCTTTGTGAATAGAGGTATATAGAAGTTCTGATGGAATCAGCATCAGAAGATCAGCAACATATCAGCATCAGAAGATCAATAATATATGCTACACGCCGAACCTACCAGATCATACGCTGAAGCATGATGACCAGAATTTGCGCATAAAACACTCTGACTCTGATCAAGATCTTTACCAAGTCATCAACATTCAGAAGCGTCAGCATCAGTTAAAGCAGAGAACACTCTGAAGCGTTAGTAAGCATCCAAGACAGATTAATTACCAACGGCTTTATTCAAGACAAGATCTTCTCAAAAAGGAAAGAACATTATTATCATTGAAAGTGAATTATGGACAACAACGTCTCTTTACCTTGGCTATAAAAACAAGTCTGTGTGAGAAAAGAAAAGGCTAATAATCTTCATGCACACACTCATACAATTTGCTAAGCTTTCCAACCACGCTTACTCAAATGCTCTAGCAAATCCAGTTTCATTCTAAGCTTAAATTTGTGTATTATCACAATTGTGGTATACTGTTTTATTAGAAAACATCAAACACATTATTGTTCAATTATTTGTAAAGAGAATTCCTTGAGATAAACCGGATTATGGTTATACTCAAGAAGGCTTTAACAGTTGTTAAAGTAGTTGTGTAATCCTTTGAATATAGTGGATTAAGACCTCGTTGGAGAGAGGCGAAATCACCTTGACGGGTGGACTGGAGTAGTTTGAGATCAAACGAACCAGGATAAAAATACAGGTGTTGTCTAGCATTTGAGTTAAAGTTTTACAATTCAACCCCCTTCTTGTGTTTTTCACATCTTCATTCTGTTGGCGAGTTTTTTGTTACTCCAATGGATGGTAGCCTTGTCATTATGGAAGGTAGTCTGTTGTCGAGATTTTTATACTGCAATGGATTGTAGCCTTGTCATTATGGAAGGTAGTCTCTTGTGGATATTTTGGTTACTCCAATGATGGTAAGGTAGTCTATTGCCTAGATTTTTGTTACTCCATTGCATGGTAGCCTTGTCATTATGGAAGGTAGTGTGTTATCGATATTTTTGTTATTCTAATGGATGGTAGCCTTGTCATTATGGAAGGTAGTCTATTGTCGTGATTTTTGTTACTCCAATGGATGGTAGCCTTGTCATTATGGAAGGTAGTATGTTGTCGATATCTTTGTTACTCCAATGGATGGTAGCCTTGTCATTATGGAAGATGGTCTGTTGTTGAGATTTTTTATACTCCAATGGATTGTAGCCTTGTCATTATGGAAGGTAGTCTGTTGTCAATATTTTTGTTACTCTAAGGGATGGTAGCCTTGTCATTATGAAATGTAGTTTGTTGTCGAGATTTTTTTTATTCCAATGGATGGTAGCCTTGTCATTATGAAAGGTAGTCTATTGTCGATATTTTTGTTACTATAATAGATTGTAGCCTTGTCATTATGGAAGGTAGTATGTTGTCGAGATTTTTGTTACTCCAATGGATGGTAGCCTTGTCATTATAGAAGGTAGTATATTGTCGATATTCTTGTCACTTTAATGGATGGTAGCCTTGTCATTATGGAAGGAAGTCTATTGTCGAGATTTTTGTTATTACAAAGGATTGTAGCCTTGTCGTTATGGAAGGTAGTCTGTTGTCGAGTTTTTTGTTACTCTAATGGATGGTAGCCTAGTCATTATGGAAGGTAGTATATTATCGATATTTTTTTCACTCTAATGGATGGTAGCCTTGTCATTATGGAAGGTAGTCTGTTGTCGAGATTTTTGTTACTCCAATGATGGATACCCTTGTAATTATGGAAGGAAATATATTGTCGAGATTTTTGTCACTCCAATGGATGGTAGCCTTGTCTTTATGGAAGGTAGTCTGTTGTCGAGATTTTTGTTACTACAATGGATTGTAGCCTTGTCGTTGTGGAAGGTAGTCTGTTATCGATATTTTTGTTACTCCAATGGATCGTAGCCTAGTCATTATGGAATGTATTTTGTGTATGAGATTTTAGTTACTCCAATGGATGGTAGCCTTGTCAATATGGAAGGTAGTCTATTGTCGAGATTTTTTATACGCCAATGGATTGTAGCCTTGTCATTATGGAAGGTAGTCTGTTGTCAACATTTTTGTTACTCTAAGGGATGGTAGCCATGTCATTATGAAATGTAGTTTGTTGTCGAGATTTTTTTTATTCCAATGGATGGTAGCCTTGTCATTATGAAAGGTAGTCTATTGTCGATATTTTTGTTACTATAATAGATTGTAGCCTTGTCATTATGGAAGGTAGTATGTTGTCGAGATTTTTGTTACTCCAATGGATGGTAGCCTTCTCATTATAGAAGGTAGTATATTATCGATATTTTTGTCACTATAATGGATGGTAGCCTTGTCATTATGGAAGGAAGTCTATTGTCGAGATTTTTGTTACTACAAAGGATTGTAGCCTTGTCGTTATGGAAGGTAGTCTGTTGTCGAGTTTTTTGTTACTCTAATGGATGGTAGCCTTGTCATTATGGAAGGTACTATATTATAGAGATTTTTGTCACTACAATGGATGGTAGCCTTGTCATTATGGAAGGTAGTCTGTTGTCGTGATTTTTGTTACTCCAATTGATGGTAGCCTTGTAATTATAGAAGGAAATATATTGTCGAGATTTTTGTCACTAAAATAGATGGTAGCCTTGTCATTATGGAAGGTAGTCTGTTGTCGAGATTTTTGTTACTACAATGGATTGTAGCCTTGTCGTTGTAGAAGGTAGTCTGTTATCGATATTTTTGTTACTCCAATGGATGGTAGCCTAGTCATTATGGAATGTATTTTGTGTATGATATTTTAGTTACTCCAATGGATGGTAGCCTTGTCATTATGGAAGGTAGTCTGTTGTCGAGATTTTTATACTGCAATGGATTGTAGCCTTGTCATTATGGAAGGTAGTCTCTTGTGGATATTTTGGTTACTCCAATGATGGTAAGCTAGTCTATTGCCTAGATTTTTGTTACTCCATTGCATGGTAGCCTTGTCATTATGGAAGGTAGTGTGTTATCGATATTTTTGTTATTCTAATGGATGGTAGCCTTGTCATTATGGAAGGTAGTTTATTGTCGTGATTTTTGTTACTCCAATGGATGGTAGCCTTGTCATTATGGAAGGTAGTATGTTGTCGGTATCTTTGTTACTCCAATGGATGGTAGCCTTGTCATTATGGAAGATGGTCTGTTGTCGAGATTTTTTATACTCCAATTGATTGTAGCCTTGTCATTATGGAAGGTAGTCTGTTGTCAAGATTTTTGTTACTCTAAGGGATGGTAGCCTTGTCATTATGAAATGTAGTTTGTTGTCGAGATTTTTTTTATTCCAATGGATGGTAGCCTTGTCATTATGAAAGGTAGTCTATTGTCGATATTTTTGTTACTATAATAGATTGTAGCCTTGTCATTATGGAAGGTAGTATGTTGTCGAGATTTTTGTTACTCCAATGGATGGTAGCCTTGTCATTATAGAAGGTAGTATATTGTCGATATTTTTGTCACTACAATGGATGGTAGCCTTGTCATTATGGAAGGAAGTCTATTGTCGAGATTTTTGTTACTACAATGGATTGTAGCCTTGTCATTATGGAAGGTAGTCTGCTGTCGAGTTTTTTGTTACTCTAATGGATGGTAGCCTTGTCATTATGTTAGGTAGTATATTATCGAGATTTTTGTCACTACAATGGACGGTAGCCTTGCTATTATGGAAGGTAGTCTGTTGTCGAGATTTTTATTACTCCCATGATGGTACCCTTGTCATTATGGAAGGAAATATATTGTTGAGATTTTTGTTACTCCAATGGATGGTAGCCTAGTCATTATGGAAGATAGTCTGTTGTCGTGAGTTTTGTTATTCCAGTGAATAGTAGCCTTGTCATTATGGAAGGTAGTATGTTGTAGATATCTTTGTTACTCCAATGGATTGTAGCCATGTCATTATGGAAGGTAGTCTGTTGTCGAGATTTTTGTTATTCTAATGGATGGTAGCGTTGTCATTATAGAAGGTAGTATATTGTCGAGATTTTTGTCACTACAATGGATGGTGGCCTTGTCATTATGGATGGAAATCTATTGTCGAGATTTTTGTTACTACAATGGATTGTAGCCTTGTCATTATGGAAGGTAGTCTGTTGTCGAGTTTTTTGTTACTCTAATGGATGGTAGCCTTGTCATTATGTTAGGTAGTATATTATCGAGACTTTTGTCACTACAATGGATGGTAGCCTTGTCATTATGGAAGGTAGTCTGTTGTCGAGATTTTTATTACTCCCATGATGGTACCCTTGTCATTATGGAAGGTAGTCTGTTGTCGAGATTTTTGTTACTCCAATGGATGGTAGACTTGTCATTATCGAAGGTAGTCTGTTGTCCAGAATTTTGTTACTCCAATGGATGGTAGCCTTTTCATTATAGAAGGTAGTCTGTTGTCGATATTTTTGTTACTCCATTGTATGGTAGCCTTGTCATTATGGAAGGTAGTGTGTTGTCGATATTTTTGTTATTCCAATGGATGGTAGCCTAGTCATTATGGAAGGTAGTCTGTTGTCGTGAGTTTTGATATTCCAATGAATAGTAGCCTTGTCATTATGGAAGGTAGTATGTTGTAGATATCTTTGTTACTCCAATGGATGGTAGCCATGTCATTATGGAAGGTAGTATGTTGTCGAGATTTTTGTTACTCTAAGGGATGGTAGCCTTGTCCATATGGAAGGTAGTCTGTTGTCGAGATTTTTGTTATTCTAATGGATGGTAGCATTGTCATTATAGAAGGTTGTATATTGTCGAGATTTTTGTCACTACAATGGATGGTAGCCTTGTCATTATGGAAGGAAGTCTGTTGTCGAGATTTTTGTTACTACAATGGATTGTAGCCTTGTCGTTATGGAAGGTACTCTGTTGTCGATATTTTTGTTAATATAATAGATTTAGCCTTGTCATTATGGAAGGTAGTATGTTGTCGAGATTTTTGTTACTCCAATGGATGGTAGCCTTGTCATTATAGAAGGTAGTATATTGTCGATATTTTTGTCACTATAATGGATGGTAGCCTTGTCATTATGGAAGGAAGTCTATTGTCGAGATTTTTGTTACTACAATGGATTGTAGCCTTATCGTTATGGAAGGTAGTCTGTTGTCGAGTTTTTTGTTACTCTAATGGATGGTAGCCTTGTCATTATGGAAGGTAGTATATTATCGAGATTTTTGTCACTACAATTGATTGTAGCCTTGTCATTATGGAAGGTAGTCTGTTGTCGAGATTTTTGTTACTCCAATGATGGTACCCTTGTCATTATGGAAGGTAGTCTGTTGTCGAGATTTTTGTTACTCCAATGGATGGTAGACTTGTCATTATCGAAGGTAGTCTGTTGTCCAGATTTTTATTACTCCAATTGATGGTAGCCTTTTCATTATGGAAGGTAGTCTGTTGTCGATATTTTTGTTACTCCATTGTATGGTAGCCTTGTCATTATGGAGGGTAGTGTGTTGTCGATATTTTTGTTATTCCAATGGATGGTAGCCTAGTCATTATGGAAGGTAGTCTATTGTCATGATTTTTGTTATTCCTATGAATAGTAGCCTTGTCATTATAGAAGGTAGTATGTTGTAGATATCTTTGTTACTACAACGGATGGTAGCCTTGTAATTATGGAAGGTAGTCTGTTGTCGAGATTTTTGTTACTATAAGGGATGGTAGCCTAGTCCATATGGAAGGTAGTCTGTTGTCGAGATTTTTGTTATTCTAATGGATGGTAGCATTGTCTTTATATAAGGTAGTATATTGTCGAGATTTTTGTCACTACAATGGATGGTAGCCTTGTCATTATGGAAGGAAGTCTGTTGTCAAGATTTTTGTTACTACAATGGATTGTAGCCTTGTCGTTATGGAAGGTAGTCTGTTGTCGATATCTTTTTTACTCCAATGGATGGTAGCCTAGTCATTATGGAAGGTAGTTTGTGTATGATATTTTTGTTATTCCAATGGGTGGTAGCCTTGTCATTATGAAACGTAGTCTGTTGTCGTGATTTTTATTACTCGAAGGGATGGTAGCCTTGTCATTATGAAATGTAGTTTGTTGTCGAGATTTTTTTTATTCCAATGGATGGTAGCCTTGTCATTATGAAAGGTAGTCTATTGTCGATATTTTTGTTACTATAATAGATTGTAGCCTTGTCATTATGGAAGGTAGTATGTTGTTGATATTTTTGTTACTCCAATGGATGGTAGCCTTGTCATTATCGAAGGTAGTATATTGTCGATATTTTTGTCACTATAATGGATGGTAGCCTTGTCATTATGGAAGGAAGTCTATTGTCGAGATTTTTGTTACTATAATGGATTGTAGCCTTGTCGTTATGGAAGGTAATATGTTGTCGAGATTTTTGTTATTCTAATTGATGGTAGCGTTGTCATTATAGAAGGTAGTATATTGTCGAGATTTTTGTCACTACAATGGATGGTAGCCTTGTCATTATGGAAGGAAGTCTGTTGTCGAGATTTTTGTTACTACAATGGATTGTAGCCTTGTCGTTATGGAAGGTAGTCTGTTGTCGATATTTTTGTTAATATAATAGATTGTAGCCTTGTCATTATGGAAGGTAGTATGTTGTCGAGATTTTTGTTACTCCAATGGATGGTAGCCTTGTCATTATAGAAGGTAGTATATTGTCGATATTTTTGTCACTATAATGGATGGTAGCCTTGTCATTATGGAAGGAAGTCTATTGTCGAGATTTTTGTTACTACAATGGATTGTAGCCTTGTCATTATGGAAGGTAGTCTGTTGTCGAGTTTTTTGTTACTCTAATGGATGGTAGCCTTGTCATTAAGGAAGGTAGTATATTATCGAGATTTTTGTCACTACAATGGATGGTAGCCTTGTCATTATGGAAGGTAGTCTGTTGTCGAGATTTTTATTACTCCAATGATGGTACCCTTGTCATTATGGAAGGTAGTCTGTTGTCGAGATTTTTGTAACTCTAATGGATGGTAGGCTTGTCATTATTGAAGGTAGTCTGTTGTCCAGATTTTTGTTACTCCAATGGATGGTAGCCATTTCATTATGGAAGGTAGTCTGTTGTCGATATTTTTGTTACTCCATTGTATTGTAGCCTTGTCATTATGGAAGGTAGTGTGTTGTCGATATTTTTTTTATTCCAATGGATGGTAGCCTAGTCATTATGGAAGGTAGTCTGTTGTCGTGAGTTTTGTTATTCCAATGAATAGTAGCCTTGTCATTATGGAAGGTAGTATGTTGTAGATATCTTTGTTACTCCAATGGATGGTAGCCTTGTCATTATGGAAGGTAGTCTGTTGTCGAGATTTTTTTTATTCTAAGGGATGGTAGCCTTGTCCATATGGAAGGTAGTCTGTTGTCGAGATTTTTGTTATTCTAATGGATGGTAGCGTTGTCATTATAGAAGGTAGTATATTGTCGAGATTTTTGTCACTACAATGGATGGTAGCCTTGGCATTATGGAAGGAAGTCTATTGTCGAGATTTTTGTTACTACAATGGATTGTAGCCTTGTCGTTATGGAAGGTAGTCTGTTGTCGAGTTTTTTGTTACTCTAATGGATGGTAGCCTTGTCATTATGGAAGGTAGTATATTATCGAGATTTTTGTCACTACAATGGATGGTAGCCTTGTCATTATGGAAGGTAGTCTGTTGTCGAGATTTTAGTTACTCCAATGGATGGTATCCTTGTCATTATGGAAGGTAGTCTATTGTCGAGATTTTTTATACTCCAATGGATTGTAGCCTTGTCATTATGGAAGTTAGTCTGTTGTCAAGATTTTTGTTACTCTAAGGGATGGTAGCCTTGTCATTATTAAATGTAGTTTGTTGTCGAGATTTTTTTTATTCCAATGAATGGTAGCCTTGTCATTATGAAAGGTAGTCTATTGTCGATATTTTTGTTAATATAATAGATTGTAGCCTTGTCATTATGGAAGGTAGTATGTTGTCGATATTATTGTTACTCCAATGGATGGTAGCCTTGTCATTATAGAAGGTAGTATATTGTCGATATTTTTGTCACTATAATGGATGGTAGCCTTGTCATTATGGAAGGAAGTCTATTGTCGAGATTTTTGTTACTACAATGGATTGTAGCCTTGTTGTTATGGAAGGTAGTCTGTTGTCGAGTTTTTTGTTACTCTAATGAATGGTAGCCTTGTCATTATGGAAGGTAGTATATTATCGAGATTTTTTTCACTACAATGGATGGTATCCTTGTCATTATGGAAGGTAGTCTGTTGTCGAGATTTTTGTTACTCCAATGATGGTACCCTTGTCATTATGGAAGGTAGTCTGTTGTCGAGATTTTTGTTACTCCAATGGATGGTAGACTTGTCATTATCGAAGGTAGTCTGTTGTCCAGATTTTTGTTACTCCAATGGATGGTAGCCTTTTCATTATGGAAGGTAGTATGTTGTCGATATTTTTGTTACTCCATTGTATGGTAGCCTTGTCATTATGGAAGGTAGTGTGTTGTCGATATTTTTGTTATTCCAATGGATGGTAGCCTAGTCATTATGGAAGGTAGTCTGTTGTCGTGATTTTTGTAATTCCAATGAAAAATAGCCTTGTCATTATGGAAGGTAGTATGTTGTAGATATCTTTGTTACTCCAATGGATGGTAGCCTTGTCATTATGGAAGGTAGTCTGTTGTCGAGATTTTTGTTACTCTAAGGGATGGTAGCCTTGTCCATATGGAAGGTAGTCTGTTGTTGAGATTTTTGTTATTCTAATGGATGGTAGCGTTGTCATTATAGAAGGTAGTATATTGTCGAGATTTTTGTCACTACAATGGATGGTAGCTTTGTCATTATGGAAGGAAGTTTGTTGTCGAGATTTTTGTTACTACAATGGATTGTAGCCTTGTCGTTATGGAAGGTAGTCTGTTGTCGATATCTTGTTTACTCCAATGGATGGTATCCTAGTCATTATGGAAGGTAGTTTGTGTATGATATTTTTGTTATTCCAATGGGTGGTAGCCTTGTCATTATGAAAGGTAGTTTGTTGTCGTGATTTTTATTACTCTAAGGGATGGTAGCCTTGTCATTATGGAAGGTAGTATGTTGTCGATATCTTTTTTACTCCAATGGATGGTAGCCTTGTCATTATGGAAGGTAGTTTGTTGTCCTGATTTTCGTTACTCTAAGGGATGGTAGCCTTGTCATTATGGAACATAGTTTGTTGTCGATATTTTTGTTATTCCAATGGATGGTAGCATTGTCATTATAGAAGGTAGTATATTATCGAGATTTTTCTCACTACAATGGATGGTAGCCTTTTCATTATGGAAGGTAGTCTGTTGTCGAGATTTTTGTTACTACAATGGATTGTTGCCTTGTCGTTATGGAAGGTAGTCTGTTGACGATATCATTGTTACTCCAATGGATGGTAGCCTAGTCATTATGGAAGGTAGTTTGTGTATGATATTTTTGTTATTCGAATGGGTGGTAGCCATGCCATTATGAAAGGTAGTCAGTTGTCGTGATTTTTGTTACTCTAAGGGATGGTAGCCTTGTCATTATGGAATGTAGTATGTTGTCGATATCTTTGTTACTCCAATGGATGGTAACCTTGTCATTATGGAATGTAGTTTGTTGTCCTGATTTTTGTTACTCTAAGGGATGGTAGCCTTGTCATTATGGAACATAGTTTGTTGTCGATATTTTTGTTATTCCAATGGATGGTAGCATTGTCATTATAGAAGGTAGTATATTATCGAGATTTTTGTCACTACAATGGATGGTAGCCTTTTCGTTATGGAAGGTAGTTTGTTGTCGATAACTTTGTTAGTCCAATGGATGGTAGCCTAGTCATTATGGAAGGTAGTTTGTGTACGAGATTTTAGTTACTTTAATGGATGGTAGCCTTGTCATTATGGAAGGTAGTCTGTTGTCGAGATTTTTTATACTCCAATGGATTGTAGCCTTGTAATTATGGAAGGTAGTCTCTTGTTGATATTTTGGTTACTCCAATGATGGTACCCTTGTCATTATGGAAGGTAGTCTATTGCCGAGATTTTTGTTACTCCATTGCATGGTAGCCTTGCCATTATGGAAGGTAGTGTGTTGTCGATATTTTTGTTTTTCCAATGGATGGTAGCCTTGTCATTATGGAAGGTAGTCTGTTGTCGTGAATTTTGTTACTTCAATGGATGGTAGCCTTGTCATTATGGAAGGTAGTATGTTGTCGATATCTTTGTTACTCCAATGGATGGTAGCCTTTTCATTTTGGAAGGTAGTCTATTGTCGAGATTTTTGTTACTCTAAGGGATGGTAGCCTTGTCCATAGGGAAGGTAGTTTGTTGTCGATATTTTTGTTATTCCAATGGATGGTAGCGTTGTCATTATAGAAGGTAGTATATTGTCAAGATTTTTGTCACTACAATGGATGGTAGCCTTGTCATTATGTAAGGTAGTCTGTTGTCGAGATTTTTGTTACTAGAATGGATTGTAGCCTTGTCGTTATGGAAGGTATTTTGTTGTCGATATCTTTGTTACTCCAATGGATGGTAGCCTAGTCATTATTGAAGATAGTTTGTGTACGATATTTTTGTTATTCTAATGGATGGTAGCCTTGTCATTATAAAAGGTAGTCTATTACCGTGATTTTTGTTACTCTAAGGGATGGTAGCCTTGTCATTATGGAAGGTAGTATGTTGTCTATATCTTGGTACTCCAATGGATGGTAGCCTTGTCATTATGGAAAGTGGTCTATTGTCGAGATATTTGTTACTCTAAGGGATGGTAGCCTTGTCATTATGGAACATAGTCTGTTGTCGAGATTTTTGTTATTCCAATGGATGGTAGCCTTGTCATTATAAAAGGTAGTCTATTGTCGTGATTTTTGTTACTCTAAGGGATGGTAGCCTTGTCATTATGGAAGGTAGTATGTTGTCGATATCTTTGTTACTCTAATGGATGGTAGCCTTGTCATTATGGAAGGTGGTCTGTTGTCGAGATATTTGTTACTCTAAGGGATGGTAGCCTTGTCATTATGGAACATAGTCTGTTGTCGATATTTTTGTTATTCCAATGGATGGAAGCGTTGTCATTATAGGAGGTAGTATATTGTCGAGATTTTTGTCACTACAATGGATGGTAGCCTTGTCATTATGGAAGGTAGTCTGTTGTCGAGAAATTTGTTACTACAATGGATTGTAGCCTTGTCGTTATCGAAGATAGTCTGTTGTCAGTATATTTGTTACTCCAATGGATAGTAGCCTAGTCATTATGGAAGGTAGTTTGGGTTAGAGATTTTAGTTACTCCAATGGATGGTAGCCTTGTAATTATGGAAGGTAGTCTATTGTCGAGATTTTTGTTACTCCAGTGGATGGTAGCCTTGTCATTATAGAAGGTAATATATTATCGATATTTTTGTAACTATAATGGATGGTAGCCTTGTCATTATGGAAGGTAGTCTATTGTTGAGATTTTGTTACTATAATGGATTGTAGCCTTGTCGTTATAGAAGGTAGTCTGTTGTCGATATCTTTGTTACTCTAATGGATGGTAGTCTAGTCATTATGGAAGGTAGTTTGTGTATGAGATTTTAGTTACTCCAATTGATGGTAGCCTTGTCATTATGGAAGGTAGTCTGTTGTCGAGATTTTGTATACTCCAATGGATTGTAGCCTTGTCATTATAGAAGGTAGTCTGTTGTTGAGATTTTTGTTACTCTAAGGGATGGTAGCCTTGTCATTATGGAATGTAGTCTGTTGTCGAGATTTTTGTTATACCAATTGATGGTAGCCTTGTAATTATAGAAGGTAGTATATTGTTGAGATTTTTGTCACTACAATGGATGGTAGCCTTGTCATTATGGAAGGCAGTCTGTTGTTAAGATTTTTGTAACTATAATGGATTGTAGCCTTGTCGTTATAGAAGGTAGTTTGTTGTCGATATCTGTGTTAGTCCAATGGATGATAGCCTAGTCATTATAGAAGGTAGTTTGTGTATGAGATTTAAGTTACTTTAATGGATGGTAGCCTTGTCATTATGGAAGGTAGTCTGTTGTCGAGATTTTTTATACTCAAATGGATTGTATCCTTGTAATTAGGGAAGGTAGTCTCTTGTTGATATTTTGCTTACTCAAATGATGGTACCCTTGTCATTATGGAAGGTAGTCTATTGCCGAGATTTTTGTTACTCCATTGCATGGTAGCCTTGACATTATGGAAGGTAGTGTGTTGTAGATATTTTTGTTATTCCAATGGATGGTAGCCTTGTAATTATGGAAGGTAGTCTGTTGTCATGATTTTTGTTACTCTAATGGATGGTAGCCTTGTCATTATGGAAGGTACTATGTTGTCGATATCTTTGTTACTCCAATGGATGGTATCCTTGTCATTATGGAAGGTAGTCTATTGTCGAGATTTTTGTTACTCTAAGGGATGGTAGCCTTATCCATATGGAAGGTTGTCTATTTTCGATATTTTTGTTATTTCAATGGATGGTAGTGTTGTCATTATAGAAGGTAGTATATTGTCAATATTTTTGTCACTACAATGGATGGTAGCCTTGTCATTATGTAAGGTAGTCTGTTGTCGAGATTTTCGTTACTAGAACGAATTGTAGCCTTGTCGTTATGGAAGGTAGTCTATTGTCGATATCTATGTTACTCCAATGGATGGTAGCCTAGTCATTATGGAAGGTAGTTTGTGTATTATATTTTTGTTATTCCAATGGATGGTAGCCTTGTCATTATGAAAGGTAGTCTATTGTCGTGATTTTTATTACTCTAAGGGATGGTAGCCTTGTAATTATGGAAGGTAGTATGTTGTCGATATCTTTGTTACTCTAATGGATGGTAGCCTTGTCATTATGGAACGTGGTTTCTTGTCGAGATATTTGTTACTCTAAGGGATGGTAGCCTTGTCATTATGGAATGTAGTCTGTTGTCGAGATTTTTGTTATTCCAATGGATGGTAGCCTTGTCATTATTAAAGGTAGTCTATTGTCGAGATTTTTGTTACTATAATAGATTGTAGCCTTGTCATTATGGAAGGTAGTCTGTTGTCGATATTTTGGTTACTCCAATGGGTGGTAGCCTTGTAATTATAGAAGGTAGTATATTGTTGAGATTTTTGTCACTACAATGAATGGTAGCCTTTTCATTATGGAAGGTAATATGTTGTCGAGATTTTTGTTACTACAATGGATTATAGCATTGTCATTATGGAAGGTAGTCTGTTGTCGATATCTTTGTTACTCCAATGGATGGTAGACTAGTCATTATTGAAGGTAGTTTGTGTACAATATTTTTGTTATTCCAATGGGTGGTAGCCTTGTCATTATGAACGGTAGTTTGTTGTCGTGATTTTTGTTACTCTAAGGGATGGTAGCCTTGTCATTATGGAAGGTAGTATGTTGTCGATATCTTTGTTACTCCAATGGTTGTAGCCTTTTCATTATGGAAGGTAGTCTGTTGTCGATATTTTTGTTAATCCAATGGATGGTAGCTTTGTCATTATAGAATGTAGTATATTATCGAGATTTTTGTCACTACAATGGATGGTAGCCTTGTCATTATGGAAGGTAGTCTGTTGTCGAGAAATTTGTTACTACAATGTATTGTAGCCATGTCGTTATGGAAGATAGTCTGTTGTCGATATCTTTGTAACTCTAATGGATGGATGCCTAGTCATTATGGAAGGTAGTTTGTGTATGAGATTTTAGTTACTCCAATGGATGGTAGCCTTGTCATTATGGAAGGTAGTATGTTGTCGAGATTTTTTATACTCCAATGGATTGTAGCCTTGTTATTATAGAAGGTAGTCTGTTGTTGAGATTTTTGTTACTCTAAGGGATGGTAGCGTTGTCATTATGGAATGTAGTCTGTTGTCGAGATTTTTGTTATACCAATTGATGGTAGCCTTGTAATTAAAAAAGGTAGTATATTGTTGAGATTTTTGTCACTACAATGGATGGTAGCCTTGTCATTATGGAAGGTAGTCTGTTGTTAAGATTTTTGTAACTATAATGGATTGTTGCCTTGTCGTTATAGAAGGTAGTTTGTTGTCGATATCTTTGTTAGTCCAATGGATGATAGCCTAGTCATTATGGAAGGTAGTTTGTGTATGAGATTTAAGTTACTTTAATGGATGGTAGCCTTGTCATTATGGAAGATAGTCTGTTGTCGAGATTTTTTATACTCAAATGGATTGTAGCCTTGTAATTAGGGAAGGTAGTGTCTTGTTGATATTTTGGCTACTCCAATGATGGTACCCTTGTCATTATGGAAGGTAGTCTATTGCCGAGATTTTTGTTACTCCATTGCATGGTTGCCTGACATTATGGAAGGTAGTGTGTTGTAGATATTTTTGTTATTCCAATGGATGGTAGCCTTGTAATTATGGAAGGTAGTCTGTTGTCTTGATTTTTGTTACTCTAATGGATGGTAGCCTTGTTATTATGGAAGGTACTATGTTGTCGATATCTTTGTTACTCCAATGGATGGTAGCCTTGTCATTATGGAAGGCAGTCTATTGTCGAGATTTTTGTTACTCTAAGGGATGGTAGCCTTGTCCATATGGAAGTTAGTCTATTGTCGAGATTTTTGTTATTCCAATGGATGGTAGTGTTGTCATTATAGAAGGTAGTATATTGTCAAGATTTTTGTCACTACAATGGATGGTAGCCTTGTCATTATGTAAGGTAGTCTGTTTTCGAGGTTTTTGTTACTAGAACGGATTGTAGCCTTGTCGTTATGGAAGGTAGTCTATTGTCGATATCTATGTTACTCCAATGGATGGTATCCTAGTCATTATGGAAGGTAGTTTGTGTATGATATTTTTGTTATTCCAATGGATTGTAGCCTTGTCATTATGAAAGGTAGTCTATTGTCGTGATTTTTGTTACTCTAAGGGATGGTAGCCTTGTCATTATGGAATATAGTATGTTGTCGATATCTTTGTTACTCCAATGGATGGTAGCCTTGTCATTATGGAAGGTGGTTTGTTGTCGAGATATTTGTTACTCTAAGGGATGATAGCCTTGTCATTATGGAACATAGTTTGTTGTCGAGATTTTTGTTATTCCAATGGATGGTAGCGTTGTCATTATAGAAGGTAGTATATTATCGAGATTTTTGTCACTACAATGGATGGTAGCCTTGTCATTATGGAATGTAGTCTGTTGTCGAGATTTTTGTTATTCCTATGGATGGTAGCCTTGTCATTAGGAAAGGTAGTCTATTGTCGAGATTTTTGTTACTATAATAGATTGTAGCCTTGTCATTATGGAAGGTAGTCTGTTGTCGATATTTTGGTTACTCCAATGGATGGTAGCCTTGTAATTATAGAAGGTAGTATATTGTTGAGATTTTTGTCACTACAATGAATGGTAGCCTTGTCATTATGGAAGGTAATCTGTTGTCGAGATTTTTGTTACTACAATGGATTATAGCATTGTCATTATGGAAGGTAGTCTGTTGTCGATATCTTTGTTACTCCAATGGATGGTAGACTAGTCATTATTGAAGGTAGTTTGTGTATAATATTTTTGTTATTCCAATGGATGGTAGCCTTGTCATTATGAACGGTAGTTTGTTGTCATGATTTTTGTTACTCTAAGGGATGGTAGCCTTGTCATTATGGAAGGTAGTATGTTGTCGATATCTTTATTACTCCAATGGATGGTAGCCTTGTCGTTATGGAAGGTAGTCTATTGTCGATATCTTTGTTACTCCAATGGATAGTAGCCTAGTCATTATGGAAGGTAGTTTGAGTACGATATTTTTGTTATTCCAACGGATGGTAGCCTTGTCATTATGAAAGGTAGTCTATTGAAGTGATTTTTGTTACTCTAAGGGATGGTAGCCTTGTCATTATGGAATGTAATATGTTGTCGATATCTTGGTTAATCCAATGGATGGTAGCCTTGTCATTATGGAAGGTAGTCTGTTGTCCAGATTTTTGTTACTCTTAGGGATGGTAGCCTTGTCATTATGGAATGTAGTTTGTTGTCGAGATTTTTGTTATTCCAATGGATGGTAGCGTTGTCATTATTGAAGGTAGTATATTATCGAGATTTTTGTCACTACAATGGATGGTAGCCTTGTAATTATGGAAGGTAGTCTGTTGTTAAGATTTTTGTTACTATAATTGATTGTAGCCTTGTCGTTATTGAAGGTAGTTTGTTGTCGATATCTTTGTTAGTCCAATGGATGGTAGCCTAGTCATTATGGAAGGTAGTTTGTGTACGAGATTTTAGTTACTTTAATGGATAGTAGCCTTGTCATTATGGAAGGTAGTCTATTGTCGATATTTTTTATACTCCAATGGATTGTAGCCTTGTAATTATGGAAGGTAGTCTCTTGTTGATATTTTGCTTACTCCAATGATGGTTCCCTTGTCATTATGGATGGTAATCTATTGCCGAGATTTTTGTTACTCCATTGCATGGTAGCCTTGTCATTATGGAAGGTGGTTTGATGTCGAGATATTTGTTACTCTAAGGGATGATAGCCTTGTCATTATGGAACATAGTTTGTTGTCGAGATTTTCGTTATTCCAATGGATGGTAGCGTTGTCATTATAGAAGGTAGTATATTATCGATATTTTTGTCACTACAATGGATCGTAGCCTTGTCATTATGGAATGTAGTTTGTTGTCGAGATTTTTGTTATTCCAATGGATGGTAGCATTGTCATTATGAATGGTAGTCTATTGTCAATATTTTTGTTACTATAATAGATTGTAGCCTAGTCATTATGGAAGGTAGTCAGTTGTCGAGATTTTTGTTACTCCAATGGATGGTAGCCTTGTAATTATAGAAGGTAGTATATTGTTGAGATTTTTGTCACTACAATGAATGGTATCCTTGTCATTATGGAAGGTAATTTGTTGTCGAGATTTTTGTTACTAGAATGGATTGTAGCCTTGTCGTTATGGAAGGTAGTCTATTGTCGATATCTTTGTTACTCCAATGGATGTTAGCCTAGTCATTATGGAAGGTAGTTTGTGTACGATATTTTTGTTATTCCAATGGATGGTAGCCTAGTCATTATGAAAGGTAGTCTATTGTCGTGATTTTTGTTACTCTTAGGGATGGTAGCCTTGTCATTATGGAAGGTAGTATGTTGTCGATATCTTTGTTACTCCAATGGATGGTAGCCTTGTCATTATGGAAGGTGGTTTGTTGTCGAGATATTTGTTACTCTAAGGGATGATAGCTTGTCATTATGGAACATAGTCTGTTGTCGTGATTTTTGTTATTCCAATGGATGGTAGCGTTGTCATTATAGAAGGTAGTATATTATGGATATTTTTGTCACTACAATGAATGGTAGCCTTGTCATTACGGAACGTAGTCTATTGTCGAGATTTTTGTTATTTCAATGGATGGTAGCCTTGTCATTATGAAAGGTAGTCTATTGTCAAGATTTTTGTTACTATAATAGATTGTAGCCTTGTCATTATGGAAGGTAGTCTGTTGTCGAGATTTTTGTTACTCCAATGGATGGTAGCCTTGTAATTATAGTAGGTAGTATATTGTTGAGATTTTTGTCACTACAATGAATGGTAGCCTTGTCATTATGGAAGGTAATATGTTGTCGAGATTTTTGTTACTACAATGGATTATAGCCTTGTCATTATGGAAGGTAGTCTGTTGTCGATATCTTTGTTATTCCAATGGATGGTAGACTAGTCATTTTTGAAGGTCGTTTATGTACGATATTTTTGTTAGTCCAGTGGATAGTAGCCTTGTCAATATGAAAGGTAGTCTATTGTCGTGATTTTTGTTACTCGAAGGGATGGTAGCCTTGTCATTATGAAAGGTAGTATGTTGTCGATATCTTTGTTACTCCAATGGATGGTAGCCTTGTTATTATGGAAGGTGGTTTGTTGTCGATATATCTGTTACTCTAAGGGATGATATCCTTGTCATTATGGAACATAGTTTGTTGTTGAGATTTTTGTCATTCCAATGGATGGTAGCGTTCTCATTATAGAAGGTAGTATATTATCGAGATTTTTGTCACTACAATGGATGGTAGCCTTGTCATTATGGATTGTAGTATGTTGTGGAGATTTTTGTTATTCCAATGGATGATAGCCTTGTCATTATGAAAGGTAGTCTATTGTCAAGATTTTTGTTACTATAATAGATTGTAGCCTTGTCATTATGGAAGGTAGTCTGTTGTCGAGATTTTGGTTACTCCAATGGATGGTAGCCTTGTAATTATAGAAGGTAGTATATTGTTGAGATTTTTGTCACTACAATGAATGGTAGCCTTTTCATTATGGAAGGTAATCTGTTGTCGAGATTTTTGTTACTACAATGGATTATAGCATTGTCATTATGGAAGGTAGTCTGTTGTCGATATCTTTGTTACTCCAATGGATGGTAGACTAGTCATTATGGAAGGTAGTTTGTGTACGATATTTTTGTTATTCCAATGGATGGTAGCCTAGTCATTATGAAAGGTAGTCTATTGTCGTGATTTTTGTTACTCTAAGGGATGGTAGCCTTGTCATTATGGAAGGTAGTATGTTGTCGATATATTTGTTACTCCAATGGATGGTAGCCTAGTCATTATGGAAGGTGGTTTGTTGTCGAGATATTTGTTACTCTAAGGGATGATAGCTTGTCATTATGGAACATAGTCTGTTGTCGTGATTTTTGTTATTCCAATGGATGGTAGCGTTGTCATTATAGAAGGTAGTATATTATCGATATTTTTGTCACTACAATGAATGGTAGCCTTGTCATTACGGAACGTAGTCTGTTGTCGAGATTTTTGTTATTCCAATGGATGGTAGCCTTGTCATTATGAAGGGTAGTCTATTGTCAATATCTTTGTTACTATAATAGATTGTAGCCTTGTCATTATGGAAGGTAGTCTGTTGTCGAGATTTTTGTTACTCCAATGGATGGTAGCCTTGTAATTATAGTAGGTAGTATATTGTTGAGATTTTTGTCACTACAATGAATGGTAGCCTTGTCATTATGGAAGGTAATATGTTGTCGAGATTTTTGTTACTACAATGGATTATAGCCTTGTCATTATGGAAGGTAGTCTGTTGTCGATATCTTTGTTATTCCAATGGATGGTAGACTAGTCATTTTTGAAGGTCGTTTATGTACGATATTTTTGTTAGTCCAATGGATGGTACCCTTGTCATTATGAAAGGTAGTCTATTGTCGTGATTTTTGTTACTCGAAGGGATGGTAGCCTTGTCATTATGGAAGGTAGTATGTTGTCGATATCTTTGTTACTCCAATGGATGGTAGCCTTATTATTATGGAAGGTGGTTTGTTGTCGAGATATTTGTTACTCTAAGGGATGATAGCCTTGTCATTATGAAACATAGTTTGTTGTTGAGATTTTTGTCATTCCAATGGATGGTAGCGTTCTCATTATAGAAGGTAGTATATTATCGAGATTTTTGTCACTACAATGGATGGTAGCCTTGTCATTATGGATTGTAGTCTGTTGTCGAGATTTTTGTTATTCCAATGGATGATAGCCTTGTCATTATGAAAGGTAGTCTATTGTCAAGATTTTTGTTACTATAATAGATTGTAGCCTTGTCATTATGGAAGGTAGTCTGTTGTCGAGATTTTGGTTACTCCAATGGATGGTAGCCTTGTAATTATAGAAGGTAGTATATTGTTGAGATTTTTGTCACTACAATGAATGGTAGCCTTTTCATTATGGAAGGTAATCTGTTGTCGAGATTTTTGTTACTACAATGGATTATAGCATTGCCATTATGGATGTAGTCTGTTATCGATATCTTTGTTACTCCAATGGATGGTAGACTAGTCATTATGGAAGGTAGTTTGTGTACGATATTTTTGTTATTCCAATGGATGGTAGCCTTGTCATTATGAAAGGTAGTCTATTGTCGTGATTTTTGTTACTCTAAGGGATGTTAGCCTTGTCATTATGGAAGGTAGTATGTTGTCGATATCTTTGTTACTCCAATGGATGGTAGCCTTGTCATTATGGAAGGTGGTTTGTTGTCGAGATATTTGTTACTCTAAGGGATGATAGCTTGTCATTATGGAACATATTCTGTTGTCGAGATTTTTGTTATTCCAATGGATGGTAGCGTTGTCATTATAGAAGGTAGTATATTATCGATATTTTTGTCACTACAATGGATGGTAGCCTTTACATTACGAAACATAGTCTGTTGTCTAGATTTTTGTTATTCCAATGGATGGTAGCCTTGTCATTATGAAAGGTATTCTATTGTCAAGATTTTTGTTACTATAATAGATTGTAGCCTTGTCATTATGGAAGGTAGTCTGTTGTCGAGATTTTTGTTACTCCAATGGATGGTAGCCTTGTAATTATAGAAGGTAGTATATTGTTGAGATTTTTGTCACTACAATGAATGGTAGCCTTGTCATTATGGTAGGTAATATGTTGTCGAGATTTTTGTTACTACAATGGATTATAGCATTGTCATTATGGAAGCTAGTCGGTTGTCGATATCTTTGTTACTCCAGTGGATGGTAGACTAGTCATTTTTGAAAGTCGTTTGTGTACGATATTTTTGTTATTCCAATGGATGGTAGCCTTGTCATTATGAAAGGTAGTCTATTGTCGTGATTTTTGTTACTCGAAGGGATGGTAGCCTTGTAATTATAGAAGGTAGTATATTGTTGAGATTTTTGTCACTACAATGAATGGTAGCCTTGTCATTATGGTAGGTAATATGTTGTCGAGATTTTTGTTACTACAATGGATTATATCCTTGTCGTTATGGAAGGTAGTCTGTTGTCGATATCTTTGTTACTCTAATGGATGGTAGACTAGTCATTATTGAAGGTAGTTTGTGTACAATATTTTTGTTATTCCAATGGATGGTAGCCTTGTCATTATGAAAGGTAGTTTGTTGTCGTGATTTTTGTTACTCTAAGGGATGGTAGCCATGTCATTATCGAAGGTAGTATGTTGTCGATATCTTTATTACTCCAATGGATGGTAGCCTTGTCGTTATGGAAGGTGGTCTGTTGTCAATATCTTTGTTACTCCAATTGATGGTAGCCTAGTCATTATGGAAGGTAGTTTCTGTACGATATTTTTGTTATTCCAATGGATGGTAGCCTTGTCATTATGAAAGGTAGTCTATTGTCGTGATTTTTGTTACTCTAAGGGATGGTAGCCTTGTCATTATGGAATGTAGTATGTTGTCGATATCTTTGTTACTCCAATGGATGGTAGCCTTGTCATTATGGAAGGTGGTTTGTTGTCGAGATATTTTTTACTCTAAGGGATGATAGCTTGTCATTATTGAACATAGTCTGTTGTCGTGATTTTTGTTATTCCAATGGATGGTAGCGTTGTCATTATAGAAGGTAGTATATTATCGATATTTTTGTCACTACAATGAATGGCAGCCTTGTCATTATGAAAGATAGTCTAATGTCAAGAGTTTTGTTACTATAATAGATTGTAGCCTTGTCATTATGGAAGGTAGTGTGTTGTCAAGATTTTTGTTACTCCAATGGATGGTAGCCTTGTAATTATAGAAGGTAGTATATTGTTGAGATTTTTGTCACTACAATGAATGGTAGCCTTGTCATTATGGAAGGTAATATGTTGTCGAGATTTTTGTTACTACAATGGATTATAGCCTTGTCATTATGGAAGGTAGTCTGTTGTCGATATCTTTGTTACTCCAATGGATGGTAGACTAGTCATTTTTGAAGGTCCTTTATGTACGATATTTTTGTTATTCCAATGGATGGTAGCCTTGTCATTATGAAAGGTAGTCTATTGTCGTGATTTTTGTTACTCGAAGGGATGGTAGCCTTGTCATTATGGAAGGTAGTATGTTGTCGATATCTTTGTTACTCCAATGGATGGTAGCCTTGTTATTATGGAAGGTGGTTTGTTGTCGAGATATTTGTTACTCTAAGGTATGATAGCCTTGTCATTATGGAACATAGTTTGTTGTCGAGATTTTTGTTATTCCAATGGATGGTAGCATTCTCATTATAGAAGGTAGTATATTATCGAGATTTTTGTCACTACAATGGATGGTAGCCTTGTCATTATGGAATGTAGTCGGTTGTCGATATCTTTGTTACTCCAGTGGATGGTAGACTAGTCATTTTTGAAAGTCGTTTGTGTACGATATTTTTGTTATTCCAATGGATGGTAGCCTTGTCATTATGAAAGGTAGTCTATTGTCGTGATTTTTGTTACTCGAAGGGATGGTAGCCTTGTAATTATAGAAGGTAGTATATTGTTGAGATTTTTGTCACTACAATGAATGGTAGCCTTGTCATTATGGTAGGTAATATGTTGTCGAGATTTTTGTTACTACAATGGATTATAGCATTGTCATTATGGAAGCTAGTCGGTTGTCGATATCTTTGTTACTCCAGTGGATGGTAGACTAGTCATTTTTGAAAGTCGTTTGTGTACGATATTTTTGTTATTCCAATGGATGGTAGCCTTGTCATTATGAAAGGTAGTCTATTGTCGTGATTTTTGTTACTCGAAGGGATGGTAGCCTTGTCATTATGGAAGGTAGTATGTTGTCAATATCTTTGTTACTCCAATGGATGGTAGCCTTGTCATTATGGAAGGTGGTTTGTTATCGAGATATTTGTTACTCTAAGGGATGATAGCCTTGTCATTATGGAATATAGTTTGTTGTCGAGATTTTTGTTATTCCAATGGATGGTAGCGTTCTCATTATAGAAGGTAGTATATTATCGAGATTTTTGTCACTACAATGGATGGTAGCCTTGTCATTATGGAATGTAGTCTGTTGTCGAGATTTTTGTTATTCCAATGGATGGTAGCCTTCTCATTATGAAAGGTAGTCTATTGTCATGATTTTTGTACCTATAATAGATTGTAACCATGTCATTATGGAAGGTAGTCTGTTGTCGAGATTTTGGTTACTCCAATGGATGGTAGCCATGTAATTATAGAAGGTAGTATATTGTTGATATTTTTGTCACTACAATGAATGGTATCCTTGTCATTATGGAAGGTAATCTGTTGTCGAGATTTTTGTTACTACAATGGATTATATCCTTGTCGTTATGGAAGGTAGTCTGTTGTCGATATCTTTGTTACTCTAATGGATGGTAGACTAGTCATTATTGAAGGTAGTTTGTGTACAATATTTTTGTTATTCCAATGGATGGTAGCCTTGTCATTATGAAAGGTAGTTTGTTGTCGTGATTTTTGTTACTCTAAGGGATGGTAGCCATGTCATTATCGAAGGTAGTATGTTGTCGATATCTTTATTACTCCAATGGATGGTAGCCTTGTTGTTATGGAAGGTGGTCTGTTGTCGATATCTTTGTTACTCCAATTGATGGTAGCCTAGTCATTATGGAAGGTAGTTTCTGTACGATATTTTTGTTATTCCAATGGATGGTAGCCTTGTCATTATGAAAGGTAGTCTATTGTCGTGATTTTTGTTACTCTAAGGGATGGTAGCCGTGTCATTATGGAAGGTAGTATGTTGTCGATATCTTTGTTACTCCAATGGATGGTAGCCTTGTCATTATGGAAGGTGGTTTGTTGTCGAGATATTTTTTACTCTAAGGGATGATAGCTTGTCATTATTGAACATAGTCTGTTGTCGTGATTTTTGTTATTCCAATGGATGGTAGCGTTGTAAATTATAGAAGGTAGTATATTATCGATATTTTTGTCACTATAATGAATGGCAGCCTTGTCATTATGAAAGATAGTCTAATGTCAAGAGTTTTGTTACTATAATAGATTGTAGCCTTGTCATTATGGAAGGTAGTGTGTTGTCAAGATTTTTGTTACTCCAATGGATGGTAGCCTTGTAATTATAGAAGGTAGTATATTGTTGAGATTTTTGTCACTACAATGAATGGTAGCCTTGTCATTATGGAAGGTAATATGTTGTCGAGATTTTTGTTACTACAATGGATTATAGCCTTGTCATTATGGAAGGTAGTCTGTTGTCGATATCTTTGTTACTCCAATGGATGGTAGACTAGTCATTTTTGAAGGTCCTTTATGTACGATATTTTTGTTATTCCAATGGATGGTAGCCTTGTCATTATGAAAGGTAGTCTATTGTCGTGATTTTTGTTACTCGAAGGGATGGTAGCCTTGTCATTATGGAAGGTAGTATGTTGTCGATATCTTTGTTACTCCAATGGATGGTAGCCTTGTTATTATGGAAGGTGGTTTGTTGTCGAGATATTTGTTACTCTAAGGGATGATAGCCTTGTCATTATGGAACATAGTTTGTTGTCGAGATTTTTGTTATTCCAATGGATGGTAGCATTCTCATTATAGAAGGTAGTATATTATCGAGATTTTTGTCACTACAATGGATGGTAGCCTTGTCATTATGGAATGTAGTCTGTTGTCGAGATTTTTGTTATTCCAATGGATGGTAGCCTTGTCATTATGAAAGGTAGTCTATTGTCAAGATTTTTGTTACTATAATAGATTGTAGCCTTGTCATTATGAAAGGTAGTCTATTGTCGAGATTTTGGTTACTCCAATGGATGGTAGCCTTGTAATTATAGAAGGTAGTATATTGTTGAGATTTTTGTAACTACAATGAATGGTATCCTTGTCATTATGGAAGGTAATCCGTTGTCGAGATTTTTGTTACTAGAATGGATTGTAGCCTTGTCGTTATGGAAGGTAGTCTATTGTTGATATCTTTGTTACTCCAATGGATGGTAGCCTAGTCATTATGGAAGGTAGTTTGTGTACGATATTTTTGTTATTCCAATGGATGGTAGCCTTGTCATTATGAAAGGTAGTCTATTGTCGTGATTTTTGTTACTCTAAGGGATGGTAGCCTTGTCATTATGGAAGGTAGTATGTTGTCGATATCTTTGTTACTCCATTGGATGGTAGCCTTGTCATTACGGAACATAGTCTGTTGTCGAGATTTTTGTTATTCCAATGGATGGTAGCCTTGTCATTATGAAAGGTATTCTATTGTCAAGATTTTTGTTACTATAATAGATTGTAGCCTTGTCATTATGGAATGTAGTCTATTGTCGAGATTTTGGTTACTCCAATGGATGGTAGCCATGTAATTATAGAAGGTAGTATATTGTTGATATTTTTTTCACTACAATGAATGGTAGCCTTGTCATTATGGAAGGTAATATGTTGTCGAGATTTTTGTTACTACAATGGATTATAGCCTTGTCGTTATGGAAGGTAGTCTGTTGTCGATATCTTTGTTACTCCAATGGATGGTAGACTAGTCATTATTGAAGGTAGTTTGTGTACAATATTTTTGTTATTCCAATGGATGGTAGCCTTGTCATTATGAAAGGTAGTCTATTGTCGTGATTTTTGTTACTCGAAGGGATGGTAGCCTTGTCATTATGGAAGGTAGTATGTTGTCGATATCTTTGTTACTCCAATGGATGGTAGCCTTATCGTTATGGAAGGTGGTTTGTTGTCGAGATATTTGTTACTCTAAAGGATGGTAGCCTAGTCATTATGGAACATAGTTTGTTGTCGAGATTTTTGTTATTCCAATGGATGGTAGCGTTCTCATTATAGAAGGTAGTATATTATCGAGATTTTTGTCACTACAATGGATGGTAGCCTTGTCATTATGGAATGTAGTCTGTTGTCGAGATTTTTGTTATTCTAATGGATGGTAGCCTTGTCAATATGAAAGGTAGTCTATTGTCAAGATTTTTGGTACTATAATAGATTGTAGCCTTGTCATTATGGAAGGTAGTCTATTGTCGAGATTTTGGTTACTCCAATGGATGGTAGCCATGTAATTATAGAAGGTAGTATATTGTTGAGATTTTGGTCACTATAATTATCGGTATCCTTGTCATTATGGAAGGTAATCTGTTGTCGATATTTTTGTTACTACAATGGATTATAGCCTTGTCGTTATGGAAGGTAGTCTGTTGTCGATATCTTTGTTACTCCAATGGAAGGTAGACTAGTCATTATTGAAGGTAGTTTGTGTACAATATTTTTGTTATTCCAATGGATGGTAGCCTTGTCATTATGAAAGGTAGTTTGTTGTCGTGATTTTTGTTACTCTAAGGGATGGTAGCCTTGTCATTATGGAAGGTTGTATGTTGTCGATATCTTTATTACTCCAATGGATGGTAGCCTTGTCGTTATGGAATGTAGTCTGTTGTCGATATCCTTGTTACTCCAATGGATGGTAGCCTAGTCATTATGGAAGGTAGTTTATGTGCGATATTTTTGTTATTCCAACGGATGGTAGCCTTGTCATTATGAAAGGTAGTCTATTGTCGTGATTTTTGTTACTCTAAGGGATGGTAGCCTTATCATTATGGAAGGTAGTCTGTTGTCCAGATTTTTGTTACTCTTAGGGATGGTAGCCTTGTCATTATGGAACGTAGTTTGTTGTCGAGATTTTTGTTATTCCAATGGATGGTAGCATTCGCATTATTGAAGGTAGTATATTATCGAGATTTTTGTCACTACATTGGATGGTAGCCTTGTCATGATGGAAGCTAGTCTGTTGTTAAGATTTTTGTTACTATAATGGATTGTAGCCTTGTCGTTATGGAAGGTAGTTTGTTGTCAATATCTTTGTTAGTCCAATGGATGGTAGCCTAGTCATTATGGAAGGTAGTCTGTTGTCGAGATTTTTTATACTCCAATGGATTATAGACTTGTAATTATGGAAGGTAGTCTCTTGTTGATATTTTTCTTACTCCAATGATGATACCCTTGTCATTATGGAAGGTAATCTATTGCCGAGATTTTTGTTACTCCATTGCATGGTAGCCTTGTCATTATGGAAGGTAGTGTGTTGTAGATATTTTTGTTATTCCAATGGATAGTAGCCTTGTCATTATGGAAGGTAGTCTGTTGTCATGATTTTTGTTACTCCAATGGATGGTAGCCTTGTCATTATGGAAGGTACTATGTTGTCGATATCTTTGTTACTCCAATGGATGGTAGCCTTGTCATTATGGAAGGTAGTCTGTTGTTGAGATTTTGTTACTCCAAAGGATGGTAGCCTTGTCATTATGGAAGGTAGTCTGTTGTCGAGATTTTTGTTATTCCAATGGATGGTAGCGTTGTCATTATAGAAGGTAGTATATTGTCGAGTTTTTTGTCACTACAACGGACGGTAGCCTTGTCGTTATGTAAGGTAGTCTGTTGTCGAGATTTTTGTTACTAGAATGGATTGTAGCCTTGTCGTTATGGAGGGTAGTCTATTGTCGATATCTTTGTTACTCCAATGGATGGTAGCCTAGTCATTATGGAAGGTAGTTTGTGTACGATATTTTTGATATTCCAATGGATGGTAGCCTTGTCATTATGAAAGGTAGTCTATTGTCGTGATTTTTGTTACTCTAAGGGATGGTAGCCTTGTCATTATTGAAGGTAGTATGTTCTCGATATCTTTGTTACTCCAATGGATGGTAGCCTTGTCATTATGGAAGGTGGTTTGTTGTCGAGATATTTGTTACTCTAAGGGATGATAGCCTTGTCATTATGGAACATAGTCTGTTGTCAAGATTTTTGTTATTCCAATGGATGGTAGCGTTGTCATTATAGAAGGTAGTATATTATCGATATTTTTGTCACTACAATGGATGGTAGCCTTGTCATTATGGAATGTAGTCTGTTGTCTAGATTTTTGTTATTCCAATGGATAGTAGCCTTGCCATTATGAAAGGTAGTTTATTGTCGAGATTTTTGTTACTATAATAGATTGTAGCCTTGTCATTATGGAAGGTACTCTGTTCTCGAGATTTTTGTTACTCCAATGGATGGTAGCCTTGTAATTATAGAAGGTAGTATATTGTTGAGATTTTTGTCACTACAATGAATGGTAGCCTTGTCATTATGGAACGTAATCTGTTGTCGAGATTTTTGTTACTACAATGGATTGTAGCCTTGTCATTATGGAAGGTAGTCTATTGTCGATATCTTTGTTACTCCAATGGATGGTAGACTAGTCATTATTGAAGGTAGTTTGTGTACGATATTTTTGTTATTCCAATGGATGGTAGCCTTGTCATTATGGAAGGTAGTCTGTTGTCGAGATATTTGTTACTACAATGGATAGTAGCCATGTCGTTATGGAAGATAGTCTGTTGTCGATATCATTGTTACTCCAATGGATGGTAGCCTAGTCATTATGGAAGGTAGTTTGTGTACGAGATTTTAGTTACTCTAATGGATGGTAGCCTTGTCATTATGGAAGGTAGTCTGTTGTCGAGATTTTTGTTACTCCAATGGATTGTAGCCGTGTAATTATGGAAGGTAGTCTCTTGTTGTTATTTTGGTTACTCCAATGAAGGTACCCTTGTCATTATGGAAGGTAGTCTGTTGCCGAGATTTTTGTTACTCCATTGCATGGTAGCCTTGTCATTATGGAAGGTAGTGTGTTGTAGATATTTTTGTTATTCCAATGGATGGTAGCCTTGTCTTTATGGAAGGTAGTCTATTGTCAAGATTTTTGTTACTCCAATGGATGGTAGCCTTGTCATTATGGAAGGTACTATGTTGTCGATATCTTTGTTACTGCAATGGATGGTAGCCTTGTCATTATGGTAGGTAGTCTATTGTCGTGATCTTTGTTACTCTAACGGATGGTAGCCTTGTTCATATGGAAGGTAGTCTGTTGTCGAGATTTTTTTTATTCCAATGGATGGTAGTGTTGTCATTATAGAAGGTAGTATATTGTCGAGATTTTTGTCACTACAATGGATGGTAGCATTGTCATTATGTAAGGTAGTCTGTTGTCGAGATTTTTGTTACTAGAATGGATTATAGCCTTGTCGTTATGGAAGGTAGTCTATTGTCGATATCTTTGTTACTCCAATGGATGGTAGCCTAGTCATTATGGAAGGTAGTTTGTGTACGATATTTTTGTTATTCCAATGGATGGTAGCCTTGTCATTATGAAAGGTAGTCTATTGTCATGATTTTTGTTACTCTAAGGGATGGTACCCTTGTCATTATGGAACGTAGTATGTTGTCAATATCTTTGTTAGTCCAATGGATGGTAGCCTTGTCATTATGGTAGGTGGTCTGTTGTCGAGATATTTGTTACATTAAGGGATGGTAGCCTTGTCATTATGGAACATACTATGTTGTGGAGATTTTTGTTATTCCAATGGATGGTAGCGTTGTCATTATAGAAGGTAGTTTATTATCGAGATTTTTGTTACTACAATGGATTGTAGCCTTGTCGTTATGGAAGATAGTCTGTTGTCGATATCTTTGTTACTCCAATGGATGGTAGCCTAGTCATTATGGAAGGTAGTTTGTGTACGAGATTTTAGTTACTCCAATGGACGGTAGCCTTGTCATTATGGAAGGTAGTCCGTTGTCGAGATTTTTTTTACTCCAATGGATGATAGCCTTGTCATTATAGAAGGTAATATATTGTCGAGATTTTTGTCACTATAATGGATGGTAGCCTTGTCATTATGGAAGGTAGTCTGTTGTCGAGATTTTTGTTACTATAATGGATTGTAGCCTTGTTGTTGTGGAAGGTAGTCTATTTTCGATATCATTTTTACTCTAATGGATGCTAGCCTAGTCATTATGTATGAGATTTTAGTTACTCCAATGGATTGAAGCATTGTCATTATGGAAGGTAGTCTGTTGTCGAGATTTTTGTTACTCTAAGGGATGGTAGCCTTGTCATTATAGAATGTAGTCTGTTTTTGAGATTTTTGTTATTCCAATGGATGGTAGCCTTGTCATTATGAAAGGATGTCTATTGTCAAGATTTTTGTTACTATAATAGATTGTAGCCTTGTCATTATAGAAGGTAGTCTGTTCTCGAGATTTTTGTTACTCCAATGGATGGTAGACTATTCATTATTGAAGGTAGTTTGTGTATGATATTTTTGTTATTCCAATGGATGGTACCCTTGTCATTATGAAAGGTAGTCTATTATCGTGATTTTTGTTACTCTAAGGGATGGTAGCCTTGTAATTATGGAAGATAGTATGTTGTCGATATCTTTGTTACTCCAATGGATGGTAGCCTTGTCGTTATGGAAGGTAGTCTGTTGTCGATATCTTTGATACTCCAATGGATGGTAGCCTAGTCATTATGGAAGGTAGTTTGTGTACGATATTTTTGTTATTCCAATGGATGGTAGCCTTGTAATTATGAAAGGTAGTCTGTTGTCGTGATTTTTGTTACTCTAAGGGATGGTAGCCTTGTCATTATGGAAGGTAGTATGTTCTCGATATCTTGGTTACTTCAACGGATGGTAGCCTTGTCATTATGGAAGGTAGTGTGTTGTCCAGATTTTTGTTACTCTTAGGGATGGTAGCCTTGTCATTATGGAACGTAGTTTGTTGTCATGATTTTTGTTATTCCAATGGATGGTAGAGTTGTCATTATAGAAGGTAGTATATTATCGAGATTTTTGTCACTACAATGGATGGTAGCCTTGTCATTATGGAAGGTAGTCTGTTGTTAAGATTTTGGTTACTATAATGGATTGTAGCCTTGTCGTTATGGAAGGTAGTTTGTTGTCGATATCTATGTTAGTCCAATGGATGGTAGTCTAGTCATTATGGAAGGTAGTTTGTGTACGAGATTTTAGTTACTTTAATGGATGGTAGCCTTGTCATTATGGAAGGTAGTCTGTTGTCGAGATTTTTTATACTCCAATGTATTGTAGCCTTGTAATTATGGAAGGTATTCTCTTCTTTATATTTTGGTTACTCCAATGATGGTACCCTTGTCATTATGGAAGGTAGTCTATTGCCGAGATTTTTGTTACTCCATTGCATGGTAGCCTTGTCATTATTGAAGGTAGTGTGTTGTAGATATTTTTGTTATTCCAATGGATGGTAGCCTTGTCATTATGGTAGGTAGTCTATTGTCGTGAATTTTGTTACTCCAATAGATGGTAGCCTTGTCATTATGGAAGGTACTGTGTTGTCGATATCTTCGTTACTCCAATGGATGGTAGCCTTGTCATTATGGAAGGTAGTCTATTGTCGAGATTTTAGTTACTCCAATGGATGGTAGCCTTGTCCTTATGGAAGGTTGTCTGTTGTCGAGATTTTTTTACTCCAATGGATTGTAGCCATGTAATTATAGAAGGTAGTCTCTTGTCGATATTTTTGTCACTATAATGGATGGTAGCCTTTTCATTATGGAAGGTAGTATGTTGTCGAGATTTTTGTTACTATAATGGATTGTAGCCTTGTCGTTGTGGAAGGTAGTCTGTTGTCGATATCTTTGTTACTCTAATGGATGTTAGCCTAGTCATTATGGAAGGTAGTTTGTGTACGAGATTTTAGTTACTCCAATGGATGGTAGCCTTGTCATTATGGAAGGTAGTCTTTTGTCGAGATTTTTGTTACTAGAAGGGATTGTAGCCTTGTCGTTATGGAAGGTAGTCTATTGTCGATATCTTTGTTACTCCAATGGATGGTAGCCTAGTCATTATGGAAGGTAGTTTGTGTACGATATTTTTGTTATTGCAATGGATGGTAGCCTTGTCATTATGAAAGGTAGTCTATTGTCATGATTTTTGTTACTCTAAGGGATGGTAGCCTTGTCATTATGGAAGGTAGTATGTTGTCGATATCTTTGTTACTCCAATGGATGGTAGCCTTGTCATTATTATAGGTGGTCTGTTGTCGAGATATTTGTTACATTAAGGGATGGTAGCCTTGTCATTATGGAACATACTATGTTGTCGAGATTTTTGTTATTCCAATGGATGGTAGCGTTGTCATTATAGAAGGTAGTTTATTATCGAGATTTTTGTCACTACAATGGATGGTAGCCTTGTCATTATGGAAGGTAGTCTGTTGTCGATATATTTGTTACTACAATGGATTGTAGCCTTGTCGTTATGGAAGATAGTCTGTTGTCGATATCTTTGTTACTCCAATGGATGGTAGCCTAGTCATTATGGAAGGTAGTTTTTGTACGAGATTTTAGTTACTCCAATGGATGGTAGCCATGTCATTATGGAAGTTAGTCCGTTGTCGAGATTTTTTTTACTCCAATGGATGATAGCCTTGTCATTATAAAAGGTAATATATTGTCGAGATTTTTGTCACTATAATGGATGGTAGCCTTGTCATTATGGAAGGTAGTCTGTTGGTGAGATTTTTGGTACTATAATGGGTTGTAGCCTTGTTGTTGTGGAAGGTAGTCTATTTTCGATATCTTTGTTACTCTAATGGATGGTAGCCTACTCATTATGGAAGGTAGTTTGTGTATGAGATTTTAGTTACTCCAATGGATTGAAGCCTTGTCATTATGGAAGGTAGTCTGTTGTCGAGATTTTTGTTACTCTAAGGGATGGTAGCCTTGTCATTATGGAATGTAGTCTGTTGTCGAGATTTTTGTTATTCCAATGGATGGTAGCCTTGTCATTATCAAAGGTAGTCTATTGTCGAGATTTTTGTTACTATAATAGATTGTAGCCTTGTCATTATGGAAGGTAGTCTGTTCTCGAGATTTTTGTTACTCCAATGGATGGTAGCCTTGTAATTATAGAAGGTAGTATATTGTTGAGATTTTTGTCACTACAATGAATGGTAGCCTTGTCATTATGGAAGGTAATATGTTGTCGAGATTTTTGTTACTACAATGGATTGTAGCCTTGTCATTATTGAAGGTACTCTGTTGTCGATATCTTTGTTACTCCAATGGATGGTAGACTATTCATTATTGAAGGTAGTTTGTGTATGATATTTTTGTTATTCAATGGATGGTAGCCTTGTCATTATGAAAGGTAGTCTGTTATCATGATTTTTGTTACTCTAAGGGATGGTAGCTTTGTCATTATGGAAGATATTATGTTATCGATATCTTTGTTACTCCAACGGATGGTAGCCTTATCATTATGGAAGGTAGTATGTTGTCGATATCTTTGATACTCCAATGGATGGTAGCCTAGTCATTATGGAAGGTAGTTTGTGTACGATATTTTTGTTATTCCAATGGATGGTAGCCTTGTAATTATGAAAGGTAGTCTGTTGTCGTGATTTTTGTTACTCTAAGGGATGGTAGCCTTGTCATTATGGAAGGTAGTATGTTGTCGATATCTTTGTTACTTCAACAGATGGTAGCCTTGTCATTATGGAAGGTAGTCTGTTGTCCAGATTTTTGTTACTCTTAGGGATGCTAGCCTTGTCATTATGGAATGTAGTTTGTTGTCAAGATTTTTGTTATTCCAATGGATGGTAGAGTTGTCATTATAGAAGGTAGTATATTATCGAGATTTTTGTCACTACAATAGATGGTAGCCTTGTCATTATGGAAGGTAGTCTGTTGTTAAGATTTTGGTTACTATAATGGATTGTAGCCTTGTCGTTATGGAAGGTAGTTTGTTGTCGATATCTATGTTAGTCCAATGGATGGTAGCCTAGTCATTATGGAAGGTAGTTTGTGTACGAGATTTTAGTTACTTTAATGGATGGTAGCCTTGTCATTATGGAAGGTAGTCTGTTGTCGAGATTTTTTATACTCCAATGGATTGTAGCCTTGTAATTATGGAAGGTATTCTCTTGTTGATATTTTGGTTACTCCAATGATGGTACCCTTGTCATTATGGAAGGTAGTCTATTGCCGAGATTTTTGTTACACCATTGCATGGTAGCCTTGTCATTATTGAAGGTAGTGTGTTGTAGATATTTTTGTTATTCCAATGGATGGTAGCCTTGTCATTATGGTAGGTAGTCTGTTGTCGTGAATTTTGTTACTCCAATGGATGGTAGCCTTGTCATTATGGAAGGTACTATGTTGTCGACATCTTCGTTACTCCAATGGATGGTAGCCTTGTCATTATGGAAGGTAGTCTATTGTCGAGATTTTAGTTACTCCAATTGATGGTAGCCTTGTCCTTATGGAAGGTAGTCTGTTGTCGAGATTTTTTTACTCCAATGGATTGTAGCCATGTAATTATAGAAGGTAGTCTCTTGTCGATATTTTTGTCACTATAATGGATGGTAGCCTTGTCATTATGGAATGTAGTCTGTTGTCGAGATTTTTGTTACTATAATGGATTGTAGCCTTGTCGTTGTGGAAGGTAGTCTGTTGTCGATATCTTTGTTACTCTAATGGATGGTAGCCTAGTCATTATGGAAGGTAGTTTGTGTACGAGATTTTAGTTACTCCAATGGATGGTAGCCTTATCATTATGGAAGGTAGTCTGTTGTCGAGATTTTTTATACTCCAATGGATTGTAGCTTTGTCATTATGGAAGGCAGTTTGTTGTCGAGATTTTTGTTACTCTAAGGGATGGTAGCCTTGTCATTATGGAATGTAGTCTGTTTTACGAGATTTTTGTTATTCCAATGGATGGTAGCTTTGTCATTATGAAAGGTAGTCTATTGTCGAGATTTTTGTTACTATAATAGATTGTAGCCTTGTCATTATGGAAGGTAGTCTGTTGTCGAAATTTTTGTTACTCCAATGGATAATGGACTTGTCATTATAGAAGGTAGTATATTGTTGAGATTTTTATCACTACAATGAATGGTAGCCATGTCATTATGGAAGGTAATCTGTTGTCGAGATTTTTGTTACTACAATGGATTGTAGCCTTGTCATTATGGAAGGTAGTCTGTTGTCGATATCTTTGTCACTCCAATGGATGGTAGACTAGTCATTATTGAAGGTAATTTGTGAACGATATTTTTGTTATTCCAATGGATGGTAGCCTTGTCATTATGAAAGGTAGTCTGTTGTCGTGATTTTTGTTACTCTAAGGGATGGTAGCCTTGTCATTATGGAAAGTAGTATGTTGTCGATATCTTTATTACTGCAATGGATGGTAGCCTTGTCGTTATGGAAGGTAGTATGTTGTCGATATCTTTGTTACTCAAATGGATGGTAGCCTAGTCATTATGGAAGGTAGTTTGTGTACGATATTTTTGTTATTCCAATGGATGTTAGCCTTGTCATTATGAAAGGTAGTCTGTTGTTGTGATTTTATTTACTCTAAGGGATGGTAGCCTTGCCATTATGGAAGGTAGTATGTTGTCGATATCTTGGTTACTCCAATGGATGGTAGCCTTGTCATTATGGAAGGTAGTCTGTTGTCCAGATTTTTGTTACTCTTAGGGACGGTAGCCTTGCCATTATGGAACGTAGTTTGTTGTCGAGATTTTTGTTATTCCAATGGATGGTAGCATTGTCATTATAGAAGGTAGTATATTATCGAGATTTTTGTCACTACAATGGATGGTAGCCTTGTCATTATGGAAGGTAGTCTGTTGTTAAGATTTTTGTTACTATAATGGATTGTAGCCTTGTCGTTATGAAAGGTAGTTTATTGTCGATATCTTTGTTAGTCCAATGGATGGTAGCCTAGTCATTATGGAAGGTAGTTTATGTACGAGATTTTAGTTACTTTAATGCATGGTAGCCTTGTCATTATGGAAGGTAGTCTGTTGTCAAGATTTTTTATACTCCAATGGATTGTAGCCTTGTAATTATGGAAGGTAGTCTCTTGTTGATATTTTGGTTACTCCAATGATGGTACCCTTGTCATTATGGAAGGTAGTCTATTGCCGAGATTTTTGTTACTCCATTGCATGGTAGCCTTGTCATTATGGAAGGTAGTCTATTGCCGAGATTTTTGTTACTCCAATGGGTTGTAGCCTTGTCATTATGGGAGGTACTATGTTGTCGATATCTTTGTTACTCCAATGGATGATAGCCTTGTCATTATGGAAGGTAGTCTATTGTCGAGATTTTTGTTACTCTAAGGGATGGTAGCCTTGTCCATATGGAAGGTAGTCTGTTGTCGAGATTTTATTATTCCAATGGATGGTAGCTTTGTCATTATAGAAGGTAGTATATTGTCGAGACTTTTGTCACTACAATGGATGGTAGCCTTGTCAATATGGAAGCTAGTATGTTGTCGATATCTTTGTTACACCAATGGATGGTAGCCTTATCGTTATTGAAGCTAGTCTGTTGTCGATATCTTTGTTACTCCAATGGATGGTAGGCTTGTCATCATGAAAGGTAGTCTATTGTCGTGATTTTTGTCACTACAATGGATGGTAGCCTTGTCATTATGGAAGGTAGTCTGTTGGCGAGATTTTTGTAACTACAATGGATTGTAGCCTTGTCGTTATGGAAGATAGTTTGTTGTCGATATCTTTGTTTCTCCAATAAATGGTAGCCTAGTCATTATGGAAGGTAGTTTGTGTACGAGATTTCAGTTACTCCAATGGATTGTAGCCTTGTCATTATGGAAGGTAGTCTATTGTCGAGATTTTTGTTACTCTAAGGGATGGTAGCCTTGTCCATATGGAAGGTAGTCTGTTGTCGAGATTTTATTATTCCAATGAATGGTAGCGTTGTCATTATAGAAGGTAGTATATTGTCGAGACTTTTGTCACTACAATGGATGGTAGCCTTGTCAATATGGAAGGTAGTATGTTGTCGATATCTTTGTTTCTCCAATGGATGGTAGCCTTGTCGTTATGGAAGGTAGTCTGTTGTCGATATCTTTGTTACTCAAATGGATGGTAGCCTAGTCATTATGGAAGGTAGTTTGTGTACGATATTTTTGTTATTCCAATGGAAGGTAGTCTGTTGTCGATATCTTTGTCACTCCAATGGATGGTAGACTAGTCATTATTGAAGGTAGTTTGTGTACGATATATTTGTTATTCCAATGGATGGTAGCCTTGTCATTATGAAAGGTAGTCTGTTGTCGTGATTTTTGTTACTCTAAGGGATGGTAGCCTTGTCATTATGGAAAGTAGTATGTTGTCGATATCATTGTTACTCCAATGGATGGTAGCCTTGTTGTTATGGAAGGTAGTGTGTTGTCGATATCTTTGTTACTCAAATGGATGGTAGACTAGTCATTATGGAAGGTAGTTTGTGTACGATATTTTTGTTATTCCAATGGATGTTAGCCTTGTCATTATGAAAGGTAGTCTGTTGTCGTGATTTTTGTTACTCTAAGGGATGGTAGCCTTGCCATTATGGAAGGTAGTATGTTGTCGATATCTTGGTTACTCCAATGGATGGTAGCCTTGTCATTATGGAAGGTAGTCTGTTGTCCAGATTTTTGTTACTCTTAGGGATGGTAGCCTTGTCATTATGGAACGTAGTTTGTTGTCGAGATTTTTGTTATTCCAATGGATGGTAGCCATGTCGTTATGGAAGGTAGTTTGTTATCGATATCTTTGTTAGTCCAATGGATGCTAGCCTAGTCATTCTGGAAGGTAGTTTGTGTACGAGATTTTAGTTACTTTAATGGATGGTAGCCTTGTCATTATGGAAGTTAGTCTATTGTCGAGATTTTTTATACTCCAATGGATTGTAGCCTTGTAATTATAGAAGGTAGTCTCTTGTTGATATTTTGGTTACTCCAATGATGGTACCCTTGTCATTATGGAAGGTAGTATGTTGTCGATATCTTTGTTACTCCATTGCATGGTAGCCTTGTCATTATGAAAGGTAGTCTGTTTTCGAGATTTTTGTTACTCCAATGGATTTTAGCCTTGTCACTATGGGAGGTACTATGTTGTCGATATCTTTGTCACTACAATGGATGGTAGCCTTGTCATTATGGAAGGTAGTCTGTTGGCGAGATTTTTTTTACTACAATGGATTGTAGCCTTGTCGTTATGGAAGATAGTTTGTTGTCGATATCTTTGTTTCTCCAATGGATGGTAGCCTAGTCATTATGGAAGGTAGTTTGTGTACGAGATTTTAGTTACTCCAATGGATGGTAGCCTTGTCATTATGGAAGGTAGTCTATTGTTGAGATTTTTGTTACTTCAATGGATTGTAGCCATGTAATTATGGAAGGTAGTATATTGTTGAGATTTTTATCACTACAATGAATGGTAGCCATGTCATTATAGAAGGTAATCTGTTGTCGAGATTTTTGTTACTACAATGGATTGTAGCCTTGTCATTATGGAAGGTAGTATGTTGTCGATATCTTTGTCACTCCAATGGATGGTAGACTAGTCATTATTGAAGGTAGTTTGTGTATGATATTTTTGTTATTCCAATGGATGGTAGCCTTGTCATTATGAAAGGTAGTCTGTTGTCGTGATTTTTGTTACTCTAACGGATGGTAGCCTTGTCATTATGGAAAGTAGTATGTTGTCGATATCTTTGTTACTCCAATGGATGGTAGCCTTGTCGTTATGGAAGGTAGTCTGTTGTCGATATCTTTGTTACTCAAATGGATGGTAGCCTAGTCATTATGGAAGGTAGTTTGTGTACGATACTTTTGTTATTCCAAGGGATGTTAGCCTTGTCATTATGAAAGGTAGTCTGTTGTCGTGATTTTTGTTACTCTAAGGGATGGTAGCCTTGCCATTATGGAAGGTAGTATGTTATCGATATCTTGGTTACTCCAATGGATGGTAGCCTTGTCATTATGGAAGGTAGTCTGTGGTCCAGATTTTTGTTACTCTTAGGGATGGTAGCCTTGTCATTATGGAACGTAGTTTGTTGTCGAGATTTTTGTTATTCCAATGGATGGTAGCGTTGTCATTATAGAAGGTAGTATATTATCGAGATTTTTGTCACTACAATGGATGGTAGCCTTGTCATTATGGAAGGTAGTCTGTTGTTAAGATTTTTGTTACTATAATGGATTCTAGCCATGTCGTTATGGAAGGTAGTTTGTTGTCGATATCTTTGTTAGTCCAATGGATGCTAGCCTAGTCATTATGGAAGGTAGTTTGTGTACGAGATTTTAGTTACTTTAATGGATGGTAGCCTTGTCATTATGGAAGTTAGTCTATTGTCGAGATTTTTTATACTCCAATGGATTGTAGCCTTGTAATTATAGAAGGTAGTCTCTTGTTGATATTTTGGTTACTCCAATGATGGTACCCTTGTCATTATGGAAGGTAGTCTATTGCCGAGATTTTTGTTACTCCATTGCATGGTAGCCTTGTCATTATGGAAGGTAGTCTATTGCCGAGATTTTTGTTACTCCAATGGATTGTAGCCTTGTCATTATGGAAGGTAGTCTATTGTCGTGATTTTTGTTACTCCAATGGATTGTAGCCTTGTCATTATGGAAGTTAGTCTATTGTCGTGATTTTTGTTACTCCATTGGATTGTAGCCTTGTCATTATGGGAGGTACTATGTTGTCGATATCTTTGTTACTCCAATGGATGGTAGCCTTGTCATTATGGAAGGTAGTCTATTGTCGAGATTTTTGTTACTCTAAGGGATGGTAGCCTTGTCAATATGGAAGCTAGTATGTTGTCGATATCTTTGTTACACCAATGGATGGTAGCCTTATCGTTATTGAAGCTAGTCTGTTGTCGATATCTTTGTTACTATAATGGATGGTAGCCTTGTCATTATGAAAGGTAGTCTATTGTCGTGATTTTTGTCACTACAATGGATGGTAGCCTTGTCATTATGGAAGGTAGTCTGTTGGCGAGATTTTTGTAACTACAATGGATTGTAGCCTTGTCGTTATGGAAGATAGTTTGTTGTCGATATCTTTGTTTCTCCAATGGATGGTAGCCTAGTCATTATGGAAGGTAGTTTGTGTACGATATTTTTGTTATTCCAAGGGATGTTAGCCTTGTCATTATGAAAGGTAGTCTGTTGTCGTGATTTTTGTTACTCTAAGGGATGGTAGCCTTCCCATTATGGAAGGTAGTATGTTATCGATATCTTGGTTACTCCAATGGATGGTAGCCTTGTCATTATGGAAGGTAGTCTGTGGTCCAGATTTTTGTTACTCTTAGGGATGGTAGCCTTGTCATTATGGAACGTAGTTTGTTGTCGAGATTTTTGTTATTCCAATGGATGGTAGCGTTGTCATTATAGAAGGTAGTATATTATCGAGATTTTTGTCACTACAATGGATGGTAGCCTTGTCATTATGGAAGGTAGTCTGTTGTTAAGATTTTTGTTACTATAATGGATTCTAGCCATGTCGTTATGGAAGGTAGTTTGTTGTCGATATCTTTGTTAGTCCAATGGATGCTAGCCTAGTCATTATGGAAGGTAGTTTGTGTACGAGATTTTAGTTACTTTAATGGATGGTAGCCTTGTCATTATGGAAGTTAGTCTATTGTCGAGATTTTTTATACTCCAATGGATTGTAGCCTTGTAATTATAGAAGGTAGTCTCTTGTTGATATTTTGGTTACTCCAATGATGGTACCCTTGTCATTATGGAAGGTAGTCTATTGCCGAGATTTTTGTTACTCCATTGCATGGTAGCCTTGTCATTATGGAAGGTAGTCTATTGCCGAGATTTTTGTTACTCCAATGGATTGTAGCCTTGTCATTATGGAAGGTAGTCTATTGTCGTGATTTTTGTTACTCCAATGGATTGTAGCCTTGTCATTATGGAAGTTAGTCTATTGTCGTGATTTTTGTTACTCCATTGGATTGTAGCCTTGTCATTATGGGAGGTACTATGTTGTCGATATCTTTGTTACTCCAATGGATGGTAGCCTTGTCATTATGGAAGGTAGTCTATTGTCGAGATTTTTGTTACTCTAAGGGATGGTAGCCTTGTCAATATGGAAGCTAGTATGTTGTCGATATCTTTGTTACACCAATGGATGGTAGCCTTATCGTTATTGAAGCTAGTCTGTTGTCGATATCTTTGTTACTCCAATGGATGGTAGCCTTATCATTATGAAAGGTAGTCTATTGTCGTGATTTTTGTCACTACAATGGATGGTAGCCTTGTCATTATGGAAGGTAGTCTGTTGGCGAGATTTTTGTAACTACAATGGATTGTAGCCTTGTCGTTATGGAAGATAGTTTGTTGTCGATATCTTTGTTTCTCCAATGGATGGTAGCCTTGTCATTATGGAAGGTAGTCTATTGTCGAGATTTTTGTTACTCTAAGGGATGGTAGCCTTGTCCATATGGAAGGTAGTCTGTTGTCGAGATTTTATTATTCCAATAAATGGTAGCGTTGTCATTATAGAAGGTAGTATATTGTCGAGACTTTTGTCACTACAATGGATGGTAGCCTTGTCAATATGGAAGGTAGTATGTTGCCCATATCTTTGTTACTCCAATGGATGGTAGCCTTGTCGTTATGGAAGGTAGTCTGTTGTCGATATCTTTGTTACTCAAATGGATGGTAGCCTAGTCATTACGGAAGGTAGTTTGTGTACGATATTTTTGTTATTCCAATGGAAGGTAGTCTGTTGTCGATATCTTTGTCACTCCAATGGATGGTAGACTAGTCATTATTGAAGGTAGTTTGTGTACGATATATTTGTTATTCCAATGGATGGTAGCCTTGTCATTATGAAAGGTAGTCTGTTGTCGTGATTTTTGTTACTCTAAGGGATGGTAGCCTTGTCATTATGGAAAGTAGTATGCTGTCGATATCTTTGTTACTCCAATGGATGGTAGCCTTGTCGTTATGGAAGGTAGTGTGTTGTCGATATCTTTGTTACTCAAATGGATGGTAGCCTAGTCATTATGGAAGGTAGTTTGTGTACGATATTTTTGTTATTCCAATGGATGTTAGCCTTTTCATTATGAAAGGTAGTCTGTTGTCGTGATTTTTATTACTCTAAGGGATGGTAGCCTTGCCATTATGGAAGGTAGTATGTTGTCGATATCTTGGTTACTCCAATGGATGGTAGCCTTGTCATTATGGAAGGTAGTCTGTTGTCCAGATTTTTGTTACTCTTATGGATGGTAGCCTTGTCATTATGGAACGTAGTTTGTTGTCGAGATTTTTGTTATTCCAATGGATAGTAGCGTTGTCATTATAGAAGGTAGTATATTATCGAGATTTTTGTCACTACAATGGATGGTAGCCTTGTCATTATGGAAGGTAGTCTGTTGTTAAGATTTTTGTTACTATAATGGATTGTAGCCATGTCGTTATGGAAGGTAGTTTGTTGTCGATATCTTTGTTAGTCCAATGGATGCTAGCCTAGTCATTCTGGAAGGTAGTTTGTGTACGAGATTTTAGTTACTTTAATGGATGGTAGCCTTGTCATTATGGAAGTTAGTCTATTGTCGAGATTTTTTATACTCCAATGGATTGTAGCCTTGTAATTATAGAAGGTAGTCTCTTGTTAATATTTTGGTTACTCCAATGATGGTACCCTTGTCATTATGGAAGGTAGTATGTTGTCGATATCTTTGTTACTCCATTGCATGGTAGCCTTGTCATTATGAAAGGTAGTCTGTTTTCGAGATTTTTGTTACTCCAATGGATTTTAGCCTTGTCATTATGGGAGGTACTATGTTGTCGATATCTTTGTCACTACAATGGATGGTAGCCTTGTCATTATGGAAGGTAGTCTGTTGGCGAGATTTTTTTACTACAATGGATTGTAGCCTTGTCGTTATGGAAGATAGTTTGTTGTCGATATCTTTGTTTCTCCAATGGATGGTAGCCTAGTCATTATGGAAGGTAGTTTGTGTACGAGATTTTAGTTACTCCAATGGATGGTAGCCTTGTAATTATGGAAGGTAGTCTATTGTCGAGATTTTTGTTACTTCAATGGATTGTAGCCATGTAATTATGGAAGGTAGTATATTGTTGAGATTTTTATCACTACAATGAATGGTAGCCATGTCATTATAGAAGGTAATCTGTTGTCGAGATTTTTGTTACTACAATGGATTGTAGCCTTGTCATTATGGAAGGTAGTCTGTTGTCGATATCTTTGTCACTCCAATGGATGGTAGACTAGTCATTATTGAAGGTAGTTTGTGTACGATATTTTTGTTATTCCAATGGATGGTAGCCTTGTCATTATGAAAGGTAGTCTGTTGTCGTGATTTTTGTTACTCTAACGGATGGTAGCCTTGTCATTATGGAAAGTAGTATGTTGTCGATATCTTTGTTACTCCAATGGATGGTAGCCTTGTCGTTATGGAAGGTAGTCTATTGTCGATATCTTTGTTACTCAAATGGATGGTAGCCTAGTCATTATGGAAGGTAGTTTGTGTACGATATTTTTGTTATTCCAAGGGATGTTAGCCTTGTCATTATGAAAGGTAGTCTGTTGTCGTGATTTTTGTTACTCTAAGGGATGGTAGCCATGCCATTATGGAAGGTAGTATGTTGTCGATATCTTGGTTACTCCAATGGATGGTAGCCTTGTCATTATGGAAGGTAGTCTGTGGTCCAGATTTTTGTTACTCTTAGGGATGGTAGCCTTGTCATTATGGAACGTAGTTTGTTGTCGAGATTTTTGTTATTCCAATGGATGGTAGCATTGTCATTATAGAAGGTAGTATATTATCGAGATTTTTGTCACTACAATGGATGGTAGCCTTGTCATTATGGAAGGTAGTCTGTTGTTAAGATTTTTGTTACTATAATGGATTCTAGCCATGTCGTTATGGAAGGTAGTTTGTTGTCGATATCTTTGTTAGTCCAATGGATGCTAGCCTAGTCATTATGGAAGGTAGTTTGTGTACCAGATTTTAGTTACTTTAATGGATGGTAGCCTTGTCATTATGGAAGTTAGTCTATTGTCGAGATTTTTTATACTCCAATGGATTGTAGCCTTGTAATTATAGAAGGTAGTCTCTTGTTGATATTTTGGTTACTCCAATGATGGTACCCTTGTCATTATGGAAGGTAGTCTATTGCCGAGATTTTTGTTACTCCATTGCATGGTAGCCTTGTCATTATGGAAGGTAGTCTATTGCCGAGATTTTTGTTACTCCAATGGATTGTAGCCTTGTCATTATGGAAGGTAGTCTATTGTCGTGATTTTTGTAACTCCAATGGATTGTAGCCTTGTCATTATGGAAGTTAGTCTATTGTCGTGATTTTTGTTACTCCATTGGATTGTAGCCTTGTCATTATGGGAGGTACTATGTTGTCGATATCTTTGTTACTCCAATGGATGGTTGCCTTGTCATTATGGAAGGTAGTCTATTGTCGAGATTTTTGTTACTCTAAGGGATGGTAGCCTTGTCCATATGGAAGGTAGTCTGTTGTCGAGATTTTATTATTCCAATGGATGGTAGTGTTGTCATTATAGAAGGTAGTATATTGTCGAGACTTTTGTCACTACAATGGATGGTAGCCTTGTCAATATGGAAGGTAGTATGTTGTCGATATCTTTGTTACTCCAATGGATGGTAGCCTTGTCGTTATGGAAGGTAGTCTGTTGTTGATATCTTTGTTACTCTAATGGATGGTAGCCTAGTCATTATGGAAGGTAGTTTGTGTACGAGATTTTAGTTACTCCAATGGATGGTAGCCTTGTCATTATAGAAGGTAGTCTGTTGTCAAGATAATTTATACTCCAATGGATTGTAGCCTTGTCATTATGGAAGGCAGTCTGTTGTCGAGATTTTTGTTACTCTAAGGGATGGTAGCCTTGTCATTATGGAATGTAGTATGTTGTCGAGATTTTTGTTATTCCAATGGATGGTAGCCTTGTCATTATGAAAGGTAGTCTATTGTCGAGATTTTTGTTACTCCAATGGATGGTGGACTTGTCATTATAGAAGGTAGTATATTGTTGAGATTTTTGTCACTACAATGAATGGTAGCCTTGTCATTATGGAAGGAAGTCTGTTGTCGATATCTTTGTCACTCCAATGGATGGAAGACTAGTCATTATTGAAGGTAGTTTATGTACGATATTTTTGTTATTCCAATGGATGGTAGCCTTGTCATTATGAAAGGTAGTCTGTTGTCGTGATTTTTGTTACTCTAAGGGATGGTAGCCTTGTCATTATGGAAGGTAGTATGTTGTCGATATCTTTGTTACTCCAATGGATGGTAGCCTAGTCATTATGGAAGGTAGTTTGTGTACGATATTTTTGTTATTCCAATGGATGGTAGCCTTGTCATTATGAAAAGTAGTATGTTGTCGTGATTTTTGTTACTCTAAGGGATGGTAGCCTTGTCGTTATTGAAGGTAGTATGTTGTCGATATCTTTGTTACTCCAATGGATGGTAGCCTTGTCATTATGGAAGGTAGTTTGTTGTCCAGATTTTTGTTACTCTTAGGGATGGTAGCCTTGTCATTATGGAACATAGTCTGTTGTCGAGATTTTTGGTATTCCAATGGATGGTAGCGTTGTCAATATAGAAGGTAGTATATTATCGAGATTTTTGTCACTACAATGGATAGTAGCCTTGTCATTATGGAAGGTAGTCTGTTGTTAAGATTTTTGTTACTATAATGGATTGTAGCCTTGTCGTTATGGAAGGTAGTTTATTGTCGATATCTTTGTTAGTCCAATGGATGGTAGCCTAGTCATTATGGAAGGTAGTTTGTGAACGAGATTTAAGTTACTCTAATGGATGGTAGCCTAGTCATTACGGAAGGTAGTTTGTGTACGAGATTTTAGTTACTCCAATGGATGTTAGCCTTGTCATTATGGAAGGTAGTCTGTTGTCAAGATAATTTATACTCCAATGGATTGTAGCCTTGTCATTATGGAAGGCAGTCTGTTGTCGAGATTTTTGTTACTCTAAGGGATGGTAGCCTTGTCATTATGGAATGTAGTCTGTTGTCGAGATTTTTGTTATTCCAATGGATGGTAGCCTTGTCATTATGAAAGGTAGTCTATTGTCGAGATTTTTGTTACTATAATAGATTGTAGCCTTGTCATTATGGAAGGTAGTCTGTTGTCGAGATTTTTGTTACTCCAATGGATGGTGGACTTGTCATTATAGAAGGTAGTATATTGTTGAGATTTTTGTAACTACAATTAATGGTAGCCTTGTCATTATGGAAGGTAATCTGTTGTCGAGATTTTTGTTACTACAATGGATTGTAGCCTTGTCATTATGGAAGGAAGTCTGTTGTCGATATCTTTGTCACTCCAATGGATGGAAGACTAGTCATTATTGAAGGTAGTTTGTGTACGATATTTTTGTTATTCCAATGGATGGAAGCCTTGTCATTATGAAAGGTAGTCTGTTGTCGTGATTTTTGTTACTCTAAGGGATGGTAGCCTTGTCATTATGGAAGGTAGTATGTTGTTGATATCTTTGTTACTCCAATGGATGGTATCCTTGTCGTTATGGAAGTTAGTCTGTTGTCCAGATTTTTGTTACTCTTAGGGATGGTAGCCTTATCATTATGGAACGTAGTCTGTTGTCGAGATTTTTGTTATTCCAATGGATGGTAGCATTGTCAATATAGAAGGTAGTATATTATCGAGATTTTTGTCACTACAATGGATGGTAGCCTTGTCATTATGGAAGGTAGTATGTTGTTAAGATTTTTGTTACTATAATGGATTGTAGCCTTGTCGTTATGGAAGGTAGTTTGTTGTCGATATCTTTGTTAGTCCAATGGATGGTAGCCTAGTCATTATGGAAGGTAGTTTGTGTAAGAGATTTAAGTGACTTTAATGGATGGTAGCCTTGTCATTATGGAAGGTAGTCTGTTGTCGAGATTTTTTATACTCCAATGGATTGTAGCCTTGTAATTATGGAAGGTAGTCTCTTGTTGATATTTTGGCTACTCCAATAATGGTACCCTTGTCATTATGGAAGGTAGTCTATTACCGAGATTTTTGTTACTCCATTGCATGGTAGCCTTGTCATTATGGAAGGTAGTGTGTTGTGGATATTTTTGTTATTCCAATGGATGGTAGCCTTGTCATTATGGAAGGTAGTATGTTGTCGTGATTTTTGTTACTCCAATGGATTGTAGCCTTGTCATTATGGAAGGTACTATGTTGTCGAAATCTTTGTTACTCCAATGGATGGTAGCCTTGTCATTATGGAAGGTAGTCTATTGTCGAGATTTTTGTTACTCTAAGGGATGGTTGCCTTGTCCATATGGAAGGTAGTCTGTTGTCGAGATTTTTGTTATTCCAATGGATGGTAGCATTGTCATTATAGAAGGTAGTATATTGTTGAGATTTTTGTCACTACAATGGATGGTAGCCTTGTCATTATGTAAGGTAGTCTGTTGTCGAGATTTTTGTTACTAGAATGGATTGTAGCCTTGTCGTTATGGAAGGTAGTCTATTGTCGATATCTTTGTTACTCCAATGGATGGTAGCCTAGTCATTATGGAAGGTAGTTTGTGTACGATATTTTTGTTATTCCAATGGATGGTAGCCTTGTCATTATGAAAAGTAGTATGTTGTCGTGATTTTTGTTACTCTAAGGGATGGTAGCCTTGTCATTATTGAAGGTAGTATGTTGTCGATATCTTTGTTACTCCAATGGATGGTAGCCTTGTCATTATGCAAGTTAGTCAGTTGTCCAGATTTTTGTTACTCTTAGGGATGGTAGCCTTGTCATTATGGAACGTAGTGTGTTGTCGAGATTTTTGTTATTCCAATGGATGGTAGCGTTGTCAATATAGAAGGTAGTATATTATCGAGATTTTTGTCACTACAATGGATGGTAGCCTTGTCATTATGGAAGGTAATCTGTTGTTAAGATTTTTGTTACTATAATGGATTGTAGCCTTGTCGTTATGGAAGGTAGTTTGTTGTCGATATCTTTGTTAGTCCAATGGATGGTAGCCTAGTCATTATGGAAGGTAGTTTGTGTACGAGATTTAAGTTACTTTAATGGATGGTAGCCTTGTCATTATGGAAGGTAGTCTGTTGTCGAGATATTTTATACTCCAATGGATTGTAGCCTTGTAATTATGGAAGGTAGTCTCTTGTTGATATTTTGGCTACTCCAATAATGGTACCCTTGTCATTATGGAAGGTAGTCTATTGCCGAGATTTTTGTTACTCCATTGCATGGTAGCCTTGTCAATATGGAAGGTAGTGTGTTGTGGATATTTTTGTTATTCCAATGGATGGTAGCCTTGTCATTATAGAAGGTAGTCTGTTGTCGTGATTTTTGTTACTCCAATGGATTGTAGCCTTGTCATTATGGAAGGTACTATGTTGTCGATATCTTTGTTACTCCAATGGATGGTAGCCTTGTCATTATGGAAGGTAGTCTATTGTCTAGATTTTTGTTACTCTAAGTGATGGTTTCCTTGTCCATATGGAAGGTAGTCTGTTGTCGAGATTTTTGTTATTCCAATGGATGGTAGCATTGTCATTATAGAAGGTAGTATATTGTTGAGATTTTTGTCACTACAATGGAGGGTAGCCTTGTCATTATGTAAGGTAGTCTGTTGTCGAGATTTTTGTTACTAGAATGGATTGTAGCCTTGTCGTTAGGGAAGGTAGTCTATTGTCGATATCTTTGTTACTCCAATGGATGGTAGCCTAGTCATAATGGAAGGTAGTTTGTGTACGATATTTTTGTTATTCCAATGGATGGTAACCTTGTCATTATGAAAGGTAGTCTATTGTCGTGATTTTTGTTACTCTAAGGGATGGTAGCCTTGTCATTATGGAAGGTAGTATGTTATCGATATCTTTGTTACTCCAATGGATGGTAGCCTTGTCATTAGGGAAGGTAGTCTCTTGTTGAGATTTTTGTTATTCCAATGGATGGTAGCGTTGTCATTATAGAAGGTAGTATATTATCAATATTTTTGTCACTACAATGGATGGTAGCCTTGTTATTATGGAAGGTAGTCTATTGTCGAGATTTTTGTTACTACAATGGATTGTAGCCTTGTCGTTATGGAAGATAGTCTGTTGTCGATATCTTTGTTACTCCAATGGAAGGTAGCCTAGTCATTATGGAAGGTAGTTTGTGTACGAGATTTTAGTTACTCCAATGGATGGTAGCCTTGTCATTATGGAAGGTAGTCTGTTGTCGAGATTTCTTATACTCCAATGGATTGTAGCCTTGTAATTATGGAAGGTAGTCTCTTGTTGATAATTTGGTTACTCCAATGATGGTACCCTTGTCATTATGGAAGGTAGTTTATTGCCGAGATTTTTGTTACTCCATTGCATGGTAGCCTTGTCATTATGGAAGGTAGTGTGTTGTCGATATTTTTGTTATTCCAATGGGTAGTAGCCTTATTATTATGGAAGGTAGTCTATTTTCGTGATTTTTGTTACTCCAATGGATGGTAGCCTTGTCATTATGGAAGGTAGTCTGTTGTCGAGATTTTTGTTACTACAATGGATTATAGCCTTGTCGTTATAGAAGACAGTCCGTTGTCGATATCTTTGTTACTCCAATGGATGGTAGCCTAGTCATTATGGAAGGTAGTTTGTGTACGAGATTTAAGTTACTTTAATTGATGGTAGCCTTGTCATTATGGAAGGTAGTCTGTTGTCGAGATTTTTTATACTCCAATGGATTGTAGCGTTGTAATTATGGAAGGTAGTCTCTTGTTGATATTTTGGCTACTCCAGTGATGGTACCCTTGTCATTATGGAAGGTAGTCTATTGTCGAGATTTTTGTTACTCCATTGCATGGTAGCCTTGTCATTATGGAAGGTAGTGTGTTGTAGATATTTTTGTTATTCCAATGGATGGCAGCCTTGTCATTATGGAAGGTAGTGTGTTGTCGTGATTTTTGTTACTCCAATGGATGGTAGCCTTGTCATTATGGAAGGTACTATGTTGTCGATATCTTTGTTACTCCAATGGATGGTAACCTTGTCATTATGGAAGGTAGTCTATTGTCGAGATTTTTGTTACTCTAAGGGATGGTTGCCTTGTCCATATGGAATGTAGTATGTTGTCGAGATTTTTGTTATTCCATTGGATGGTAGCATAGTCATTATATAAGGTAGTATATTATCGAGATTTTTGTCAGTCAATGGATGGTAGCCTTGTCTTTATGGAAGGTAGTCTGTTGTCAAGATTTTTGTTACTACAATGGATTGTAGCCTTGTCGTTATGGAAGGTAGTTTGTTGTTGATATCTTTGTTAGTCCAATGGATGGTAGCCTAGTCATTATGGAAGGTAGTTTGTGTACGAGATTTTAGTTACTTTAATGGATGGAAGCCTTGTCATTATGAAAGGTAGTCTGTTGTCGAGATTTTGTATATTCCAATGGATTGTAGCCTTGTAATTATGGAAGGTAGTCTCTTGTTGATATTTTGGGTACTCCAATGATGGTACCCTTATCATTGTGGAAGGTAGTCTATTGCCGAGATTTTTGTTACTCCATTGCATGGAAACCTTGCCATTATGGAAGGTAGTGTGTTATCGATATTTTTGTTATTCCAATAGATGGTAGCCTTGTCATTATGGAAGGTAGTCTGTTGTCATGATTTTTGTTAGTCCAATGGATGGTAGCCTTGCCATTATTGAAGGTAGTATGTTATCAATATCTTTGTTTCTCCAATGGATGGTAGCCTTGTCATTATAGAAGGTAGTCTATTGTCGAGATTTTTGTTACTCTAAGGGATGGTAGCCTTGTCCATATGGAAGGTAGTCTGTTGTCGAGATTTTTGTTATTCCAATGGATGGTAGCATTGTAATTATAGAAGGTAGTATATTGTCTAGATTTTTGTCACTACAATGGATGGTAGCCTTGTCATTAGGTAAGGTAGTCTGTTGTCGAGATTTTTGTTACTAGAATGGATTGTAGCCTTGTCGTTATGGAAGGTAGTCTGTTTTCGATATCTTTGTTACACCAATGGATGGTAGCCTAGTTATTATGGAAGGTAATTTGTGTATGATATTTTTGTTATTCCAATGGATGATAGCCTTGTCATTATGAAAGGTAGTCTATTGTCGTGATTTTTATTACTCTAAGAAATGGTAGCCTTGTCATTATGCAAGGTAGTATGTTGTCGATATCTTTGTTACTCCAATGGATGGTAGCCTTGTCATTATGGAATGTAGTCTGTTGTCGATATTTTTTTTACTCTAAGGGATGGTAGCCTTGTCATTATGGAAGGTAGTCTATTGCCGGGATTTTTGTTACTCCATTGCATGGTAGCCTTGTCATTATGGAAGGTCCTGTGTTGTCGAAATTTTTGTTATTCCAATGGATGGTAGCCCTGTCATTATGGAAGGTAGTCTCTTGTCGTGATTTTTGTTACTCCAATGGATGGTAGCCTTGTCATTATTTAAGGTGGTCTGTTGTCGAGATATTTGTTACTCTAAGGGATGGTAGCCTTGCCATTATGGAACGTAGTCTGTTATCGAGATTTTTGTTATTCCAATGGATGGTAACATTGTCATTATAGAAGGTAGTATATTATCAATATTTTTGTCACTACAATGGATGGTAGCCTTGTCATTATGGAAGGTAGTCTGTTGTCGAGATTTTTGTTACTACAATGGATTGTAGCCTTGTCGTTATGGAAGATAGTCTGTTGTCGATATCTTTGTTATTCTAATGGATGATAGCCTTATTATTATGGAAGGTAGTCTATTGTCGTGATTTTTGTTACTCCAATGGATGGTAGCCTTGTCATTATGGAAGGTAGTCTGTTGTCGAGATTTTTGTTACTACAATGGATTGTAGCCTTGTCGTTATAGAAGATAGTCTGTTGTCGATATCTTTGTTACTCCAATGGATGGTAGCCTAGTCATTATGGAAGGTAGTTTGTGTACGAGATTTTATTTACTCCTATGGATGGTAGCCTTGTCATTATGGAAGGTAGTCTGTTGTCGAGATTTTTGTCACTATATTGGATGGTAGCCTTGTCATTATGGAACGTAGTCTGTTGTCGAGATTTTTTTTATTCCATTGGATGGTAGCGTTGTCGTTATAGAAGGTAGTATATTATCGAGATTTTTGTCACTACAATGGATGGTAGCCTTGTCATTATGGAAGGTAGTCTGTTGTCAAGATTTTTGTTACTACAATGGATTGTAGCCTTGTCGTTATGGATGGTAGTTTGTTGTCGATATCTTTGTTAGTCCAATGGATGGTAGCCTAGTCATTATGGAAGGTAGTTTGTGTACGAGATTTTAGTTACTTTAATGGATGGTAGCCTTGTCATTATGAAAGGTAGTCTGTTGTCGATATTTTTTATACTCCAATGGATTGTAGCCCTGTAATTATGTAAGGTAGTCTCTTGTTGATATTTTGGTTACTCCAATGATGGTACCCTTGTCATTATGGAAGGTAGTCTATTGCCGAGATTTTTTTTACTCCATTGCATGGTAGCCTTGTCATTATTGAAGGTAGTGTGTTGTAGATATTTTTGTTATTCCAATGGATGGTAGCCTTGTCATTATGGTAGGTAGTCTGTTGTCGTGAATTTTGTTACTCCAATGGATGGTAGCCTTGTCATTATGGAAGGTACTATGTTGTCGATATCTTCGTTAATCCAATGGATGGTAGCCTTGCCATTATGGAAGGTAGTCTATTACCGAGATTTTAGTTACTCCAATGGATGGTAGCCTTGTCATTATGGAAGGTAGTCTGTTGTCGAGATTTTTGTTACTCCAATAGATTGTAGCCATGTAATTATAGAAGGTAGTCTCTTGTCGAGATTTTTGTCACTATAATGGATGGTAGCCTTGTCATTATGGAAGGTAGTCTATTGTCGAGATTTTTGTTACTATAATGGATTATAGCCTTGTCGTTGTGAAAGGTAGTCTGTTGTCGATATCTTTGTTACTCCAATGGATGGTAGACTAGTCATTATTGAAGGTAGTTTGCGTACGAGATTTTTGTTATTCCAATGGATGGTAGTCTTGTCATTATGAAAGGTAGTCTATTGTCGTGATTTTTGTTAATCTAAGGGATGGTAGACTTGTCATTATGGAAAGTAGTATGTTGTCGATATCTTTGTTACTCCAATGGATGGTACCCTTGTCGTTATGGAAGGTAGTCTGTTTTTGATATCTTTATTACTCAAATGGATGGTAGCCTAGTCATTGTGGAAGGTAGTTTGTGTACGATATTTTTGTTATTCCAATGGATGGTAGCCTTGTCATTATGAAAGGTAGTCTGTTGTCGTGATTTTTGTTACTCTAAGGGATGGTAGCCTTGCCATTATGGAAGGTAGTATGTTGTCGATATCTTGGTTACTCCAATGGATGGTAGCCGTATCATTATGGAAGGTAGTTTGTTGTCCAGATTTTTGTTACTCTTAGGGATGGTAGCCTTGTCATTATGGAACGTAGTTTGTTGTCGAGATTTTTGTTATTCCAATGGATGGTAGCGTTGTCATTATAGAAGGTAGTATATTATCGAGATTTTTGTCACTACAATGGATGGTAGCCTTGTCATTATGGAAGGTAGTCTGTTGTTAAGATTTTTGTTACTATAATGGATTGTAGCCTTGCCGTTATGGAAGGTAGTTTGTTGTCGATATCTTTGTTAGTCCAATGGATGGTAGCCTAGTCATTATCGAAGGTAGTCTGTTATCGAGATTTTTTATACTCCAATGGATTGTAGCCTTGTAATTATGGAAGGTAGTCTCTTGTTGATATTTTGGTTACTCCAATGATGGTACCCTTATCATTATGGAAGGTAGTCTATTGCCGAGATTTTTGTTACTCCATTGCATGGTAGCCTTGTCATTATGGAAGGTAGTCTATTGCCGAGATTTTTGTTACTCCAATGGATTGTAGCCTTGTCATTATGGAAGGTAGTCTATTGTCGTGATTTTTGTTACTCCAATGGATTGTAGCCTTGTCATTATGGAAGGTACTATGTTGTCGATATCTTTGTTACTCCAATGGATGGTAGCCTTGTCATTATGGAAGGTAGACTATTGTCGAGATGTTTGTTACTCTAAGGGATGGTAGCCTTGTCCATATGGAAGGTAGTATGTTGTCGAGATTTTATTATTCCAATGGATGGTAGCATTGTCATTCTAGAAGGTAGTATATTGTCCAGACTTTTGTCACTACAATGAATGGTAGCCTTATCAATATGGAAGGTATTATGTTGTCGATATCTTTGTTACTCCAATGGATGGTAGCCTTGTCGTTATGGAAGGTAGTCTGTTGTCGATATCTTTGTTACTCCAATGGATGGTAGCCTAGTCATTATGGAAGGTAGTTTGTGTACGATATTTTTGTTATTCCAATGGATGGTAGCCTTGTCATTATGAAAGGTAGTCTATTGTCGTGATTTTTGTTACTCTAAGGGACGGTAGCCTTGTCATTATGGAAGGTAGTATGTTGTCGATATCTTTGTTACTCCAATGGATGGTAGCCTTGTCATTATGGAAGGTAGTCTGTTTTCGAGATTTTTTTTATTCCAATGGATGGTAGCATTGTCATTATAGAAGGTAGTATATTATCAAGATTTTTGTCACTACAATGGATGGTAGCCTTGTCATTATGGAAGGTAGTCTGTTGTCGAGATTTTTGTTATTACAATTGATTGTAGCCTTGTCATTATGGGAAGATAGTTTGTTGTCGATATCTTTGTTACTCCAATGGATGGTAGCCTAGTCATTATGGAAGGTAGTTTGTGTACGAGATTTTAGTTACTCCAATGGATGGTAGCCTTATCATTATGGAAGGTAGTCTATTGTCGAGATTTTTGTTACTCCAATGGATTGTAGCCATGTAATTATAGAAGGTAGTCTCTTGTCGAGATTTTTGTCACTATAATGGATAGTAGCCTTGTCATTATGGAAGGTAGTCTGTTGTCGAGATTTTTGTTACTATAATAAATTGTATCCTTGTCGTTGTGGAAGGTAGAATGATGTCGATATCTTTGTTACTCTAATGGATGGTAGCTTAGTGATTATGGAAGGTAGTTTGTGTACGAGATTTTAGTTACTCCAATGGATGGTAGCCTTGTCATTACGGAAGGTAGTCTGTTGTCAAGATAATTTATACTCCAATGGATTGTAGCCTTGTCATTATGGAAGGCAGTCTGTTGTCGAGATTTTTGATACTCTAAGGGATGGTAGCCTTGTCATTATGGAATGTAGTATGTTGTCGAGATTTTTGTTATTCCAATGGATGGTAGCCTTGTCATTATGAAAGGTAGTCTATTGTCGAGATTTTTGTAACTATAATAGATTGTAGCCTTGTCATTATGGAAGGTAGTCTATTGTCTAGATTTTTTTTACTCCAATGGATGGTGTACTTGTCATTATAGAAGGTAGTATATTGTTGAGACTTTTGTCACTACAATGAATGGTAGCCTTGTCATTATGGAAGGTAATCTGTTGTCGAGATTTTTGTTACTACAATGGATTGTAGCCTTGTCATTATGGAAGGAAGTCTGTTGTCGATATCTTTGTCACTCCAATGGATGGAAGACTAGTCATTATTGAAGGTAGTTTGTGTACGATATTTTTGTTATTCCAATGGATGGTAGCCTTATCAATATGAAAGGTAGTCTGTTGTCGTGATTTTTGTTACTCTAAGGGATGGTGGCCTTGTCATTATGGAAGGTAGTATGTTGTCGATATCTTTGTTACTCCAATGGATGGTAGCCTTGTCGTTATTGAAGGTAGTCTGTTGTCGATATCTTTGTTACTCTAATGGATGGTAGCCTAGTCATTATGGAAGGTAGTTTGTGTACGATATTTTTGTTATTCCAATGGATGGTAGCCTTGTCATTATGAAAAGTAGTATGTTGTCCAGATTTTTGTCACTCTTAGGGATGGTAGCCTACTCATTATGGAACATAGTCTGTTGTCGAGATTTTTTTTATTCCAATGGATGGTATCATTGTCAATATAGAAGGTAGTATATTATCGAGATTTTTGTCACTACAATGGATGGTAGCCTTGTCATTATGGAAGGTAGTCTGTTGTTAAGATTTTTGTTACTATAATGGATTGTAGCCTTGTCATTATGGAAGGTAGTTTGTTGTCGATATCTTTGTTAGTCCAATGGATGGTAGCCTTGTCATTATGGAAGGTAGTCTGTTGTCGAGATTTTTTATACTCCAATGGATTGTAGCCTTGTAATTATGGAAGGTAGTCTCTTGTTGATATTTTGGCTACTCCAATGATGGTACCCTTGTCATTATGGAAGGTAGTCTATTGCCGAGATTTTTGTTACTCCATTGCATGGTAGCCTTGTCATTATGGAAGGTAGTGTGTTGTAGATATTTTTTTTTCCAATGGATGGTAGCCTTGTCATTATGGAATGTAGTTTGTTGTCGTGATTTTTGTTACTCCAATGGATGGTAGCCTTGTCATTATGGAAGGTACTATGTTGTCGATATCTTTGTTACTCCAATGGATGGTAGCCTTGTCATTATGGAAGGTAGTCTATTGTCAAGATTTTTGTTACTCTAAGGGATGGTTGCCTTGTCCATATGGAAGGTAGTCTATTGTCGAGATTTTTGTTATTCCAATGGATGGTAGCATTGTCATTATAGAAGGTAGTATATTATCGAGATTTTTGTCACTACAATGGATGGTAGCCTTGTCATTATGTAAGGTAGTCTGTTGTCGAGATTTTTGTTACTAGAATTGATTGTAGCCTCGTCGTTATGGAAGGTAGTCTATTGTCGATATCTTTGTTTCTCCAATGGATGGTAGCCTAGTCATTATGGAAGGTAGTTTTTGTACGATATTTTTGTTATTCCAATGGATGGTAGCCTTGTCATTATGAAAGGTAGTCTGTTGTCGTGATTTTTGTTACTCTAAGGGATGGTAGCCTTGTCATTATGGAAGGTAGTCTGTTGTCGAGATTTTTGTTATTCCAATGGATGGTAGCGTTGTCATTATAGAAGGTAGTATATTATCGATATTTTTGTCACTACAATGGATGGTAGCCTTGTCATTATGGAAGGTAGTCTATTGTCGAGATTTTTGTTACTACAATGGATTGTAGCCTTGTCGTTATGGAAGATAGTCTGTTGTCGATATCTTTGTTACTCCAATGGAAGGTAGCCTAGTCATTATGGAAGGTAGTTTGTGTATGAGATTTTAGTTACTCCAATGGATGGTAGCCTTGTCATTATGGAAGGTAGTCTGTTGTCGAGATTTTTTATACTCCAATGGATTGTAGCCTTGTAATTATGGAAGGTAGTCTCTTGTTGATATTTTGGTTACTCAAATGATGGTACCCTTGTCATTATGGAAGGTGGTTTATTGCCGAGATTTTTGTTATTCCATGGCATGGTAGCCTTGTCATTATGGAAGGTAGTGTGTTGTCGATATTTTTGTTATTCTAGTGGATGGTAGCCTTATTATTATGGAAGGTAGTCTATTGTCGTGATTTTTGTTACTCCAATGGATGGTAGCCTAGTCATTATGGAAGGTAGTCTGTTGTCGAGATTTTTGTTACTACAATGGATTGTAGCCTTGTCATTTTAGAAGATATTATGTTGTCGATATCTTTGTTACTCCAATGGATGGTAGCCTAGTCATTATGGAAGGTAGTTTGTGTATGAGATTTTAGTTACTCCAATGGATGGTAGCCTTGTCATTATGGAAGGTACTCTGTTGTCGAGATTTTTGTTACTCCAATGGATGGTAGCCTTGTCATTATGGAACATAGTCTATTGTCGAGATTTTTGTTATTCCATTGGATGGTAGCGTTGTCATTATATAACGTAGTATATTATCAAGATTTTTGTCAGTACAATGGATGGTAGCCTTGTCATTGTGGAAGGTAGTCTGTTGTCAAGATTTTTGTTACTACAATGGATTGTAGCCTTGTCGTTATGGAAGGTAGTTTGTTACTGATATCTTTGTTAGTCCAATGGATGGTAGCCTAGTCATTGTGGAAGGTAGTTTGTGTACGAGATTTTAGTTACTTTAATGGATGGAAGCCTTGTCATTATGAAAGGTAGTCTGTTGTCGAGATTTTTTATACTCCAATGGATTGTAGCCTTGTAATTATGGAAGGTAGTCTCTTGTTGATATTTTGGTTACTCCAATGATGGTACCCTTATCATTATGGAAGGTAGTCTATTGCCGAGATTTTTGTTACTCCATTGCATGGTAACCTTGTCATTATGGAACGTAGTTTGTTGTCGAGATTTTTGTTATTCCAATGGATGGTAGCGTTGTCATTATAGAAGGTAGTATATTATCGAGATTTTTGTCACTACAATGGATGGTAGCCTTGTCATTATAGAAGGTAGTCTGTTGTTAAGATTTTTGTTACTATAATGGATTGTAGCCTTGTCGTTATGGAAGGTAGTTTGTTGTCGATATCTTTGTTAGTCCAATGGATGGTAGCCTAGTCATTATGGAAGGTAGTCTGTTGTCGAGATTTTTTATACTCCAATGGATTGTAGCCTTGTAATTATGGAAGGTAGTCTCTTGTTGATATTTTGGCTACTCCAATGATGGTACCCTTGTCATTATGGAAGGTAGTCTATTGCCGAGATTTTTGTTACTCCATTGCATGGTAGCCTTGTCATTATGGAAGGTAGTGTGTTGTAGATATTTTTTTTTCCAATGGATGGTAGCCTTGTCATTATGGAATGTAGTTTGTTGTCGTGATTTTTGTTACTCCAATGGATGGTAGCCTTGTCATTATGGAAGGTACTATGTTGTCGATATCTTTGTTACTCCAATGGATGGTAGCCTTGTCATTATGGAAGGTAGTCTATTGTCAAGATTTTTGTTACTCTAAGGGATGGTTGCCTTGTCCATATGGAAGGTAGTCTATTGTCGAGATTTTTGTTATTCCAATGGATGGTAGCATTGTCATTATAGAAGGTAGTATATTATCGAGATTTTTGTCACTACAATGGATGGTAGCCTTGTCATTATGTAAGGTAGTCTGTTGTCGAGATTTTTGTTACTAGAATTGATTGTAGCCTCGTCGTTATGGAAGGTAGTCTATTGTCGATATCTTTGTTTCTCCAATGGATGGTAGCCTAGTCATTATGGAAGGTAGTTTTTGTACGATATTTTTGTTATTCCAATGGATGGTAGCCTTGTCATTATGAAAGGTAGTCTGTTGTCGTGATTTTTGTTACTCTAAGGGATGGTAGCCTTGTCATTATGGAAGGTAGTCTGTTGTCGAGATTTTTGTTATTCCAATGGATGGTAGCGTTGTCATTATAGAAGGTAGTATATTATCGATATTTTTGTCACTACAATGGATGGTAGCCTTGTCATTATGGAAGGTAGTCTATTGTCGAGATTTTTGTTACTACAATGGATTGTAGCCTTGTCGTTATGGAAGATAGTCTGTTGTCGATATCTTTGTTACTCCAATGGAAGGTAGCCTAGTCATTATGGAAGGTAGTTTGTGTATGAGATTTTAGTTACTCCAATGGATGGTAGCCTTGTCATTATGGAAGGTAGTCTGTTGTCGAGATTTTTTATACTCCAATGGATTGTAGCCTTGTAATTATGGAAGGTAGTCTCTTGTTGATATTTTGGTTACTCAAATGATGGTACCCTTGTCATTATGGAAGGTGGTTTATTGCCGAGATTTTTGTTACTCCATGGCATGGTAGCCTTGTCATTATGGAAGGTAGTGTGTTGTCGATATTTTTGTTATTCTAGTGGATGGTAGCCTTATTATTATGGAAGGTAGTCTATTGTCGTGATTTTTGTTACTCCAATGGATGGTAGCCTAGTCGTTATGGAAGGTAGTCTGTTGTCGAGATTTTTGTTACTACAATGGATTGTAGCCTTGTCATTTTAGAAGATATTCTGTTGTCGATATCTTTGTTACTCCAATGGATGGTATCCTAGTCATTATGGAAGGTAGTTTGTGTATGAGATTTTAGTTACTCCAATGGATGGTAGCCTTGTCATTATGGAAGGTAGTCTGTTGTCGAGATTTTTGTTACTCCAATGGATGGTAGCCTTGTCATTATGGAACATAGTCTATTGTCGAGATTTTTGTTATTCCATTGGATGGTAGCGTTGTCATTATATAACGTAGTATATTATCAAGATTTTTGTCAGTACAATGGATGGTAGCCTTGTCATTGTGGAAGGTAGTCTGTTGTCAAGATTTTTGTTACTACAATGGATTGTAGCCTTGTCGTTATGGAAGGTAGTTTGTTACTGATATCTTTGTTAGTCCAATGGATGGTAGCCTAGTCATTGTGGAAGGTAGTTTGTGTACGAGATTTTAGTTACTTTAATGGATGGAAGCCTTGTCATTATGAAAGGTAGTCTGTTGTCGAGATTTTTTATACTCCAATGGATTGTAGCCTAGTAATTATGGAAGGTAGTCTCTTGTTGATATTTTGGTTACTCCAATGATGGTACCCTTATCATTATGGAAGGTAGTCTATTGCCGAGATTTTTGTTACTCCATTGCATGGTAACCTTGTCATTATGGAACGTAGTTTGTTGTCGAGATTTTTGTTATTCCAATGGATGGTAGCGTTGTCATTATAGAAGGTAGTATATTATCGAGATTTTTGTCACTACAATGGATGGTAGCCTTGTCATTATAGAAGGTAGTCTGTTGTTAAGATTTTTGTTACTATAATGGATTGTAGCCTTGTCGTTATGGAAGGTAATTTGTTGTCGATATCTTTGTTAGTCCAATGGATGGTAGCCTAGTCATTATGGAAGGTAGTCTGTTGTCGAGATTTTTTATACTCCAATGGATTGTAGCCTTGTAATTATGGAAGGTAGTCTCTTGTTGATATTTTGGCTACTCCAATGATGGTACCCTTGTCATTATGGAAGGTAGTCTATTGCCGAGATTTTTGTTACTCCATTGCATGGTAGCCTTGTCATTATGGAAGGTAGTGTGTTGTAGATATTTTTTTTTCCAATGGATGGTAGCCTTGTCATTATGGAATGTAGTTTGTTGTCGTGATTTTTGTTACTCCAATGGATGGTAGCCTTGTCATTATGGAAGGTACTATGTTGTCGATATCTTTGTTACTCCAATGGATGGTAGCCTTGTCATTATGGAAGGTAGTCTATTGTCAAGATTTTTGTTACTCTAAGGGATGGTTGCCTTGTCCATATGGAAGGTAGTCTATTGTCGAGATTTTTGTTATTCCAATGGATGGTAGCATTGTCATTATAGAAGGTAGTATATTATCGAGATTTTTGTCACTACAATGGATGGTAGCCTTGTCATTATGGAAGGTAGTTTTTGTACGATATTTTTGTTATTCCAATGGATGGTAGCCTTGTCATTATGAAAGGTAGTCTGTTGTCGTGATTTTTGTTACTCTAAGGGATGGTAGCCTTGTCATTATGGAAGGTAGTCTGTTGTCGAGATTTTTGTTATTCCAATGGATGGTAGCGTTGTCGTTATAGAAGGTAGTATATTATCGATATTTTTGTCACTACAATGGATGGTAGCCTTGTCATTATGGAAGGTAGTCTATTGTCGAGATTTTTGTTACTACAATGGATTGTAGCCTTGTCGTTATGGAAGATAGTCTGTTGTCGATATCTTTGTTACTCCAATGGAAGGTAGCCTAATCATTATGGAAGGTAGTTTGTGTATGAGATTTTAGTTACTCCAATGGATGGTAGCCTTGTCATTATGGAAGGTAGTCTGTTGTCGAGATTTTTTATACTCCAATGGATTGTAGCCTTGTAATTATGGAAGGTAGTCTCATGTTGATATTTTGGTTACTCCAATGATGGTACCCTTGTCATTATGGAAGGTGGTTTATTGCCGAGATTTTTGTTACTCCATGGCATGGTAGCCTTGTCATTATGGAAGGTAGTGTGTTGTCGATATTTTTGTTATTCTAGTGGATGGTAGCCTTATTATTATGGAAGGTAGTCTATTGTCGTGATTTTTGTTACTCCAATGGATGGTAGCCTTGTCATTATGGAAGGTACTCTGTTGTCGAGATTTTTGTTACTACAATGGATTGTAGCCTTGTCATTTTAGAAGATATTCTGTTGTCGATATCTTTGTTACTCCAATGGATGGTAGCCTAGTCATTATGGAAGGTAGTTTGTGTACGAGATTTTAGTTACTCCAATGGATGGTAGCCTTGTCATTACGGAAGGTAGTCTGTTGTCAAGATAATTTATACTCCAATGGATTGTAGCCTTGTCATTATGGAAGGCAGTCTGTTGTCGAGATTTTTATTACTCTAAGGGATGGTAGCCTTGTCATTATGGAATGTAGTATGTTGTCGAGATTTTTGTTATTCCAATGGATGGTAGCCTTGTCATTATGAAAGGTAGTCTATTGTCGAGATTTTTGTAACTATAATAGATTATAGCCTTGTCATTATGGAAGGTAGTCTATTGTCTAGATTTTTTTTACTCCAATGGATGGTGTACTTGTCATTATAGAAAGTAGTATATTGTTGAGACTTTTGTCACTACAATGAATGGTAGCCTTGTCATTATGGAAGGTAATCTGTTGTCGAGATTTTTGTTACTACAATGGATTGTAGCCTTGTCATTATGGAAGGAAGTCTGTTGTCGATATCTTTTTCACTCCAATGGATGGAAGAGTAGTCATTATTGAAGGTAGTTTGTGTATGATATTTTTGTTATTCCAATGGATTGTAGCCTTGTCATTATGAAAGGTAGTCTGTTGTCGTGATTTTTGTTACTCTAAGGGATGGTGGCCTTGTCATTATGGAAGGTAGTATGTTGTCGATATCTTTGTTACTCCAATGGATGGTAGCCTTGTCGTTATTGAAGGTAGTCTGTTGTCGATATCTTTGTTACTCTAATGGATGGTAGCCTAGTCATTATGGAAGGTAGTTTGTGTACGATATTTTTGTTATTCCAATGGATGGTAGCCTTGTCATTATGAAAAGTAGTATGTTGTCCAGATTTTTGTTACTCTTAGGGATGGTAGCCTAGTCATTATGGAACATAGTCTGTTGTCGAGATTTTTTTTATTCCAATGGATGGTATCATTGTCAATATAGAAGGTAGTATATTATCGAGATTTTTGTCACTACAATGGATGGTAGCCTTGTCATTATGGAAGGTAGTCTGTTGTTAAGATTTTTGTTACTATAATGGATTGTAGCCTTGTCATTATGGAAGGTAGTTTGTTGTCGATATCTTTGTTAGTCCAATGGATGGTAGCCTAGTCATTATGGAAGGTAGTTTGTGTACGAGATTTAAGTTACTTTAATGGATGGTAGCCTTGTCATTATGGAAGGTAGTCTGTTGTCGAGATTTTTTATACTCCAATGGATTGTAGCCTTGTAATTATGGAAGGTAGTCTCTTGTTGATATTTTGGCTACTCCAATGATGGTACCCTTGTCATTATGGAAGGTAGTCTATTGCCGAGATTTTTGTTACTCCATTGCATGGTAGCCTTGTCATTATGGAAGGTAGTGTGTTGTAGATATTTTTTTTTCCAATGGATGGTAGCCTTGTCATTATGGAATGTAGTTTGTTGTCGTGATTTTTGTTACTCCAATGGATGGTAGCCTTGTCATTATGGAAGGTACTATGTTGTCGATATCTTTGTTACTCCAATGGATGGTAGCCTTGTCATTATGGAAGGTAGTCTATTGTCAAGATTTTTGTTACTCTAAGGGATGGTTGCCTTGTCCATATGGAAGGTAGTCTATTGTTGAGATTTTTGTTATTCCAATGGATGGTAGCATTGTCATTATAGAAGGTAGTATATTATCGAGATTTTTGTCACTACAATGGATGGTAGCCTTGTCATTATGTAAGGTAGTCTGTTGTCGAGATTTTTGTTTCTCCAATGGATGGTATCCTAGTCATTATGGAAGGTAGTTTGTGTACGATATTTTTGTTATTCCAATGGATGGTAGCCTTGTCATTATGAAAGGTAGTCTATTGTCGTGATTTTTGTTACTCTAAGGGATGGTAGCCTTGTCATTATGGAAGGTAGTCTGTTGTCGAGATTTTTGTTATTCCAATGGATGGTAGCGTTGTCGTTATAGAAGGTAGTATATTATCGATATTTTTGTCACTACAATGGATGGTAGCCTTGTCATTATGGAAGGTAGTCTATTGTCGAGATTTTTGTTACTACAATGGATTGTAGCCTTGTCGTTATGGAAGATAGTCTGTTGTCGATATCTTTGTTACTCCAATGGAAGGTAGCCTAGTCATTATGGAAGGTAGTTTGTGTATGAGATTTTAGTTACTCCAATGGATGGTAGCCTTGTCATTATGGAAGGTAGTCTGTTGTCGAGATTTTTTATACTCCAATGGATTGTAGCCTTGTAATTATGGAAGGTAGTCTCATGTTGATATTTTGGTTACTCCAATGATGGTACCCTTGTCATTATGGAAGGTGGTTTATTGCCGAGATTTTTGTTACTCCATGGCATGGTAGCCTTGTCATTATGGAAGGTAGTGTGTTGTCGATATTTTTGTTATTCTAGTGGATGGTAGCCTTATTATTATGGAAGGTAGTCTATTGTCGTGATTTTTGTTACTCCAATGGATGGTAGCCTTGTCATTATGGAAGGTACTCTGTTGTCGAGATTTTTGTTACTACAATGGATTGTAGCCTTGTCATTTTAGAAGATATTCTGTTGTCGATATCTTTGTTACTCCAATGGATGGTAGCCTAGTCATTATGGAAGGTAGTTTGTGTACGAGATTTTAGTTACTCCAATGGATGGTAGCCTTGTCATTATGGAAGGTAGTCTGTTGTCGAGATTTTTGTTACTCCAATGGATGGTAGCCTTGTCATTATGGAACATAGTCTATTTTCGAGATTTTTGTTATTCCATTGGATGGTAGCGTTGTCATTATATAACGTAGTATATTATCAAGATTTTTGTCAGTACAATGGATGGTAGCCTTGTCATTATGGAAGGTAGTCTGTTGTCAAGATTTTTGTTACTACAATGGATTGTAGCCTTGTCGTTATGGAAGGTAGTTTGTTACTGATATCTTTGTTAGTCCAATGGATGGTAGCCTAGTCATTATGGAAGGTAGTTTGTGTACGAGATTTTAGTTACTTTAATGGATGGAAGCCTTGTCATTATGAAAGGTAGTCTGTTGTCGAGATTTTTTATACTCCAATGGATTGTAGCCTTGTAATTATGGAAGGTAGTCTCTTGTTGATATTTTGGTTACTCCAATGATGGTACCCTTATCATTATGGAAGGTAGTCTATTGCCGAGATTTTTGTTACTCCATTGCATGGTAACCTTGTCATTAAGGAAGGTAATGTGTTGTCGATATTTTTGTTATTTCAATAGATGGTAGCCTTGTCATTATGGAAGGTAGTCTGTTGTCATGATTTTTGTTACTCCAATGGATGGTAGCCTTGCCATTATGGAAGGTAGTATGTTATCAATATCTTTGTTTCTCCAATGGATGGCAGCCTTGTCATTATAGAAGGTAGTCTATTGTCGAGATTTTTGTTACTCTAAGGGATGGTAGCCTTGTCCATATGGAAGGTAGTCTGTTGTAGAGATTTTTGTTATTCCAATGGATGGTAGCATTGTCATTATAGAAGGTAGTATATTGTCGAGATTTTTGTCACTACAATGGATGGTAGCCTTGTCATTAGGTAAGGTAGTCTGTTGTCGAGATTTTTGTTACTAGAATGGATTTTAGCCTTGTCGTTATGGAAGGTAGTCTATTATCGATATCTTTGTTACTCCAATGGATGGTAGCCTAGTCATTATGGAAGGTAGTTTGTGTACGATATTTTTGTTATTCCAATGGATGATAGCCTTGTCATTATGAAAGGTACTCTATTGTCATGATTTTTATTACTCTAAGGGATGGTAGCCTTGTCATTATGGAAGGTAGTATGTTGTCGATATCTTTGTTACTCCAATGGATGGTAGCCTTGTCATTATGGAAGGTAGTCTGTTGTCGATATTTTTTTTACTCTAAGGGATGCTAGCCTTGTCATTATGGAAGGTAGTGTGTTGTCGATATTTTTGTTACTCCAATGGATGGTAGCCCTGTCATTATGGAAGGTAGTGTGTTGTCGATATTTTTGTTATTCCAATGGATGGTAGCCCTGTCATTATGGAAGGTAATCTCTTGTCGTGATTTTTGTTACTCCAATGGATCGTAGCCTTGTCATTATGTAAGGTGGTCTATTGTCGAGATATTTGTTACTCTAAGGGATGGTAGCCTTGCCATTATGGAACGTAGTATGTTATTGAGATTTTTGTTATTCCAATGGATGGTAGCGTTGTCATTATAGAAGGTAGTATATTATCGATATTTTTGTCACTACAATGGATGGTAGTCTTGTCATTATGGAAGGTAGTCTGTTGTCGAGATTTTTGTTACTACAATGGATTGTAGCCTTGTCGTTATGGAAGATAGTCTGTTGTTGATATCTTTGTTTTTCCAATGGATGGTAGCCTTATTATTATGGAAGGTAGTCTATTGTCGTGATTTTTGTTACTCCATTGGATGGAAGCCTTGTCAATATGGAAGGTAATCTGTTGTCGAGATTTTTGTTATTCCAATGGATGGTAGCATTGTCATTATAGAAGGTAGTATATTGTGGAGATTTTTGTCACTACAATGGATGGTAGCCTTGTCATTAGGTAAGGTAGTCTGTTGTCGAGATTTTTGTTACTAGAATGGATTGTAGCCTTGTCGTTATGGAAGGTAGTCTATTGTCGATATCTTTGTTATTCCAATGGATGGTAGCCTAGTCATTATGAAAGGGTGTTTGTGTACGATATTTTTGTTATTCCAATGGATGATAGCCTTGTCATTATGAAAGGTAGTCTATTGTCGTGATTTTTATTACTCTAAGAGATGGTAGCCTTGTCATTATGGAAGGTAGTATGTTGTCGATATCTTTGTTACTCCAATGGATGGTAGCCTTGTCATTATGGAAGGTAGTCTGTTGTCGATATTTTTTTTACTCTAAAGGATGGTAGCCTTGTCATTATGGAAGGTAGTCTATTGCCGAGATTTTTGTTACTCCATTGCATGGTAGCCTTGTCATTATGGAAGGTAGTGTGTTATCGATATTTTTGTTATTCCAATGGATGGTAGCCCTGTCATTATGGAAGGTAGTCTCTTGTCGTGATTTTTTGTTACTCCAATGGATGGTAGCCTTGTCATTATGTAAGGTGGTCTGTTGTCGAGATATTTGTTACTCTAAGGGATGGTAGCCTTGCCCTTATAGAACGTAGTCTATTATCGAGATTTTTGTTATTCCAATGGATGGTAGCGTTGTCATTATAGAAGGTAGTATATTATCGATATTTTTTTCACGACAATGGATGGTAGCCTTGTCATTATGGAAGGTAGTCTGTTGTCGAGATTTTTGTTACTACAATGGATTGTAGCCTTGTCGTTATGGAAGATAGTCTGTTGTCGATATCTTTGTTATTCCAATGGATGGTATCCTTATTATTATGGAAGGTAGTCTATTGCCGTGATTTTTGTTACTCCAATGGATGGTAGCGTTGTCATTATGGAAGGTAGTCTGTTGTCGAGATTTTTGTTAGTACAATGGATTGTAGCCTTGTCGTTATAGATGATAGTCTGTTGTCGATATCTTTGTTACTCCAATGGATGGTAGCCTAGTCATTATGGAAGGTAGTTTATGTACGAGATTTTAGTTACTCCAATGGATGGTAGCCTTGTCATTATGGAAGGTAGTTTGTTGTCGAGATTTTTGTTACTCCAATGGATGGTAGCCTTGTCATTAGAGAAGGTAATATATTGTCGAGATTTTTGTCACTATATTGGATGGTAGCCTTGTCATTATGGAATGTAGTCTGTTGTCGAGATTTTTGTTATTCCATTGGATGGTAGCGTTCTCATTATAGAAGGTAGTATATTATCGAGATTTTTGTCACTACAATGGATGGTAGCCTTGTCATTATGGAAGGTAGTCTGTTGTCAAGATTTTTGTTACTACAATGGATTGTAGCCTTGTCGTTATGGAAGGTAGTTTGTTGTCGATATCTTTGTTAGTCCAATGGATGGTAGCCTATTCATTATGGAAGGTAGTTTGTGTACGAGATTTTAGTTACTTTAATGGATGGTAGCCTTGTCATTATGAAAGGTAGTCTGTTGTCGAGATTTTTTATACTCCAATGGATTGTAGCCTTGTAATTATGGAAGGTAGTCTCTTGTTGATATTTTGGTTACTCCAATGATGGTACCCTTGTCATTATGGAAGGTAGTCTATTGCCGAGATTTTTGTTACTCCATTGCATGGTAGCCTTGTCAATATGGAAGGTAGTGTGTTGTCGATATTTTTGTTATTCCAATAGATGGTAGCCTTGTCATTATGGAAGGTAGTCTGTTGTCATGATTTTTGTTACTCCAATGGATGGTAGCCTTGCCATTATGGAAGGTAGAATGTTATCGATATCTTTGTTTCTCCAATGGATGGTAGCCTTGTCATTATAGAAGGTAGTCTATTGTCGAGATTTTTGTTACTCTAAGGGATGGTAGCCTTGTCCATATGGAAGGTAGTCTGTTGTCGAGATTTTTGTTATTCCAATGGATGGTAGCATTGTCTTTAGAGAAGGTAGTATATTGTCGAGATTTTTGTCACTACAATGGATGGTAGCCATGTCATTAGGTAAGGTAGTCTGTTGTCGAGATTTTTGTTACTAGAATGGATTGTAGCCTTGTCATTATGGAGGGTAGTCTGTTGTCGATATCTTTGTTACTCCAATGGATGGTATCCTAGTCATTATGGAAGGTAGTTTATGTACGATATTTTTGTTATTCCAATGGATGATAGCCTTGTCATTATGAAAGGTAGTATATTGTCGTGATTTTTATTACTCTAAGGGATGGTAGCCTTGTCATTATGGAAGGTAGTATGTTGTCGATATCTTTGTTACTCCAATGGATGGTAGCCTTGTCATTATGGAAGGTAGTCTATTGCCGAGATTTTTTTTTCTCCATTTCATGGTAGCCTTTTCATTATGGAAGGTAGTGTGTTGTAGATATTTTTGTTATTCCAATGGATGGTAGCCTTGTCATTATGGAAGGTAGTCTGTTGTCGTGATTTTTGTTACTCCATTGGATGGTAGCCTTGTCATTATGTAAGGTGGTCTGTTGTCGAGATATTTGTTACTCTAAGGGACGGTAGCCTTGCCATTATGGAACGTAGTATGTTATTGAGATTTTTGTTACTCCAATGGATGGTAGCCTAGTCATTATGGAAGGCAGTTTGTGTACGAGATTTTAGTTACTTTATTGGATGGTAGCCTTGTCATTATGGAAGGTAGTCTGTTGTTGAGATATTTTATACTCCAATAAATTGTAGCCTTGTAATTATGGAAGGTAGTCTCTTGTTGATATTTTGGTTACTCCAATGATGTTACCCTTGTCATTATTGAAGTAGTCTATTGTCGATATTTTTGTTACTCCGTTGCATGGTAGCCTTGTCATTATGGAAGGTAGTGAGTTGTCGATATTTTTGTTATTCCAATGGATGGTAGCCTTGTCATTATAGAAGGTAGTCTATTGTCGAGATTTTTGTTACTCTAAGGGATGGTAGCCTTGTCCATATGGAAGGTAGTCTGTTGTCGAGATTTTTGTTATTCCAATGGATGGTAGCATTGTCTTTAGAGAAGGTAGTATATTGTCGAGATTTTTGTCACTACAATGGATGGTAGCCTTGTCATTAGGTAAGGTAGTCTGTTGTCGAGATTTTTGTTACTAGAATGGATTGTAGCCTTGTCATTATGGAGGGTAGTCTGTTGTCGATATCTTTGTTACTCCAATGGATGGTATCCTAGTCATTATGGAAGGTAGTTTGTGTACGATATTTTTGTTATTCCAATGGATGATAGCCTTGTCATTATGAAAGGTAGTATATTGTCGTGATTTTTATTACTCTAAGGGATGGTAGCCTTGTCATTATGGAAGGTAGTATGTTGTCGATATCTTTGTTACTCCAATGGATGGTAGCCTTGTCATTATGGAAGGTAGTCTATTGCCGAGATTTTTTTTACTCCATTGCATGGTAGCCTTTTCATTATGGAAGGTAGTGTGTTGTCGATATTTTTGTTATTCCAATGGATGGTAGCCTTGTCATTATGGAAGGTAGTATGTTGTCGTGATTTTTGTTACTCCATTGGATGGTAGCCTTGTCATTATGTAAGGTGGTCTGTTGTCGAGATATTTGTTACTCTAAGGGACGGTAGCCTTGCCATTATGGAACCTAGTATGTTATTGAAATTTTTGTTACTCCAATGGATGGTAGCCTAGTCATTATGGAAGGCAGTTTGTGTACGAGATTTTAGTTACTTTATTGGATGGTAGCCTTGTCATTATGGAAGGTAGTCTGTTGTTGAGATATTTTATACTCCAATAAATTGTAGCCTTGTAATTATGGAAGGTAGTCTCTTGTTGATATTTTGGTTACTCCAATGATGTTACCCTTGTCATTATTGAAGTAGTCTATTGTCGATATTTTTGTTACTCCGTTGCATGGTAGCCTTGTCATTATGGAAGGTAGTGAGTTGTCGATATTTTTGTTATTCCAATGAATTGTAGCCTTGTAATTATGGAAGGTAGTCTGTTTTCGTGATTTTTGTTACTCCAATGGATGCTAGCCTTGTCATTATGGAAGGTAGTATGTTGTCGATATCTTTGTTACTCCAATGGATGGTAGCCTTGTCATTATGGAAGGTAGTCTATTGTCGAGATTTTTGTTACTCTAAGGGATGGTAGCCTTGTCCATATGGAAGGTAGTCTGTTGTCGAGATTTTTGTTATTCCAATGGATGGTAGCGTTGTCATTAAAGAAGATAGTATATTGTCGAGTTTTTTGTCACTACAATGGATGGTAGGCTTGTCATTATGGAAGGTAGTCTGTTGTCGAGATTTTTGTTACTACAATGGATTGTAGCCTTGTCGTTATGGAAGATAGTCTATTGTCGATATCTTTGTTACTCCAATGGATGGTAGCCTAGTCATTATGGAAGGTACTTTGTGTACGAGATTTTAGTTACTCCAATGGATGGTAGCCTTATCATTATGGAAGGTAGTCTGTTGTTGAGATTTTTGTTACTCTAATGGATGGTAGCCTTATCATTATAGAAGGTAATATATTGTCGAGATTTTTGTCACTATATTGGATGGTAGCCTTGTCATTATGGAAAGTAGTCTGTTGTCGAGGTTTTTGTTATTCCATCGGATGGTAGCGTTGTCATTATAGAAGGTAGTATATTATCGAGATTTTTGTCACTACAATGGATTGTAGCCTTGTCATTATGGAAGGTAGTCTGTTGTCAAGATTTTTGTTACTACAATGGATTGTAGCGTTGTTGTTATGGAAGGTAGTTTGTTGCCGATATCTTTGTTAGTCCAATGGATGGTAGCCTAGTCATTATGAAAGGTAGTTTGTGTACGAGATTTTAGTTACTTTAATGGATGGTAGCCTTGTCATTATGAAAGGTAGTCTGTTGTCGAGATTTTTTATACTCCAATGGATTGTAGCCTTGTAATTATGGAAGGTAGACTCTTGTTGATATTTTGGTTACTCCAATGATGGTACCCTTATCATTATGGAAGATAGTCTATTTCCGAGATTTTTGTTCCTCCATTGCATGGTAGCCTTGTCATTATGGAAGGTAGTCTATTGCCGAGATTTTTGTTACTCCATTGCATGGTAGCCTTGTCATTATGGAAGGTAGTGTGTTGTCGATATTTTTGTTATTCCAATGGATGGTAGCCCTGTCATTATGGAAGGTAGTCTCTTGTCGTGATTTTTTGTTACTCTAATGGATGGTAGCCTTGTCATTATGTAAGGTGGTCTGTTGTCGAGATATTTGTTACTCTAAGGGATGGTAGCCTTGCCCTTATAGAACGTAGTCTATTATCGAGATTTTTGTTATTCCAATGGATGGTAGCGTTGTCATTATAGAAGGTAGTATATTATCGATATTTTTTTCACGACAATGGATGGTAGCCTTGTCATTATGGAAGGTAGTCTGTTGTCGAGATTTTTGTTACTACAATGGATTGTAGCCTTGTCGTTATGGAAGATAGTCTATTGTCGATATCTTTGTTATTCCAATGGATGGTATCCTTATTATTATGGAAGGTAGTCTATTGTCGTGATTTTTGTTACTCCAATGGATGGTAGCGTTGTCATTATGGAAGGTAGTCTGTTGTCGAGATTTTTGTTAGTACAATGGATTGTAGCCTTGTCGTTATAGATGATAGTCTGTTGTCGATATCTTTGTTACTCCAATGGATGGTAGCCTAGTCATTATGGAAGGTAGTTTGTGTACGAGATTTTAGTTACTCCAATGGATGGTAGCCTTGTCATTATGGAAGGTAGTTTGTTGTCGAGATTTTTGTTACTCCAATGGATGGTAGCCTTGTCATTAGAGAAGGTAATATATTGTCGAGATTTTTGTCACTATATTGGATGGTAGCCTTGTCATTATGGAATGTAGTCTGTTGTCGAGATTTTTGTTATTCCATTGGATGGTAGCGTTCTCATTATAGAAGGTAGTATATTATCGAGATTTTTGTCACTACAATGGATGGTAGCCTTGTCATTATGGAAGGTAGTCTGTTGTTAAGATTTTTGTTACTACAATGGATTGTAGCCTTGTCGTTATGGAAGGTAGTTTGTTGTCGATATCTTTGTTAGTCCAATGGATGGTAGCCTATTCATTATGGAAGGTAGTTTGTGTACGAGATTTTAGTTACTTTAATGGATGGTAGCCTTGTCATTATGAAAGGTAGTCTGTTGTCGAGATTTTTTATACTCCAATGGATTGTAGCCTTGTAATTATGGAAGGTAGTCTCTTGTTGATATTTTGGTTACTCCAATGATGGTACCCTTGTCATTATGGAAGATAGTCTATTTCTGAGATTTTTGTTCCTCCATTGCATGGTAGCCTTGTCATTATGGAAGGTAGTGTGTTGTCGATATTTTTGTTATTCCAATGGATGGTAGCCTTGTCATTATGCAAGGTAGTCTGTTTTCGTGATTTTTGTTACTCCAATGGATGGTAGCCTTGTCATTATGGAAGGTAGTATGTTGTCGATATCTTTGTTACTCCAATGGATGGTAGGCTTGTCATTATGGAAGGTAGTCTATTGTCGAGATTTTTGTTACTCTAAGGGATGGTAGCCTTGTCCATATGGAAGGTAGTCTATTGTCGAGATTTTTGTTATTCCAATGGATGGTAGCGTTGTCATTAAAGAAGGTAGTATATTGTCGAGATTTTTGTCACTACAATGGATGGTAGCCTTGTCATTATGTAAGGTAGTCTGTTGTCGAGGTTTTGTTACTAGAATGGATTGTAGCCTTATCGTTATGGAAGGTAGTTTGTTGTCTATATCTTTGTTACTCCAAAGGATGGTAGCCTAGTCATTATGGAAGGCAGTTTGTGTACGAGATTTTAGTTACATTAATGGATGGTAGCCTTGTCATTATGGAAGATAGTCTGTTGTTGAGATATTTTATACTCCAATAAATTGTAGCCTTGTAATTATGGAAGGTAGTCTCTTATTGATATTTTGGTTACTCCAATGATGGTACCCTTGTCATTATTGAAGGTAGTCTATTGCCGATATTTTTGTTACTCCATTGCATGGTAGCCTTGTCATTATGGAAGGTAGTGAGTTGTCGATATTTTTGTTATTCTAATGGATGGTAGCCTTGTCATTATGGAAGGTAGTCTTTTTTCGTGATTTTTGTTACTCCAATGGATGGTAGCCTTGTCATTATGGAAGGTAGTATGTTTTCGATATCTATGTTACTCCAATGGATGGTAGCCTTGTCATTATGGAAGGTAGTCTATTGTCGAGATTTTTGTTACTCTAAGGGATGGTAGCCTTGTCCATATGGAAGGTAGTCTGTTGTCGAGATTTTTGTTATTCCAATGGATGGTAGCGTTGTCATTAAAGAAGATAGAATATTGTCGAGTTTTTTGTCACTACAATGGATGGTAGCCTTGTCATTATGTAAGTTAGTCTGTTGTCGAGATTTTTGTTACTAGAATGGATTGTAGCCTTGTCGTTATGGAAGGTTGTTTGTTGTCTATATCTTTGTTACTCCAATGGATGGTAGCCTAGTCATTATGGAAGGTAGTTTGTGTACGAGATTTGTTTTACTTTAATGGATGGTAGCCTTGTCATTATGGAAGGTAGTTTGTGTACGAGATTTAAGTTACTTTAATGGATGGTAGCCTTGTCATTATGGAAGGTAGTCTGTTGTCGAGATTTTTGTTACTCCAATGGATGGTAGCCTTGCCATTATGGAAGGTAGAATGTTATCGATATCTTTGTTTCTCCAATGGATGGTAGCCTTGTCATTATAGAAGGTAGTCTATTGTCGAGATTTTTGTTACTCTAAGGGATGGTAGCCTTGTCCATATGGAAGGTAGTCTGTTGTCGAGATTTTTGTTATTCCAATGGATGGTAGCGTTGTCATTATAGAAGGTAGTATATTATCGATATTTTTGTCACTACAATGGATGGTAGGCTTGTCATTAGGGAAGGTAGTCTGTTGTCGAGATTTTTGTTACTGCAATGAATTCTAGCGTTGTCGTTATGGAAGATAGTTTGTTGTCGATATCTTTGTTACTCCAATGGATGCAAGCCTAGTCATTATGTAAGGTAGTTCGTGTACGAGATTTTATTTACTCCAATGGATGGCAAACTTGTCATTATGGATTGTAGTCTGTTGTCAAGATTTTTGTTACTACAATGGATTGTAGCCTTGTCGTTATGGAAGGTAGTTTGTTGTCGATATCTTTGTTAGTCCAATGGATGGTAGCCTAGTCATTATGGAAGGTAGTTTGTGTAGGAGATTTTAGTTACTTTAATGGATGGTAGCCTTGTCATTATGGAAGGTAGTCAGTTGTCGAGATTTTTTATACTCCAATAGATTGTAGCCTTGTAATTATGGGCGGTAGTCTCTTGTTGATATTTTGGTTACTCCAATGATGGTACCCTTGTCATTATGGAAGATAGTCTATTTCCTAGATTTTTGTTCCTCCATTGCATGGTAGCCTTGTCATTATGGAAGGTAGTGTGTTGTCGATATTTTTGTTATTCCAATGGATGGTAGCCTTGTCATTATGGAAGGTAGTCTATTTTCGTGATTTTTGTTACTCCAATGGATGGTAGCCTTGTCATTATGGAAGGTAGTCTGTTGTCGATATCTTTGTTACTCCAATGGATGGTAGCCTTGTCATTATGGAAGGTAGTCTATTGTCGAGATTTTTGTTACTCTAAGGGATAGTAGCCTTGTCCATATGGAACATAGTCTGTTGTCGAGATTTTTGTTATTCCAATGGACGGTAGCGTTGTCATTAAAGAAGATAGTATATTGTCGAGTTTTTTGTCACTACAATGGATGGTAGCCTTGTCATAATGTAAGGTAGTCTGTTCTCGAGATTTTTGTTACTAGAATGGATTGTAGCCTTGTCGTTATGGAAGGTAGTTTGTTGTCTATATCTTTGTTACTCCAATGGATGGTAGCCTAGTCATTATGGAAGGTAGACTCTTGTTGATATTTTGGTTACTCCAATGATGGTACCCGTGTCATTATGGAAGGTAGTCTATTGCCGAGATTTTTGTTACTCCATTGCATGGTAGCCTTGTCATTATGGAAGGTAGTGTGTTGTCGATATTTTTGTTATTCCAATAGATGATAGCCTTGTCATTATGGAAGGTAGTCTATTGTCATGATTTTTGTTACTCCAATGGATGGTAGCCTTGCCATTATGGAAGGTAGTATGTTGTTGATATCTTTGTTACTCCAATGGATGGTAGCCTTGTCATTATAGAAGGTAGTCTATTGTCGATATTTTTGTTACTATAATGGATGGTAGCCTTGTCATTATGGAACGTAGTCTGTTGTCGAGATTTTTGTTATTCCATTAGAAGGTAGCGTTGTCATTATAGAAGGTAGTATATTATCGAGATTTTTGTCACTACAATGGATGGTGGTTATGGAAGGTAGTCTGTTGTCAAGATTTTTGTTACTACAATGGATTGTGGCCTTGTCGTTATGGAAGGTAGTTTGTTGTCGATATCTTAGTTTGTCCAATGGATGGTATCCTAGTCATTATGGAAGGTAGTTTGTGTATGAGATTTTAGTTACTTAATGGATGATAGCCTTGTCATTATTGAAGGTAGTTTGTTGTCGAGATTTTTTATACTCCAATGGGTTGTAGCCTTGTAATTATGGAACGTAGTCTCTTGTTGATATTTTGGTTACTCCAATGATGGTACGCCTGTCATTATGAAAGGTAGTCTATTTCCGAGATTTTTGTTACTCCATTGCATGGTAGCCTTGTCATTATGGAAGGTAGTGTGTTATCGATATTTTTGTTATTCCAATGGATGGTAGCCTTTTCATTATGGAAGGTGGTCCGTTGTCGAGATATTTGTTACTCTAAGGGATGGTAGCCTTGCCATTATGGAACATAGTCTGTTGTCGAGATTTTTGTTACTACAATGAATTGTAGCCTTGTCGTTATAGAAGGTAGTATATTATCGATATTTTTGTCACTACAATGGATGGTAGCCTTGTCATTAGGGAAGATAGTCTGTTGTCGAGATTTTTGTTACTACAATGAATTGTAGCCTTGTCGTTATGGAAGATAGTTTGTTGTCGATATCTTTGTTACTCCAATGGATGGTAGCCTAGTCATTATGGAAGGTAGTTTGTGTACGGGATTTTATTTACTCCAATGGATGGCAGCCTTGTCATTATGGAAGGTAGTCTGTTGTCAAGATTTTTGTTACTACAATGGATTGTAGCCTTGTCGTTATGGAAGGTAGTTTGTTGTTGATATCTTTGTTAGTCCAATGAATGGTAGCCTAGTCATTATGGATGGTAGTTTGTGTACGAGATTTTAGTTACTTTAATGGATGGTAGCCTTGTCATTATGGAAGGTAGTCTGTTGTCGAGATTTTTTATACTCCAATAGATTGTAGCCTTGTAATTATGGAAGGTAGTCTCTTGTTGATATTTTGGTTACTCCAATGATGGTACCCTTGTCATTATGTAAGATAGTCTATTGCCGAGATTTTTGTTCCTCCATTGCATGGTAGCCTTGTCATTATGGAAGGTAATGTGTTGTCGATATTTTTGTTATTCCAATGGATACTAGCCTTTTCATTATGGAAGGTAGTCTGTTTTCGTGATTTTTGTTACTCCAATGGATGGTAGCCTTGTTATTATGGAAGGTAGAATGTTGTCGATATCTTTGTTACTCCAATGGATGGTAGCCTTGTCATTATGGAAGGTAGTCTATTGTCGAGATTTTTGTTACTCTAAGGGATGGTAGCCTTGTCCATATGGAAGGTAGTCTGTTGTCGAGATATTTGTTATTCTAATGGATTGTAGCGTTGTCATTAAAGAAGGTAGTATATTGTCGAGATTTTTGTCACTACAATGGATGGTAGCCTTGTCATTATGTAAGGTAGTCTGTTGTCGAGATTTTTGTTACTAGAATGGATTGTAGCCTTGTCGATATGGAAGGTAGTTTGTTGTCTATATCTTTGTTACTCCAATGGATGATAGCCTAGTCATTATGGAAGGTAGTTTGTGTACGAGATTTTAGTTAATTTAATGGATGGTAGCCTTGTCATTATGGAAGGTAGTCTATTGTCAAGATTTTTTATACTCCAATAAATTGTAGCCTTGTAATTATGGAAGGTAGTCTCTTGTTGATATTTTGGTTACTCCAATGATGGTACCCTTGTCATTATGGAAGGTAGTCTATTGCCGATATTTTTGTTACTCAGTTGCATGGTAGCCTTGTCATTATGGAAGGTAGTGTGTTGTCGATATTTTTGTTATTCCAATGGATGGTAGCCTTGTCATTTGGAAGGTAGTATATTACCGAGATTTTTGTTACTCCATCGCATGGTAGACTTATCATTATGGAAGGTAGTGTGTTATCGATATTTTTGTTATTACAATGGATGGTAGCCTTGTCATTATGGAAGGTGGTTTGTTTTCGAGATATTTGTAACTCTAAGGGATGGTAGCCTTCCCATTATGGAACATAGTCTGTTGTCGAGATTTTTGTTATTCCAATGGATGGTAGCGTTGTCATATAGAAGGTAGTATATTATCGATATTTTTGTCACTACAATGGATGGTAGCCTTGTCATTAGGGAAGGTAGTCTGTTGTCGAGATTTTTGTTACTACAATGAATTGTAGCCTTGTCGTTATGGAAGATAGTTTGTTGTCGATATCTTTGTTACTCCAATGGATGGTATCCTGGTCATTATGGAAGGTAGTTTGTGTACGAGATTTTATTTACTCCAATGGATGGTAACCTTGTCATTATGGAAGGTAGTCTGTTGTCAAGATTTTTGTTACTACAATGGATTGTAGCCTTGTCGTTATGGAAGGTAGTTTTTTGTCGATATATTTGTTAGTCCAATGGATGGTAGCCTAGGCATTATGGAAGGTAGTTTGTGTACGAGATTTTAGTTACTTTAATGGATGGTAGCCTTGTCATTATGGAAGGTAGTCTGTTGTCGATATTTTTTATACTCCAATAGATAGTAGCCTTGTAATTATGGAAGGTAGTCTCTTGTTGATATTTTGGTTACTCAAATGATGGTACCCTTGTCATTATGGAAGGTAGTCTATTGCCGAGATTTTTGTTACTCCATTCCATGGTAGCCTTGTTATTATGGAAGGTAGTGTGTTGTCGATATTTTTGTTATTCCAATGGATGGTAGCCTTGTCATTATGGAAGGTAGTCTGTTTTCGTGATTTTTGTTACTCCAATGGATGGTAGCCTTGTCATTATAGAAGGTAGTATGTTGTCGATATCTTTGTTACTCCAATGGATGGTAGCCTTTTCATTATGGAAGGTAGTCTATTGTCGAGATTTTTGTTACTCTAAGGGATGGTAGCCTTGTCCATATGGAAGGTAGTCTGTTGTCGAGATTTTTTTTATTCCAATGGATGGTAGCGTTGTCGTTAAAGAATGTAGTATATTGTCGAGTTTTTTGTCACTACAATGGATGGTAGCCTTGTCATTATGTAAGGTAGTCTGTTGTCGAGATTTTTGTTACTAGAATGGATTGTAGCCTTGTCGTTATGGAAGGTAGTTTGTTGTTTATATCTTTGTTACTCCAATGGATGGTAGCCTAGTCATTATGGAAGGTAGTTTGTGTACGAGATTTTTTTTACTTTAATGGATGGTAGCCTTGTCATTATGGAAGGTAGTCTGTTGTCGAGATTTTTTATACTCCAATAAATTGTAGCCTTGTAATTATGGAAGGTAGTCTCTTGTTGATATTTTGGTTACTCCAATGATGGTACCCTTGTCATTATGGAAGGTAGTCTGTTGCCGAGATTTTTGTTACTCCGTTGCATGGTAGCCTTGTCATTATGGAAGGTAGTGTGTTGTCGATATTTTTGTTATTCCAATAGATGGTAGCCTTCTCATTATGGAAGGTAGTCTGTTGTCATGATTTTTGTTACTCCAATGGATGGTAGCCTTGCCATTATGGAAGGTAGTATGTTGTCGATATCTTTGTTACTCCAATGGATGGTAGCCTTGTCATTATAGAAGGTAGTCTATTGTCGAGATTTTTGTTACTCTAAGGGATGGTAGCCTTGTCTATATGGAAGGTAGTCTGTTGTCGAGATTTTTGTTATTCCAATGGATGGTAGCATTGTCATTATAGAAGGTACTATATTGTCGAGATTTTTGTCACTACAATGGATGGTAGCCTTGTCATTAGGTAAGGTAGTCTGTTGTCGAGATTTTTGTTACTAGAATGGATTGTAGCCTTGTCGTTATGGAAGGTAGTCTATTGTCGATATCTTTGTTACTCCAATGGATGGTAGCCTAGTCATTATGGAAGGTAGTTTGTGTATGATATTTTTGTTATTCCAATGGATGATAGCCTTGTCATTATGAAAGGTAGTCTATTGTCGTGATTTTTATTACTCTAAGGGATGGTAGCCTTGTCATTATGGAAGGTAGTATATTGTCGATATCTTTGTTACTCCAATGGATGGTAGCCTTGTCATTATGGAAGGTAGTCTGTTGTCAAGATTTTTTTAACTCTAAGGGATGGTAGCCTTGTCATTATAGAAGGTAGTCTATTGCCGAGATTTTTGTTACTCCATTGCATGTTAGCCTTGTCATTAAGAAAGGTAGTGTGTTGTCGATATTTTTGTTATTCCAATGGATGGTAGCCCTGTCATTATGGAAGGTAGTATGTTGTCGAGATTTTTGTTACTACAATGGATTGTAGCCTTGTCGTTATGGAAGGTAGTTTATTGTCGATATCTTTGTTAGTCCAATGGATGGTAGCCTAGTCATTATGGAAGGTAGTTTGTGTACGATATTTTAGTTACTTTAATGGATGGTAGCCTTGTCATTATAGAAGGTTGTCTATTGTCGAGATTTTTTATACTCGAATAGATTGTAGCGTTGTAATTATGGAAGGTAGTCTCTTGTTGATATTTTGGTTACTCCAATGATGGTACCCTTGTCATTATGGAAGGTAGTCTATAGCCGAGATTTTTGTTACTCCATTGCATGGTAGCCTAGTCATTATGGAAGGTAGTGTGTTGTCGATATTTTTGTTATTCCAATGGATGGTAGCCTTGTCATTATGGAAGGTAGTCTGTTTTCGTGATTTTTGTTACTCCAATGGATGGTAGCCTTGTCATTATGGAAGGTAGTATATTGTCGATATCTTTGTTACTCCAATGGCTGGTAGCCTTGTCATTATGGAAGGTAGTCTATTGTCGATATTTTTGTTACTCTAAGGGATGGTAGCCCTGTCCATATGGAAGGTATTCTGTTGTCGAGATTTTTGTTATTCCAATGGATGGTAGCGTTGTCATTATAGAAGGTAGTATATTGTCGAGATTTTTGTCACTATAATGGATGGTAGCCTTGTCATTATGTAAGATAGTCTATTATCGAGATTTTTGTTACTAGAATGGATTGTAGCCTTGTCGTTATGGAAGGTAGTCTATTGTCTATATCTTTGTTACTGCAATGGATGGTAGCCTAGTCATTATGAAAGGTAGTTTGTGTACGAGATTTTAGTTACTTTAATGGATGGTAGCCTTGTCATTGTGGAAGGTAGTCTGTTGTCGAGATTTTTTATACTCCAATAAATTGTAGCCTTGTAATTATGGAAGGTAGTCTCTTGTTGATATTTTGGTTACTCCAATAATGGTACCCTTGTCATTATGGAAGGTAGTCTATTGCTTAGATTTCTGTTACTCCGTTGCATGGTAGCCTTGTCATTATGGAAGGTAGTGTGTTGTCGATATTTTTGTTATTCCAATGGATGGTAGCCTAGTCATTATGGAAGGTAGTCTGTTTTCGTGATTTTTGTTACTCCAATGGATGGTAGCCTTGTCATTAAGGAAGGTAGTATGTTGTCGATATCTTTGTTACTCCAATGGATGGTAGCCTTGTCGTTATGGAAGATAGTCTGTTGTCGATATTTTTGTTACTCCAATGGATGGTAGCCTTATCCATATGGAAGGTAGTCTGTTGTCGAGATTTTTGTTATTCCAATGGATGGTAGCTAAGTCATTATGGAAGGTAGTTTGTTGTGGATAGTTTTGTTACTAGAATGGGTTGTAGCCTTGTCGTTATGGAAGGTAGTATGTTATTTATATCTTTGTTACTCTAATGGATGGTAGCCTAGTCATTATGGAAGGTAGTTTGTGTATGATTTTTTTTTATTCCAATGGATGGTAGCCTTGTCATTATGAAAGGAAGTTTATTGTCCTGATTTTTGTTACTCTAAGGGATGGTAGCCTTGTCATTATGGAAGGTAGTATGTTGTCGATATCTTTGTTACTCCAATGGATGGTATCCTTGTCATTATGGAAGGTAATCTGTTGTCCAGATTTTTGTTATTCTAAGGGATGGTAGCCTTTTCATTATGGAACATAGTCTGTTGTCGATATTTTTGTTATTCCAATGGATGGTAGCGTTGTCATTATAGAAGGTATTATATTATCGAGGTTTTTGTCGCTACAATGGATGGTAGCCTTGTCATTATTGAAGGTAGTCTGTTGTCAAGATTTTTGTTACTAAAATGGATTGTAGCCTTGTCGTTATGGAATGTAGTTTGTTGTCGATATCTTTGTTAGTCCAATGGATGGTAGCCTAGTTATTATGGAAGGTAGTTTGTGTATGAGATTTTAGTTACTTTAATGGATGGTAGCCTTGTCATTATGGAAGCTAGTCTGTTGTCGAGATTTTTTATACTCCAATAAATTATAGCCTTGTAATTATGGAAGGTAGTCTCTTGTTGATATTTTGGTTACTCCAATGATGGTACCCTTGTCATTATGGAAGGTAGTCTATTGCCGAGATTTTTGTTACTCCATTGCATGGTAGCCTTGTCATTATGCAAGGTAGTGAGTTGTCGATATTTTTGTTATTCCAATGGATGGTAGCCTTGTCATTATGGAAGGTAGTCTATTTTCGTGATTTTTGTTACTCCAATGGATGGTAGCCTTGTCATTATGGAAGGTAGTATGTTGTCGATATCTTTGTTACTCCAATGAATAGTATCCTTGTCATTATGGAAGGTAGTCTATTGTTGATATTTTTGTTACTCTAAGGGTTGGTAGCCTTGTCCATATGGAAGGTAGTCTGTTGTCGAGATTTTTGTTATTTCAATGGATGGTAGCGTTGTCATTATAGAAGATAGTATATTGTCGATGTTTTTGTCACTACAATGGATGGTAGCCTTGTCATTATGTAAGGTAGTCTTTTGTCGACATTTTTGTTACTAGAATGGATTGTAGCCTTGTCGTTATGGAAGGTAGTATGTTATCTATATCTTTGTTACTTCAATGGATGGTAGTCTAGTCATTATGGAAGGTAGTTTGTGTATGATATTTTTGTTATTCCAATGGATGGTAGCCTTGTCATTATGAAAGGAAGTCTATTGTCCTGATTTTTGTTACTCTAAGGGATGGTAGCCTTGTCATTATGGAAGGTAGTATGTTGTCGATATCTTTGTTACTCCAATGGATGGTAGCCTTGTCATTATGGAACGTAGTCTGTTGTCGAGATTTTTGTTATTCCAATGGATGGTAGCATTGTCATTATAGAAGGTAGTATATTATCGATATTTTTGTCACTACAATGGATGGTAGCCTTGTCATTATGGAAGGTAGTCTGTTGTCAAGATTTTTGTTACTACAATGGATTGTAGCCTTGTCGTTATGGAAGGTAGTTTGTTGTCGATATCTTTGTTAGTCTAAGGGATGGTAGCCTAGTCATTATGGAAGGTAGATTGTGTACGAGATTTTAGTTACTTTAATGGATGGTAGCCTTGTCATTATGGAAGCTAGTCTGTTGTCGAGATTTTTTATACTCCAATAAATTGTAGCCTTGTATGGAAGGTAGTCTCTTGTTGATATTTTGGTTACTCAAATGATGGTACCCTTGTTATTACCGAAGGTAGTCTATTGCCAAGATTTTTGTTACTCCATTGCATGGTAGCCTTGTCATTATGGAAGGTAGTGTGTTGTCGATATTTTTGTTATTCCAATGGATGGTAGCCTTTTCATTATGGAAGGTAGTCTGTTTTCGTGATTTTTGTTACTCCAATGGATGGTAGCCTTGTCATTATGGAAGGTAGTATGTTGTCGATATCTTTGTTACTCCAATGGATGGTAGCCTTTTCATTATGGAAGGTAGTCTATTGTCGAGATTTTTGTTACTCTAAGGGATGGTAGCCTTGTCCATATGGAAGGTAGTCTGTTGTCGAGATTTTTTTTATTCCAATGGATGGTAGCGTTGTCATTAAAGAAGGTAGTATATTGTCGAGTTTTTTGTCACTACAATGGATGGTAGCCTTGTCATTATGTAAGGTAGTCTGTTGTCGAGATTTTTGTTACTAGAATGGATTGTAGCCTTGTCGTTATGGAAGGTAGTTTGTTGTTTATATCTTTGTTACTCCAATGGATGGTAGCCTAGTGATTATGGAAGGTAGTTTTTGTACGAGATTTTAGTTACTTTAATGGATGGTAGCCTTGTCATTATGGAAGGTAGTCTGTTGTCGAGATTTTTTATACTCCAATAAATTGTAGCCTTGTAATTATGGAAGGTAGTCTCTTGTTGATATTTTGGTTACTCCAATGATGGTACCCTTGTCATTATGGAAGGTAGTCTGTTTCCGAGATTTTTGTTACTCCGTTGCATGGTAGCCTTGTCATTATGGAAGGTAGTGTGTTGTCAATATTTTTGTTATTCCAATAGATGGTAGCCTTCTCATTATGGAAGGTAGTCTGTTGTCATGATTTTTGTTACTCCAATGGATGGTAGCCTTGCCATTATGGAAGGTAGTATGTTTTCGATATCTTTGTTACTCCAATGGATGGTAGCCTTGTCATTATAGAAGGTAGTCTATTGTTGATATTTTTGTTACTCTAAGGGATGGTAGCCTTGTCTATATGGAAGGTAGTCTATTGTCGAGATTTTTGTTATTCCAATGGATGGTAGCATTGTCATTATAGAAGGTAGTATATTGTCGATATTTTTGTCACTACAACGGATGGTAGCCTTGTCATTAGGTAAGGTAGTCTGTTGTCGAGATTTTTGTTACTAGAATGGATTGTAGCCTTGTCGTTATGGAAGGTAGTATGTTATCTATATCTTTGTTACTTCAATGGATGGTAGTCTAGTCATTATGGAAGGTAGTTTGTGTATGATATTTTTGTTATTCCAATGGATGGTAGCCTTGTCATTATGAAAGGAAGTCTATTGTCCTGATTTTTGTTACTCTAAGGGTTGGTAGCCTTGTCATTATGGAAGGTAGTATGTTGTCGATATCTTTGTTACTCCAATGGATGGTAGCCTTGTCATTATGGAACGTAGTCTGTTGTCGAGATTTTTGTTATTCCAATGGATGGTAGCGTTGTCATTATAGAAGGTAGTATATTATCGATATTTTTGTCACTACAATGGATGGTAGCCTTGTCATTATGGAAGGTAGTCTGTTGTCAAGATTTTTGTTACTACAATGGATTGTAGCCTTGTCGTTATGGAAGGTAGTTTGTTGTGGATATCTTTGTTAGTCTAAGGGATGGTAGCCTAGTCATTATGGAAGGTAGATTGTGTACGAGATTTTAGTTACTTTAATGGATGGTAGCCTTGTCATTATGGAAGCTAGTCTGTTGTCGAGATTTTTTATACTCCAATAAATTGTAGCCTTGTAATTATGGAAGGTAGTCTCTTGTTGATATTTTGGTTACTCAAATGATGGTACCCTTGTTATTATGGAAGGTAGTCTATTGCCAAGATTTTTGTTACTCCATTGCATGGTAGCCTTGTCATTATGGAAGGTAGTGTGTTGTCGATATTTTTGTTATTCCAATGGATGGTAGCCTTGTCATTATGGAAGGTAGTCTGTTTTCGTGATTTTTGTTACTCCAATGGATGGTAGCCTTGTCATTATGGAAGGTAGTATGTTGTCGATATCTTTGTTACTCCAATGGATGGTAGCCTTTTCATTATGGAAGGTAGTCTATTGTCGAGATTTTTGTTACTCTAAGGGATGGTAGCCTTGTCCATATGGAAGGTAGTCTGTTGTCGAGATTTTTTTTATTCCAATGGATGGTAACGTTGTCATTAAAGAAGGTAATATATTGTCGAGTTTTTTGTCACTACAATGGATGGTAGCCTTGTCATTATGTAAGGTAGTCTGTTGTCGAGATTTTTGTTACTAGAATGGATTGTAGCCTTGTCGTTATGGAAGGTAGTTTGTTGTTTATATCTTTGTTACTCCAATGGATGGTAGCCTAGTCATTATGGAAGGTAGTTTGTGTACGAGATTTTTTTTACTTTAATGGATGGTAGCCTTGTCATTATGGAAGGTAGTCTGTTGTCGAGATTTTTTATACTCCAATAAATTGTAGCCTTGTAATTATGGAAGGTAGTCTCTTGTTGATATTTTGGTTACTCCAATGATGGTACCCTTGTCATTATGGAAGGTAGTCTGTTGCCGAGATTTTTTTTACTCCATTGCATGGTAGCCTTGTCATTATGGAAGGTAGTGTGTTGTCGATATTTTTGTTATTCCAATAGATGGTAGCCTTCTCATTATGGAAGGTAGTCTGTTGTCATGATTTTTGTTACTCCAATGGATGGTAGCCTTGCCATTATGGAAGGTAGTATGTTGTCGATATCTTTGTTACTCCAATGGATGGTAGCCTTGTCATTATAGAAGGTAGTCTATTGTCGAGATTTTTGTTACTCTAAGGGATGGTAGCCTTGTCATTAAAGAAGGTAGTCTATTGCCGAGATTTTTGTTACTCCATTGCATGTTAGCCTTGTCATTAAGGAAGGTAGTGTGTTGTCGATATTTTTGTTATTCCAATGGATGGTAGCCCTGTCATTATGGAAGGTAGTCTATTGTCGTGATTTTTGTTACTTCAATGGATGGTAGCCTTGTCATTATGGGAGGTGGTCTGTTGTCGAGATATTTGTTACTCTAATGGATGGTAGCCTTGCCATTATGGAACGTAGTCTGTTATCGAGATTTTTGTTATTCCAATGGATGGTAGCATTTTCATTATAGAAGGTAGTATATTATCGATATTTTTGTCACTACAATGGATGGTAGCCTTGTCATTATGGAAGGTAGTATGTTGTCGAGATTTTTGTTACTACAATGGATTGTAGCCTTGTCGTTATGGAAGGTAGTTTATTGTCGATATCTTTGTTAGTCCAATGGATGGTAGCCTAGTTATTATGGAAGGTAGTTTGTGTACGATATTTTAGTTACTTTAATGGATGGTAGCCTTGTCATTATGGAAGGTAGTCTATTGTCGAGATTTTTTATACTCGAATAGATTGTAGCCTTGTAATTATGGAAGGTAGTCTCTTGTTGATATTTTGGTTACTCCAATGATGGTACCCTTGTCATTATGGAAGGTAGTCTATAGCCGAGATTTTTGTTACTCCATTGCATGGTAGCCTAGTCATTATGGAAGGTAGTGTGTTGTCGATATTTTTGTTATTCCAATGGATGGTAGCCTTGTCATTATGGAAGGTAGTCTATTGTCGATATTTTTGTTACTCTAAGGGATGGTAGCCCTGTCCATATAGAAGGTATTCTGTTGTCGAGATTTTTGTTATTCCAATGGATGGTAGCGTTGTCATTATAGAAGGTAGTATATTGTCGAGATTTTTGTCACTATAATGGATGGTAGCCTTGTCATTATGTAAGGTAGTCTATTATCGAGATTTTTGTTACTAGAATGGATTGTAGCCTTGTTGTTATGGAAGGTTGTCTATTGTCTATATCTTTGTTACTGCAATGGATGGTAGCCTAGTCATTATGAAAGGTAGTTTGTGTACGAGATTTTAGTTACTTTAATGGATGGTAGCCTTGTCATTATGGAAGGTAGTCTGTTGTCGAGATTTTTTATACTCCAATAAATTGTAGCCTTGTAATTATGGAAGGTAGTCTCTTGTTGATATTTTGGTTACTCCAATAATGGTACCCTTGTCATTATGGAAGGTAGTCTATTGCTGAGATTTATGTTACTCCGTTGCATGGTAGCCTTGTCATTATGGAAGGTAGTGTGTTGTCGATATTTTTGTTATTCCAATGGATGGTAGCCTAGTCATTATGGAAGGTAGTCTGTTTTCGTGATTTTTGTTACTCCAATGGATGGTAGCCTTGTCATTATGGAAGGTAGTATGTTGTCGATATCTTTGTTACTCCAATGGATGGTAGCCTTGTCGTTATGGAAGATAGTCTGTTGTCGATATTTTTGTTACTCCAATGGATGGTAGCCTTATCCATATGGAAGGTAGTATGTTGTCGAGATTTTTGTTATTCCAATGGATGGTAGCTAAGTCATTATGGAAGGTAGTTTGTTGTCGATATTTTTGTTACTAGAATGGGTTGTAGCCTTGTCGTTATGGAAGGTAGTATGTTATTTATATCTTTGTTACTCCAATGGATGGTAGCCTAGTCATTATGGAAGGTAGTTTGTGTATGATATTTTTTTTATTCCAATGGATGGTAGCCTTGTCATTATGAAAGGAAGTTTATTGTCCTGATTTTTGTTACTCTAAGGGATGGTAGCCTTGTCATTATGGAAGGTAGTATGTTGTCGATATCTTTGTTACTCCAATGGATGGTATCCTTGTCATTATGGAAGGTAATCTGTTGTCCAGATTTTTGTTATTCTAAGGGATGGTATCCTTTTCATTATGGAACGTAGTCTGTTGTCGATATTTTTGTTATTCCAATGGATGGTAGCGTTGTCATTATAGAAGGTATTATATTATCGAGGTTTTTGTTGCTACAATGGATGGTAGCCTTGTCATTATTGAAGGTAGTCTGTTGTCAAGATTTTTGTTACTAAAATGGATTGTAGCCTTGTCGTTATGGAATGTAGTTTGTTGTCGATATCTTTTTTAGTCCAATGGATGGTAGCCTAGTCATTATGGAAGGTAGTTTGTGTACGAGATTTTAGTTACTTTAATGGATGGTAGCCTTGTCATTATGGAAGGTAGTCTGTTGTCGAGATTTTTTATACTCCAATAAATTATAGCCTTGTAATTATGGAAGGTAGTCTCTTGTTGATATTTTGGTTACTCCAATGATGGTACCCTTGTCATTATGGAAGGTAGTCTATTGCCGAGATTTTTGTTACTCCATTGCATGGTAGCCTTGTCATTATGCAAGGTAGTGAGTTGTCGATATTTTTGTTATTCCAATGGATGGTAGCCTTGTCATTATGGAAGGTAGTCTATTTTCGTGATTTTTGTTACTCCAATAGATGGTAGCCTTGTCATTATGGAAGGTAGTATGTTGTCGATATCTTTGTTACTCCAATGGATAGTATCCTTGTCATTATGGAAGGTAGTCTATTGTTGATATTTTTGTTACTCTAAGGGTTGGTAGCCTTGTCCATATGGAAGGTAGTCTGTTGTCGAGATTTTTGTTATTCCAATGGATGGTAGCGTTGTCATTATAGAAGATAGTATATTGTCGATATTTTTGTCACTACAATGGATGGTAGCCTTGTCATTATGTAAGGTAGTCTTTTGTCGAGATTTTTGTTACTAGAATGGATTGTAGCCTTGTTGTTATGGAAGGTAGTATGTTATCTATATCTTTGTTACTTCAATGGATGGTAGTCTAGTCATTATGGAAGGTAGTTTGTGTATGATATTTTTGTTATTCCAATGGATGGTAGCCTTGTCATTATGAAAGGAAGTCTATTGTCCTTATTTTTGTTACTCTAAGGGATGGTAGCCTTGTCATTATGGAAGGTAGTATGTTGTCGATATCTTTGTTACTCCAATGGATGGTAGCCTTGTCATTATGGAACATAGTCTGTTGTCGAGATTTTTGTTATTCCAATGGATGGTAGCGTTGTCATTATAGAAGGTAGTATATTATCGATATTTTTGTCACTACAATGGATGGTAGCCTTGTCATTATGGAAGGTAGTCTGTTGTCAAGATTTTTGTTACTACAATGGATTGTAGCCTTGTCGTTATGGAAGGTAGTTTGTTGTCGATATCTTTGTTAGTCTAAGGGATGGTAGCCTAGTCATTATGGAAGGTAGATTGTGTACGAGATTTTAGTTACTTTAATGGATGGTAGCCTTATCATTATGGAAGCTAGTCTGTTGTCGAGATTTTTTATACTCCAATAAATTGTAGCCTTGTAATTATGGAAGGTAGTCTCTTGTTGATATTTTGGTTACTCAAATGATGGTACCCTTGTTATTATGGAAGGTAGTCTATTGCCAAGATTTTTGTTACTCCATTGCATGGTAGCCTTGTCATTATGAAAGGTAGTGTGTTGTCGATATTTTTGTTATTCCAATGGATGGTAGCCTTGTCATTATGGAAGGTAGTCTGTTTTCGTGATTTTTGTTACTCCGATGGATGGTAGCCTTGTCATTATGGAAGGTAGTATGTTATCAATATCTTTGTTACTCCAATGGATGGTAGCTTGTCATTATGGAAGGTAGTATGTTGTCGATATCTTTGTTACTCCAATGGATGGTAGCCTTGTTATTATGGAAGGTAGTCTATTGTCCAGATTTGTGTTACTCTAAGGGATGGTAGCCTTGTCATTATGGAACGTAGTCTGTTGTCGAGATTTTTGTTATTCCAATGGATGGTAGCGTTGTCATTATAGAAGGTAGTATATTATCGATATTTTTGTCACTACAATGGATGGTAGCCTTGTCATTATGGAAGGTAGTCTGTTGTCAAGATTTTTGTTACTACAAGGATTTTAGCCTTATCGTTATGGAAGGTAGTTTGTTGTCGATATCTTTGTTAGTCTAAGGGATGGTAGCCTAGTCATTATGGAAGGTAGATTGTGTACGAGATTTTAGTTACTTTAATGGATGGTAGCCTTGTCATTATGGAAGGTAGTCTGTTGTCGAGATTTGTTATACTCCAATAAATTGTAGCCTTGTAATTATGGAAGGTAGTCTCTTGTTGATATTTTGGTTACTCAAATGATGGTACCCTTGTTATTATGGAAGGTAGTCTATTGCCAAGATTTTTGTTACTCCATTGCATGGTAGCCTTGTCATTATGGAAGGTAGTGTGTTGTCGATATTTTTGTTATTCCAATGGATGGTAGCCTTGTCATTATGGAAGGTAGTCTATTTTCGTGATTTTTGTTACTCCAATGGATGGTAGCCTTGTCATTATGGAAGGTAGTATGTTGTCGATATCTTTGTTACTCCAATGGATGGTAGCCTTGTCATTATGGAAGGTAGTCTATTGTCGATATTTTTGTTACTCTAATGGATGGTAGCCTTGTCCATATGGAAGGTAGTCTATTGTCGAGATTTTTGTTATTCCAATGGATGGTAGCGTTGTCATTATTTAAGGTAGTATATTGTCGAGATTTTTATCACTACAATGGATGGTAGCCTTGTTATTATGTAAGGTAGTCTGTTGTCGAGATTTTTGTTACTAGAATGGGCTGTAGCCTTGTCGTTATGTAAGGTAGTATGTTGTCTATATCTTTGTTACTCCAATGGATGGTAGCCTAGTCATTATGGAAGGTAGTTTGTGTACGATATTTTTGTTATTCCAATGGATGGTAGCCTTGTCATTATGAAAGGAAGTTTATTGACCTGATTTTTGTTACTTTAAGGGATGGTAGCCTTGTCATTATGGAAGGTAGTATGTTGTCGATATCTTTGTTACTCCAATGGATGGTAGCCTTGTCATTATGGAAGGTAGTCTGTTGTCCAGATTTTTGTTACTCGAAGGGATGGTAGCCTTTTCATTATGGAACGTAGTCTGTTGTCAAGATTTTTGTTATTCCAATGGATGGTAGCATTGTCATTATAGAAGGTAGTATATTATCGAGATTTTTGTCACTACAATGGACGGTAGCCTTGTCATTATTGAAGGTAGTCTATTGTCAAGATTTTTGTTACGACAATGGATTGTAGCCTTGTCGTTATGGAATGTAGTTTGTTGTCGATATCTTTGTTAGTCCAATGGATGGTAGCCTAGTCATTATGGAAGGTAGTTTGTGTACGATATTTTAGTTACTTTAATGGGTGGTAGCCTTGTCAATAAGGAAGGTAGTCTATTGTGGAGATTTTTTATACTCCAATAAATTATAGCCTTGTAATTGTGGAAGGTAGTCTCTTGTTGATATTTTGGTTACTCCAATGATGGTACGCTTGTCATTATGGAAGGTAGTCTATTGTCGAGATTCTTGTTACTCCATTGCATGGTAGCCTTGTCATTATGGAAGGTAGTGTGTTGTCGATATGTTTGTTATTCCAATGGATGATAGCCTTGTCATTATGGAAGGTAGTCTGTTGTCGTGATTTTTGTCACTCCAATGGATGGTAGCCTTGTCATTATGGAAGGTAGTATGTTGTCGATATCTTTGTTACTCCAATGGATGGTAGCCTTGTCATTATGGAAGGTAGTCTATTGTCGATATTTTTGTTACTCTAACGGATGGTAGCCTTATCCATATGGAAGGTAGTCTGTTGACGAGATTTTTGTTATTCCAATGGATGGTAGCGTTGTCATTATCGAAGGTAGTATATTGTCGAGATTTTTGTCACTACACTGGATGGTAGCCTTGTCATTATGTAAGGTAGTCTGTTATCGAGATTTTTGTTACTAGAATGGATTGTAGCCTTGTCGTTGTGGAAGGTAGTATGTTGTCTATATCTTTGTTACTCCAATGGATGGTAGCGTAGTCATTATGGAAGGTAGTTTGTGTATGATATTTTTGTTATTCCAATGGATGGTAGCCTTGTCATTATGAAAGGAAGTCTATTGTCCTGATTTTTGTTACTCTAAGGGATGGTAGCCTTGTCATTATGGAAGGTAGTATGTTGTCGATATCTTTGTTACTCCAATGGATGGTAGCATTGTCATTATGGAACGTAGTCTGTTGTCGAGATTTTTGTTATTCCAATGGATGGTAGCATTGTCATTATAGAAGGTAGTATATTTTCGATATTTTTGTCACTACAATGGATGGTAGCCTTGTCATTATGGAAGGTAGTCTGTTGTCAAGATTTTTGTTACTACAATGGATTGTAACCTTGTCGTTATGGAAGGTAGTTTGTTGTCGATATCTTTGTTAGTCTAAGGGATGGTAGCCTAGTCATTATGGAAGGTAGATTGTGTACGAGATTTTAGTTACTTTAATGGATGGTAGCCTTATCATTATGAAAGCTAGTCTGTTGTCGAGATTTATTATACTCCAATAAATTGTAGCCTTGTAATTATGGAAGGTAGTCTCTTGTTGATATTTTGGTTACTCAAATGATGGTACCCTTGATATTATGTAAGGTAGTCTATTGCCATGATTTTTGTTACTCCATTGCATGGTAGCCTTGTCATTATGAAAGGTAGTGTGTTGTCGATATTTTTGTTATTCCAATGGATGGTAGCCTTGTCATTATGGAAGGTAGTCTGTTTTCGTGATTTTTGTTACTCCGATGGATGGTAGCCTTGTCATTATGGAAGGTAGTATGTTATCAATATCTTTGTTACTCCAATGGATGGTAGCCTTGTCATTATGGAAGGTAGTATGTTGTCGATATCTTTGTTACTCCAATGGATGGTAGCCTTGTCATTGTGGAAGGTAGTCTATTGTCCAGATTTTTGTTACTCTAAGGGATGGTAGCCTTGTCATTATGGAACGTAGTCTGTTGTCGAGATTTTTGTTTTTCCAATGGATGGAAGCGTTGTCATTATAGAAGGTAGTATATTATCGATATTTTTGTCACTACAATGGATGGTAGCCTTGTCATTATGGAAGGTAGTCTGTTGTCAAGATTTTTGTTACTACAAGGATTTTAGCCTTATCGTTATGGAAGGTAGTTTGTTGTCGATATCTTTGTTAGTCTAAGGGATGGTAGCCTAGTCATTATGGAAGGTAGATTGTGTACGAGATTTTAGTTACTTTAATGGATGGTAGCCTTGTCATTATGGAAGGTAGTCTGTTGTCGAGATTTGTTATACTCCAATAAATTGTAGCCTTGTAATTATGGAAGGTAGTCTCTTGTTGATATTTTGGTTACTCAAATGATGGTACCCTTGTTATTATGGAAGGTAGTCTATTGCCAAGATTTTTGTTACTCCATTGCATGGTAGCCTTGTCATTATGGAAGGTAGTGTGTTGTCGATATTTTTGTTATTCCAATGGATGGTAGCCTTGTCATTATGGAAGGTAGTCTATTTTCGTGATTTTTGTTACTCCAATGGATGGTAGCCTTGTCATTATGGAAGGTAGTATGTTGTCGATATCTTTGTTACTCCAATGGATGGTAGCCTTGTCATTATGGAAGGTAGTCTATTGTCGATATTTTTGTTACTCTAATGGATGGTAGCCTTGTCCATATGGAAGGTAGTCTATTGTCGAGATTTTTGTTATTCCAATGGATGGTAGCGTTGTCATTATTTAAGGTAGTATATTGTCGAGATTTTTATCACTACAATGGATGGTAGCCTTGTTATTATGTAAGGTAGTCTGTTGTCGAGATTTTTGTTACTAGAATGGGCTGTAGCCTTGTCGTTATGTAAGGTAGTATGTTGTCTATATCTTTGTTACTCCAATGGATGGTAGCCTAGTCATTATGGAAGGTAGTTTGTGTACGATATTTTTGTTATTCCAATGGATGGTAGCCTTGTCATTATGAAAGGAAGTTTATTGACCTGATTTTTGTTACTTTAAGGGATGGTAGCCTTGTCATTATGGAAGGTAGTATGTTGTCGATATCTTTGTTACTCCAATGGATGGTAGCCTTGTCATTATGGAAGGTAGTCTGTTGTCCAGATTTTTGTTACTCGAAGGGATGGTAGCCTTTTCATTATGGAACGTAGTCTGTTGTCAAGATTTTTGTTATTCCAATGGATGGTAGCATTGTCATTATAGAAGGTAGTATATTATCGAGATTTTTGTCACTACAATGGACGGTAGCCTTGTCATTATTGAAGGTAGTCTATTGTCAAGATTTTTGTTACGACAATGGATTGTAGCCTTGTCGTTATGGAATGTAGTTTGTTGTCGATATCTTTGTTAGTCCAATGGATGGTAGCCTAGTCATTATGGAAGGTAGTTTGTGTACGATATTTTAGTTACTTTAATGGGTGGTAGCCTTGTCAATAAGGAAGGTAGTCTATTGTGGAGATTTTTTATACTCCAATAAATTATAGCCTTGTAATTGTGGAAGGTAGTCTCTTGTTGATATTTTGGTTACTCCAATGATGGTACGCTTGTCATTATGGAAGGTAGTCTATTGTCGAGATTCTTGTTACTCCATTGCATGGTAGCCTTGTCATTATGGAAGGTAGTGTGTTGTCGATATGTTTGTTATTCCAATGGATGATAGCCTTGTCATTATGGAAGGTAGTCTGTTGTCGTGATTTTTGTCACTCCAATGGATGGTAGCCTTGTCATTATGGAAGGTAGTATGTTGTCGATATCTTTGTTACTCCAATGGATGGTAGCCTTGTCATTATGGAAGGTAGTCTATTGTCGATATTTTTGTTACTCTAACGGATGGTAGCCTTATCCATATGGAAGGTAGTCTGTTGACGAGATTTTTGTTATTCCAATGGATGGTAGCGTTGTCATTATCGAAGGTAGTATATTGTCGAGATTTTTGTCACTACACTGGATGGTAGCCTTGTCATTATGTAAGGTAGTCTGTTATCGAGATTTTTGTTACTAGAATGGATTGTAGCCTTGTCGTTGTGGAAGGTAGTATGTTGTCTATATCTTTGTTACTCCAATGGATGGTAGCGTAGTCATTATGGAAGGTAGTTTGTGTATGATATTTTTGTTATTCCAATGGATGGTAGCCTTGTCATTATGAAAGGAAGTCTATTGTCCTGATTTTTGTTACTCTAAGGGATGGTAGCCTTGTCATTATGGAAGGTAGTATGTTGTCGATATCTTTGTTACTCCAATGGATGGTAGCATTGTCATTATGGAACGTAGTCTGTTGTCGAGATTTTTGTTATTCCAATGGATGGTAGCATTGTCATTATAGAAGGTAGTATATTTTCGATATTTTTGTCACTACAATGGATGGTAGCCTTGTCATTATGGAAGGTAGTCTGTTGTCAAGATTTTTGTTACTACAATGGATTGTAACCTTGTCGTTATGGAAGGTAGTTTGTTGTCGATATCTTTGTTAGTCTAAGGGATGGTAGCCTAGTCATTATGGAAGGTAGATTGTGTACGAGATTTTAGTTACTTTAATGGATGGTAGCCTTATCATTATGAAAGCTAGTCTGTTGTCGAGATTTATTATACTCCAATAAATTGTAGCCTTGTAATTATGGAAGGTAGTCTCTTGTTGATATTTTGGTTACTCAAATGATGGTACCCTTGATATTATGTAAGGTAGTCTATTGCCATGATTTTTGTTACTCCATTGCATGGTAGCCTTGTCATTATGAAAGGTAGTGTGTTGTCGATATTTTTGTTATTCCAATGGATGGTAGCCTTGTCATTATGGAAGGTAGTCTGTTTTCGTGATTTTTGTTACTCCGATGGATGGTAGCCTTGTCATTATGGAAGGTAGTATGTTATCAATATCTTTGTTACTCCAATGGATGGTAGCCTTGTCATTATGGAAGGTAGTATGTTGTCGATATCTTTGTTACTCCAATGGATGGTAGCCTTGTCATTGTGGAAGGTAGTCTATTGTCCAGATTTTTGTTACTCTAAGGGATGGTAGCCTTGTCATTATGGAACGTAGTCTGTTGTCGAGATTTTTGTTTTTCCAATGGATGGAAGCGTTGTCATTATAGAAGGTAGTATATTATCGATATTTTTGTCACTACAATGGATGGTAGCCTTGTCATTATGGAAGGTAGTCTGTTGTCAAGATTTTTGTTACTACAAGGATTTTAGCCTTATCGTTATGGAAGGTAGTTTGTTGTCGATATCTTTGTTAGTCTAAGGGATGGTAGCCTAGTCATTATGGAAGGTAGTTTGTGTATGATATTTTTGTTATTCCAATGGATGGTAGCCTTGTCATTATGGAAGGTAGTCTGTTGTCGAGATTTTTGTTACTCTAAGGGATGGTAGCCTTGTCATTATGGAAGGTAGAATGTTGTCGATATCTTTGTTACTCTAATGGATTGTAGCCTTGTCATTATGGAAGGTAGTCCATTGTCCAGATTTTTGTTACTCTAAGGGATGGTAGCCTTGTCATTATGCAACGTAGTCTGTTGTCGAGATTTTTGTTATTCCAATGGATGGTAGAGTTGTCATTATAGAAGGTAGTATATTATCGAGATTTTTTTCACTACAATGGATGGTAGCCTTGTCATTATGGAAGGTAGTCTGTTGTCGAGATTTTTGTTACTACAATGAATTGTAGCCTTGTCGTTATGGAATGTAGTTTGTTGTCGATATCTTTGTTAGTCTAATGGATGGTAGCCAAGTCATTATGGAAGGTAGTTTGTGTACGAGATTTTAGTTACTTTAATGAATGGTAGCCTTGTCATTATGGAAGGTAGTCTGTTGTCGAGATTTTTTATACTCCAATAAATTGTAGCCTTGTAATTATGGAAGGTAGTCTCTTGTTGATATTTTGGTTACTCCAATGATGGTACCCTTGTCATTATGGAAGGTAGTCTATTGCCGAGATTTTTGTTACTCCATTGCATGGTAGCCTTGTCATTATGGAAGGTAGTGTGTCGTCGATATGTTTGTTATTCCAATGGATGATAGCCTTGTCATTATGGAAGGTAGTCTGTTGTCGTGATTTTTGTCACTCCAATGAATGGTAGCCTTGTCATTATGGAAGGTAGTATGTTGTCGATATCTTTGTTACTCAAATGGATGGTAGCCTTGTCATTATGGAAGGTAGTCTATTGTCGAGATTTTTGTTTCTCTAACAGATGGTAGCCTTATCCATATGGAAGGTAGTCTCTTGACGAGATTTTTGTTATTCCAATGGATGGTAGCGTTGTCATTATAGAAGGTAGTATATTGTCGAGATTTTTTTCACTACAATAGATGGTAGCCTTGTCATTATGTAAGGTAGTATGTTGTCGAGGATTTTGTTACTAGAATGGATTGTAGCCTTGTCGTTATGGAAGGTAGTATGTTGTTTATATCTTTGTTACTCCAATGGATGGTAGCCTAGTCATTATGGAAGGTAGTTTGTGTATGATATTTTTGTTATTCCAATTGATGGTAGCGTTGTCATTATAGAAGGTAGTATATTGTCGAGGTTTTTGTCACTACAATGGATGGTAGCCTTGTCATTATGTAAGGTAGTATGTTGTCGAGGATTTTGTTACTAGAATGGACTATAGCCTTGTCGTTATGGAAGGTAGTATGTTGTTTATATCTTTGTTACTCCAATGGATGGTAGCCTAGTCATTATGGAAGGTAGTTTGTGTATGATATTTTTGTTATTCCAATGGATGGTAGCCTTGTCAATATGAAAGGAAGTCTATTGTCCTGATTTTTGTTACTCTAAGGGATGGTAGCCTTGTCATTATGGAAGGTAGAATGTTGTCGATATCTTTGTTACTCTAATGGATTGTAGCCTTGTCATTATGGAAGGTAGTCCGTTGTCCATATTTTTGTTACTCTAAGGGATGGTAGCCTTGTCATTATGCAACGTAGTTTGTTGTCGAGATTTTTGTTATTCCAATGGATGGTAGAGTTGTCATTATAGAAGGTAGTATATTATCGAGATTTTTTTCACTACAATGGATGGTAGCCTTGTCATTATGGAAGGTAGTCTGTTGTCGAGATTTTTGTTACTACAATGAATTGTAGCCTTGTCGTTATGGAATGTAGTTTGTTGTCGATATCTTTGTTAGTCTAATGGATGGTAGCCAAGTCATTATGGAAGGTAGTTTGTGTACGAGATTTTAGTTACTTTAATGAATGGTAGCCTTGTCATTATGGAAGGTAGTCTGTTGTCGAGATTTTTTATACTCCAATAAATTGTAGCCTTGTAATTATGGAAGGTAGTCTCTTGTTGATATTTTGGTTACTCCAATGATGGTACCCTTGTCATTATGGAAGGTAGTCTATTGCCGAGATTTTTGTTACTCCATTGCATGGTAGCCTTGTCATTATGGAAGGTAGTGTGTCGTCGATATGTTTGTTATTCCAATGGATGATAGCCTTGTCATTATGGAAGGTAGTCTGTTGTCGTGATTTTTGTCACTCCAATGAATGGTAGCCTTGTCATTATGGAAGGTAGTATGTTGTCGATATCTTTGTTACTCAAATGGATGGTAGCCTTGTCATTATGGAAGGTAGTCTATTGTCGAGATTTTTGTTGCTCTAACAGATGGTAGCCTTATCCATATGGAAGGTAGTCTCTTGACGAGATTTTTGTTATTCCAATGGATGGTAGCGTTGTCATTATAGAAGGTAGTATATTGTCGAGATTTTTGTCACTACAATAGATGGTAGCCTTGTCATTATGTAAGGTAGTATGTTGTCGAGGATTTTGTTACTAGAATGGATTGTAGCCTTGTTGTTATGGAAGGTAGTATGTTGTTTATATCTTTGTTACTCCAATGGATGGTAGCCTAGTCATTATGGAAGGTAGTTTGTGTATGATATTTTTGTTATTCCAATGGATGGTAGCCTTGTCAATATGAAAGGAAGTCTACTGTCCTGATTTTTGTTACTCTAAGGGATTGTAGCCTTGTCATTATGGAAGGTAGAATGTTGTCGATATCTTTGTTACTCTAATGGATTGTAGCCTTGTCATTATGGAAGGTAGTCCGTTGTCCAAATTTTTGTTACTCTAAGGGATGGTAGCCTTGTCATTATGGAACGTAGTCTGTTGTCAAAATTTTTGTTATTCCAATGGATGGTAGCGTTGTCATTATAGAAGGTAGTATATTATCGAGATTTTTGTCACTATAATGGATGGTAGCCTTGTCATTATGGAAGGTAGTCTGTTGTCGAGATTTTTGTTACTACAATGAATTGTAGCCTTGTCGTTATGGAATGTAGTGTGTTGTCGATATCTTTGTTCGTCCAATGGATGGTAGCCTAGTAATTATGGAAGGTAGTTTGTGTACGAGATTTTAGTTACTTTAATTGATGGTAGCCTTATCATTATGGAAGGAAGTTTGTTGTCGAGATTTTTTATACTCCAATAAATTGTAGCCTTGTAATTATGGAAGGTAGTCTCTTGTTGATATTTTGGTTACTCCAATGATGGTACCCTTGTCATTATGGAAGGTAGTCTATTGCCCAGATTTTTGTTACTCCATTGCGTGGTAGCCTTGTCATTATGGAAGGTAGTGTGTCGTCGATATGTTTGTTATTACAATGGATGATAGCCTTGTCATTATGGAAGGTAGTCTATTGCCGTGATTTTTGTCACTCCAATGGATGGTAGCCTTTACATTATGGAAGGTAGTATGTTGTCGATATCTTTGTTACTCCAATGGATGGTAGCCTTGTCATTATGGAAGGTAGTCTATTGTCGTTATTTTTGTTACTCTAATGGATGGTAGCCTTATCCATATGGAAGGTAGTCTGTTGACGAGATTTTTTTTATTCCAATGGATGGTAGCGTTGTCATTATAGAAGGTAGTATATTGTCGAGATTTTTGTCACTACAATGGATGGTAGCCTTGTCATTATGTAAGGTAGTCTGTTGGCGAGATTTTTGTTACTAGAATGGATTGTAGCCTTGTCGTTAAGGAAGGTAGTATGTTGTCTATATCTTTGTTACTCCAATGGATCGTAGCGTAGTCATTATGGAAGGTAGTTTGTGTACGATATTTTTGTTATTCCAATGGATGGTAGCCTTGTCATTATAAAAGGAAGTCTATTGTCCTGATTTTTGTTACTCTAAGGGATGGTAGCCTTGTCATTATGGAAGGTAGTAGGTTGTCGATATCTTTGTTACTCTAATGGATGGTAGCCTTGTCATTATGGAAGGTAGTCTGTTGTCCAGATTTTTGTTACTCTAAGCGATGGTAGCCTTGTCATTATGGAACGTAGTCTGTTGTCGAGATTTTTGTTATTCCAATTGATGGTAGCGTTGTCATTATAGAAGGTAGTATATTATCGAGATTTTTGTCACTACAATGGTTGGTAGCCTTGTCATCATGGAAGGTAGTTTGTTGTCTAGATTTTTTATACTCCAATAAATTGTACCCTTTTAATTATGGAAGGTAGTCTCTTGTTGATATTTTGGTTACTCCAATGATGGTACCCTTGTTATTATGGAAGGTAGTCTATTGCTGAGATTTTTGTTACTCCCTTGCATGGTAGCCTTGTCATTATGCAAGGTAGTGTGTTGTCGGTATTTTTGTTATTCCAATGTATGGTAGCCTTGTCATTATGGAAGGTAGTCTGTTTTCGTGATTTTTGTTACTCCAATGGATGGTAGCCTTGTCATTATGGAAGGTAGTATGTTGTCGATATCTTTGTTACTCCAATGGATGGTAGCCTTGTCATTATGGAAGGTAGTCTATTGTTGATATTTTTGTTACTCTAAGGGTTGGTAGCCTTGTCCATATGGAAGGTAGTTTGTTGTCGAGATTTTTGTTATTCCAATGGATGGTAGCGTTGTCATTATAGAAGGTAGTATATTGTCGAGATTTTTGTCACTACAATGGATGGTAGCCTTGTCATTATGTAAGGTAGTCTTTTGTCGAGATTTTTGTTACTAGAATGGATTGTAGCCTTGTCGTTATGGAAGGTAGTATGTTGTCTATATCTTTGTTACTCCAATGGATGGTAGCCTAGTCATTATGGAAGGTAGTTTGTGTATGATATTTTTGTTATTCCAATGGATGGTAGCCTTAGCATTATGAAAGGAAGTCTATTGTCCTGATTTTTGTTACTCTAAGGTATGGTAGCCTTGTCATTATGGAAGGTAGTCTATTGTCGATATTTTTGTTACTCTAACAGATGGTAGCCTTATCCAAATTGAAGGTAGTCTGTTGACGAGATTTTTGTTATTCCAATGGATGGTAGCGTTGTCATTATAGAAGGTAGTATATTGTCGAGATTTTTGTTATTCCAATGGATGGTAGTGTTGTCATTATCGAAGGTAGTATATTGTCGAGATTTTTGTCACTACAATGGATGGTAGCCTTGTCATTATGTAAGGTAGTCTGTTGTCTTGATTTTTGTTACTAGAATGGATTGTAGCCTTGTCGTTATGGAAGGTAGTATGTTGCCTATATCTTTGTTACTCCAATGGATGGTAGCCTAGTCATTATGGAAGTTAGTTTGTGTACGATATTTTTGTTATTCCAATGAATGGTAGCCTTGTCATAATGAAAGGATGTCTATTGTCATGATTTTTGTTACTCTAAGGGATGGTAGCCTTGTCATTATGGAAGGTAGTATATTGTCGATATCTTTGTTACTCCAATGGATGGTAGCCTTGTCATTATGGAATGTAGTCTGTTGTCCAGATTTTTGTTACTCTAAGGGGTGGTAGCCTTGTCATTATGGAACGTAGTCTGTTGTTGAGATTTTTGTTATTCCAATTGATGGTAGCGTTGTCATTATAGAAGGTAGTATATTATCGAGATTTTTGTCACTACAATGGTTGGTAGCCTTGTCATCATGGAAGGTAGTTTGTTGTCTAGATTTTTTATACTCCAATAAATTGTACCCTTTTAATTATGGAAGGTAGTCTCTTGTTGATATTTTGGTTACTCCAATGATGGTACCCTTGTTATTATGGAAGGTAGTCTATTGCTGAGATTTTTGTTACTCCCTTGCATGGTAGCCTTGTCATTATGCAAGGTAGTGTGTTGTCGGTAGTTTTGTTATTCCAATGTATGGTAGCCTTGTCATTATGGAAGGTAGTCTGTTTTCGTGATTTTTGTTACTCCAATGGATGGTAGCCTTGTCATTATGGAAGGTAGTATGTTGTCGATATCTTTGTTACTCCAATGGATGGTAGCCTTGTCATTATGGAAGGTAGTCTATTGTTGATATTTTTGTTACTCTAAGGGTTGGTAGCCTTGTCCATATGGAAGGTAGTTTGTTGTCGAGATTTTTGTTATTCCAATGGATGGTAGCGTTGTCATTATAGAAGGTAGTATATTGTCGAGATTTTTGTCACTACAATGGATGGTAGCCTTGTCATTATGTAAGGTAGTCTTTTGTCGAGATTTTTGTTACTAGAATGGATTGTAGCCTTGTCGTTATGGAAGGTAGTATGTTGTCTATATCTTTGTTACTCCAATGGATGGTAGCCTAGTCATTATGGAAGGTAGTTTGTGTATGATATTTTTGTTATTCCAATGGATGGTAGCCTTAGCATTATGAAAGGAAGTCTATTGTCCTGATTTTTGTTACTCTAAGGTATGGTAGCCTTGTCATTATGGAAGGTAGTCTATTGTCGATATTTTTTTTACTCTAACGGATGGTAGCCTTATCCAAATTGAAGGTAGTCTGTTGACGAGATTTTTGTTATTCCAATGGATGGTAGCGTTGTCATTATAGAAGGTAGTATATTGTCGAGATTTTTGTTATTCCAATGGATGGTAGTGTTGTCATTATCGAAGGTAGTATATTGTCGAGATTTTTGTCACTACAATGGATGGTAGCCTTGTCATTATGTAAGGTAGTCTGTTGTCTTGATTTTTGTTACTAGAATGGATTGTAGCCTTGTCGTTATGGAAGGTAGTATGTTGCCTATATCTTTGTTACTCCAATGGATGGTAGCCTAGTCATTATGGAAGTTAGTTTGTGTACGATATTTTTGTTATTCCAATGAATGGTAGCCTTGTCATAATGAAAGGATGTCTATTGTCATGATTTTTGTTACTCTAAGGGATGGTAGCCTTGTCATTATGGAAGGTAGTATATTGTCGATATCTTTGTTACTCCAATGGATGGTAGCCTTGTCATTATGGAATGTAGTCTGTTGTCCAGATTTTTGTTACTCTAAGGGGTGGTAGCCTTGTCATTATGGAACGTAGTCTGTTGTTGAGATTTTTGTTATTCCAATTGATGGTAGCGTTGTCATTATAGAAGGTAGTATATTATCGAGATTTTTGTCACTACAATGGTTGGTAGCCTTGTCATCATGGAAGGTAGTTTGTTGTCTAGATTTTTTATACTCCAATAAATTGTACCCTTTTAATTATGGAAGGTAGTCTCTTGTTGATATTTTGGTTACTCCAATGATGGTACCCTTGTTATTATGGAAGGTAGTCTATTGCTGAGATTTTTGTTACTCCCTTGCATGGTAGCCTTGTCATTATGCAAGGTAGTGTGTTGTCGGTAGTTTTGTTATTCCAATGTATGGTAGCCTTGTCATTATGGAAGGTAGTCTGTTTTCGTGATTTTTGTTACTCCAATGGATGGTAGCCTTGTCATTATGGAAGGTAGTATGTTGTCGATATCTTTGTTACTCCAATGGATGGTAGCCTTGTCATTATGGAAGGTAGTCTATTGTTGATATTTTTGTTACTCTAAGGGTTGGTAGCCTTGTCCATATGGAAGGTAGTTTGTTGTCGAGATTTTTGTTATTCCAATGGATGGTAGCGTTGTCATTATAGAAGGTAGTATATTGTCGAGATTTTTGTCACTACAATGGATGGTAGCCTTGTCATTATGTAAGGTAGTCTTTTGTCGAGATTTTTGTTACTAGAATGGATTGTAGCCTTGTCGTTATGGAAGGTAGTATGTTGTCTATATCTTTGTTACTCCAATGGATGGTAGCCTAGTCATTATGGAAGGTAGTTTGTGTATGATATTTTTGTTATTCCAATGGATGGTAGCCTTAGCATTATGAAAGGAAGTCTATTGTCCTGATTTTTGTTACTCTAAGGTATGGTAGCCTTGTCATTATGGAAGGTAGTCTATTGTCGATATTTTTGTTACTCTAACGGATGGTAGCCTTATCCAAATTGAAGGTAGTCTGTTGACGAGATTTTTGTTATTCCAATGGATGGTAGCGTTGTCATTATAGAAGGTAGTATATTGTCGAGATTTTTGTTATTCCAATGGATGGTAGTGTTGTCATTATCGAAGGTAGTATATTGTCGAGATTTTTGTCACTACAATGGATGGTAGCCTTGTCATTATGTAAGGTAGTCTGTTGTCTTGATTTTTGTTACTAGAATGGATTGTAGCCTTGTCGTTATGGAAGGTAGTATGTTGCCTATATCTTTGTTACTCCAATGGATGGTAGCCTAGTCATTATGGAAGTTAGTTTGTGTACGATATTTTTGTTATTCCAATGAATGGTAGCCTTGTCATAATGAAAGGATGTCTATTGTCATAATTTTTGTTACTCTAAGGGATGGTAGCCTTGTCATTATGGAAGGTAGTATATTGTCGATATCTTTGTTACTCCAATGGATGGTAGCCTTGTCATTATGGAATGTAGTCTGTTGTCCAGATTTTTGTTACTCTAAGGGGTGGTAGCCTTGTCATTATGGAACATAGTCTGTTGTCGAGATTTTTGTTATTCCAATGGATGGTAGCGTTGTCATTATAGAAAGTAGTATATTATCGAGATTTTTGTCACTATAATGGATGGTAGCCTTGTCATTATGGAAGGTAGTCTGTTGTCAAGATTTTTTTACTACAATGGATTGTAGCCTTGTCGTTATGGAAGGTAGTTTGTTGCCGATATCTTTGTTAGTCCAAGGATGGTAGCCAAGTCATTATGGAAGGTAGTTTGTGTACGAGATTTTAGTTACTTTAATGAATGGTAGCCTTGTCATTATGGAAGGTAGTCTGTTGTCGAGATTTTTTATACTCCAATAAATTGTAGCCTTGTAATTATGGAAGGTAGTCTCTTGTTGATATTTTGGTTACTCCAATGATGGTACCCTTATCATTATGGAAGGTAGTCTATTGCCGAGATTTTTTTTACTCCATAGCATGGTAGCCTTGTCATTATGGAAGGTAGTGTGTCGTCGATATGTTTGTTATTACAATTGATGATAGCCTTGTCATTATGGAAGGTAGTCTGTTGTCGTGATTTTTGTTACTCCAATGGATGGTAGCCTTGTCATTATGGAAGGTAGTATGTTGTCGATATCTTTGTTACTGCAATGGATGGTAGCCTTGTCATTATGGAAGGTAGTCTATTGTCGATATTTTTGTTACTCTAACGGATGGTAGTCTTATCCATATGGAAGGTAGTCTGTTGACGAGATTTTTGTTATTCCAATGGATGGTAGCGTTGTCATTATAGAAGGTAGTATATTGTCGAGATTTTTGTCACTACAATGGATGGTAGCCTTGTCATTATGTAAGGTAGTCTGTTGTCGAGATTTTTGTTACTAGAATGGATTGTAGCCTTGTCGTTATGGAAGGTAGTATGTTGTCTATATCTTTGTTACTCCAATGGATGGTAGCCTAGTCATTATGGAAGGTAGTTTGTGTATGATATTTTTGTTATTCCAATGGATGGTAGCCTTGTCATTATGAAAGGAAGTGTATTGTCCTGATTTTTGTTACTCTAAGGGATGGTAGCCTTGTCATTATGGAAGGTAGAATGTTGTCGATATCTTTGTTACTCTAATGGATTGTAGCCTTGTCATTATGGAAGGTAGTCCGTTGTGCAGATTTTTGTTACTCTAAGGGATGGTAGCCTTGTCATTATGGAACATAGTCTGTTGTCGAGATTTTTGTTATTCCAATGGATGGTAGCGTTGTCATTATAGAAGGTAGTATATTATCGAGATTTTTTTCACTACAATGGATGGTAGCCTTGTCATTATGGAAGGTAGTCTGTTGTCGAGATTTTTGTTACTACAATGAATTTTAGCCTTGTCGTTATGGAATGTAGTTTGTTGTCGATATCTTTGTTAGTTCAATGGATGGTAGCCAAGTCATTATGGAAGGTAGTTTGTGTACGAGATTTTAGTTACTTTAATGAATGGTAGCCTTGTCATTATGGAAGGTAGACTGTTGTCGAGATTTTTTATACTCCAATAAATTGTAGCCTTGTAATTATGGAAGGTAGTCTCTTGTTGATATTTAGGTTACTCCAATGATGGTACCCTTGTCATTATGGAAGGTAGTCTATTGCCGAGATTTTTGTTACTCCATTGCATGGTAGCCTTGTCATTATGGAAGGTAGTGTGTCGTCGATATGTTTGTTATTCCAATGGATGATAGCCTTGTCATTATGGAAGATAGTCTGTTGTCGTGATTTTTGTCACTCCAATGAATGGTAGCCTTGTCATTATGGAAGGTAGTATGTTGTTGATATCTTTGTTACTCCAATGGATGGTAGCCTTGTCATTATGGAAGGTAGTCTATTGTCGAGATTTTTGTTACTCTAACAGATGGTAGCCTTATCCATATGGAAGGTAGTCTATTGAGGAGATTTTTGTTATTCCAATGGATGGTAGCGTTGTCATTATAGAAGGTAGTATATTGTCGAGATTTTTGTCACTACAATGGATGGTAGCCTTGTCATTATGTAAGGTAGTATGTTGTCGAGGATTTTGTTACTAGAATGGATTGTAGCCTTGTCGTTATGGAAGGTAGTATGTTGTTTATATCTTTGTTACTCCAATGGATGGTAGCCTAGTCATTATGGAAGGTAGTTTGTGTATGATATTTTTGTTATTCCAATGGATGGTAGCCTTGTCATTATGAAAGGAAGTCTATTGTCCTGATTTTTGTTACTCTAAGGGATGGTAGCCTTGTCATTATGGAAGGTAGAATGTTGTCGATATCTTTGTTACTCTAATGGATTGTAGCCTTGTCATTATGGAAGGTAGTCCGTTGTCCAGATTTTTGTTACTCTAAGGGATGGTAGCCTTGTCATTATGGAACGTACTCTGTTGTCAAAATTTGTGTTATTCCAATGGATGGTAGCGTTGTCATTATAGTAGGTAGTATATTATCGAGATTTTTGTCACTACAATGGATGGTAGCCTTGTCATTATGGAAGGTAGTCTGTTGTCGAGATTTTTGTTACTACAATGAATTGTAGCCTTGTCGTTATGGAATGTAGTTTGTTGTCGATATCTTTGTTCGTCCAATGGATGGTAGCCTAGTCATTATGGAAGGTAGTTTGTGTACGAGATTTTAGTTACTTTAATTGATGGTAGCCTTATCATTATGGAAGGAAGTTTGTTGTCGAGATTTTTTATACTCCAATAAATTGTAGCCTTGTAATTATGGAAGGTAGTCTGTTGTTGATATTTTGGTTACTCCAATGATGATACCCTTGTCATTATGGAAGGTAGTCTATTGCCGAGATTTTTGTTACTCCATTGCATGGTAGCCTTGTCATTATGGAAGGTAGTGTGTTGTCGATATGTTTGTTATTACAATGGATGATAGCCTTGTCATTATGGAAGGTAGTCTATTGCCGTGATTTTTGTTACTCCAATGGATGGTAGCCTTTTCATTATGGAAGGTAGTATGTTGTCGATATCTTTGTAATTCCAATGGATGGTAGCCTTGTCATTATGGAAGGTAGTCTGTTGTCCAGATTTTTGTTACTCTAAGGGATGGTAGCCTTATCCATATGGAAGGTAGTCTGTTGACGAGATTTTTGTTATTCCAATGGATGGTAGCGTTGTCATTATAGAAGGTAGTATATTGTCGAGATTTTTGTCACTACAATGGATGGTAGCCTTGTCATTATGTAAGGTAGTCTGTTGTCGAGATTTTTGTTACTAGAATGGATTGTAGAATTGTCGTTATGGAAGGTAGTATGTTGTCTATATCTTTGTTACTCCAATGGATGGTAGCCTAGTCATTATGGAAGGTAGTTTGTGTACGATATTTTTGTTATTCCAATGGATGGTAGCCTTGTCATTATGAAAGGAAGTCTATTGTCCTGATTTTTGTTACTCTAAGGGATGGTAGCCTTGTCATTATGGAAGTTAGTATGTTATCGATATCTTTGTTAATCCAATGGATGGTAGCCTTGTCATTATGGAAGGTAGTCTGGTGTCCAGATTTTTTTTACTCTAAGGGATGGTAGCCTTGTCATTATGGAACGTAGTCTGTTGTCGAGATTTTTGTTATTCCAATGGATGGTAGCATTGTCATAATAGAAGGTAGTATATTATCGAGATTTTTGTCACTACAATGGATGGTAGCCTTGTCATTATGGAAGGTAGTTTGTTGTCAAGATTTTTTTTACTACAATGGATTGTAGCCTTGTCGTTATGGAAGGTAGTTTGTTGTCGATATCTTTGTTAGTCCAATGGATGGTAGCCAAGTCATTATGGAAGGTAGTTTGTGTACGAGATTTTAGTTACTTTAATGAATGGTCGCCTTGTCATTATGGAAGGTAGTATGTTGTCGAGATTTTTTATACTCCAATTAATTGTAGCCTTTTAAGTATGGAAGGTAGTCTCTTGTTGATATTTTGGTTACTCCAATGATGGTACCCTTGTCATTATGGAAGTTAGTCTATTGCCGAGATTTTTGTTACTCCATTGCATGGTAGCCTTGTCATTATGGAAGGCAGTGTGTCGTCGATATGTTTGTTATTCCAATGGATGATAGCCTTGTCATTATGGAAGGTAGTCTGTTGTCGTGATTTTTGGCACTCCAATGGATGGTAGCCTTGTCATTATGGAAGGTAGTATGTTGTCAATATCTTTGTTACTCCAATGGATGGTAGCCTTGTCATTATGGAAGGTAGTCTATTGTCGAGATTTTTGTTACTCTAACGGATGGTAGCCTTATCCATATGGAAGGTAGTCTATTGACGAGATTTTTGTTATTCCAATGGATGGTAGCGTTGTCATTATAGAAGGTAGTATATTGTCGAGATTTTTGTCACTACAATGGATGGTAGCATTGTCATTATGTAAGGTAGTATGTTGTCGAGATTTTTGTTACTAGAATGGATTGTAGCCTTGTCGTTATGGAAGGTGGTCTGTTGTCTATATCTTTGTTACTCCAATAGATGGTAGCCTAGTCATTATGGAAGGTAGTCTGTTGTCGAGATTTTTGTTACTACAATGGATTGTAGCCTTGTCGTTATGGAATGTAGTCTGTTGTCGATATCTTTGTTACTCTAATGGATGGTAGCCTAGTAATTATGGAAGGTAGTTTTTGTATGATATTTTTGTTATTCCAATGGATGGTAGCCTTATCATTATGAAAGGTAGTCTATTGTCGTGATTTTTGTTAATCTAAGGGATGGTAGCCTTGTCATTATGGAACGTATTCTGTTGTCGAGATTTTTGTAATTATAATGGATGGTAGCGTTTTCATTATAGAAGGTAGTATATTATCGAGATTTTTGTCACTACAATGGATGGTAGCCTTGTCATTATGTAAGGTAGTCTGTTGTCGAGATTTTTGTTACTACAATGGATTGTAGCCTTGTCGTTATGGAATGTAGTCTGTTGTCGATATCTTTGTTACTCTAATGGATGGTAGCCTAGTAATTATGGAAGGTAGTTTTTGTATGATATTTTTGTTATTCCAATGGATGGTAGCCTTATCATTATGAAAGGTAGTCTATTGTCGTGATTTTTGTTAATCTAAGGGATGGTAGCCTTGTCATTTGGGAAGGTAGTATGTTGTCGATATCTTTGTTACTCCAATAGATGGTAGCCTTGTCATTATGGAAGGTAGTCTGTTGTCCAGATTTTTGTTACTCTAAGGGATGGTAGCCTTGTCTTTATGGAATGTAGTCTGTTGTCGAGATTTTTGTTATTCCAATGGATGGTAGCGTTGTCATTATAGAAGGTAGTATATTATCGATATTTTTGTCACTACAATGGATGGTAGCCTTGTCATTATGGGATGTAGTATGTTGTCGATATTTTTTTTACCTCAATGGATTGTAGCCTTGTCGTTATCGAAGGTAGTCTGTTGTCGATATCTTTGTTACTCCAATGGATGGTAGCGTAGTCATTATGGAAGGTAGTTTGTGTACGAAATGTTAGTTACTCCAATGGATGGTAGCCTTGTCATTATGGAAGGTAGTCTGTTGTCGATGTTTTTTATACTCGAATGAATTGTAGCCTTGTAATTATGGAAGGTAGTCTCTTCTTGATATTTTGGTTACTCCAATGATAGTACCCTTGTCATTATGGAAGGTAGTCTATTGCCGAGATTTTTGTTACTCCATTGCATGGTAGCCTTGTCATTATGGAAGGTAGTGTGTTGTTGATATTTTTTTATTCCAATGTATGGTAGCCTTGTCATTATGGAAGGTAGTCTGTTGTCGTGATTTTTGTTACTCCAATGGATGGTAGCCTTGTCATTATGGAAGGTAGTATGTTGTCGATATCTTTGTTACTCTAATGGATGGTAGCCTTGTCATTATGGAACATAGTCTGTTGTCGAGATTTTTGTTATTCCAATGGATGGTAGCATTGTCATTATAGAAGGTAGTTTATTATCGATATTTTTGTCACTACAATGGATGATAGCCTTGTCATTATGTAAGGTAGTCTATTGTCTAGATTTTTGTTACTAGAATGGATTGTAGCCTTGTAATTATGGAAGGTAGTATGTTGTCGATATCTTTGTTACTCCAATGGATGGTAGCCTAGTCATTATGGAAGGTAGTTTGTGTATGATATTTTTGTTATTCTAATGGATGGTAGCCTTGTCATTATGAAAGGTAGTCTATTGTCTTGATTTTTGTTACTCTGAGGGATTGTAGCCTTGTCATTATTGAAGGTAGTATGTTGTCGATATCTTTGTTACTCCAATGGATGGTAGCCTTGTCATTATGGAAGGTAGTTTGTTGTCGAGATTTTTGTTACTCTAAGTGATGGTAGCCTTGTCATTATGGAACGTAGTTTGTTGTCGAGATGTTTATTATTCCAATAGATGGTAGCATTGTCATTATAGAAGGTAATATATTATCGATATTTTTGTCACTACAATGGATGGTAGCCTTGTCATTATGGAAGGTAGTCTGTTGTCGAGATTTTTGTTACTACAATGGATTGTAGCCTTGTCGTTATGGAAGGTAGTTTGTTGTCCATATCTTTGTTACTCCAATGGATGGTAGCTTAGTCATTATGGAAGGTAGTTTGTGTACGATATTTTAGTTACTCCAATGGATGGTCGCCTTGTCATTATGGAAGGTAGTCTGTTGTCAAGATTTTTTATACTCCAATGGATTGTAGCCTTGTAATTATGGAATGTAGTCTCTTGTTGATATTTTGGTTACTCCAATGATGGTACCCTTGTCATTATGGAAATTAGTCTATTGCCGAGATTTTTGTTACTCCATTGCATGGTAGCCTTGTCATTATGGAAGGTAGTGTGTTGTCGATATGTTTGTTATTCCAATGGATGATAGCCTTGTCGTTATGGAAGGTAGTCTGTTGTCGTGATTTTTGTTACTCCAATGGATGGTAGCCGTGTCATTATGGAAGGTAGTATGTTGTTGATATCTTTGTTACTCCAATGGATGGTAGCCTTGTCATTATGGAAGGTAGTCTATTGTCGATATTTTTGTTACTCTAACGGATGGTAGCCTTATCCATATGGAAGGTAGTCTGTTGACGAGATTTTTGTTATTCCAATGGATGGTAGCGTTGTCATTATAGAAGGTAGTATATTGTCGAGATTTTTGTCACTACAATGGATGGTAGCCTTGTCATTATGTAAGGTAGTCTATTGTCATGATTTTTGTTACTAGAATGGATTGTAGCCTTGTCGTTATGGAAGGTAGTCTGTTGTCTGTATCTTTGTTACTCCAACGGATGGTAGCCTAGTCATTATGGAAGGTAGTTTGTGTATGATATTTTTGTTATTCCAATGGATGGTAGCCCTGCCATTATGAAAGGAATTCTATTGTGCTGATTTTTGTTACTCTAAGGGATGGTAGCCTTTTCATTATGGAAGGTAGTATGTTGTTGATATCTTTGTTACTCCAATGGATGGTAGGCTTGTCATTATGGAAGGTAGTCTGTTGTCGAGGTTTAAGTTTCTCTAAGGGATGGTAGCCTTGTCATTATGGAACGTAGTCTGTTGACGAGATTTTTGTTATTCCAATGGATGGTAGCGTTGTCATTATAGAAGGTAGTATATTATCGAGATTTTTGTAACTATAATGGATGGTAGCCTTGTCATTATGGAAGGTAGTCTATTGTCGAGATTTTTGTTACTACAATGGATTATAGCCTTGTCGTTATGGAAGGTAGTCTGTTGTCGATATCTTTGTTACTCCAATGGATGGTAGCCTAGTAATTATGGAAGGTAGTTTTTGTACGATATTTTTGTTATTCCAATGGATGGTAGCCTTGTCATTATGAAAGGTAGTCTATTGTCGTGATTTTTGTTAATCTAAGGGATGGTAGCCTTGTCATTATGGAAGATAGTATGTTGTCGATATCTTTGTTACTCCAATGGATGGTAGCCTTGTCATTATGGAAGGTAGTCTGTTGTCCAGATTTTTGTTACTCTAAGGGATGGTAGCTTTGTCTTTATGGAATGTAGTCTGTTGTCGAGATTTTTTTTATTCCAATGGATGGTAGCGTTGTCATTATAGAGGGTAGTATATTATCGATATTTTTGTCACTACAATGGATGGTAGCCTTGTCATTATGGGATGTAGTCTGTTGTCGATATTTTTGTTACTACAATGGATTGTAGCCTTGTCGTTATGGAAGGTAGTATGTTGTCGATATCTTTGTTACTCTAATGGATGGTACCCTAGTCATTTTGGAAGGTAGTTTGTGTATGATATTTTTGTTATTCCAATGGATTGTAGCCTTGTCATTATGAAAGGTAGTCTATTGTCGTGATTTTTGTTACTCTAAGGGATGGTAGCCTTGTCATTATTGAAGGTAGTATGTTGTCGATATCTTTGTTACTCCAATGGATGGTAGCCTTGTCATTATTGAATGTAGTTTGTTGTCGAGATTTTTGTTATTCCAATAGATGGTAGCGTTGTCATTATAGAAGGTAGTATATTATCGATATTTTTGTCACTACAATGGATGGTAGCCTTGTCATTATGGGATGTAGTATGTTGTCGAGGTTTTTGTTACTACAATGGATTGTAGCCTTGTCTTTATGGAAGGAAGTATGTTGTTGATATCTTTGTTACTCCAATGGATGGTAGCCTAGTCATTATGGAAGGTAGTTTGTGTACGAGATTTTAGTTACTCCAATGGACGGTAGCCTTGTCATTATGGAAGGTAGTGTGTTGTCGATATTTTTTAAACTCGAATGAATTGTAGCCTTGTAATTATGGAAGGTAGTCTCTTCTTGATATTTTGGTTACTCCAATGATAGTACCCTTGTCATTATGGAAGGTAGTCTATTGCCGAGATTTTTGTTACTCCATTGCATGGAAGCCTTGTCATCATGGAAGGTAGTGTGTTGTTGATATTTGTGTTATTCCAATGGATGGTAGCCTTGTCATTATGGAAGGTAGTCTGTTGTCGTGATTTTTGTTACTCCAATGGATGGTAGCCTTGTCATTATGGAAGGTAGTATGTTATCGATATCTTTGTTACTCTAATGGATGGTAGCCTTGTCATTAAAGAAGGTGGTCTGTTGTCGAGATATTTGTTACTCTAAGGGATGGTAGCCTTGTCATTATGGAACATAGTCTGTTATCGAGATTTTTGTTATTCCAATGGATGGTAGCATTGTCATTATAGAAGGTAGTATATTATCGATATTTTTGTCACTACAATGGATGGTAGCCTTGTCATTATGTAAGGTAGTCTGTTGTCGAGATTTTTGTTACTAGAATGGATTGTAGCCTTGTCGTTATGGAAGGTAGTATGTTGTCAATATCTTTGTTACTCCAATGGATGGTAGCCTAGTCATTATGAAAGGTAGTCTACTGTCCTGATTTTTGTTACTCTAAGGGATGGTAGCCTTGTCATTATCGAAGGTAGTCTGTTGTCGATATCTTTGTTACTCCAATGGATGGTAGCCTAGTCATTATGAAAGGTAGTCTACTGTCCTGATTTTTGTTACTCTAAGGGATGGTAGCCTTGTCATTATCGAAGGTAGTCTGTTGTCGATATCTTTGTTACTCCAATGGATGGTAGCCTAGTCATTATGGAAGGTAGTTTGTGTACGAAATGTTAGTTACTCCAATGGATGGTAGCCTTGTCATTATGGAAGGTAGTCTGTTGTCGATATTTTTTATACTCGAATGAATTGTAGCCTTGTAATTATGGAAGGTAGTCTCTTCTTGATATTTTGGTTACTCAAATGTTAGTACCCTTGTCATTATGGAAGGTAGTCTATTGCCGAGATTTTTGTTACTCCATTGCATGGTAGCCTTTTTATTATGGAAGGTAGTGTGTTGTTGATATTTTTTTTATTCCAATGTATGGTAGCCTTGTCATTATGGAAGGTAGTCTGTTGTCGTGATTTTTGTTACTCCAATGGATGGTAGCCTTGTCATTATGAAAGGTAGTATGTTGTCGATATCTTTGTTACTCTAATGGATGGTAGCCTTGTCATTATGGAACATAGTCTGTTGTCGAGATTTTTGTTATTCCAATGGATGGTAGCATTGTCATTATAGAAGGTAGTATATTATCGATATTTTTGTCACTACAATGGATGATAGCCTTGTCATTATGTAAGGTAGTCTATTGTCTAGATTTTTGTTACTAGAATGGATTGTAGCCTTGTAATTATGGAAGGTAGTATGTTGTCGATATCTTTGTTACTCCAATGGATGGTAGCCTTGTCATTATGAAAGGTAGTCTAGTGTCGTGATTTTTGTTACTCTGAGGGATTGTAGCCTTGTCATTATTGAAGGTAGTATGTTGTCGATATCTTTGTTACTCCAATGGATGGTAGCCTTGTCATTATGGAAGGTAGTTTGTTGTCGAGATTTTTGTTACTCTAAGTGATGGTAGCCTTGTCATTATGGAACGTAGTCTGTTGTCGAGATGTTTGTTATTCCAATAGATGGTAGCATTGTCATTATAGAAGGTAATATATTATCGATATTTTTGTCACTACAATGGATGGTAGCCTTGTCATTATGGAAGGTAGTTTGTTGTCGAGATTTTTGTTACTACAATGGATTGTAGCCTTGTCGTTATGGAAGGTAGTTTGTTGTCCATATCTTTGTTACTCCAATGGATTGTAGCTTAGTCATTATGGAAGGTAGTTTGTGTACGAGATTTTAGTTACTCCAATGGATGGTCGCCTTGTTATTATGGAAGGTAGTCTGTTGTCAAGATTTTTTATACTCCAATGGATTGTAGCCTTGTAATTATGGAAGGTAGTCTCTTGTTGATATTTTGGTTACTCCAATGATGGTACCCTTGTCATTATGGAAGGTAGTCTATTGCCGAGATTTTTGTTACTCCATTTCATGGTAGCCTTGTCATTATGGAAGGTAGTGTGTTGTCGATATGTTTGTTATTCCAATGGATGATAGCCTTGTCATTATGGAAGGTAGTCTGTTGTCGTGATTTTTGTTACTCCAATGGATGGTAGCCTTGTCATTATGGAAGGTAGTATGTTGTTGATATCTTTGTTACTCCAATGGATGGTAGCGTTGTCATTATAGAAGGTAGTATATTATCGAGATTTTTGTAACTATAATGGATGGTAGCCTTGTCATTATGGAAGGTAGTCTATTGTCGAGATTTTTGTTACTACAATGGATTATAGCCTTATCGTTATGGAAGGTAGTCTGTTGTCGATATCTTTGTTACTCCAATGGATGGTAGCCTAGTAATTATGGAAGGTAGTTTTTGTACGATATTTTTGTTATTCCAATGGATGGTAGCCTTCTCATTATGAAAGGTAGTCTATTGTCGTGATTTTTGTTAATCAAAGGGATGGTAGCCTTGTCATTATGGAAGGTAGTATGTTGTCGATATCTTTGTTACTCCAATGGATGGTAGCCTTGTCATTATGGAAGGTAGTCTGTTGTCCAGATTTTTGTTACTCTAAGGGATGGTAGCCTTGTCTTTATGGAATGTAGTCTGTTGTCGAGATTTTTTTTATTCCAATGGATGGTAGCGTTGTCATTATAAAGTGTAGTATATTATCGATATTTTTGTCACTACAATGGATGGTAGCCTTGTCATTATGGGATGTAGTCTGTTGTCGATATTTTTGTTACTACAATGGATTGTAGCCTTGTCGTTATGGAAGGTAGTATGTTGTCGATATCTTTGTTACTCTAATGGATGGTACCCTAGTCATTATGGAAGGTAGTTTGTGTATGATATTTTTGTTATTCCAATGGATTGTAGCCTTGTCATTATGAAAGGTAGTCTATTGTCGTGATTTTTGTTACTCTAAGGGATGGTAGCCTTGTCATTATTGAAGGTAGTATGTTGTCGATATCTTTGTTACTCCAATGGATGGTAGCCTTGTCATTATGGAAGGTAGTTTGTTGTCGAGATTTTTGTTACTCTAAGTGATGGTAGCCTTGTCTTTATGGAATGTAGTTTGTTGTCGAGATTTTTGTTATTCCAATAGATGGTAGCGTTGTCATTATAGAAGGTAGTATATTATCGATATTTTTGTCACTACAATGGATGGTAGCCTTGTCATTATGGGATGTAGTATGTTGTCGAGGTTTTTGTTACTACAATGGATGGTAGCCTAGTCATTATGGAAGGTAGTTTGTGTACGAGATTTTAGTTACTCCAATGGACGGTAGCCTTGTCATTATGGAAGGTAGTGTGTTGTCGATATTTTTTATACTCGAATGAATTGTAGCCTTGTAATTATGGAAGGTAGTCTCTTCTTGATATTTTGGTTACTCCAATGATAGTACCCTTGTCATTATGGAAGGTAGCCTATTGCCGAGATTTTTGTTACTCCATTGCATGGAAGCCTTGTCATCATGGAAGGTAGTGTGTTGTTGATATTTGTGTTATTCCAATGGATGGTAGCCTTGTCATTATGGAAGGTAGTCTGTTGTCGTGATTTTTGTTACTCCAATGGATGGTAGCCTTGTCATTATGGAAGGTAGTATGTTGTCGATATCTTTGTTACTCTAATGGATGGTAGCCTTGTCATTAAAGAAGGTGGTCTGTTGTCGAGATATTTGTTACTCTAAGGGATGGTAGCCTTGTCATTATAGAACATAGTCTGTTATCGAGATTTTTGTTATTCCAATGGATGGTAGCATTGTCATTATAGAAGGTAGTATATTATCGATATTGTTGTCACTACAATGGATGATAGCCTTGTCATTATGTAAGGTAGTCTGTTGTCGAGATTTTGGTTACTAGAATGGATTGTAGCCTTGTCGTTATGGAAGGTAGTATGTTGTCGATATCTTTGTTACTCCAATGGATGGTAGCCTAGTCATTATGAAAGGTAGTCTATTGTCCTGATTTTTGTTACTCTAAGGGATGGTAGCCTTGTCGTTATCGAAGGTAGTCTGTTGTCGATATCTTTGTTACTCCAATGGATGGTAGCCTAGTCATTATGGAAGGTAGTTTGTGTACGAAATGTTAGTTACTCCAATGGATGGTAGCCTTGTCATTATGGAAGGTAGTCTGTTGTCGATATTTTTTATACTCGAATGAATTGTAGCCTTGTAATTATGGAAGGTAGTCTCTTCTTGATATTTTGGTTACTCCAATGATAGTACCCTTGTCATTATGGAAGGTAGTCTATTGCCGAGATTTTTGTTACTCCATTGCATGGTAGCCTTGTCATTATGGAAGGTAGTGTGTTGTTGATATTTTTTTTATTCCAATGTATGGTAGCCTTGTCATTATGGAAGGTAGTCTGTTGTCCTGATTTTTGTTACTCCAATGGATGGTAGCCTTGTCATTATGGAAGGTAGTATGTTGTCCATATCTTTGTTACTCTAATGGATGGTAGCCTTGTCATTATGGAACATAGTCTGTTGTCGAGATTTTTGTTATTCCAATGGATGGTAGCATTGTCATTATAGAAGGTAGTTTATTATCGATATTTTTGTCACTACAATGGATGATAGCCTTGTCATTATGTAAGGTAGTCTATTGTCTAGATTTTTGTTACTAGAATGGATTGTAGCCTTGTAATTATGGAAGGTAGTATGTTGTCGATATCTTTGTTACTCCAATGGATGGTACCCTAGTCATTATGGAAGGTAGTTTGTGTATGATATTTTTGTTATTCTAATTGGATGGTAGCCTTGTCATTATGAAAGGTAGTCTAGTGTCGTGATTTTTGTTACTCTGAGGGATTATAGCCTTGTCATTATTGAAGGTAGTATGTTGTCGATATCTTTGTTACTCCAATGGATGGTAGCCTTGTCATTATGAAAGGTAGTTTGTTGTCGAGATTTTTGTTACTCTAAGTGATGGTAGCCTTGTCATTATGGAACGTAGTCTGTTGTCGAGATGTTTGTTATTCCAATAGATGGTAGCATTGTCATTATAGAAGGTAATATATTATCGATATTTTTGTCACTACAATGGATGGTAGCCTTGTCATTATGGAAGGTAGTTTGTTGTCGAGATTTTTGTTACTACAATGAATTGTAGCCTTGTCGTTATGGAAGGTAGTTTGTTGTCCATATCTTTGTTACTCCAATGGATTGTAGCTTAGTCATTATGGAAGGTAGTTTGTGTACGAGATTTTAGTTACTCCAACGGATGGTCGCCTTGTCATTATGGAAGGTAGTCTGTTGTCAAGATTTTTTATACTCGAATGAATTGTAGCCTTGTAATTATGGAAGGTAGTCTCTTCTTGATATTTTGGTTACTCCAATGATAGTACCCTTGTCATTATGGAAGGTAGTCTATTGCCGAGATTTTTGTTACTCCATTGCATGGAAGCCTTGTCATCATGGAAGGTAGTGTGTTGTTGATATTTGTGTTATTCCAATGGATGGTAGCCTTGTCATTATGGAAGGTAGTCTGTTGTCGTGATTTTTGTTACTCCAATGGATGGTAGCCTTGTCATTATGGAAGGTAGTATGTTGTCGATATCTTTGTTACTCTAATGGATGGTAGCCTTGTCATTAAAGAAGGTGGTATGTTGTCGAGATATTTGTTACTCTAAGGGATGGTAGCCTTGTCATTATGGAACATAGTCTGTTATCGAGATTTTTGTTATTCCAATGGATGGTAGCATTGTCATTATAGAAGGTAGTATATTATCGATATTTTTGTCACTACAATGGATGGTAGCCTTGTCATTATGTAAGGTAGTCTGTTGTCGAGATTTTTGTTACTAGAATGGATTGTAGCCTTGTCTTTATGGAAGGTAGTATGTTGTCGATATCTTTGTTACTACAATGGATGGTAGCCTAGTCATTATGAAAGGTAGTCTATTGTCCTGATTTTTGTTACTCTAAGGGATGGTAGCCTTGTCGTTATCGAAGGTAGTCTGTTGTCGATATCTTTGTTACTCCAATGGATGGTAGCCTAGTCATTATGGAAGGTAGTTTGTGTACGAAATGTTAGTTACTCCAATGGATGGTAGCCTTGTCATTATGGAAGGTAGTCTGTTGTCGAGGTTTAAGTTTCTCTAAGGGATGGTAGCCTTGTCATTATGGAACGTAGTCTGTTGTCGAGATTTTTGTTATTCTAATGGATGGTAGCGTTGTCATTATAGAAGGTAGTATATTATCGAGATTTTTGTAACTATAATGGATGGTAGCCTTGTCATTATGGAAGGTAGTCTATTGTCGAGATTTTTGTTACTACAATGGATTATAGCCTTGTCGTTATGGAAGGTAGTCTGTTGTCGATATCTTTGTTACTCCAATGGATGGTAGCCTAGTAATTATGGAAGGTAGTTTTTGTACGATATTTTTGTTATTCCAATGGATGGTAGCCTTGTCATTATGAAAGGTAGTCTATTGTCGTGATTTTTGTTAATCTAAGGGATGGTAGCCTTGTCATTATGGAAGGTAGTGTGTTGTCGATATCTTTTTTACTCCAATGGATGGTAGGCTTGTCATTATGGAAGGTAGTCTGTTGTCCAGATTTTTGTTACTCTAATGGATGGTAGCCTTGTCTTTATGGAATGTAGTCTGTTGTCGATATTTTTTTTATTCCAATGGATGGTAGCGTTGTCATTATAGAAGGTAGTATATTATCGATATTTTTGTCACTACAATGGATGGTAGCCTTGTCATTATGGGATGTAGTCTATTGTCGATATTTTTGTTACTACAATGGATTGTAGCCTTGTCGTTATGGAAGGTAGTATGTTGTCGATATCTTTGTTACTCTAATGGATGGTACCCTAGTCATTATGGAAGGTAGTTTGTGTATGATATTTTTGTTATTCCAATGGATTGTAGCCTTGTCATTATGAAAGGTAGTCTATTGTCGTGATTTTTGTTACTCTAAGGGATGGTAGCCTTGTCATTATTGAAGGTAGTATGTTGTCGATATCTTTGTTACTCTAATGGATGGTAGCCTTGTCATTGTGGAAGGTAGTTTGTTGTCGAGATTTTTGTTACTCTAAGTGATGGTAGCCTTGTCTTTATGGAATGTAATTTGTTGTCGAGATTTTTGTTATTCCAATGGATGGTAGCGTTGTCATTATAGAAGGTAGTATATTATCGATATTTTTGTCACTACAATGGATGGTAGCCTTGTCATTATGGGATGTAGTATGTTGTCGAGGTTTTTGTTACTACAATGGATTGTAGCCTTGTCGTTATGGAAGGAAGTATGTTGTTGATATCTTTGTTACTCCAATGGATGGTAGCCTAGTCATTATGGAAGGTAGTTTGTGTACGAGATTTTAGTTACTCCAATGGACGGTAGCCTTGTCATTATGGAAGGTAGTGTGTTGTTGATATTTTTTATACTCGAATGAATTGTAGCCTTGTAATTATGGAAGGTAGTCTCTTCTTGATATTTTGGTTACTCCAATGATAGTACCCTTGTCATTATGGAAGGTAGTCTATTGCCGAGATTTTTGTTACTCCATTGCATGGAAGCCTTGTCATCATGGAAGGTAGTGTGTTGTTGATATTTGTGTTATTCCAATGGATGGTAGCCTTGTCATTATGGAAGGTAGTCTGTTGTCGTGATTTTTGTTACTCCAATGGATGGTAGCCTTGTCATTGTGGAAGGTAGTATGTTGTCGATATCTTTATTACTCTAATGGATGGTAGCCTTGTCATTAAAGAAGGTGGTCTGTTGTCGAGATATTTGTTACTCTAAGGGATGGTAGCCTTGTCATTATGGAACATAGTCTGTTATCGAGATTTTTGTTATTTCAATGGATGGTAGCATTGTCATTATAGAAGGTAGTATATTATCGATATTTTTGTCACTACAATGGATGGTAGCCTTGTCATTATGTAAGGTAGTCTGTTGTCGAGATTTTTGTTACTAGAATGGATTGTAGCCTTGTCGTTATGGAAGGTAGTATGTTGTCGATATCTTTGGTACTCCAATGGATGATAGCCTAGTCATTATGAAAGGTAGTCTATTGTCCTGATTTTTGTTACTCTAAGGGATGGTAGCCTTGTCATTATTGAAGGTAGTATTTTGTCGATATCTTTGTTACTCCAATGGATGGTAGCCTTGTCATTATGGAAGGTAGTGTGTTGTCGAGATTTTTGTTACTCTAAGTGATGGCAGCCTTGTCATTATGGAACGTAGTCTGTTGTCGAGATGTTTGTTATTCCAATAGATGGTAGAATTGTCATTATAGAAGGTAGTATATTATCGATATTTTTGTCACTACAATGGATGGTAGCCTTGTCATTATGGAAGGTAGTCTGTTGTCGAGATTTTTGTTACTACAATGGATTATAGCCTTGTCGTTATGGAAGGTAGTTTGTTGTCCATATCTTTGTTACTCCAATGGATGGTAGCCTTGTCATTATGGAAGGTAGTCTGTTGTCAAGATTTTTTATACTCCAATGGATTGTAGCCTTGTAATTATGGAAGGTAGTCTCTTGTTGATATTTTGGTTACTCCAATGATGGTACCCTTGTCATTATGGAAGGTAGTCTATTGCCGAGATTTTTGTTACTCCATTGCATAAGCCTTGTCATTATGGAAGGTAGTGTGTTGTCGATATGTTTGTTATTCCAATGGATGATAGCCTTGTCATTATGAAAGGTAGTCTGTTGTCGTGATTTTTGTTACTCCAATGGATGGTAGCCTTGTCATTATGGAAGGTAGTATGTTGTTGATATCTTTGTTACTCCAATGGATGGTAGCCTTGTCATTATGGAAGGTAGTCTATTGTCGATATTTTTGTTACTCTAACGGATGGTAGCCTTATCCATATGGAAGGTAGTCTGTTGACGAGATTTTTGTTATTCCAATGGATGGTAGCGTTGTCATTATAGAAGGTAGTATATTGTCGAGATTTTTGTCACTACAATGGATGGTAGCCTTGTCATTATGTAAGGTAGTCTATTGTCGAGATTTTTGTTACTAGAATGGATTGTAGCCTTGTCATTATGGAAGGTAGTCTGTTGTCTATATCTTTGTTACTCCAATGGATGGTAGCCTAGTCATTATGGAAGGTAGTTTGTGTATGATATTTTTGTTATTCCAATGGTGGTATCCCTGCCATTATGAAAGGAATTCTATTGTCCTGATTTTTGTTACTCTAAGGGATGGTAGCCTTGTCATTATGGAAGGTAGTATGTTGTTGATATCTTTGTTACTCCAATGGATGGTAGCCTTGTCATTATGGAAGGTAGTCTGTTGTCGAGGTTTAAGTTTCTCTAAGGGATGGTAGCCTTGTCATTATGGAACCTAGTCTGTTGTCGAGATTTTTGTTATTCTAATGGATGGTAGCATTTTCATTATAGAAGGTAGTATATTATCGAGATTTTTGTAACTATAATGGATGGTAGCCTTGTCATTATGGAAGGTAGTTTGTTGTCGAGATTTTTGTTACTACAATTGATTATAGCCTTGTCGATATGGAAGGTAGTCTGTTGTCGATATCTTTGTTACTCCAATGGATGGTAGCCTAGTAATTATGGAACGTAGTTTTTGTATGATATTTTTGTTATTCCAATGGATGGTAGCCTTGTCATTATGAAAGGTAGTCTATTGTCGTGGTTTTTGTTAATCTAAGGGATGGTAGCCTTGTCATTATGGAAGGTAGTATGTTGTCGATATCTTTGTTATTCCAATGGATGGTAGCCTTGTCATTATGGAAGGTAGTCTGTTGTCTAGATTTTCTTTACTCTAAGGGATGGTAGCCTTGTCTTTATGGAAGGTAGTATGTTGTCGAGATTTTTGTCACTACAATGGATGGTAGCCTTGTCATTATGCGATGTAGTCTGTTGTCGATATTTTTGTTACTACAATGGATTGTAGCCTTGTCGTTATGGAAGGTAGTCTGTTGTCGATATATTTGTTACTCCGATGGATGATAGCCTTGTCATTATGGAAGGTAGTCTGTTGTTGATATTTTTTATACTCGAATGAATTGTAGCCTTGTAATAATGGAAGGTAGTCTCTTCTTGATATTTTGGTTACTCCAATGATAGTACCCTTGTCATTATGGAAGGTAGTCTATTGCCGAGATTTTTGTTACTCCATTGCATGGTAGCCTTATCATTATGGAAGGTAGTGTGTTGTTGATATTTTTGTTATTCCAATGGATGGTAGCCTTGTAATTATGGAAGGTAGTCTGTTGTCGTGATTTTCGTTACTCAAATGGATGGTAGCCTTGTCATTATGGAAGGTAGTATGTTGTCGATATCTTTGTTACTCTAATGGATGGTAGCCTTGTCATTATGGAAGGTGGTCTGTTGTCCAGATATTTGTTACTCTAAGGGATGGTAGCCTTGTCATTATGGAACATAGTATGTTATCGAGATTTTTGTTATTCCAATGGATGGTAGCATTGTCATTATAGAAGGTAGTATATTATCGATATTTTTGTCACTACAATGGATGGTAGCCTTGTCATTATGTAAGGTAGTCTATTGTCGAGATTTTTGTTACTAGAATGGATTGTAGCCTTGTCATTATGGAAGGTAGTCTGTTGTCTATATCTTTGTTACTCCAATGGATGGTAGCCTAGTCATTATGGAAGGTAGTTTGTGTATGATATTTTTGTTATTCCAATGGTGGTATCGCTGCCATTATGAAAGGAATTCTATTGTCCTGATTTTTGTTACTCTAAGGGATGGTAGCCTTGTCATTATGGAAGGTAGTATGTTGTTGATATCTTTGTTACTCCAATGGATGGTAGCCTTGTCATTATGGAAGGTAGTCTGTTGTCGAGGTTTAAGTTTCTCTAAGGGATGGTAGCCTTGTCATTATGGAACCTAGTCTGTTGTCGAGATTTTTGTTATTCTAATGGATGGTAGCATTTTCATTATAGAAGGTAGTATATTATCGAGATTTTTGTAACTATAATGGATGGTAGCCTTGTCATTATGGAAGGTAGTTTGTTGTCGAGATTTTTGTTACTACAATCGATTATAGCCTTGTCGATATGGAAGGTAGTCTGTTGTCGATATCTTTGTTACTCCAATGGATGGTAGCCTAGTAATTATGGAACGTAGTTTTTGTATGATATTTTTGTTATTCCAATGGATGGTAGCCTTGTCATTATGAAAGGTAGTATATTGTCGTGGTTTTTGTTAATCTAAGGGATGGTAGCCTTGTCATTATGGAAGGTAGTATGTTGTCGATATCTTTGTTATTCCAATGGATGGTAGCCTTGTCATTATGGAAGGTAGTCTGTTGTCTAGATTTTCTTTACTCTAAGGGATGGTAGCCTTGTCTTTATGGAAGGTAGTATGTTGTCGAGATTTTTGTCACTACAATGGATGGTAGCCTTGTCATTATGCGATGTAGTCTGTTGTCGATATTTTTGTTACTACAATGGATTGTAGCCTTGTCGTTATGGAAGGTAGTCTGTTGTCGATATATTTGTTACTCCGATGGATGATAGCCTTGTCATTATGGAAGGTAGTCTGTTGTTGATATTTTTTATACTCGAATGAATTGTAGCCTTGTAATAATGGAAGGTAGTCTCTTCTTGATATTTTGGTTACTCCAATGATAGTACCCTTGTCATTATGGAAGGTAGTCTATTGCCGAGATTTTTGTTACTCCATTGCATGGTAGCCTTATCATTATGGAAGGTAGTGTGTTGTTGATATTTTTGTTATTCCAATGGATGGTAGCCTTGTAATTATGGAAGGTAGTCTGTTGTCGTGATTTTCGTTACTCAAATGGATGGTAGCCTTGTCATTATGGAAGGTAGTATGTTGTCGATATCTTTGTTACTCTAATGGATGGTAGCCTTGTCATTATGGAAGGTGGTCTGTTGTCCAGATATTTGTTACTCTAAGGGATGGTAGCCTTGTCATTATGGAACATAGTATGTTATCGAGATTTTTGTTATTCCAATGGATGGTAGCATTGTCATTATAGAAGGTAGTATATTATCGATATTTTTGTCACTACAATGGATGGTAGCCTTGTCATTATGTAAGGTAGTCTGTTGTCAAGATTTTTGTTACTAGAATGGATTGTAGCCTTGTCGTTATGGAACGTAGTATGTTGTCGATATCTTTGTTACTCCAATGGATGGTAGCCTAGTCATTATGGAAAGTAGTTTGTGTATGATATTTTTGTTATTCCAATGGACGGTAGCCTTGTCATTATGAAAGGTAGTCTATTGTCGTGATTTTTGTTACTCTAAGGGATGGTAGCCTTGTCATTATTGAAGGTAGTATGTTGTCGATATCTTTGTTACTCCAATGGATGGTAGCCTTGTCATTATGGAAGGTAGTTTGTTGTCGAGATTTTTGTTACTCTAAGTGATGGTAGCCTTGTCATTATGGAACGTAGTCTGTTGTCGAGATGTTTGTTATTCCAATAGATGGTAGCATTGTCATTATAGAAGGTAGTATTTTATCGATATTTTTGTCACTACAATGGATGGTAGCCTTGTCATTATGGAAGGTAGTCTGTTGTCGAGATTTTTGTTACTACAATGGATGGTAGCTTAGTCATTATGGAAGGTACTCTGTTGTCAAGATTTTTTATACTCCAATTGATTGTAGCCTTGTAATTATGGAAGGTAGTCTCTTGTTGATATTTTGGTTACTCCAATGATGGTACCCTTGTCATTATGGAAGGTAGTCTATTGCCGAGATTTTTGTTACTCCATTGCATGGTAACCTTGTCATTATGGAAGGTAGTATGTAGTCGATATCTTTGTTACTCTAATGGATGGTAGCCTTGTCATTTTGGAATGTGGTCTATTGGCGAAATATTTGTTAATATAAGGGATGGTAGCCTTGTCATTATGGAACGTAGTTTATTGTCAAGATTTTTGTTATTCCAATGGATGGTAGCGTTGTCATTATAGAAGGTAGTATATTATCGATATTTTTGTCACTACAATGGATGGTAGCCTTGTCATTATGGAAGGTAGTCTGTTGTCGAGATTTTTGTTACTACAATGGATTGTAGCCTTGTCGTTATGGAAGATAGTCTGTTGTCGATATATTTGTTACTCCAATGGATGGTAGCCTAGTCATTATGGAAGGTAGTTTGTGTACGAGATTTTAGTTACTCCAATGGATGGTAGCCTTGTCATTATGGAAGGTAGTCTGTTGTCGAGATTTTTGTTACTCTAATGGATGATAGCCTTGTAATTATGGGATGTAGTCTGTTGTCGATATTTTTGTTACTACAATGGATTGTAGCCTTGTCGTTATGGAAGGTACTCGTTTGTCGATATCTTTGTTACTCCAATGGATGGTAGCCTAGTCATTATGGAAGGTAGTTTGTGTACGAGATGTTAGTTACTCCAATGGATGTTAGCCTTCTCATTATGGAAGGTAGTCTGTTATAGATATTTTTTATACTCGAATGAATTGTAGCCTTGTAATTATGGAAGGTTGTCTCTTCTTGATATTTTGGTTACTCCAATGATAGTACCCTTGTCATTATGGAAGATAGTCTATTGCCGAGATTTTTGTTACTCCATTGCATGGTAGCCTTGTCATTATGGAAGGTAGTGTGTTGTCGATATTTTTGTTATTCCAATGGATGGTAGCCTTGTCATTATTGAAGGTAGTCTGTTGTCGTGATTTTTTTTACTCCAATGGATGGTAGCTATGCCATTATGGAAGGTAGTATGTTATCGATATCTTTGTTACTCTAATGGATGGTAGCCTTGTCATTATGGAAGGTGGTCTGTTGTCGAGATATTTGTTACTCTAAGGGATGGTAGCCTTGTCATTATGGAAGGTAGTCTGTTGTCATGATTTTTGTTACTCCAATGGATGGTAGCCTTGTCATTATGGAAGGTAGTATGTTGTTGATATCTTTGTTACTACAATGGATGGTAGCCTTGTCATTATGGAAGGTACTCTATTGTCGATATTTGTGTTACTCTAACGGATGGTAGCCTTATCCATATGGAAGGTAGTCTGTTGACGAGATTTTTGTTATTCCAATGGATGGTAGCGTTGTCATTATGGAAGGTAGTCTGTTGTCGTGATTTTTGTTACTCCAATGGATGGTAGCCTTGTCATTATGGAAGGTAGTATGTTGTCGATATCTTCGTTACTCTAATGGATGGTAGCCTTGTCATTATGGAAGATGGTCTGTTGTCCAGATATTTGTTACTCTAAGGGATGGTAGCCTTGTCATTATGGAACATAGTATGTTGTCGAGATGATTGTTATTCCAATAGATGGTAGCATTGTCATTATAGAAGGTAGTATATTATGGATATTTTTGTCACTATAATGGATGGTAGCCTTGTCCTTATGGAAGGTAGTCTGTTTTCGAGATTTTTGTTACTACAATGGATTGTAGCCTTGTCGTTATGGAAGGTAGTTTGTTGTCCATATCTTTGTTACTCCAATGGATGGTAGCCTAGTCATTATGGAAGGTAGTTTGTGTACGAGATTTTAGTTACTTTAATGGATGGTAGCCTTGTCATTATGGAAGGTAGTCTGTTGTCGAGATTTTTTATACTCCAATGGATTGTAGCCTTGTAATTATGGAAGGTAGTCTCTTGTTGATATTTTGGTTACTCCAATGATGGTACCCTTGTCATTATGGAAGGTAGTCTATTGCCGAGATTTTTGTTACTCCATTGCATGGTAGTCTTGTCATTATAGAAGGTAGTGTGTTGTTGATATCTTTGTTACTCCAATGGATGGTAGCCTTGTCATTATGGAAGGTACTCTATTGTCGATATTTTTGTTACTCTAACGGATTGTAGCCTTATCCATATGGATGGTAGTCTGTTGACGAGATTTTTGTTATTCCAATGGATGGTAGCATTGTCATTATAGAAGGTAGTATATTGTCGAGATTTTTGTCACTACAATGAATGGTAGCCTTGTCATTATGTAAGGAAGTCTATTGTCGAGATTTTTGTTACTAGAATTGAATGTAGCCTTGTCGCTATGGAAGGTAGTCTATTGTCTATATCTTTGTTACTCCAATAGATGGTAGCATAGTCATTATGGAAGGTAGTTTGTGTATGATATTTTTGTAATTCCAATGGATGGTAGCCCTGCCATTATGAAAGGAATTCTATTGTCCTGATTTTTGTTACTCTAAGGGATGGTAGCCTTGTCATTATGGAAGGTAGTATGTTTTTGATATCTTTGTTACTCCAATGGTTGGTAGCCTTGTCATTATGGAAGGTAGTCTGTTGTCGAGGTTTAAGTTTCTCTAAGGGATGGTAGCCTTGTCATTATGGAACCTAGTCTGTTGTCGAGATTTTTATTATTCTAATGGATGGTAGTGTTGTCATTATAGAAGGTAGTATATTATCGAGATTTTTGTAACTATAATGGATGGTAGCCTTGTCATTATGGAAGGTAGTCTGTTGTCAAGATTTTTGTTACTACAATGGATTGTAGCCTTGTCGTTATGGAAGGTAGTCTGTTGTCGATATCTTTGTTACTCCAATGGATGGTAGCCTAGTAATTACGGAAGGTAGTTTTTGTACGATATTTTTGTTATTCTAATGGATGGTAGCCTTTTCATTATGAAAGGTAGTCTATTGTCGTGATTTTTGTTAATCTAAGGGATGGTAGCCTTGTCATTATGGAAGGTAGTATGTTGTCGATATCTTTGTTACTCCAATGGATGGTAGCCTTGTCATTATGGACTGTAGTCTGTTGTCCAGATTTTTGTTACTCTAAGGGATGGTAGCCTTGTCTTTATGGAATGTAGTGTGTTGTCGAGATTTTTGTTATTCCAATGGATGGTTGCGTTGTCATTATAGAAGGTAGTATATTATCGATATTTTTGTCACTACAATGGATGGTAGCCTTGTCATTATGCGATGTAGTCTGTTGTCGATATTTTTGTTACTACAATGGATTGTAGCCTTGTCGTTATGGAAGGTAGTCTGTTGTCGATATCTTTGTTACTCCAATGGATGGTAGCCTTGTCATTATGGAAGGTAGTCTGTTGTCGATATTTTTTATACTCGAATGAATTGTAGCCTTGTAATTATGGAAGGTAGTCTCTTGTTGATATTTTGGTTACTCCAATGATAGTACCCTTGTCATTATGGAAGGTAGTCTATTGCCGAGATTTTTGTTACTCCATTGCATGGTAGCCTTATCATTATGGAAGGTAGTGTGTTGTTGATATTTTTGTTATTCCAATGGATGGTAGCCTTATCATTATGGAAGGTAGTCTGTTGTCGTGATTTTTGTTACTCCAATGGATGGTAGCCTTGTCATTATGGAAGGTAGTATGTTGTCGATATATTTGTTACTCTAATGGATGGTAGCCTTGTCATTATGGAAGGTGGTCTGTTGTCCAGATATTTGTTACTCTAAGGGATGCTAGCCTTGTCATTATGGAACATAGTATGTTGTCGAGATGTTTGTTATTCCAATAGATGGTAGCATTGTCATTATAGAAGGTAGTATATTATCAATATTTTTGTCACTATAATGGATGGTAGCCTTGTCCTTATGGAAGGTAGTCTTTTGTCGAGATTTTTGTTACTACAATGGATTGTAGCCTTGTCGTTATGGAAGGTAGTTTGTTGTCCATATCTTTGTTACTCCAATGGATGGTAGCTTAGTCATTATGGAAGGTAGTCTGTTGTCAAGATTTTTTATACTCCAATGGATTGTAGCCTTGTAATTATGGAAGGTAGTCTCTTGTTGATATTTTGGTTACTCCAATGATGGTACCCTTGTCATTATGGAAGGTAGTCTATTGCCGAGATTTTTGTTACTCCATTGCATGGTAGCCTTGTCATTATGGAAGGTAGTGTGTTGTCGATATGTTTGTTATTCCAATGGATGATAGCCTTGTCATTATGGAAGGTAGTCTGTTGTCATGATTTTTGTTACTCCAATGGATTGTAGCCTTGTCATTATGGAAGGTAGTATGTTGTTGATATCTTTTCTACTCCAATGGATGGTAGCCTTGTCATTATGGAAGGTACTCTATTGTCAATATTTTTGTTACTCAAACGGATGGTAGCCTTATCCATATGGAAGGTAGGCTGTTGACGAGATTTTTGTTATTCCAATGGATGGTAGCGTTGTCATTATAGAAGGTAGTATATTGTCGAGATTTTTGTCACTACAATGAATGGTAGCCTTGTCATTATGTAAGGAAGTCTATTGTCGAGATTTTTGTTACTAGAATTGATTGTAGCCTTGTCGTTATGGAAGGTAGTCTGTTGTCTATATCTTTGTTACTCCAATGGATGGTAGCCTAGTCATTATGGAAGGTAGTTTGTGTATGATATTTTTGTTATTCCAATGGATGGTAGCCCTGCCATTATGAAAGGAATTCTATTGTCCTGATTTTTTTTACTCTTAGGGATGGTAGCCTTGTCATTATGGAAGGTAGTATGTTGTTGATATCTTTGTTACTCCAATGGATGGTAGCCTTGTCATTATGGAAGTTAGTCTATTATCGAGGTTTAAGTTTCTCTAAGGGATGGTAGCCTTGTCATTATGGAACCTAGTATGTTGTCGAGATTTTTGTTATTCTAATGGATGGTAGTGTTGTCATTCTAGAAGGTAGTATATTATCGAGATTTTTGTAACTATAATGGATGTTAGCCTTGTCATTATGGAAGGTAGTCTGTTGTCAAGATTTTTTTTACTACAATGGATTGTAGCCTTGTCGTCATGAAAGGTAGTCTGTTGTCGATATCTTTGTTACTCCAATGGATGGTAGCCTAGTAATTAAGGAAGGTAGTTTTGTACGATATTTTTGTTATTCCAATGGATGGTAGCCTTGTCATTATGAAAGGTAGTCTATTGTCGTGATTTTTGTTAATCTAAGGGATGGTAGCCTTGTCATTATGGAAGGTAGTATGTTATCGATATCTTTGTTACTCCAATGGATGGTAGCCTTGTCATTATGGACGGTAGTCTGTTGTCCAGATTTTTGTTACTCTAAGGGATGGTAGCCTTGTCTTTATGGAATGTAGTGTGTTGTCGAGATTTTTTTTAGTCCAATGGATGGTTGCGTTGTCATTATAGAAGGTAGTATATTATCGATATTTTTGTCACTACAATGGATGGTAGCCTTGTCATTATGCGATGTAGTCTGTTGTCGATATTTTTCTTACTACAATGGATTGTAGCCTTGTCGTTATGGAAGGTAGTCTGTTGTCGATATCTTTGTTACTCCAATGGATGGTAGCCTTGTCATTATGGAAGGTAGTCTGTTGTCGATATTTTTTATACTCGAATGAATTGTAGCCTTGTAATTATGGAAGGTAGTCTCTTGTTGATATTTTGGTTACTCCAACGATAGTACCCTTGACATTATGGAAGGTAGTCTATTGCCGAGATTTTTGTTACTCCATTGCATGGTAGCCTTATCATTATGGAAGGTAGTGTGTTGTTGATATTATTGTTATTCAAATGGATGGTAGCCTTGTCATTATGGAAGGTAGTCTGTTGTCGTGATTTTTGTTACTCCAATGGATGGTAGCCTTGTCATTATGGAAGGTAGTATGTTGTCGATATCTTTGTTACTCTAATGGATGGTAGACTTGTCATTATGGAAGGTGGTCTATTGTCCAGATATTTGTTACTCTAAGGGATGGTAGCCTTGTCATTATGGAACATAGTATGTTGTCGAGATTTTTGTTATTCCAATGGATGGTAGCATTGTCATTATAGAAGGTAGTATATTATCGATATTTTTGTCACTACAATGGATGGTAGCCTTGTCATTATGTAAGGTAGTCTGTTGTCGAGATTTTTGTTACTAGAATGGATTGTAGCCTTGTCTTTATGGAAGGTAGTATGTTGTCGATATCTTTGTTACTCCAATGGATGGTAGCCTAGTCATTATGGAAGGTAGTTTGTGTATGATATTTTTGTTATTCCAATGGATGGTAGCCTTGTCATTATGAAAGGTAGTCTATTTTCGTGATTTTTGTTACTCTAAGGGATGGTAGCCTTGTCATTATTGAAGGTAGTATGTTGTCGATATCTTTGTTACTCCAGTGGATGGTAGCCTTGTCATTATGGAAGGTAGTTTGTTGTCGAGATTTTTGTATCTCTAAGTGATGGTAGCCTTGTCATTATGGAACGTAGTCTGTTGTCGAGATGTTTGTTATTCCAATAGATGGTAGCATTGTCATTATAGAAGGTAGTATGTTATCGATATTTTTGTCACTACAATGGATGGTAGCCTTCTCATTATGGAAGGTAGTCTGTTGTCGAGATTTTTGTTACTACAATGGATTGTAGCCTTATCGTTATGGAAGGTAGTTTGTTGTCCATATCTTTGTTACTCCAATGGATGGTAGCTTAGTCATTATGGAAGGTAGTTTGTGTACGAGATTTTAGTTACTCCAATGGATGGTAGCCTTGTCATTATTGAAGGTAGTCTGTTGTCAAGATTTTTTATACTCCATTGGATTATAGACTTGTAATTATGGAAGGTAGTCTCTTGTTGATATTTTGGTTACTCCAATGATGGTACCCTTGTCATTATGGAAGGTAGTCTATTGCCGAGATTTTTGTTACTCCATTGCATGGTAGCATTGTCATTACGGAAGGTAGTGTTTTGTCGATATTTTTGTTATTCCAATGGATGGTAGCCTTGTCATTATGGAAGGTAGTCTGTTGTCGTGATTTTTGTTACTCCAATGGATGGTAGCCTTGTCATTATGGAAGGTAGTATGTAGTTGATATCTTTGTTACTCTAATGGATGGTAGCCTTGTCATTTTGGAATGTGGTCTGTTGTCGAGATATTTGTTACTATAAGGGATGGTAGCTTTGTCATTATGGAACGTAGTTTGTTGTCAAGATTTTTGTTATTCCAATGGATGGTAGCGTTGTCATTATAGAAGGTAGTATATTATCGATATTTTTGTCACTACAATGGATGGTAGCCTTGTCATTATGGAAGGTAGTCTGTTGTCGAGATTTTTGTTACTACAATGGATTGTAGCCCTGTCGTTATGGAAGATAGTTTGTTGTCGATATCTTTGTTACTCAAATGGATGGTAGCCTAGTCATTATGGAAGGTAGTTTGTGTACGAGATTTTAGTTACTCCAATGGATGGTAGCCTTGTCATTATGGAAGGTAGTCTGTTGTCGAGATTTTTGTTACTCTAATGGATGATAGCCTTGTAATTATAGAAGGTAATATATTGTCGAGATTTTTGTCACCATAATGGATAGTAGCCTTGTAATTATGGGATGTAGTATGTTGTCGATATTTTTTGTTACTACAATGGATTGTAGCCTTGTCGTTATGGAAGGTAGTCGTTTATCGATATCTTTGTTACTCCAATGGATGGTATGCTAGTCATTATGGAAGGTAGTTTGTGTACGAGATATTAGTTACTCCAATGGATGGTAGCCTTGTCATTATGGAAGGTAGTTTGTTATCGATATTTTTTATACTCGAATGAATTGTAGCCTTGTAATTATAGAAGGTAGTCTCTTCTTGATATTTTGGTTACTCCAATGATAGTACCCTTGTCATTATGGAAGGTAGTCTATTGCCGAGATTTTTGTTACTCCATTGCATGGTAGCCTTGTCATTATGGAAGGTAGTGTGTTGTCGATATTTTTGTTACTCCAATGGATGGTAGCCTTGTCATTATGGAAGGTAGTATGTTGTCGATATCTTTGTTACTCTAATGGATGGTATCCTTGTCATTATGGAAGGTGGTCCATTGTCGAGATATTTGTTACTCTAAGGGATGGTAGCCTTGTCATTATGGAACATAGTCTGTTGTCGAGATCTTTGTTATTCCAATGGATGGTAGCATTGTCATTATGTAAGGTAGTCTGTTGTCGAGATTTTTGTTACTAGAATCGATTGTAGCCTTGTTCTTATGGAAAGTAGTATGTTGTCGATATCTTTGTGACTCCAATGGATGGTAGCCTTGTCATTATGAAAGGTAGTCTTTTGTCGTGATTTTTGTTACTCTGAGGGATGGTAGCCTTGTCATTATTGAAGGTAGTATGTTGTCGATATCTTTGTTACTCTAAGGGATGGTAGTCTTGTCATTATGGAAGGTAGTTTGTTGTCGAGATTTTTGTTACTCTAAGTGATGGTAGCCTTGTTATTATGGAACTTAGTCTGTTGTCGAATTGTTTGTTATTACAATAGATGGTAGCATTGACATTATAGAAGGTAGTATATTATCGATATTTTTGTCACTACAATGGATGGTAACCTTGTCATTATGGAAGGTAGTCTGTTGTCGAGATTTTTGTTACTACAATGGATTATAGCCTTGTCGTTATGGAAGGTAGTTTGTTGTCCATATCTTTGTTACTCCAATGGATGGTAGCTTAGTCATTATGGAAGGTAGTTTGTGTACGAGATTTTAGTTACTCCAATGGATGGTAGCCTTGTCATTATGGAAGGTAGTCTATTGTCAAGATTTTTTATACTCCAATTGCTTGTAGCCTTGTAATTATGGAAGGTAGTCTCTTGTTGATATTTTGGTTACTCCAATGATGGTACCCTTGTCAATATGGAAGGTAGTCTGTTGTCGAGATTTTTGTTACTCCATTGCATGGTAGCCTTGTCATTATGGAAGGTAGTGTGTTGTCGATATTTTTGTTATTCCAATGGATGGTAGCCTTGTCATTATGGAAGGTAGTCTTTTGTCGTGATTTTTGTTACTCCAATGGATTGTAGCCTTGTCATTATGGAAGGTAGTATGTTGTCGATATCTTTGTTACTCTAATGGATGGTAGCCTTGTCATTTTGGAATGTGGTCTGTTGTCAACATATTTGTTAGTATAAGGGATGGTAGCCTTGTCATTATGGAACGTAGTCTGTTGTCGAGATTTTTGTTATTCCAATGGATGGTAGCGTTGTCATTATAGAAGTTAGTATATTATCAATATTTTTATCACTACAATGGATGGTAGCCTTGTCATTATGGAAGGTAGTCTGTTGTCGAGATTTTTGTTACTACAATGGATTGTAGCCTTGTCGTTATGGAAGATAGTCTGTTGTCGATATCTTTGTTACTCCAATGAATGGTAGCCTAGTCATTATGGAAGGTAGTTTGTGTACGAGATTTTAGTTACTATAATGGATGGTAGCCTTGTCATTATGGAAGGTAGTCTGTTGTCGAGATTTTTGTTACTCTAATGGATGATAGCCTTGTCATTATAGAAGGTAATATATTGTCGAGATTTTTGTCACTATAATGGATGGTAGCCTTGTCATTATGGAAGATAGTTTGTTGTCGAGATTTTTGTTACTACAATGGATTGTAGCCTTGTCGTTATGGAAGGTAGTCTGTGTTGATATCTTTGTTACTCTAATGGATGGTAGCGTAGTCATTATGCAAGGTAGTTTGTGTACGAGATTTTAGTTACTCCAATGGATGGTAGCCTTGTCATTATGGAAGGTAGTCTGTTGTCGAGATTTTTTATACTTCAATGGATTTTAGCCTTGTCATTATGGAAGGTAGTCTGTTGTCGAGATTTTTGTTACTCTAAGGGATGGTAGCCTTGTCATTATGGAACGTAGTCTGTTTTCGAGATTTTTGTTATTCCAATGGATGGTATCCTTGTCATTATGAAAGGTAGTCTATTGTCGAGATTTTTATTACTATAATAGATTGTTGCCTTGTCATTATGGAAGGTAGTCTGTTGTCGAGATTTTTGTTACTCCAATGTATGATAGCCTTGTCATTATAGAAGGTAGTATATTGTTGAAATTTTTGTCACTACAATTAATGGTAGCCTTGTAATTATGGAAGGTAGTCCGTTGTCGAGATTTTTGTTACTACAATGGATTGTAGCCTTGTCATTATGGAAGGTAGTTTGTTGTCGATATCTTTGTTACTCCAATGGATGGTAGCCTAGTCATTATTGAAGGTAGTTTGTATACGATATTTTTGTTATTCCAATGGATGGTAGCCTTGTCATTATGAAAGGTAGTTTGTTGTCGTGATTTTTGTTACTCTAAGGGATGGTAGCCTTGTCATTATGGAAGGTAGTATGTTGTCGATATCTTTATTACTCCAATGGATGGTAGCCTTGTCGTTATGGAAGGTAGTCTGTTGTCGATATCTTTGTTACTCCAATGGATGGTAGCCTAGTCATTATGGAAGGTAGTTTGTGTACGATATTTTTGTTATTCCAATGGATGGTAGCCTTGTCGTTATGAAAGGTAGTCTGTTGTCGTGATTTTTGTTACTTTAAGGGATGGTAGCCATGTCATTATGAAAGGTAGTATGTTGTCTATATCTTGGTTACTCTAATGGATGGTAGCCTTGACATTATGGAAGGTAGTCTATTGTCGAGATTTTTCTTATTCCATTGGATGGTAGCATTGTCATTATAGAAGTTAGTATATTATCAATATTTTTATCACTACAATGGATGGTAGCCTTGTCATTATGGAAGGTAGTCTGTTGTCGAGATTTTTGTTACTACAATGGATTGTAGCCTTATCGTTATGGAAGGTAGTTTGTTGTCCATATCTTTGTTTCTCCAATGGATGGTAACTTAGTCATTATGGAAGGTAGTTTGTGTACGAGATTTTAGTTACTACAATGGATGGTAGCCTTGTCATTATGGAAGGTAGTCTGTTGTCAAGATTTTTTATACTCCATTGGATTCTAGCCTTGTAATTATGGAAGGTAGTCTCTTGTTGATATTTTGGTTACTCCAATGATGGTACCCTTGTCATTATGGAAGGTAGTCTATTGCCGAGATTTTTGTTACTCCGTTGCATGGTAGCATTGTCATTACGGAAGGTAGTGTGTTGTCGATATTTTTGTTATTCCAATGGATGGTAGGCTTGTCATTATGGAAGGTAGTATGTTGTCGTGATTTTTGTTACTCCAATGGATGGTAGCCTTGTCATTATGGAAGGTAGTATGTAGTTGATATCTTTGTTACTCTAATGGATGGTAGCCTTGTCATTTTGGAATGTGGTCTGTTGTCGAGATATTTGTTACTATAAGGGATGGTAGCTTTGTCATTATGGAACGTAGTTTGTTGTCAAGATTTTTGTTATTCCAATGGATGGTAGCCTTGTCATTATAGAAGGTAGTATATTATCGATATTTTTGTCACTACAATGGATGGTAGCCTTGTCATTATGGAAGGTAGTCTGTTGTCGAGATTTTTGTTACTACAATGGATTGTAGCCTTGTCGTTATGGAAGATAGTTTATTTTCGATATCTTTGTTACTCCAATGGATGGTAGCCTAGTCATTATGGAAGGTAGTTTGTGTACGAGATTTTAGTTACTCCAATGGATGGTAGTCTTGTCATTATGGAAGGTAGTCTGTTGTCGAGATTTTTGTTACTCTAATGGATGATAGCCTTGTAATTATAGAAGGTAATATATTGTCGAGATTTTTGTCACTATAATGGATAGTAGCCTTGTAATTATGGGATGTAGTCTGTTGTCGATATTTTTGTTACTACAATGGATTGTAACCTTGTTGTTATGGAAGGTAGTCGTTTGTCGATATCTTTGTTACTCCAATGGATGGTAGCCTAGTCATTATGGAAGGTAGTTTGTGTACGAGATATTAGTTACTCCAATGGATGGTAGCCTTGTCATTATGGAAGGTAGTCTGTTATTGATATTTTTTATACTCGAATGAATTGTAGCCTTGTAATTATAGAAGGTAGTCTCTTCTTGATATTTTGGTTACTCCAATGATAGTACCCTTGTCATTATGGAAGGTAGTCTATTGCCGAGATTTTTGTTACTCCATTGCATGGTAGCCTTGTCATTATGGAAGGTAGTGTGTTGTCGATATTTTTGTTACTCCAATGGATGGTAGCCTTGTGATTATGGAAGGTAGTATGTTGTCGATATCTTTGTTACTCTAATGGATGGTAGCCTTGTCATTATGGAAGGTGGTCCGTTGTCGAGATATTTGTTACTCTAAGGGATGGTAGCCTTGTCATTATGGAACATAGTCTGTTGTCGAGATCTTTGTTATTCCAATGGATGGTAGCATTGTCATTATGTAAGGTAGTCTGTTGTCGAGATTTTTGTTACTAGAATCGATTGTAGCCTTGTTGTTATGGAAGGTAGTATGTTGTCGATATCTTTGTGACTCCAATGGATGGTAGCCTTGTCATTATGAAAGGTTGTCTTTTGTCGTGATTTTTGTTACTCTAAGGGATGGTAGCCTTGTCATTATTGAAGGTAGTATGTTGTCGATATCTTTGTTACTCTAAGGGATGGTAGCCTTGTCATTATGGAAGGTAGTTTGTTGTCGAGATTTTTGTTACTCTAAGTGATGGTAGCCTTGTCATTATGGAACGTAGTCTGTTGTCGAATTGTTTGTTATTACAATAGATGGTAGCATTGTCATTATAGAAGGTACTATATTATCGATATTTTTGTCACTACAATGGATGGTAGCCTTGTCATTATGGAAGGTAGTCTGTTGTCGAGATTTTTGTTACTACAATGGATTGTAGCCTTGTCGTTATGGAAGGTAGTTTGTTGTCCATATCTTTGTTACTCCAATGGATGGTAGTCTATTGTCAAGATTTTTTATACTCCAATGGCTTGTAGCCTTGTAATTATGGAAGGTAGTCTCTTGTTGATATTTTGGTTACTCCATTGCATGGTAGCCTTATCATTATGGAAGGTAGTGTGTTGTCGATATTTTTGTTATTCCAATGGATGGTAGCCTTGTCATTATGGAAGGTAGTCTGTTGTCGAGATTTTTGTTACTCCATTGCATGGTAGCCTTATCATTATGGAAGGTAGTGTGTTGTCGATATTTTTGTTATTCCAATGGATGGTAGCCTTGTCATTATGGAAGGTAGTCTTTTGTCGTGATTTTTGTTACTCCAATGGATTGTAGACTTGTCATTATGGAAGGTAGTATGTTGTCGATATCTTTGTTACTCTAATGGATGGTAGCCTTGTCATTTTGGAATGTGGTCTGTTGTCAACATATTTGTTAGTATAAGGGATGGTAGCCTTGTCATTATGGAACGTAGTCTGTTGTCGAGATTTTTGTTATTCCAATGGATGGTAGCGTTGTCATTATAGAAGTTAGTATATTATCAATATTTTTATCATTACAATGGATGGTAGCCTTGTCATCATGGAAGGTAGTCTGTTGTCGAGATTTTTGTTACTACAATGGATTGTAGCCTTGTCGTTATGGAAGATAGTCTGTTGTCGATATCTTTGTTACTCCAATGAATGGTAGCCTAGTCATTATGGAAGGTAGTTTGTGTACGAGATTTTAGTTACTCCAATGGATGGTAGCCTTATCATTATGGAAGGTAGTCTGTTGTCGAGATTTTTGTTACTCTAATGGATGATAGCCTTGTCATTATAGAAGGTAATATATTGTCGAGATTTTTGTCACTATAATGGATGGTAGCCTTGTCATTATGGAAGATAGTTTGTTGTCGAGATTTTTGTTACTACAATGGATTGTAGCCTTGTCGTTGTGGAAGGTAGTCTTCGTTGATATCTTTGTTACTCTAATGGATGGTAGCGTAGTCATTATGCAAGGTAGTTTGTGTACGAGATTTTAGTTACTCCAATGGATGGTAGCCTTGTCATTATGGAAGGTAGTCTGTTGTCGAGATTTTTGTTACTCTAAGGGATGGTAGCCTTGACATTATGGAACGTAGTCTGTTTTCGAGATTTTTGTTATTCCAATGGATGGTATCCTTGTCATTATGAAAGGTAGTCTATTGTCGAGATTTTTGTTACTATAATAGATTGTTGCCTTGTCATTATGGAAGGTAGTCTGTTGTCGAGATTTTTGTTACTCCAATGGATGATAGCCTTGTCATTATAGAAGGTAATATATTGTTGAGATTTTTGTCACTACAATTAATGGTAGCCTTGTAATTATGGAAGGTAGTCTGTTGTCGAGATTTTTGTTACTACAATGGATTGTAGCCTTGTCATTATGGAAGGTAGTTTGTTGTCGATATCTTTGTTACTCCAATGGATGGTAGCCAAGTCATTATTGAAGGTAGTTTGTATACGATATTTTTGTTATTCCAATGGATGGTAGCCTTGTCATTATGAAAGGTAGTTTGTTGTCGTGATTTTTGTTACTCTAAGGGATGGTAGCCTTGTCATTATGGAAGATAGTATGTTGTCGATATCTTTATTACTCCAATGGATGGTAGCCTTGTCGTTATGAAAGGTAGTCTGTTGTCGATATCTTTGTTACTCCAATGGATGGTAGCCTAGTCATTATGGAAGGTAGTTTGTGTATGATATTTTTGTTATTCCAATGGATGGTAGCCTTGTCATTATGAAAGGTAGTCTGTTGTCGTGATTTTTGTTACTTTAAGGGATGGTAGCCTTGTCATTATGAAAGGTAGTATGTTGTCTATATCTTGGTTACTCCAATGGATGGTAGCCTTGTCATTATGGAAGGTAGTCTATTGTCGAGATTTTTCTTATTCCATTGGATGGTAGCATTGTCATTATAGAAGGTAGTATATTATCGAGATTTTTGTCACTACAATGGATGGTAGCCTTGTCATTATGGAAGGTAGTTTGTTGTCAAGATTTTTGTTACTACAATGGATTATAGCCTTGTCGTTATGGAAGGTAGTTTGTTGTCGATAACTTTGTTAGAACAATGGATGGTAGACTAGTCATTATGGAAGGTAGTTCGTGTACGAGATTTTAGTTACTTTAATGGATGGTAGCCTTGTCATTATGGAAGGTATTCTGTTGTCCAGATTTTTTATACTCCAACGGATTGTAGCCTTGTAATTATGGAAGGTAGTCTCTTGTTGATATTTTGGTTACTCCAATGATGGTACCCTTATCATTATGGAAGGTAGTCTATTGCTGAGATTTTTGTTACTCCATTGCATGGTAGCCTTGTCATTATGGAAGGTAGTGTGTTGTCAATATTTTTGTTATTCCAATGGATGGTAGCCTTGTCATTATGGAAGGTAGTCTGTTGTCGAGATGTTTGTCACTACAATGGATGGTAGCCTTGTCATTATGTAAGGTAGTCTGTTGTCGAGATTTTTGTTACTAGAATGGATGGTAGCCTTATCGTTATGGAAGGTAGTCTGTTGTTGATATCTTTGTTACTCCAATGGATGGTAGCCTAGTCATTATGGAAGGTAGTTTGTGCACGATATTTTTGTTATTCCAATGGATGGTAGCCTTGTCATTATGAAAGTTAGTCTATTGTCTTGATTTTTGTTACTCTAAGGGATAGTAACCTTGTCATTATGGAAGGTAGTATGTTGTCGATATCTTTGTTACTCCAATGGATGGTAGCCTTGTCATTATGGAAGGTAGTTTGTTGTCGAGATTTTTGTTACTCTAAGGGATGGTATCCTTGTCATTATGGAACGTAGTCTGTGGTCGAGAGTTTTTTTACTCCAATGGATGGTAGCCTTGTCATTATGGAAGGTAGTATGTCGTAGAAATTTTTGTTATTCCAATGGATGGTAGCCTTGTCATTATGAAAGGTAGTCTATTGTCGAGATTTTTGTTAATCCAATGGATTGTAGCCTTGTCATTATGGAAGGTAGTTTGTTGTCGAGATTTTTATTACTCCATTGGATGGTAGCCTTATCATTATGGAAGGTAGTCTATTGTCGATTTTTTTGTTATTTAAATGGATGGTAACCTTTTCGTATAAGGTAGTCTGTTGTCGTGATTTTTGTTACTGTAATGGATTGTTGCCATACCATTATGGAAGGTAGTCTGTCGTTGTAATTTTTGTTACTCCAATGGATGGTAGCCTTCTCATTATGGAAGGTAGTCTGTTGTTCAAATTTTTGTTACTCCAATGGACGGTAGCCTTTTCATTATGGAAGGTAGTCTGTTGTCCAGATTTTTGTTACTCTAATGGACAGTAGCTTTTTCATTATGGAAGGTAGTCTGTTGTCGAGATTTATGTTATTCCAATGGATGGTAGCCTAGTCCTTATGAAAGCTAGTTTGTTTTCGAGATTTTTATTACTCCAATGAATTATATCCTTGTCATTATGGAAGGAAGTGTGTTGTCGAGATTTTTGTTACTCCAATGGATAGTAGCCTTGTCATTACGGAAGGTTGTCTGTTGTCGAGATTTTTGTTACTACAATGGATGTAGCCTTGTCATTATGGAAGGTAGTCTGTCGTCGTGATTTTTGTTACTACAATGGATTGTAGCCTTGTCATTATGGAAGGTAGTCTATTGTCGAGATTTTTGTTACTCCAACGGATGGTAGCCTTATCATTATGGAAGGTAGTCTATTGTCGAGATTTTTGTTACTCCAATGGATGGTAGCCTTGTCATTATATAAGGTAGTTTGTCAGTATGATTTTTGTTACTCCAATGGATGGTAGCCTTGTCATTATGGAAGGTAGTCTATTGTTCAGATTTTTCTTACTACAATGTGTGTTAGCCTTATCATTATGGAAGGTAGTCTATTGTTGAGATTTTTATTACTCCATTGGATATTAGCATTGTCAATAAGGAAGGTAGTCTGTTGTTGAGATTTTAGTTATTCCAATGGATGGTAGCCTAGTCAATATGGAAGGTAGTCTGTTGTCGATATCATTGTTACTCCAATGGATGGTAGCCTAGTCATTATGGAAGGTAGTCTGTTGTCGATATTTTTGTTACTCTAAGGGATGGTAGCCTTGTCATTATGGAAGGTAGTCTATTGTCGACATTTTTGTTACTACAATGGATTGTAGCCTTGTCGTTATGGCAGGTAGTCTACTATCGATATCTTTTTTACTCCAAAGGATGGTAGCCTAGTCATTATAGATGGTAGTCTGTATTCGAGATTTTTGTTATTCCAATGGATGGTATCCTTGTGATTATGGAAGGTAGTATGTTGTCGATATCTTTGTTACTCCAATGGATGGTAGCCTTGTCATTATGGAAGGTAGTCTGTTGTAGAGATTTTTGTTACTCCAATGGATGGTAGCCTTGTCAATATGGAAGGTAGTCTGTTTTCGAGATTTTTGTTACTACATTGGATGGTAGCCTTGTCATTATGGAAGGTAGTCTATTGTCGATATTTTTGTTACTCCAATGGATGGTAGCCTTGTCATTATGGAAGGTAGTCTGTCGTAGAAATTTTTGTTATTCCATTGGATGGTAGCCTTGTCATTATGAAAGGTAATCTATTGTCGAGATTTTTGTTACTCCAATGGATTGTAGCCTTGTCATTATGGAAGGTAGTCTTTTGTCGAAATTTTTGTTACTCCAATGGATGGTAGCCTTCTTATTATGGAAGGTAGTCTGTTGTCGAGATTTTTGTTAATACAATGGATGGTAGCCTTATCATTATGGAAGGTAGTCTGTTATCGAGATTTTTGTTACTCCAATTGGTGGTATCCTTGTCATTATGGAAGGTAGTCTGGTATCGATATCTTTGTTACTCCAATGGAAGTAGCCTATTCATTATGGAATGTAGTCTGTTGTCGAGATTTTTGTTACTCCAATGGATGGTAGCCTTGTCATTATGGAAGGTAGTCTGTTATAGAGATTTTTGTTACTCCAATGGGTTGTAGCCTTGTCATTATGGAAGGTAGTCTGGTGTCGATATCTTTGTAACTCCAATGGAAGTAGCCTATTTATTATGGAATGTAGTCTGTTGTCGAGATTTTTGGAACTCCAATGGATGGTAACCTTGTCATTATGGAAGGTAGTCTGTTGTCAAAAAATTTTATACTCCAATGGATGGTAGCCTTGTCATTATGTAACGTAATCTATTGTCGAGATTTTTGTTACTCCAATGAATTATAGCCTTGTCATTATGGAAGGTAGTCTGTTGTCGAGATTTTTGATAGTCCATTGGATAGTAGCCTTGTCATTATGGAAGGTAGTCTGTTGTCGAGATTTTTGTTATTCCAATGGATGGTAGCCAAGTAATTATGGAAGGTAGTTTGTTTTCGATATTTTTGTTATTCTAATGGATGGTAACCTTTTCATATAAGGTAGTCTATTGTCGTGATTTTTGTTACTACAATGGATTGTTGCCTTGTCATTATGGAAGGTAGTTTGTCATTGTGATTTTTATTACTCCAATGGATTGTAGTCTTGTCATTATGGAAGGTTGTCTGTTGTCGATATCTTTGTTACTCCATTGGATGGTAGCCTATTCATTATCGAATGTAGTCTGTTGTCGAGATTTTTGTTACCCCAATGGATGGTAGCCTTGTCATTATGGAAGGTGGTCTGTTGTTGAGATTTTTGTTATTCCAATGGATGGTAGCCAAGTCATTATGGAAGGTAGTTTGTTTTCGAGATTTTTGTTACTCCAATGGATGGTAGCCTTCTTATTATGGAAGGTAGTCTGTTGTCGAGATTTTTGTTAATACAATGGATGGTAGCCTTATCATAATGGAAGGTAGTCTGTTGTCGAGATTTTTGTTACTCCAATGGGTGCTAGCCTTGTCATTATGGTAGGTAGTCTGGTGTCGATATCTTTGATACTCCAATGTAAGTAGCCTATTCATTATGGAATGTAGTCTGTTGTTTAGATTTTTGTTACTCCAATGGATGGTAGCCTTGTCAATGTGGAAGGTAGTCTGTTGTCAAAAAATTTTATACTCCAATGTATGGTAGCCTTGTCATTATTGAAGGTAGACACTTGTTGATATTTTTGTTACTCCAATGGATAGTAGCCTTGTCATTATGGAAGGTAGTTTGTTGTCGAGATTTTTGTTACTTCTAATGGACGGTAGCTTTGTCATTATGGAAGGTTCTTTGTTGTCGAGATTTTTGTTACTTCATTGGATGGTAGCCTTATCATAATGGAAGGTAGTATGTTGTCGATATTTTTGTTATTCCAATGGATGGTAACCTTTTCATATAAGGTAGTCTGTTGTCGTGATTTTTTTTACTAGAATGGATTGTTGCCTTGTCATTATGGAAGGTAGTCTGTCGTTGTGATTTTTATTACTCCAATGGATGGTAGCCATTTCATTATGGAAGGTAGTCTGTTGTTCAAATTTTTGTTACTACAGTGTATTTTAGCCTTGTCATTATGGAAGGTAGTCTGTTGTCGAGATTTTTGTTACAACATTGGATAGTAGCCTTGTCATTATGAAAGGTAGTCTGTTGTCTAGATTTTTGTTATTCCAATGGATGGTAGCCAAGTCATTATGGAAGGTAGTTTGTTTTCGAGATTTTTGTTACTCTAATGGATGGTAGCCTTGTCATTATGGAAGGTAGTCTGTTGTCGAGATTTTTGATACTCCAATGGATGGTAGCCTTGTCATTATGGAAGGTAGTCTGTCATTGATATTTTTCTTATTCCAATTGATGATAGCCTTGTCATTATGAAAGGTAGTCTATTGTCAAGATTTTTGTTACTCTAATGGATTATATCCTTGTCATTATGGAAGGTAGTTTGTTGTCGTGATTTTTCTTACTACAATGGATGGTAGCCTTATCATTATGGAAGGTAGTCTGGTGTCGATATCTTTGTTACTCCAATGGGTGGTAGCCTTGTCATTATGGAAGGTAGTTTGGTGTCGATATCTTTGTTACTCCAATGGAAGTAGCCTATTCATTATGGAATGTAGTCTGTTGTCTAGATTTTTGTTACTCCAATGGATGGTAGCCTTGTCATTATGGAAGGTAGTCTATTGTTCATATTTTTCTTACTACAATGTGTGTTAGCCTTATCATTATGGAAGGTAGTCTATTGTCAAGATTTTTGTTACTCCATTGGATAGTAGCATTGTCAATATGAAAGGTAGTCTGTTGTTGTGATTTTTTTTATTCCAATGGATGGTAGCCTAGTCAATATGGAATGTTGTATGTTTTCGAGATTTTTGTTACTCCAATGGATGGTAGCCTTATCATTTTGGAAGGTAGTCTATTGTCGAGATTTTTGTTACTCCAATGGATGGTAGCCTTGTCATTATGGGAGGTTGTCTATCGTAGAAATTTTTGTTGTTCTAATGGATGGTAGCCTTGTCATTATGAAAGGTATTCTATTGTCGATATTTTTGTTACTCCAATGGATTGTAGCCTTGTCATTATGGAAGGTAGTCTTTTGTCGAAATTTTTGTTACTCCAATGGATGGTTGCCTTCTTATTATGGAAGGTAGTCTGTTGTCGAGATTTTTCTTACTACAATGGATTGTAGCCTTTTCATTATTGAAGGTAGTCTGTTTACGAGATTTTCGTTACTACAATGGATTGTAGCCTTGTCATTATGGAAGGTTGTCTGTTGTCGATATCTTTGTTACTCCATTGGATGGTAGCCTATTCATTATGGAATGTAGTCTGTTGTCGAGATTTTTGTTACCCCAATGGATGGTAGCCTTGTCATTATGGAAGGTAGTCTGTCGTTATGATTTTTGTTACTCCAATGGATGGTAGCCTTGTTATTATAGGAGGTAGTCTATTGTTCATATTTTTCTTACTACAATGTGTGTTAGCCTTATCATTATGGAAGGTAGTCTATTGTCAAGATTTTTGTTACTCCATTGGATAGTAGCATTGTCAATATGAAAGGTAGTATGTTGTTGTGATTTTTGTTATTCCAATGGATAGTAGCCTAGTCAATATGGAAGGTAGTATGCTTTCGAGAATTTTGTTACTCCAATGGATGGTAGCCTTGTCATTATGGAAGGTAGTCTATTGTCGATATTTTTGTTACTCCAATGGATGGTAGCCTTGTCATTATGGAAGGTAGTCTGTCGTAGAAATTTTTGTTATTCCAATGGATGGTAGCCTTGTCATTATGAAAGGTAATCTATTGTCGAGAATTTTGTTACTCCAATGGATTGTAGCCTAGTCATTATGGAAGGTAGTTTTTTGTCGAAATTTTTGTTACTCCAATGGATGGTAGCCTTCTTATTATGGAAGGTAGTCTGTTGTCGAGATTTTTTTTTAATACAATGGATGGTAGCCTTATCATTATGGAAGGTAGTCTGTTATCGAGATTTTTGTTACTCCAATGGGTGGTAGCCTTGTCATTATGGAAGGTAGTCTGCTGTCGATATCTTTGTTACTCCAATGGAAGTTGCCTATTCCTTATGGAATGTAGTCTGTTGTCGAGGTTTTGGAACTCCAATGGATGGTAACCTTGTCATTATGGAAGGTAGTCTGTTGTCAAAAAATTTTATACTCCAATGGATGATAGCCTTGTCATTATGGGAGGTAGTCTGTCGTAGAAATTTTTGTTGTTCTAATGGATGGTAGCCTTGTCATTATGAAAGGTAGTCTATTGTCGTTATTTTTGTTACTCCAATGGATTGTAGCCTTGTCATTATGGAAGGTAGTCTTTTGTCGAAATTTTTGTTACTCCAATGGATGGTAGCCTTCTTATTATGGAAGGTAGTTTGTTGTCGAGATTTTTCTTACTACAATGGATTATAGCCTTTTCATTATGGAAGGTAGTCTATTTACGAGATTTTCGTTACTACAATGGATTGTAGCCTTGTCATTATGGAAGGTTGTCTGTTGTCGATATCTTTGTTACTCCATTGGATGGTAGCCTATTCATTATGGAATGTAGTCTGTTGTCGATATTTTTGTTACTCCAATGGATGGTAGCCTTGTCATTATGGAAGGTAGTCTGTCGTTATGATTTTTGTTACTCCAATGGATGGTAGCCTTGTTATTATAGGAGGTAGTCTATTGTTCATATTTTTCTTACTACAATGTGTGTTAGCCTTATCATTATGGAAGGTAGTCTATTGTCAAGATTTTTGTTACTCCATTGGATAGTAGCAATGTCAATATGAAAGGTAGTCTGTTGTTGTGATTTTTGTTATTCCAATGGATGGTAGCCTAGTCAATATGGAAGGTAGTATGTTTTCGAGATTTTTGTTACTCCAATGGATGGTAGTCTTGTCATTTTGGAAGGTAGTCTATTGTCGATATTTTTGTTACTCCAATGGATGGTAGCCTTGTCATTATGTAAGGTAGTCTGTCGTAGAAATTTTTGTTATTCCAATGGATGGTAGCCTTGTCATTATGAAAGGTAATCTATTGTCGAGATTTTTGTTACTCCAATGGATTGTAGCCTTGTCATTATGGAAGGTAGTCTTTTGTCGAAATTTTTGTTACTCCAATGGATGGTAGACTTCTTATTATGGAAGGTAGTCTGTAGTCGAGATTTTTATTTATACAATGGATGGTAGCCTTATCATTATGGAAGGTAGTCTGTTATTGAGATTTTTATTACTCCAACGGGTTGTAGCCTTGTCATTATGGAAGGTAGTCTGGTGTCGATATCTTTGTTACTCCAATGGAAGTAGCCTATTCCTGATGGAATGTAGTCTGTTGTCGAGATTTTTGGAACTCCAATGGATGGTAACCTTGTCATTATGGAAGGTAGTCTGTTGTCAAAAAATTTTATACTCCAATGGATGATAGCCTTGTCATTATGGGAGGTAGTTTGTCGTAGAAATTTTTTATGTTCTAATGGATGGTAGCCTTGTCATTATGAAAGGTAGTCTATTGTCGTTATTTTTGTTACTCCAATGGATTGTAGCCTTGTCATTATGGAAGGTAGTCTTTTGTCGAAATTTTTGTTACTCCAATGGATGGTAGCCTTCTTATTATGGAAGGTAGTCTATTGTCGAGATTTTTCTTACTACAATGGATTATAGCCTTTTCATTATGGAAGGTAGTCTGTTTACGAGATTTTCGTTACTACAATGGATTGTAGCCTTGTCATTATGGAAGGTTGTCTATTGTCGATATCTTTGTTACTCCATTGGATGGTAACCTATTCATTATGGAATGTAGTCTGTTGTCGATATTTTTGTTACTCCAATGGATGGTAGCCTTGTCATTATGGAAGGTAGTTTGTCGTTATGATTTTTGTTACTCCAATGGATGGTAGCCTTGTTATTATAGGAGGTAGTCGATTGTTCATATTTTTCTTACTACAATGTGTGTTAGCCTTATCATTATGGAAGGTAGTCTATTGTCAAGATTTTTGTTACTCCATTGGATAGTAGCATTGTCAATATGAAAGGTAGTCTGTTGTTGTGATTTTTGTTATTCCAATGGATGGTAGCCTAGTCAATATGGAAGGTAGTATGTTTTCGAGATTTTTGTTACTCCAATGGATGGTAGTCTTGTCATTTTGGAAGGTAGTCTATTGTCGATATTTTTGTTACTCCAATGGATGGTAGCCTTGTCATTATGTAAGGTAGTCTGTCGTAGAAATTTTTGTTATTCCAATGGATGGTAGCCTTGTCATTATGAAAGGTAATCTATTGTCGAGATTTTTGTTACTCCAATGGATTGTAGCCTTGTCATTATGGAAGGTAGTCTTTTGTCGAAATTCTTGTTACTCCAATGGATGGTAGACTTCTTATTATGGAAGGTAGTCTGTAGTCGAGATTTTTTTTTATACAATGGATGGTAGCCTTATCATTATGGAAGGTAGTCTGTTATTGAGATTTTTGTTACTCAAATGGGTGGTAGCCTTGTCATTATGGAAAGTAGTCTGGTGTCGATATCTTTGTTACTCCAATGGAAGTAGCCTATTCCTGATGGAATGTAGTCTGTTGTCGAGATTTTTGGAACTCCAATGGATGGTAACCTTGTCATTATGGAAGGTAGTTTGTTGTCAAAAAATTTTATACTCCAATGGATGATAGCCTTGTCATTATGGGAGGTAGTCTGTCGTAGAAATTTTTTATGTTCTAATGGATGGTAGCCTTGTCATTATGAAAGGTAGTCTATTGTCGTTATTTTTGTTACTCCAATGGATTGTAGCCTTGTCATTATGGAAGGTAGTCTTTTGTCGAAATTTTTGTTACTCCAATGGATGGTAGCCTTCTTATTATGGAAGGTAGTCTATTGTCGAGATTTTTCTTACTACAATGGATTATAGCCTTTTCATTATGGAAGGTAGTCTGTTTACGAGATTTTCGTTACTACAATGGATTGTAGCCTTGTCATTATGGAAGGTTGTCTATTGTCGATATCTTTGTTACTCCATTGGATGGTAACCTATTCATTATGGAATGTAGTCTGTTGTCGATATTTTTGTTACTCCAATGGATGGTAGCCTTGTCATTATGGAAGGTAGTTTGTCGTTATGATTTTTGTTACTCCAATGGATGGTAGCCTTGTTATTATAGGAGGTAGTCGATTGTTCATATTTTTCTTACTACAATGTGTGTTAGCCTTATCATTATGGAAGGTAGTCTATTGTCAAGATTTTTGTTACTCCATTGGATAGTAGCATTGTCAATATGAAAGGTAGTCTGTTGTTGTGATTTTTGTTATTCCAATGGATGGTAGCCTAGTCAATATGGAAGGTAGTATGTTTTCGAGATTTTTCTTACTCCAATGGATGGTAGTCTTGTCATTTTGGAAGGTAGTCTATTGTCGATATTTTTGTTACTCCAATGGATGGTAGCCTTGTCATTATGTAAGGTAGTCTGTCGTAGAAATTTTTTTATTTCAATGGATGGTAGCGTTGTCATTATGAAAGGTAATCTATTGTCGAGATTTTTGTTACTCCAATGGATTGTAGCCTTGTCATTATGAAAGGTATTCTTTTGTCGAAATTCTTGTTACTCCAATGGATGGTAGATTTCTTATTATGGAAGGTAGTCTGTTGTCGAGATTTTTTTTAAACAATGGATGGTAGCCTTATCATTATGGAAGGTAGTCTGTTATTGAGATTTTTATTACTCCAACGGGTTGTAGCCTTGTCATTATGGAAGGTAGTCTGGTGTCGATATCTTTGGTACTCCAATGGAAGTAGCCTATTCATTTTGGAATGTAGTCTGTTGTCGAGATTTTTGGAACTCCAATGGATGGTAACCTTGTCATTATGGAAGGTAGTCTGTTGTCAAAAAATTTTATACTCCAATGGATGGTAGCCTTGTCATTATGAAAGGTAATCTATTGTCGAGATTTTTGTTACTCCAATGGATTGTAGATTTGTCATTTTGGAAGGTAGTCTTTTGTCGAAATTTTTGTTACTCCAATGTATGGTAGCCTTCTTATTATGGAAGGTAGGCTGTTGTCGAGAGTTTTGTTAATACAATGGATGGTAGCCTTATCATTATGGAAGGTAGTCTGTTATCGAGATTTTTGTTACTCCAATGGGTGGTAGCCTTGTCATTATGGAAGGTAGTCTGGTGAAGATATCTTTGTTACTCCAATGGAAGTAGCCTATTCCTTATGGAATGTAGTCTGTTGTCGAGATTTTTGGAACTCCAATGGATGGTAATCTTGTCATTATGGAAGGTAGTTTGTTGTTAAAAAATTTTATACTCCAATGGATGATAGCCTTGTCATTATGGGAGGTAGTCTGTCGTAGAAATTTTTTATGTTCTAATGGATGGTAGCCTTGTCATTATGAAAGGTAGTCTATTGTCGTTATTTTTGTTACTCCAATGGATTGTAGCCTTGTCATTATGGAAGGTAGTCTTTTGTCGAAATTTTTGTTACTCCAATGGATGGTAGCCTTCTTATTATGGAAGGTAGTCTATTGTCGAGATTTTTCTTACTACAATGGATTATAGCCTTTTCATTATGGAAGGTAGTCTGTTTACGAGATTTTCGTTACTACAATGGATTGTAGCCTTGTCATTATGGAAGGTTGTCTATTGTCGATATCTTTGTTACTCCATTGGATGGTAACCTATTCATTATGGAATGTAGTCTGTTGTCGATATTTTTGTTACTCCAATGGATGGTAGCCTTGTCATTATGGAAGGTAGTTTGTCGTTATGATTTTTGTTACTCCAATGGATGGTAGCCTTGTTATTATAGGAGGTAGTCTATTGTTCATATTTTTCTTACTACAATGTGTGTTAGCCTTATCATTATGGAAGGTAGTCTATTGTCAAGATTTTTGTTACTCCATTGGATAGTAGCATTGTCAATATGAAAGGTAGTCTGTTGTTGTGATTTTTGTTATTCCAATGGATGGTAGCCTAGTCAATATGGAAGGTAGTATGTTTTCGAGATTTTTCTTACTCCAATGGATGGTAGTCTTGTCATTTTGGAAGGTAGTCTATTGTCGATATTTTTGTTACTCCAATGGATGGTAGCCTTGTCATTATGTAAGGTAGTCTGTCGTAGAAATTTTTTTATTTCAATGGATGGTAGCGTTGTCATTATGAAAGGTAATCTATTGTCGAGATTTTTGTTACTCCAATGGATTGTAGCCTTGTCATTATGAAAGGTATTCTTTTGTCGAAATTCTTGTTACTCCAATGGATGGTAGATTTCTTATTATGGAAGGTAGTCTGTTGTCGAGATTTTTTTTAAACAATGGATGGTAGCCTTATCATTATGGAAGGTAGTCTGTTATTGAGATTTTTATTACTCCAACGGGTGGTAGCCTTGTCATTATGGAAGGTAGTCTGGTGTCGATATCTTTGGTACTCCAATGGAAGTAGCCTATTCATTTTGGAATGTAGTCTGTTGTCGAGATTTTTGGAACTCCAATGGATGGTAACCTTGTCATTATGGAAGGTAGTCTGTTGTCAAAAAATTTTATACTCCAATGGATGGTAGCCTTGTCATTATGAAAGGTAATCTATTGTCGAGATTTTTGTTACTCCAATGGATTGTAGATTTGTCATTTTGGAAGGTAGTCTTTTGTCGAAATTTTTGTTACTCCAATGTATGGTAGCCTTCTTATTATGGAAGGTAGGCTGTTGTCGAGAGTTTTGTTAATACAATGGATGGTAGCCTTATCATTATGGAAGGTAGTCTGTTATCGAGATTTTTGTTACTCCAATGGGTGGTAGCCTTGTCATTATGGAAGGTAGTCTGGTGAAGATATCTTTGTTACTCCAATGGAAGTAGCCTATTCCTTATGGAATGTAGTCTGTTGTCGAGATTTTTGGAACTCCAATGGATGGTAATCTTGTCATTATGGAAGGTAGTTTGTTGTTAAAAAATTTTATACTCCAATGGATGATAGCCTTGTCATTATGGGAGGTAGTCTGTCGTAGAAATTTTTGTTGTTCTAATGGATGGTAGCCTTGTCTTTATGAAAGGTAGTCTATTGTCGTTATTTTTGTTACTCCAATGGATTGTAGCCTTGTCATTATGGAAGGTAGTCTTTTGTCGAAATTTTTATTACTCCAATGGATGGTAGCCTTCTTATTATGGAAGGTAGTTTGTTGTCGAGATTTTTCTTACTACAATGGATTATAGCCTTTTCATTATGGAAGGTAGTCTGTTTACGAGATTTTCGTTACTACAATGGATTGTAGCCTTGTCATTATGGAAGGTTGTCTGTTGTCGATATCTTTGTTACTCCATTGGATGGTAGCCTATTCATTATGGAATGTAGTCTGTTGTCGATATTTTTGTTACTCCAATGGATGGTAGCCTTGTCATTATGGAAGGTAGTCTGTCGTTATGATTTTTGTTACTCCAATGGATGGTAGCCTTGTTATTATAGGAGGTAGTCTATTGTTCATATTTTTCTTACTACAATGTGTGTTAGCCTTATCATTATGGAAGGTAGTCTATTGTCAAGATTTTTGTTACTCCATTGGATAGTAGCATTGTCAATATGAAAGGTAGTCTGTTGTTGTGATTTTTGTTACTCCAATGGATGGTAGCCTAGTCAATATGGAAGGTAGTATGTTTTCGAGATTTTTGGTACTCAAATGAATGGTAGTCTTGTCATTTTGGAAGGTAGTCTATTGTTGATATTTTTGTTACTCCAATGGATGGTAGCCTTGTCATTATGTAAGGTAGTCTGTCGTAGAAATTTTTGTTATTCCAATGGATGGTAGCCTTGTCATTATGAAAGGTAATCTATTGTCGAGATTTTTGTTACTCCAATGGATTGTAGCCTTGTCATTATGGAAGGTAGTCTTTTGTCGAAATTTGTGTTACTCCAATGGATGGTAGACTTCTTATTATGGAAGGTAGTCTGTTTTCGAGATTTTTTTTATACAATGGATGGTAGCCTTATCATTATGTAAGGTAGTCTGTAATTGAGATTTTTGTTACTCTAATGGGTGGTAGCCTTGTCATTATGGAAGGTAGTCTGGTGTCAATATCTTTGTTACTCCAATGGAAGTAGCCTATTCATTTTGGAATGTAGTCTGTTGTCGAGATTTTTGGAACTCCAATGGATGGTAACCTTGTCATTATGGAAGGTAGTCTGTTGTCAAAAAATTTTATACTCCAATGGATGGTAGCCTTGTCATTATGAAAGGTAATCTATTGTCGAGATTTTTGTTACTCCAATGGATTGTAGACTTGTCATTATGGAAGGTAGTCTTTTGTCGAAATTTTTGTTACTCCAATGGATGGTAGCCTTCTTATTATGGAAGGTAGTCTGTTGTCGAGAGTTTTGTTAATACAATGGATGGTAGCCTTATCATTATGGAAGGTAGTCTGTTATCGAGATTTTTGTTACTCCAATGGGTGGTAGCCTTGTCATTATGGAAGGTAGTCTGGTGTCGATATCTTTGTTACTCCAATAGAAGTACCTATTCATTATGGAATGTAGTCTGTTGTCGAGATTTTTGTTACTCCAATGGATGGTAACCTTGTCATTATGAAGGTAGTCTATTGTCAAAAAATTTTATATCCAATGGATGGTAGCCTTGTCAACATGGAAGGTAGTCTCTTGTTGATATTTTTGTTACTCCAATGGACGGTAGCCTTGTCATTTTGGAAGGTAGTCTGTTGTCCAGATTTTTATTACTCTAATGGACGATAGCTTTGTCATTATGGAAGGTAGTTTGTTGTCGAGATTTTTGTTACTCCATTTGATGGTAGCCTTATCATTATGGAAGGTAGTATGTTGTCGATATTTTTGTTATTCCAATGGATGGTAACCTTTTCATATAAGGTAGTCTGTTGTCGTGATTTTTGTTACTACAATTGATTGTTGCTTTGTCATTATGGAAGGTAGTTTGTCGTTGTGAGTTTTATTACTCCAATGGATGGTAACCATCTCATTATGGAAGGTAGCCTGTTGTTTAAATTTTTGTTACTACAATGTATGTTAGCCTTGTCATTATGGAAGGTAGTCTGTTGTCGAGATTTTTGTTACTCCATTGGATAGTAGCCTTGTCATTATGGAAGGTGGTCTGTTGTTGAGATTTTTGTTATTCCAATGGATGGTAGCCAAGTCATTATCGAAGGTAGTATGTTTTCGAGATTTTTGTTACTCCAATGGATGGTAGCCTTCTTATTATGGAAGGTAGTCTGTTGTCGAGATTTTTGTTAATACAATGGATGGTAGCCTTATCATTATGGAAGGTAGTCTGTTGTCGAGATTTTTGTTACTCCAATGGGTGGTAGCCTTGTCATTATGGAAGGTAGTCTGGTGTCGATATCTTTGTTACTCCAATGGAAGTAGCCTATTCATTATGGAATGTAGTCTGTTGTCGAGATTTTTGTTACTCCAATGGATGGTAGCCAAGTCATTAAGGAAGGTAGTATGTTTTCGAGATTTTTGTTACTCCAATGGATGGTAGCCTTCTTATTATGGAAGGTAGTCTGTTGTCGAGATTTTTGTTAATACAATGGATGGTAGCCTTATCATTATGGAAGGTAGTCTGTTGTCGAGATTTTTGTTACTCCAATGGGTGGTAGCCTTGTCATTATGGAAGGTAGTCTGGTGTCGATATCTTTGTTACTCCAGTGGAAGTAGCCTATTCATTATGGAATGTAGTCTGTTGTCGAGATTTTTGTTATTCCAATGGATGGTAGCCAAGTCATTATGGAAGGTAGTATGTTTCCGAGATTTTTGTTACTCCAATGGATGTTAGCCTTCTTATTATGGAAGGTAGTCTGTTGTCGAGATTTTTGTTAATACAATGGATGGTAGCCTTATCATTATGGAAGGTAGTCTGTTGTCGAGATTTTTGTTACTCCAATGGGTGGTAGCCTTGTCATTATGGAAGGTAGTCTGGTGTCGATATCTTTGTTACTCCAATGGAAGTAGCCTATTCATTATGGAATGTAGTTTGTTGTCGAGATTTTTGTTACTCCAATGGATGGTAGCCTTGTCAATGTGGAAGGTAGTCTGTTGTCAAAAAATTTTATACTCCAATGGATGGTAGCCTTGTCATTATGAAAGGTAATCTATTATCGAGATTTTTGTTACTCCAATTGATTGTAGCCTTGTCATTATGGAAGGTAGTCTTTTGTCGAAATTTTTGTTACTCCAATGGATGGTAGCCTTCTTATTATGGAAGGTAGTCTGTTGTCGAGACTTTTGTTAATACAATGGATGGTAGCCTTATCATTATGGAAGGTAGTCTGTTATCGTTATTTTTGTTACTCCAATGGTCGTAGCCTTGTCATTATAGAAGGTAGTCTGGTGTCAATATCTTTGTTACTCCAATGGAAGTAGCCTATTCATTATGGAATGTAGTCTGTTGTCGAGATTTTTGTTACTCCTATGGATGGTAACCTTGTCATTATGGAAGGTAGTCTGTTGTCAAAAAATTTTATACTCCAATGGATGGTAGCCTTGTCATTATGAAAGGTAATCTATTATCGAGATTTTTGTTACTCCAATGGATTGTAGCCTTGTCATTATGGAAGGTAGTCTTTTGTCGAAATTTTTGTTACTCCAATGGATGGTAGCCTTCTTATTATGGAAGGTAGTCTATTGTCAAAAATTTTATACTCCAATGGATGGTAGCCTTTTCAATATGGAAGGTAGTCTCTTGTTGATATTTTTGTTACTCCAATGGACGGTAGCCTTGTCATTATGGAAGGTAGTCTGTTGTCTAGATTTTTGTTACTCTAATGGACGGTAGCTTTGTCATTATGGAAGGTAGTATGTTGTCGATATTTTTGTTATTCTAATGGATGGTAACCTTTTCATATAAGGTAGTCTGTTGTAGTGATTTTTGTTACTCCAATGGATTGTAGCCTTGTCATTATGGAAGGTAGTCTTTTGTCGAAATTTTTGTTACTCCAATGGATGGTAGCCTTCTTATTATGGAAGGTAGTCTGTTGTCGAGATTTTTGTTAATACAATGGATGGTAGCCTTATCATTATGGAAGGTAGTCTGTTATCGAGATTTTTGTTACTCCAATGGGTGGTAGCCTTGTCATTATAGAAGGTAGTCTGGTGTCAATATCTTTGTTACTCCAATGGAAGTAGCCTATTCATTATGGAATGTAGTCTGTTGTCGAGATTTTTGTTACTCCTATGGATGGTAACCTTGTCATTATGGAAGGTAGTCTGTTGTCAAAAAGTTTTATACTCCAATGGATGGTAGCCTCTTCAATATGGAAGGTAATCTCTTGTTGATATTTTTGTTACTCCAATGGACGGTAGCCTTGTCATTATGGAAGGTAGTCTGTTGCCGAGATTTTTGTTACTCCATTAAACGATAGCCTTATCATTATGGAAGGTAGTATGTTGTCGATATTTTTGTTATTCCAATGGATGGTAACCTTTTCATATAAGGTAGTCTGTTGTCGTGATTTTTGTTACTACAATGGATTGTTGCCTTGTCATTATGGAAGGTAGTTTGTCGTTGTGATTTTTATTACTCCAATGGATGGTAACCATCTCATTATGGAAGGTAGCCTGTTGTTTAAATTTTTGTTACTACAATGTATGTTAGCCTTGTCATTATGGAAGGTAGTCTGTTGTCGAGATTTTTGTTCTTCCATTGGATAGTAGCCTTGTCATTATGGAAGGTGGTTTGTTGTTGAGATTTTTGTTATTCCAATGGATGGTAGCCAAGTGATTATGGAAGGTAGTTTGTTTTCGAGATTTTTGTTACTGCAATGGATGGTAGCCTTCTTATTATGGAAGGTAGTCTGTTGACGAGATTTTTGTTAATACAATGGATGGTAGCCTTATCATTATGGAAGGTAGTCTGTTGTTGAGATTTTTGTTACTCCAATGGGTGGTAGCCTTGTCATTATGGTAGGTAGTCTGGTGTCGATATCTTTGTTACTCCAATGGAAGTAGCCTATTCATTATGGAATGTAGTATGTTGTCCAGATTTTTGTTACTCCAATGGATGGTAGCCTTGTCAATGTGGAAGGTAGTCTGTTGTCAAAAAATTTTATACTCCAATGGATGGTAGCCTTGTCATTATTGAAGGTAGACTCTTGTTGATATTTTTGTTACTCCAATGGATAGTAGCCTTGTCATTATGGAAGGTAGTTTGTTGTCTAGATTTTTGTTACTCAAATGGATGGTAGCTTTGTCATTATGGAAGGTTGTTTGTTGTCGAGATTTTTGTTACTCCATTGGATGGTAGCCTTATCATTATGGAAGGTAGTATGTTGTCGATATTTTTGTTATTCCAATGGATGGTAACCTTTTCATATAAGGTAGTCTGTTATCGTGATTTTTGTTACTACAATGGATTGTTGCCTTGTCATTATGGAAGGTAGTCTATCGTTGTGATTTTTATTACTCCAATGGATGGTAGCCATCTCATTATGGAAGGTAGTCTGTTGTTCAAATTTTTGTTACTACAGTGTATGTTAGCCTTGTCATTATGGAAGGTAGTCTATTGTCGAAACTTTTTGTTACTCCATTGGATAATAGCCTTGTCATTATGGAATGTAGTCTGTTGTCGATATTTTTGTTATTCCAATGTATGGTAGCCAAGTCATTATGGAAGGTAGTTTGTTTTCAAGATTTTTGTTACTCTAATGGATAGTAGCCTTGTCATTATGGAAGCTAGTCTGTTATCGAGATTTTTGTTACTCCAATGGATGGTAGCGTTGTCATTATGGAAGGTAGTCTGTCGTTGATATTTTTCTTATTCCAATGGATGGTAGCCTTGTCATTATGAAAGGTAGTATATTGTCAAGATTTTTGTTACTCTAATGGATTATATCCTTGTCATTATGGAAGGGAGTTTGTTGTCAACATTTTTGTTACTCCAATGGATGGTAGCCTTGTCATTACGGAAGGTAGTCTGTTGTCGAGATTTTTGTATCTACAATGGATGGCAGCCTGGTCATTATGGAAGGTAGTTTATCGTCGTGATTTTTGTTACTACAGTGAATTGTAGCCTTGTCATTATGGAAGGTAGTCTATTGTCGATATTTTGTTACTCCAATGGATGGTAGCCTTATCATTATGGAAGGTAGTCTGTTGTCGAGATTTTTGTTACTCCAATGGATGGTAGCCTTGTCATTATGGAAGGTAGTCTGTTTGCGAGATTTTCGTTACTACAATGGATTGTATCCTTGTCATTATGGAAGGTTGTCTGTTGTCGATATCTTTATTACTCCATTGGATGGTAGCCTATTCATTATGGAATGTAGTCTGTTGTCGAGATTTTTGTTACTCCAATGGATGGTAGCCTTATCATTATGGAAGGTAGTCTATCGTTATGATTTTTGTTACTCCAATGGATGGTAGCCTTGTTATTATGGAAGGTAGTCTATTGTTCATATTTTTCTTACTACAATGTGTGTTAGCCTTATCATTATGGAAGGTAGTCTATTGTCAAGATTTTTGTTACTCCATTGGATAGTAACATTGTCAATATGAAAGGTAGTTTGTTGTTGTGATTTTTGTTATTCCAATGGATGGTAGCCTAGTCAATATGGAAGGTAGTATGTTTTCGAGATTTTTGTTACTCCAATGGATGGTAGCCTTGTCATTATGGAAGGTAGTCTATTGTCGATATTTTTGTTACTCCAATGGATGGTAGCCTTGCCATTATGGAAGGTAGTCTGTCGTAGAAATTTTTTTTATTCCAATGGATGGTAGCCTTATCATTATGGAAGGTAGTCTGTTGTCGATATTTTTGTTACTCCAATGGATTGTAGTCTTGTCATTATGGAAGGTAGTCTTTTGTCTAAATTTTTATTACTCCAATGGATGGTAGCCTTCTTATTATGGAAGGTAGTCTGTTGTCGAGATTTTTTTTAATACAAGGGATGGTAGCCTTATCATTATGGAAGGTGGTCTGTTATCAAGATTTTTGTTACTCCAATGGGTGGTAGCCTTGTCATTATGGAAGGTAGTCTGGTGTCGATATCTTTGTTACTCCAATGGAAGTAGCCTATTCATTATGGAAGGTAGTCTGTTTTCGAGATTTTTGTTACTCCAATGGATGGTAACCTTGTCATTATGGAAGGTAGTCTGTTGTAAAAAAATTTTATACTCCAATGGATGGTAGCCTTGTCAATATGGAAGGTAGTCTCTTGTTGATAGTTTTGTTACTCCAATGGACGATAGCCTTGTCATTATGGAAGGTAGTCTGTTGTCCAGATTTTTGTTACTCTAATTGATGGTAGCTTTGTCATTATGGAAGGTAGTTTGTTGTCGAGATTTTTGTTACTACAATGGATTGTTGCCTTGTCATTATGGAAGGTAGTTTGTCGTTGTGATTTTTATTACTCCAATGGATGGTAGCCTTGTCATTATGGAAGGTAGTCTTTTGTCTAAATTTTTGTTACTCCAATGGATGGTAGCCTTCTTATTATGGAAGGTAGTCTATTGTCGAGATTTTTGTTACTCCATTGGATGGTAGCCTTATCATTATGGAAGGTAGTCTGTTATCGAGATTTTTGTTACTCCAATGGGTGGGAGCCTTGTCATTATGGAAGGTAGTCTGGTGTCGATATATTTGTTACTCCAATGGAAGTAGCCTATTCATTATGGAATGTAGTCTGTTGTCGAGATTTTTGGAACTCCAATGGATGGTAACCTTGTCGTTATGGAAGGTAGTCTGTTGTCAAAAAATTTTATACTCCAATGGATGGTAGCCTTGTCATTATGAAAGGTAATCTATCGTCGAGATTTTGGTTACTCCAATAGATTGTAGACTTGTCATTATGGAAGGTAGTCTTTTGTCGAATTTTTTGTTACTCCAATGGATGGAAGCCTTCTTATTATGGAAGGTAGTCTGTTGTCGAGATTTTTGTTAATACAATGGATGGTAGCCTTATCATTATGGAAGGTAGTCTATTATCGAGATTTTTGTTACTCCAATGGGTGGTAGCCTTGTCAATATGGAAGGTAGTCTGGTGTCGATATCTTTGTTACTCCAATGGAAGTAACGTATTCATTATGGAAGGTAGTCTATTGTCGAGATTTTTGTTACTCCAATGGATGGTAACCTTGTCATTATGGAAGGTAGTCTGTTGTCAAAAATATTTATACTCCAATGGATGGTAGCCTTGTCAATATGGAAGGTAGTCTCTTGTTGATATTTTTGTTGCTCCAATGGATGGTAGCCTTGTCATTATGGAAGATAGTCTGTTGTCCAGATTTTTGTTACTCTAATGGACCGCAGCTTTGTCATTATGGAAGGTAGTTTGTTGTCGAGATTTTTGTTACTCCAATGGATGGTAGCGTTGTCATTATGGAAGGTAGTTTGTCGTTGATATTTTTCTTATTCCAATGGATGATAGCCTTGTCATTATGAAAGGTAGTATATTGTCAAGATTTTTGTTACTCTAATGGATTATATCCTTGTCATTATGGAAGGGAGTTTGTTGTCAACATTTTTGTTACTCCAATGGATGGTAGCCTTGTCATTACGGAAGGTAGTCTGTTGTCGAGATTTTTGTATCTACAATGGATGGTAGCCTGGTCATTATGGAAGGTAGTTTATCGTCGTGATTTTTGTTACTACAGTGAATTGTAGCCTTGTCATTATGGAAGGTAGTCTATTGTGGATATTTTGTTACTCCAATGGATGGTAGCCTTATCATTATGGAAGGTAGTCTGTTGTCTAGATTTTTGTTACTCCAATGGATGGTAGCCTTGTCATTATGGAAGGTAGTCTGTTTGCGAGATTTTCGTTACTACAATGGATTGTATCCTTGTCATTATGGAAGGTTGTCTGTTGTCGATATCTTTATTACTCCATTGGATGGTAGCCTATTCATTATGGAATGTAGTCTGTTGTCGAGATTTTTGTTACTCCAATGGATGGTAGCCTTATCATTATGGAAGGTAGTCTATAGTTATGATTGTTGTTACTCCAATGGATGGTAGCCTTGTTATTATGGAAGGTAGTCTATTGGTCATATTTTTCTTACTACAATGTGTGTTAGCCTTATCATTATGGAAGGTAGTCTATTGTCAAGATTTTTGTTACTCCATTGGATAGTAACATTGTCAATATGAAAGGTAGTCTGTTGTGATTTTTGTTATTCCAATGGATGGTAGCCTAGTCAATATGGAAGGTATTATGTTTTCGAGATTTTTGTTACTCCAATGGATGGTAGCCTTGTCATTATGGAAGGTAGTCTATTGTCGATATTTTTGTTACTCCAATGGATGGTAGCCTTGCCATTATAGAAGGTAGTCTGTCGTAGAAATTTTTTTTATTCCAATGGATGGTAGCCTTATCATTATGGAAGGTAGTCTGTTGTCGATATTTTTGTTACTCCAATGGATTGTAGCCTTGTCATTATGGAAGGTAGTCTTTTGTCTAAATTTTTATTACTCCAATGGATGGTAGCCTTCTTATTATGGAAGGTAGTCTGTTGTCGAGATTTTTTTTAATACAAGGGATGGTAGCCTTATCATTATGGAAGGTGGTCTGTTATCGAGATTTTTGTTACTCCAATGGGTGGTAGCCTTGTCATTATGGAAGGTAGTCTGGTGTCGATATCTTTGTTACTCCAATGGAAGTAGCCTATTCATTATGGAAGGTAGTCTGTTTTCGAGATTTTTGTTACTCCAATGGATGGTAACCTTGTCATTATGGAAGGTAGTCTGTTGTAAAAAATTTTATACTCCAATGGTTGGTAGCCTTGTCAATATGGAAGGTAGTCTCTTGTTGATAGTTTTGTTACTCCAATGGACGATAGCCTTGTCATTATGGAAGGTAGTTTGTTGTCGAGATTTTTGTTACTACAATGGATTGTTGCCTTGTCATTATGGAAGGTAGTTTGTCGTTGTGATTTTTATTACTCCAATGGATGGTAGCCTTGTCATTATGGAATGTAGTCTTTTGTCTAAATTTTTGTTACTCCAATGGATGGTAGCCTTCTTATTATGGAAGGTAGTCTATTGTCGAGATTTTTGTTACTCCATTGGATGGTAGCCTTATCATTATGGAAGGTAGTCTGTTATCGAGATTTTTGTTACTCCAATGGGTGGGAGCCTTGTCATTATGGAAGGTAGTCTGGTGTCGATATCTTTGTTACTCCAATGGAAGTAGCCTATTCATTATGGAATGTAGTCTGTTGTCGAGATTTTTGGAACTCCAATGGATGGTAACCTTGTCGTTATGGAAGATAGTCTGTTGTCAAAAAATTTTATACTCCAATGGATGGTAGCCTTGTCATTATGAAAGGTAATCTATTGTCGAGATTTTGGTTACTCCAATGGATTGTAGACTTGTCATTATGGAAGGTAGTCTTTTGTCGAATTTTTTGTTACTCCAATGGATGGAAGCCTTCTTATTATGGAAGGTAGTCTGTTGTCGAGATTTTTGTTAATACAATGGATGGTAGCCTTATCATTATGGAAGGTAGTCTGTTATCGAGATTTTTGTTACTCCAATGGGTGGTAGCCTTGTCAATATGGAAGGTAGTCTGGTGTCGATATCTTTGTTACTCCAATGGAAGTAACGTATTCATTATGGAAGGTAGTCTATTGTCGAGATTTTTGTTACTCCATTGGATGGTAGCCTTATCATTATGGAAGGTAGTCTGTTATCGAGATTTTTGTTACTCCAATGGGTGGGAGCCTTGTCATTATGGAAGGTAGTCTGGTGTCGATATCTTTGTTACTCCAATGGAAGTAGCCTATTCATTATGGAATGTAGTCTGTTGTCGAGATTTTTGGAACTCCAATGGATGGTAACCTTGTCGTTATGGAAGATAGTCTGTTGTCAAAAAATTTTATACTCCAATGGATGGTAGCCTTGTCATTATGAAAGGTAATCTATTGTCGAGATTTTGGTTACTCCAATGGATTGTAGACTTGTCATTATGGAAGGTAGTCTTTTGTCGAATTTTTTGTTACTCCAATGGATGGAAGCCTTCTTATTATGGAAGGTAGTCTGTTGTCGAGATTTTTGTTAATACAATGGATGGTAGCCTTATCATTATGGAAGGTAGTCTGTTATCGAGATTTTTGTTACTCCAATGGGTGGTAGCCTTGTCAATATGGAAGGTAGTCTGGTGTCGATATCTTTGTTACTCCAATGGAAGTAACGTATTCATTATGGAAGGTAGTCTATTGTCGAGATTTTTGTTACTCCATTGGATGGTAGCCTTATCATTATGGAAGGTAGTCTGTTATCGAGATTTTTGTTACTCCAATGGGTGGGAGCCTTGTCATTATGGAAGGTAGTCTGGTGTCGATATCTTTGTTACTCCAATGGAAGTAGCCTATTCATTATGGAATGTAGTCTGTTGTCGAGATTTTTGGAACTCCAATGGATGGTAACCTTGTCGTTATGGAAGATAGTCTGTTGTCAAAAAATTTTATACTCCAATGGATGGTAGCCTTGTCATTATGAAAGGTAATCTATTGTCGAGATTTTGGTTACTCCAATGGATTGTAGACTTGTCATTATGGAAGGTAGTCTTTTGTCGAATTTTTTGTTACTCCAATGGATGGAAGCCTTCTTATTATGGAAGGTAGTCTGTTGTCGAGATTTTTGTTAATACAATGGATGGTAGCCTTATCATTATGGAAGGTAGTCTGTTATCGAGATTTTTGTTACTCCAATGGGTGGTAGCCTTGTCAATATGGAAGGTAGTCTGGTGTCGATATCTTTGTTACTCCAATGGAAGTAACGTATTCATTATGGAAGGTAGTCTATTGTCGAGATTTTTGTTACTCCAATGGATGGTAACCTTGTCATTATGGAAGGTAGTATGTTGTTGATATCTTTGTTACTCCAATGGATGGTAGCATACTCATTATGGAAGGTAGTCTAATGCCGAGATTTTTGTTTCTCCAAAGGATTGTAGCCTTGTCATTATGGAAGGTAGTCTGTTGTTGAGATTTTTGTGACTCCAATGGATGGTAGCCTTCTTACTATCGAAGGTAGTCTGTTGTCGAGATTTTTGTTACTACAATGGATGGTATCCTTGTCATTATGGAAGGTAGTTTGTTGTCGAGATTTTTGTTACTCCAATGGATTGTAGCCTTGTCATTATGGAAGGTAGTCTGTTGTCGATATCTTTGTTACTACAATGTATGTTAGCCTTGTCATTATGGAAGGTAGTCTGGTGTCGAGATTTTTGTTACTCCATTGGATAGTAGCCTAGTCATTATGGAAGGTAGTCTGTAGTTGAGATTTTGGTTATTCCAATAAATGGTAGCCTAGTCATTATGGAAGGTAGTCTGTTTTCGAGATTTTTGTTACTCCAATGGATGGTAGCCTTGTCATTATGGAAGCTAGTCTGTTGTCGGGATTTTTGTTACTCCAATGGATGGTAGCCTTATCATTATGAAAGGTAGTCTATTGTCGAGATTTTTGTTACTCCAATGGATTGTAGCCTTGTCATAATGGAAGGTAGTCTGTTGTCGATATCTTTGTTACTACAATGTATGTAAGCCTTGTCATTATGGAAGGTAGTCTAGTGTCGAGATTTTTTTTACTCCATTGGATAGTAGCCTAGTCATTATGGAAGGTAGTATGTTGTTGATATCTTTGTTACTCCAATGGATGGTAGCCTACTCATTATGGAAGGTAGTATGTCGTCGAGATTTTTTTTGTTCCAATGTATGGTAGCCTTGTCATTATGAAAGGTAGTCTATTGTCGAGATTTTTGTTACTCCAATGGATTGTATCCTTGTCATTATGGAAGCTAGTCTGTTTTTGAGATTTTTGTTACTCCAATGGATGGTAGCCTTCTCACTATCGAAGGTAGTCTGTTGTAGAGATTTTTGTTACTACAATGGATGGTAGCCTTGTCATTATGGAAGGTAGTTTGTTGTCGAGATTTTTGTTACTCCAATGGATTGTAGCCTTGTCATTATGGAAGGTAGTCTGTTGTCGATATCATTGTTACTACAATGTATGTTAGCCTTGTCATTATGGAAGGTAGTCTGGTGTCGAGATTTTTGTTACTCCATTGGATAGTAGCCTAGTCATTATGGAAGGTAGTCTGTTGTTGAGATTTTGGTTATTCCAATGGATGGTATCCTAGTCATTATGGAAGGTAGTCTGTTTTCGAGATTTTTGTTACTCCAACGGATGGTAGCCTTGTCATTATGGAAGGTAGTCTGTCGTTGATATTTTTTTTATTCCAATTGATGGTAGCCTTGTCAATATGAAATGTAATCTATTGTCCATATTTTTGTTACTCCAATGGAATGTATCCTTGTCATTATGGAAGGTAGTCTGTTATTGAGATTTTTCTTACTACAATGGATGGTAGCCTTGTCATTATGGAAGGTAGTCTGTTGTAGAGATTTTTGTTACTCCAATGGATGGTATCCTTCTTACTATCAAAGGTAGTTTGTTGTCGAGATTTTTGTTACTACAATGGATGGTAGCCTTGTCATTATGGAATGTATTCTGTTGTCGAGATTTTTGTTACTCCAATGGATTGTAGCCTTGTCATTATGGAAGGTAGTCTATTGTCGATATCTTTGTTACTACAATATATGTTAGCCTTGTCATTATGGAAGGTAGTCTGTTTTTGAGATTTTTGTTACTCCAATGGATGGTAGCCTTCTCACTATCGAAGGTAGTCTGTTGTCGAGATTTTTGTTACTACAATGGATGGTAGCCTTGTCATTATGGAAGGTAGTCTGTTGTCGATATCATTGTTACTACAATGTATGTTAGCCTTGTCATTATGGAAGGTAGTCTGGTGTCGAGATTTTTGTTACTCCATTGGATAGTAGCCTAGTCATTATGGAAGGTAGTCCGTTGTTGAGATTTTGGTTATTCCAATGGATGGTAGCCTAGTCATTATGGAAGGTAGTCTGTTTTCGAGATTTTTGTTACTCCAACGGATGGTAGCCTTGTCATTATGGAAGGTAGTCTATTGTCGGGATTTTTGTTACTCCAATGGATGGTAGCCTTGTCATTATGGAAGGTAGTCTGTCGTTGATATTTTTTTTATTCCAATTGATGGTAGTCTTTTCAATATGAAATGTAGTCTATTGTCCATATTTTTGTTACTCCAATGGAATGTATCCTTTTCATTATGGAAGGTAGTCTGTTATCGAGATTTTTCTTACTACAATGGATGGTAGCCTTGTCATTATGGAAGGTAGTCTGTTGTAGAGATTTTTGTTACTCCAATGGATGGTATCCTTCTTACTATCAAAGCTAGTTTGTTGTCGATATTTTTGTTACTCCAATGGATTGTAGCCTTGTCATTATGGAAGGTAGTCTGTTGTCGATATCATTGTTACTACAATGTATGTTAGCCTTGTCATTTTGGAAGGTAGTCTGGTGTCGAGATTTTTGTTACTCCATTGGATAGTAGCCTAGTCATTATGGAAGGTAGTCTGTTGTTGAGATTTTGGTTATTCCAATGGATGGTAGCCTAGTCATTATGGAAGGTAGTCTGTTTTTGAGATTTTTGTTACTCCAACGGATGGTAGCCTTGTCATTATGGAAGGTAGTCTGTCGTTGATATTTTTTTTATTCTAATTGATGGTAGCCTTGTCAATATGAAATGTAGTCTATTGTCCATATTTTTGTTACTCCAATGGAATGTATCCTTGTCATTATGGAAGGTAGTCTGTTATTGAGATTTTTCTTACTACAATGGATGGTAGCCTTGTCATTATGGAAGGTAGTCTGTTGTAGAGATTTTTGTTACTCCAATGGATGGTATCCTTCTTACTATCAAAGGTAGTTTGTTGTCGAGATTTTTGTTACTACAATGGATGGTAGCCTTGTCATTATGGAATGTATTCTGTTGTCGAGATTTTTGTTACTCCAATGGATTGTAGCCTTGTCATTATGGAAGGTAGTCTATTGTCGATATCTTTGTTACTACAATGTATGTTAGCCTTGTCATTATGGAAGGTAGTCTGTTTTTGAGATTTTTGTTACTCCAATGGATGGTAGCCTTCTCACTATCGAGGGTAGTCTGTTGTCGAGATTTTTGTTACTACAATGGATGGTAGCCTTGTCATTATGGAAGGTAGTCTGTTGTCGATATCATTGTTACTACAATGTATGTTAGCCTTGTCATTATGGAAGGTAGTCTGGTGTCGAGATTTTTGTTACTCCATTGGATAGTAGCCTAGTCATTATGGAAGGTAGTCCGTTGTTGAGATTTTGGTTATTCCAATGGATGGTAGCCTAGTCATTATGGAAGGTAGTCTGTTTTCGAGATTTTTGTTACTCCAACGGATGGTAGCCTTGTCATTTTGGAAGGTAGTCTATTGTCGGGATTTTTGTTACTCCAATGGATGGTAGCCTTGTCATTATGGAAGGTAGTCTGTCGTTGATATTTTTTTTATTCCAATTGATGGTAGCCTTGTCAATATGAAATGTAGTCTATTGTCCATATTTTTGTTACTCCAATGGAATGTATCCTTGTCATTATGGAAGGAAGTCTGTTATCGAGATTTTTCTTACTACAATGGATGGTAGCCTTGTCATTATGGAAGGTAGTCTGTTGTAGAGATTTTTGTTACTCCAATGGATGGTATCCTTCTTACTATCAAAGGTAGTTTGTTGTCGAGATTTTTGTTACTACAATGGATGGTAGCCTTGTCATTATGGAAGGTATTCTGTTGTCGAGATTTTTGTTACTCCAATGGATTGTAGCCTTGTCATTATGGAAGGTAGTCTGTTGTCGATATCTTTGTTACTACAATGTATGTTAGCCTTGTCATTATGGAAGGTAGTCTGGTGTCGAGATTTTTGTTACTCCATTGGATAGTAGCCTAGTCATTATGGAAGGTAGTCTATTGTTGAGATTTTGGTTATTCCAATGGATGGTAGCCTAGTCATTATGGAAGGTAGTCTGTTTTCGAGATTTTTGTTACTCCAATGGATGGTAGCCTTGTCATTAAGGAAGGTAGTCTATTGTCGGGAATTTTGTTACTCCAATGGATGGTGGCCTTGTCATTATGGAAGGTAGTCTGTCGTTGATATTTTTTTTATTCCAATTGATGGTATCCTTGTCAATATGAAATGTAGTCTATTATCCATATTTTTGTTACTCCAATGGAATGTATCCTTGTCATTATGGAAGGTAGTATGTTATCGAGATTTTTCTTACTACAATGGTTGGTAGCCTTGTCATTATGGAAGGTAGTCTGTTGTAGAGATTTTTGTTACTCCAATGGATGGTAGCCTTCTTACTATCGAAGGTAGTTTGTTGTCGAGATTTTTGTTACTACAATGGATGGTAGCCTTGTCATTATGGAAGGTAGTCTGTTGTCGAGATTTTTGTTACTCTAATGGATTATAGCCTTGTCATTATGGAAGGTAGTCTATTGTCGATATCTTTGTTACTACAATGTATGTTAGCCTTGTCATTATGGAAGGTAGTCTGGTGTCTAGATTTTTATTACTCCATTGGATAGTAGCCTAGTCATTATGGAAGGTAGTCTGTTGTTGAGATTTTTGTTATTCCAATGGATGGTAGCCTATTCATAATGGAAGGTAGTCTGTTTTCGAGATTTTTCTTACTCCAATGGATGGTAGCCTTGTCGTTAAGGAAGGTAGTCAGTTGTCGGGATTTTTGTTACTCCAATGGATGGTAGCCTTGTCATTATGGAAGGTAGTTTGTCGTTGAAATTTTCTTTATTCAAACGGATGGTAGCCGTGTCATTATGAAAGGTAGTTTATTGTCGAGATTTTTGTTACTCCAGTGGATTGTATCCTTATCATTATGGAAGGTAGTCTGTTGTCGATATTTTTGTTACTCCAATGGATGGTAGATTTGTCATTACGGAAGGTAGTTTGTTGCCAAGAATTTTGTTACTACAATGGATGGTAGCCTTGTCATTATGGAAGGTAGTCTATTATCATGATTTTTGTTACTACAATGGATTGTAGCCTTGTCATTATGGAAGGTAGTCTATTGTCGAGATTTTTTTTACTCCAATGGATGGAAGCATTGTCATTATGGAAGGTAGTTTGTTATCGAGATTTTTGTTACTCCAATAGATGGTAGCCTTGTCATTATGGAAGGTAGTCTGTCGTTGTGATTTTTGTTACTCCAATGAATGGTAGCCTTGTCATTACCGAAGGTAATCTGTTTTTCATATTTTTGTTACTATAATGCATTTTAGCCTTGTCATTATGGAAGGTAGTCTGTTGTCGATATTTTTGTTACTCCATTGGATAGTAGCCTTGTCATTATGGAAGGTAGTCTATTGTTGAGATTTTTGTTATTCTAATGGATGGTAGCCTAGTCATTATGGAAGGTAGTCTATTATCGAGATTTTTGTTACTCCAATGGATGGTAGCCTTTTAATTATGGAAGGTAGTCTGTCGTCGAAATTTTTGTTGTTCCAATGGATGGTAGCCTTGTCATTATGAAAGGTAGTCTGTTGTCGAGATTTTTGTTTCTCCAATGGATTGTAGCCTTGTCATTATGGAAGGTAGTCTATTGTTGAGAGTTTTGTTACTCCAATGGATGGTAGCCTTCTTACAATGTAAGGTAGTCTGTTGTCGAGATTTTTTTTACTACAATGGATGGTAGCCTTGTCATTATTGAAGGTAGTCTGTTGTCGAGAGTTTTGTTACTCCAATCGATTGTAGCCTTGTCATTATGGAAGGTAGTCTGTTCTTGATATCTTTGTTACTACAATGTATGTTAGCCTTGTCATTATGGAAGGTAGTCTGGTGTCGAGATTTTTGTTACTCCATTGGATAGTAGCCTAGTCATATTGGTAGGTAGTCTGTTGTTGAGATTTTTCTTATTCCAATGGATGGTAGCCTAGTCATTTGGAAGGTAGGCTGTTGTCGAGATTTTTCTTACTAAAATGGATGGTAGCCTTTTCATTATAGAAGGTAGTCTGTTTTCGAGATTTTTGTTACTACAATGGATGGTAGCCTTTTCATTATGAAAGGTAGTCTGTTGTCTTAATTTTTGTTACTACAATAGATTGTAGCCTTGTCATTATGGAAGGTAGTCAATTGTCGAGATTTTTGTTACTCCAATGGATGGTAGCATTGTCATTATGGAAGGTAGTTTGTTGTCGAGATTTTTGTTACTCCAATAGATGGTAGCCTTGTCATTATGTAAGGTAGTCTGTCGTTGTGATTTTTGTTACTCTAATGAATGGTAGCCTTGTCATTATGGAAGGTAGTCTGTTGTTCATATTTTTGTTACTACAATGCATGTTAGTCTTGTCATTATGGAAGGTAGTCTGTTGTCGATATTTTTGTTACCCCATTGGATAATAGCCTTGTCATTATGGAAGGTAGTCTGTTGTTGAGATTTTTGTTATTCCAATGGATGGTAGGCTAGTCATTAGGGAAGTTAGTCTATTTTCGAGATATTTGTTACTCCAATGGATGGTAGCCTTGCCATTATAGAAGGTAGTCTATTGTCGAGATTTTTGTTACTCCAATGGATGGTAGCCTTTTCATTATGGAAGGTAGTCTGTCGTCGAAATTTTTGTTGTTCCAATGGATGGTAGCCTTGTCTTTATTAAAGGTAGTCTGTTGTCGAGATTTTTGTTTCTCCAATGGATTGAGGCCTTGTCATTATGGAAGGTAGTCTATTGTTGAGATTTTTGTTACTCCAATGGATGGTAGCCTTCTTACAATGGAAGGTAGTCTGTTGTCGAGATTTTTTTTACTACAATGGATGGTAGCCTTGTCATTATGGAAGTTAGTCTGTTGTCGAGAGTTTTGTTACTCCAATGGAATGTAGCCTTATCATTATGGAAGGTAGTCTGTTTTCGATATCTTTGTTACTATAATTCATGTTAGCCTTGTCATTATGGAAGGTAGTCTGGTGACGAGATTTTTGTTACTCCATTGGATAGTAGCCTAGTCATTATGGAAGGTAGTGTGTTGTTGAGATTTTTGTTATTCCAATGGATGGTAGCCTAGTCATTATGGAAGGTAGTCTGTTTTTGAAATTTTTGTAACTCCAATGGATAGTAGCCTTGTCATTATTGAAGGTCGTCTGTTGTCGAGATTTTTGTTACTCCAATGGATGGTAGCCTTGTCATTATGGAATGTAGTATGTCGTTGATATTTTTGTTATTCCAATGGATGGTAGCCTTGTCAATATAAAAGGTAGTCTATTGTCCATATTTTTGTTACTCCAATGGAATGTATCCTTGTCATTATGGAAGGTAATCTGTTGTCTTGATTTTTGTTACTACAATAGATTGTAGCCTTGTCATTATGGAAGGTAGTCTATTGTCGAGATTTTTGTTACTCCAATGGATGGTAGCATTGTCATTATGGAAGGTAGTTCATTGTCGAGATTTTTGTTACTCCAATAGATGGTAGCCTTTTCATTATGGAAGGTAGTCTGTCATTGAGATTTTTGTTATTCCAATGGATGGTAGCCTAGTCATTATGCAAGGTAGCCTATTTTTGAGATTTTTATTACTCCAATGGATGGTAGCCTTGTCATTATGGAAGGTAGTCTATTGTCAATATTTTTGTTACTCCATTGGATAGTAGCCTAGTCATTATGGAAGGCAGTCTATTGTTGAGATTTTGGTTATTCCAATGGATGGTAGCCTAGTCATTATGGAAGGTAGTCTGTTTTAGAGATTTTTATTACTCCAATGGATGGTAGCCTTGTCATTATGGAAGGTAGACTGTTGTCGGGATTTTTGTTACTCCAATGGATGGTAGCCTTGTCATTATGGAAGGTAGTCTGTCGTTGATATTTTTGTTATTCCAATGGATGGTAGCCTTGTCATTATGGAAGGTAGTCTGTTGTAGAGATTTTTGTTACTCCAATGGATGGTAGCCTTCTTACTATCGAAGGTAGTTTGTTGTCGAGATTTTTGTTACTACAATGGATGGTAGCCTTCTTACTATCGAAGGTAGTCTGTTGTCGAGATTTTTGTTACTCCAATGGATTGTAGCCTTCTCATTATGGAAGGTAGTCTGTTGTCGATATCTTTGTTACTACAATGTATGGTAGCCTTGTCATTATGGAAGGTAGTCTGGTGTCGAGATTTTTGTTACTCCATTGGATAGTAGCCTAGTCATTATGGAAGGTAGTCTGTTGTTGAGATTTTTGTTATTCCAATGGATGGTAGCCTATTCATAATGGAAGGTAGTCTGTTTTCGAGATTTTTCTTACTCCAATGGATGGCAGCCTTGTCGTTAAGGAAGGTAGTCAGTTGTCGGGATTTTTGTTACTCCAATGGATGGTAGCCTTGTCATTATGGAAGGTAATTTGTCGTTGAAATTTTCTTTATTCAAACGGATGGTAGCCGTGTCATTATGAAAGGTACTCTATTGTCGATATTTTTGTAACTCCATTGGATTGTATCCTTATCATTATGCAAGGTAGTCTGTTGTTGATATTTTTGTTACTCCAATGGATGGTAGCCTTGTCATTACGGAAGGTAGTCTGTTGCCAAGAATTTTGTTACTACAATGGATGGTAGCCTTGTCATTATGGAAGGTAGTCTGTTGTCATGATTTTTGTTACTACAATGGATTGTAGCCTTGTCATTATGGAAGGTAATTTGTTTTTCATATTTTTGTTACTATAATGCAAGTTAGCCTTGTCATTATGGAAGGTAGTCTGTTGTCGATATTTTTGTTACTCCATTGGATAGTAGCCTTGTCATTATGGAAGGTAGTCTGTTGTTGAGATTTTTGTTATTCTAATGGATGGTAGCCTAGTCATTATGGAAGTTAGTCTATTTTCGAGAATTTTGTTACTCCAATGGATGGTAGCCTTGTCATTATGGAAGGTAGTCTATTATCGAGATTTTTGTTACTCCAATGGATGGTAGCCTTTTCATTATGGAAGGTAGTCTGTCGTCGAAATTTTTGTTGTTCCAATGGATGGTAGCCTTGTCATTATGAAAGGTAGTCTGTTGTCGAGATTTTTGTTTCTCCAATGGATTGTAGCCTTGTCATTATGGAAGGTAGTCTATTGTTGAGAGTTTTGTTACTCCAATGGATGGTAGCCTTCTTACAATGGAAGGTAATCTATTGTCGAGATTTTTTTTACTACAATGGATGGTAGCCTTGTCATTATGGAAGGTAGTCTGTTGTCAAGAGTTTTGTTACTCTAATGGATTGTAGCCTTGTCATTATGGAAGGTAGTCTGTTCTCGATATCTTTGTTACTACAATGTATGTTAGCCTTGTCATTATTGAAGGTAGTCTGGTGTCGAGATTTTTGTTACTCCATTGGATAGTAGCCTAGTCATATTGGTAGGTAGTCTGTTGTTGAGATTTTTCTTATTCCAATGGATGGTAGCCTAGTCATTTGGAAGGTAGGCTGTTGTCGAGATTTTTCTTACTAAAATTGATGGTAGCCTTGTCATTATAGAAGGTAGTCTGTTGTCGAGATTTTTGTTACTACAATAGATGGTAGCCTTTTCATTATGAAAGGTAGTCTGTTGTCTTAATTTTTGTTACTACAATAGATTGTAGCCTTGTCATTATGGAAGGTAGTCAATTGTCGAGATTTTTGTTACTCCAATGGATGGTAGCATTGTCATTATGGAAGGTAGTTTGTTGTCGAGATTTTTGTTACTCAAATAGATGGTAGCCTTGTCATTATGTAAGGTAGTCTGTCGTTGTGATTTTTGTTACTCTAATGAATGGTAGCCTTGTCATTATGGAAGGTAGTTTGTTGTTCATATTTTTGTTACTAAAATGCATGTTAGTCTTGTCATTATGGAAGGTAGTCTGTTGTCGATATTTTTGTTACTCCATTGGATAGTAGCCTTGTCATTATGGAAGGTAGTCTGTTGTTGAGATTTTTGTAATTCCAATGGATGGTAGGCTAGTCATTAGGGAAGTTAGTCTATTTTCGATATTTTTGTTACTCCAATGGATGGTAGCCTTGCCATTATAGAAGGTAGTCTATTGTCGAGATTTTTGTTACTCTAATGGATGGTAGCCTTTTCATTATGGAAGGTAGTCTGTCGTCGAAATTTTTGTTGTTCCAATGGATGGAGCCTTGTCAGTATTAAAGGTAGTCTGTTGTCGAGATTTTTCTTTCTCCAATGGATTGTAGCCTTGTCATTATGGAAGGTAGTCTATTGTTGAGATTTTTGTTACTCCAATGGATGGTAGCCTTCTTACAATGGAAGGTAGTCTTTTGTCGAGATTTTTGTAATTCCAATGGATGGTAGCCTTGTCATTATGGAAGGTAGTCTGTTGTCGAGATTTTTGTTACTCCAATGGATGGTAGAATTGTCATTATGGAAGGTAGTTTGTTGTCGAGATTTTTGTTACTCCAATAGATGGTAGCCTTGTCATTATGTAAGGTAGTCTGTAGTTGTGATTTTTGTTACTCTAATGAATGGTAGCCTTGTCATTATGGAAGGTAGTCTGTTGTTCATATTTTTGTTACTACAATGCATGTTAGTCTTGTCATTATGGAAGGTAGTCTGTTGTCGATATTTTTGTTACTCCAATGGATGGTAGCCTTGTCATTACGGAAGGTAGTCTGTTGCCAAGAATTTTGTTACTCCATTGGATAGTAGCCTTGTCATTATGGAAGGTAGTCTGTTGTTGAGATTTTTGTTATTCTAATGGATGGTAGCCTAGTCATTATGGAAGTTAGTCTATTTTCGAGAATTTTGTTACTCTAATGGATGGTAGCCTTGTCATTATGGAAGGTAGTCTGTTGTCGAAATTTTTGTTACTCCAATGGATGGTAGCCTTGTCATTATGGAAGGTAGTCTATTATCGAGATTTTTGTTACTCCAATGGATGGTAGCCTTTTTATTATGGAAGGTAGTCTGTCGTCGAAATTTTTGTTGTTCCAATGGATGGTAGCCTTGTCATTATGAAAGGTAGTCTGTTGTCGAGATTTTTCTTTCTCCAATGGATTGTAGCCTTGTCATTATGGAAGGTAGTCTATTGTTGAGAGTTTTGTTACTCCAATGGATGGTAGCCTTCTTACAATGGAAGGTAATCTGTTGTCGAGATTTTTTTTACTACAATGGATGGTAGCCTTGTCATTATGGAAGGTAGTCTGTTGTCGAGAGTGTTGTTACTCCAATGGATTGTAGCCTTGTCATTATGGAAGGTAGGTTGTTCTCGATATCTTTGTTACTACAATGTATGTTAGCCTTGTCATTATGGAAGGTAGTCTGGTGTCGAGATTTTTGTTACTCCATTGGATAGTAGCCTAGTCATATTGGTAGGTAGTCTGTTGTTGAGATTTTTCTTATTCCAATGAATGGTAGCCTAGTCATTTGAAAGGTAGGCTATTGTCGAGATTTTTCTTACTAAAATGGATGGTAGCCTTGTCATTATAGAAGGTAGTCTGTTGTCGAGATTTTTGTTACTACAATGGATGGTAGCCTTTTCATTATGAAAGGTAGTCTGTTGTCTTAATTTTTGTTACTACAATAGATTGTAGCCTTGTCATTATGGAAGGTAGTAAATTGTCGAGATTTTTGTTACTCCAATGGATGGTAGCATTGTCATTATGGAAGGTAGTTTGTTGTCGAGATTTTTGTTACTCCAATAGATGGTAGACTTGTCATTATGTAAGGTAGTCTGTCGTTGTGATTTTTGTTACTCTAATGAATGGTAGCCTTGTCATTACGGAAGGTAGTTTGTTGTTCATATTTTTGTTACTAAAATGCATGTTAGTCTTGTCATTATGGAAGGTAGTCTGTTGTCGATATTTTTGTTACTCCATTGGATAGTAGCCTTGTCATTATGGAAGGTAGTCTGTTGTTGAGATTTTTGTTATTCCAATGGATGGTAGGCTAGTCATTAGGGAAGTTAATCTATTTTCGAGATTTTTGTTACTCCAATGGATGGTAGCCTTGCCATTATAGAAGGTAGTCTATTGTCGAGATTTTTGTTACTCCAATGGATGGTAGCCTTTTCATTATGGAAGGTAGTCTGTCGTCGAAATTTTTGTTGTTCCAATGGATGGTAGCCTTGTCAGTATTAAAGGTAGTCTGTTGTCGAGATTTTTGTTTCTCCAATGGATTGTAGCCTTGTCATTATGGAAGGTAGTCTATTGTTGAGATTTTTGTTACTCCAATGGATGGTAGCCTTCTTACAATGGAAGGTAGTCTGTTGTCGAGATTTTTTTTACTACAATGGATGGTAGCCTTGTCATTATGGAAGGTAGTCTGTTGTCGAGAGTTTTGTTACTCCAATGGATTGTAGCCTTATCATTATGGAAGGTAGTCTGTTGTCGATATCTTTGTTACTACAATGTATGGTAGCCTTGTCATTATGGAAGGTAGTCTGGTGTCGAGATTTTTGTTACTCCATTGGATAGTAGCCTAGTCATTATGGAAGGTAGTCTGTTGTTGAGATTTTTGTTATTCCAATGGATGGTAGCCTATTCATAATGGAAGGTAGTCTGTTTTCGAGATTTTTCTTACTCCAATGGATGGTAGCCTTGTCGTTAAGGAAGGTAGTCAGTTGTCGGGATTTTTGTTACTCCAATGGATGGTAGCCTTGTCATTATGGAAGGTAGTTTGTCGTTGAAATTTTCTTTATTCAAACGGATGGTAGCCGTGTCATTATGAAAGGTACTCTATTGTCGAGATTTTTGTAACTCCATTGGATTGTATCCTTATCATTATGCAAGGTAGTCTGTTGTTGATATTTTTGTTACTCCAATGGATGGTAGCCTTGTCATTCGGAAGGTAGTCTGTTGCCAAGAATTTTGTTACTACAATGGATGGTAGCCTTGTCATTATGGAAGGTAGTCTATTGTCGAGAATTTTTTTACTCCAATGGATGGAAGCATTGTCATTATGGAGGGTAGTTTGTTATCGAGATTTTTGTTACTCCAACAGATGGTAGCCTTGTCATTATGGAAGGTAGTCTGTCGTTGTGATTTTTGTTACTCCAATGAATGGTAGCCTTGTCATTACGGAAGGTAATTTGTTTTTCATATTTTTGTTACTATAATGCAAGTTAGCCTTGTCATTATGGAAGGTAGTCTGTTGTCGATATTTTTGTTACTCCATTGGATAGTAGCCTTGTCATTATGGAAGGTAGTCTGTTGTTGAGATTTTTGTTATTCTAATGGATGGTAGCCTAGTCATTATGGAAGTTAGTCAATTTTCGAGAATTTTGTTACTCCAATGGATGGTAGCCTTGTCATTATGGAAGGTAGTCTATTATCGAGATTTTTGTTACTCCAATGGATGGTAGCCTTTTCATTATGGAAGGTAGTCTGTCGTCGAAATTTTTGTTGTTCCAATGGATGGTAGCCTTGTCATTATGAAAGGTAGTCTGTTGTCGAGATTTTTGTTTCTCCAATGGATTGTAGCCTTGTCATTATGGAAGGTAGTCTATTGTTGAGAGTTTTGTTACTCCAATGGATGGTAGCCTTCTTACAATGGAAGGTAATCTATTGTCGAGATTTTTTTTACTACAATGGATGGTAGCCTTGTCATTATGGAAGGTAGTCTGTTGTCAAGAGTTTTGTTACTCCAATGGATTGTAGCCTTGTCATTATGGAAGGTAGTCTGTTCTCGATATCTTTGTTACTACAATGTATGTTAGCCTTGTCATTATTGAAGGTAGTCTGGTGTCGAGATTTTTGTTACTCCATTGGATAGTAGCCTAGTCATATTGGTAGGTAGTCTGTTGTTGAGATTTTTCTTATTCCAATGGATGGTAGCCTAGTCATTTGGAAGGTAGGTTGTTGTCGAGATTTTTCTTACTAAAATGGATGGTAGCCTTGTCATTATAGAAGGTAGTCTGTTGTCGAGATTTTTGTTACTACAATGGATGGTAGCCTTTTCTTTATGAAAGGTAGTCTGTTGTCTTAATTTTTGTTACTACAATAGATTGTAGCCTTGTCATTATGGAAGGTAGTCAATTGTCGAGATTTTTGTTACTCCAATGGATGGTAGCATTGTCATTATGGAAGGTAGTTTGTTGTCGAGATTTTTGTTACTCCAATAGATGGTAGCCTTGTCATTATGTAAGGTAGTCTGTCGTTGTGATTTTTGTTACTCTAATGAATGGTAGCCTTGTCATTATGGAAGGTAGTTTGTTGTTCATATTTTTGTTACTAAAATGCATGTTAGTCTTGTCATTATGGAAGGTAGTCTGTTGTCGATATTTTTGTTACTCCATTGGAAAGTAGCCTTGTCATTATGGAAGGTAGTCTGTTGTTGAGATTTTTGTAATTCCAATGGATGGTAGGCTAGTCATTAGGGAAGTTAGTCAATTTTCGATATTTTTGTTACTCCAATGGATGGTAGCCTTGCCATTATAGAAGGTAGTCTATTGTCGAGATTTTTGTTACTCTAATGGATGGTAGCCTTTTCATTATGGAAGGTAGTCTGTCGTCGAAATTTTTGTTGTTCCAATGGATGGAGCCTTGTCAGTATTAAAGGTAGTTTGTTGTCGAGATTTTTGTTTCTCCAATGGATTATAGCCTTGTCATCATCGAAGGTAGTCTATTGTTGAGATTTTTGTTACTCCAATGGATGGTAGCCTTCTTACAATGGAAGGTAGTCTTTTGTCGAGATTTTTTTTACTACAATTGATGGTAGCCTTGTCATTATGGAAGGTAGTCTGTTGTCGAGATTTTTGTTACTCCAATGGATGGTAGCATTGTCATTATGGAAGGTAGTTTGTTGTCGAGATTTTTGTTACTCCAATAGATGGTAGCCTTGTCATTATGTAAGGTAGTCTGTAGTTGTGATTTTTGTTACTCTAATGAATGGTAGCCTTGTCATTATGGAAGGTAGTCTGTTGTTCATATTTTTGTTACTACAATGCATGTTAGTCTTGTCATTATGGAAGGTAGTCTGTTGTCGATATTTTTGTTACTCCAATGGATGGTAGCCTTGTCATTACGGAAGGTAGTCTGTTGCCAGGAATTTTGTTACTATAATGGATGGTAGCCTTGTCATTATGGAAGGTAGTCTGTTGTCATGATTTTTGTTACTACAATGGATTGTAGCCTTGTCATTATGGAAGGTAGTCTATTGTCGAGAGTTTTTTTACTCCAATGGATGGAAGCATTGTCATTATGGAGGGTAGTTTTTTATCGAGATTTTTGTTACTCCAACAGATGGTAGCCTTGTCATTATGGAAGGTAGTCTGTCATTGTGATTTTTGTTACTCCAATGAATGGTAGCCTTGTCATTACGGAAGGTAATCTGTTTTTCATATTTTTGTTACTATAATGCATGTTAGCCTTGTCATTATGGAAGGTAGTCTGTTGTCGATATTTTTGTTACTCCATTGGATAGTAGCCTTGTCATTATGGAAGGTAGTCTGTTGTTGAGATTTTTGTTATTCTAATGGATGGTAGCCTAGTCATTATGGAAGTTAGTCTATTTTCGAGAATTTTGTTACTCTAATGGATGGTAGCCTTGTCATTATGGAAGGTAGTCTGTTGTCGAAATTTTTGTTACTCCAATGGATGGTAGCCTTGTCATTATGGAAGGTAGTCTATTATCGAGATTTTTGTTACTCCAATGGATGGTAGCCTTTTTATTATGGAAGGTAGTCTGTCGTCGAAATTTTTGTTGTTCCAATGGATGGTAGCCTTGTCATTATGAAAGGTAGTCTGTTGTCGAGATTTTTGTTTCTCCAATGGATTATAGCCTTGTCATCATCGAAGGTAGTCTATTGTTGAGATTTTTGTTACTCCAATGGATGGTAGCCTTCTTACAATGGAAGGTAGTCTTTTGTCGAGATTTTTGTTACTACAATGGATGGTAGCCTTGTCATTATGAAAGGTAGTCTGTTGTCGAGAGTGTTGTTACTCCAATGGATTGTAGCCTTGTCATTATGGAAGGTAGTTTGTTCTCGATATCTTTGTTACTACAATGTATGTTAGCCTTGTCATTATGGAAGGTAGTCTGGTGTCGAGATTTTTGTTACTCCATTGGATAGTAGACTAGTCATATTGGTAGGTAGTCTGTTGTTGAGATTTTTCTTATTCCAATGGATGGTAGCCTAGTCATTTGGAAGGTAGGCTGTTGTCGAGATTTTTCTTACTAAAATGGATGGTAGCCTTGTCATTATAGAAGGTAGTCTGTTGTCGAGATTTTTGTTACTACAATGGATGGTAGCCTTTTCATTATGAAAGGTAGTCTGTTGTCTTAATTTTTGTTACTACAATAGATTGTAGCCTTGTCATTATGGAAGGTAGTAAATTGTCGAGATTTTTGTTACTCCAATGGATGGTAGCATTGTCATTATGGAAGGTAGTTTGTTGTCGAGATTTTTGTTACTCCAATAGATGGTAGACTTGTCATTATGTAAGGTAGTCTGTCGTTGTGATTTTATTTACTCTAATGAATGGTAGCCTTATCATTATGGAAGGTAGTTTGTTGTTCATATTTTTGTTACTAAAATGCGTGTTAGTCTTGTCATTATGGAAGGTAGTCTGTTGTCGATATTTTTGTTACTCCATTGGATAGTAGCCTTGTCATTATGGAAGGTAGTCTGTTGTTGAGATTTTTGTTATTCCAATGGATGGTAGGCTAGTCATTAGGGAAGTTAGTCTATTTTCGAGATTTTTGTTACTCCAATGGATGGTAGCCTTGCCATTATAGAAGGTAGTCTATTGTCGAGATTTTTGTTACTCCAATGGATGGTATCCTTTTCATTATGGAAGGTAGTCTGTCGTCGAAATTTTTGTTGTTCCAATGGATGGTAGCCTTGTCAGTATTAAAGGTAGTCTGTTGTCGAGATTTTTTTTTCTCCAATGGATTGTAGCCTTGTCATTATGGAAGGTAGTCTATTGTTGAGATTTTTGTTACTCCAATGGATGGTAGCCTTCTTACAATGGAAGGTAGTCTGTTGTCGAGATTTTTTTTACTACAATGGATGGTAGCCTTGTCATTATGGAAGGTAGTCTGTTGTCGAGAGTTTTGTTACTCCAATGGATTGTATCCTTATCATTATGGAAGGTAGTCTGTTGTCGATATCTTTGTTACTATAATTCATGTTAGCCTTGCCATTATGGAAGGTAGTCTGGTGTCGAGATTTTTGTTACTCCATTGGATAGTAGCCTTGTCATTATGGAAGGTAGTCTGTTTTTGAAATTTTTGTTACTCCAATGGATAGTAGCCTTGTCATTATTAAAGGTAGTCTGTTGTCGAGATTTTTGTTACTCCAATGGATGGTAGCCTTGTCATTATGGAAGGTAGTATGTCGTTGATATTTTTGTTATTCCAATGGATGGTAGCCTTGTCAATATAAAAGGTAGTCTATTGTCCATATTTTTGTTACTCCAATGGAATGTATCCTTGTCATTATGGAAGGTAGTCTGTTGTCTTGATTTTTGTTACTACAATAGATTGTAGCCTTGTCATTATCGAAGGTAGTCTATTATCGAGATTTTTGTTATTCCAATGGATGGTAGCATTGTCATTATGGAAGGTAGTTCATTGTCATGATTTTTGTTACTCCAATAGATGGTAGCCTTTTCATTATGGAAGGTAGTCTGTCATTGAGATTTTTGTTATTCCAATGGATGGTAGCCTAGTCATTATGCAAGGTAGCCTATTTTTGAGATTTTTATTACTCAAATGGATGGTAGCCTTGTCATTATGGAAGGTAGTCTATTGTCAATATTTTTGTTACTCCATTGGATAGTAGCCTAGTCATTATGGAAGGCAGTCTATTGTTGAGATTTTGGTTATTCCAATGGATGGTAGCCTAGTCATTATGGAAGGTAGTCTGTTTTCGAGATTTTTGTTACTCCAATGGATGGTAGCCTTGTCATTATGGAAGGTAAACTGTTGTCGGGATTTTTGTTACTCCAATGGATGGTAGCCTTGTCATTATGGAAGGTAGTCTGTCGTTGATATTTTTGTTATTCCAATTGATGGTAGCCTTGTCAATATGAAATGTAGTCTATTGTCCAGATTTTTGTTACTCCAATGGAATGTATCCGTGTCATTATGGATGGTAGTCAGCTATCAAGATTTTTCTTACTACAATGGATGGTAGCCTTGTCATTAAGGAAGGTAGTCTGTTGCCGAGATTTTTGTTACTCCAATGGATTGTAGCCTTGTCATTATGGAAGGTAGTCTATTGTCGATATCTTTGTTACTACAATGTGTGTTAGCCTTGTCATTATGGAAGGTAGTCTCGTGTCGAGATTTTTTCACTCCATTAGATAGTAGCGTAGTCATTATGGAAGGTAGTATGTTGTTGATATCTTTGTTACTCCAATGGATGGTAGCCTACTCTATATGGAAGGTAGTCTGTCGTCGAGATTTTTTTTGTTCCAATGGATGGTAGCCTTGTCATTATGAAAGGTAGTCTATTGTCGAGATTTTTGTTACTCCAATGGATTGTATCCTTGTCATTATGGAAGGTAGTCTGTTGTTGAGATTTTTGTTACTCCAATGGATTGTAGCCTTCTTACTATCAAAGGTAGTCTGTTGTCGAGATATTTATTACTCCAATGGAATGTATCCTTGTCATTATGGAAGGTAGTGTGTTGTCGTGATTTTTCTTACTACAATGGATGGTAGCCTTGTCATTATGGAAGGTAGTCTGTTGTCTTGATTTTTGTTACTACAATAGATTGTAGCCTTGTCATTATGGAAGGTAGTGTATTGTCGAGATTTTTGTTACTCCAATGGATGGTAGCATTGTCATAATGGAAGGTAGTTTGTTGTCGAGATTTTTGTTACTCCAATAGATGGTAGCCTTTTCATTATGGAAGGTAGTCTGTCATTGAGAGTTTTGTTATTCCAATGGATGGTAGCCTAGTCATTATGGAAGGTAGCCTAATTTCAAGATTTTTATTACTTCAATGGATGGTAGCCTTGTCATTATGGAAGGTAGTCTATTGTCAATATTTTTGTTACTCCATTGGATAGTAGCTTTGTCATTATGGAAGGTACTCTGTTGTTGAGATTTTTTTTATTCTATTGAATGGTAGCCTAGTCAATATGGAAGGTAATCTGTTTTCGTGATTTTTGTTACTCCAATGGATGGTAGCCTTTTCATTATGGAAGGTAGTCTATTATCGAGATTTTTGTTACTCCAATGGATTGTAGCCTTTTCATTATGGAAGGTAGTCTGTCGTCGAAATTTTTGTTGTTCCAATGGATGGTAGCCTTGTCATTATGAAAGGTAGTCTATTGTCGAGATTTTTGTTACTCCAATGGATTGTAGCCTTGTCATTATGGAAGGTAGTTTGTTGTCGAGATTTGTGTTACTACAATGGATTGTAGCCTTGTCATTAGGGAAGGTAGTCTGTTGTCGAGATTTTTATTACTACAATGGATGGTAGCCTTGTCATTATGGAAGGTAGTTTGTTGTCTTGATTTTTGTTACTACAATAGATTGTAGCCTTGTCATTATGGAAGGTAGTCTATTTTCAAGATTTTTGTTACTCCAATGGATGGTAGCATTGTCATTATGGAAGGTAGTTTGTTGTCGAGGTTTTTGTTACTCCAATAGATGGTAGCCTTGTCATTATGGAAGGTAGTCTGTCATTGTGATTTTTGTTACTCCAATGAATGGTAGCCTTGTGATTATGGAAGGTAGTTTGTTGTTCATATTTTTGTTACTACAATGCATGTTAGCCTTGTCATTATGGACGGTAGTCTATTGTCGATATTTTTGTTACTCCATTGGATAGTAGCCTTGTCATTATGGAAGGTAGTATGTTGATGTGATTTTTGTTATTCCAACAGATGGTAACCTAGTCATTATGAAAGTTTGTCTATTTTTGAGATTTTTGTTACTCCAATGGATGGTATCCTTATCATTATGGAAGGTAGTCTATTGTCGAGATTTTTGTTACTCTAATGGATGGTAGCCTTGTCATTATGGAATGTAGTCTATTATCGAGATTTTTGTTACTCCAATGGATGCTAGCCTTTTCATTATGGAAGGTAGTCTGTCGTCGAAATTTTTGTTGTTCCAATGGATGGTAGCCTTGTCATTATGAAAGGTAGTCTATTGTCGAGATTTTTGTTACTCCAATGGATTGTAGCCTTGTCATTATGGAAAGTAGTCTGTTGTTGAGATTTTTGTTACTCTAATGGATGGTAGCCTTCTTACTATGGAAGGTAGTTTGTTGTCGAGATTTTTCTTACAACAATGGATGGTAGCCTTGTCATTATGGAAGGTAGTCTGTTGTCGACATTTTTGTTACTCCAATGGATTGTAGCCTTGTCATTATGGAAGGTAGTCTGTTGTCGATATCTTTGTTACTATAATGTATGTTAGCCTTGTCATTATGGAAGGTAGTCTGGTGTCGATATTTTTGTTACTCCATTGGATAGTAGCCTAGTAATTATGGAAGGTAGTCTGTTAATGAGATTTTTGTTATTCCAATGGATGGTAGCCTAGTCATTATGGAAGGTAGTATGTTTTCGAGGATTTTGTTACTACAATGGATGGTAGCCTTGTCATTATGGAAGCTAGTCTGTTGTCGGGATTTTTGTTACTCCAATGGATGATAGCCTTGTCATTATGGAATGTAGTCTATTATCGAGATTTTTGTTAATTCAATGGATGGTAGCCTTTTCATTATGGAATGTAGTTTGTCGCCGAAATTTTTGTTGTCCTAATGGATGGTAGCCTTGTCGTTATGAAAGGTAGTCTATTGTCGAGATTTTTGTTACTCCAATGGATTGTAGCCTTGTCATTATGGAAGGTAGTCTGTTGTCGATATCTTTTTTTACTCCATTGGATAGTAGCGTAGTCATTATGGAAGGTAGTATGTTGTTGATATCTTTGTTACTCCAATGGATGGTAGCCTACTCTTTATGGAAGGTAGTCTGTCGTCGAGATTTTTTTTGTTCCAATGTATGGTAGCCTTGTCATTATGAAAGGTAGTTTATTGTCAAGATTTTTGTTACTCCAATGGATTGTATCCTTGTCGTTATGGAAGGTAGTCTGTTGTTGAGATTTTTGTTACTCCAATGGATGGTAGCCTTCTTACTATCGAAGGTAGTCTGTTGTCGAGATTTTTGTTACTACAATGGATGGTAGCCTTGTCATTATGGAAGGTAGTCTGTTGTCGAGATTTTTGTTACTCCAATGGAATGTATCCTTGTCATTATGGAAGGTAGTCTATTGTCGTGATTTTTCTTACTACAATGGATGGTAGCCTTGTCATTATGGAAGGTAGTCTGTTGTCTAGATTTTTGTTACTCCAATGGATGGTAGCATTGTCATTATGGAAGGTAGTTTATTGTCGAGTATTTTGTTACTCCAATAGATGGTAGCCTTTTCATTATGGAAGGTAGTCTGTCAATGAGATTTTTGTTATTCCAATGGATGGTAGCCTAGTCATTATGGAAGGTAGCCTATTTCGATATTTTTATTACTCCAATGGATGGTAGCCTTGTCATTATGGAATGTAGTCTATTGTCGATATTTTGTTACTTCATTCGATAGTAGCTTTGTCATTATGGAAGGTACTCTGTTGTTGAGATTTTTATTATTCCAATGGATGGTAGCCTAGTCAATATGGAAGGAAATCTGTTTTCGATATTTTTGTTACTCCAATGGATGGTAGCCTTTTCATTATGGAAGGTAGTCTATTATCGAGATTTTTGTTACTCCAATGGATGGTAGCCTTTTCATTTTGGAAGGTAGTTTGTCGTTGAAATTTTTGTTGTTCCAATGGATGTAGGCTTGTCATTATGAAAGGTAGTCTATTGTCGAGATTTTTGTTACTCCAATGGATTATAGCCTTGTCATTATGGAAGGTAGTCTGTTGTCGAGATTTTTGTTACTACAAAGGATGGTAGCCTTGTCATTATGGAAGGTAGTCTGTTGTCTTGATTTTTGTTACTACAATAGATTGTAGCCTTGTCATTATGGAAGGTAGTCTATTGTCAAGTTTTTGGTTACTCCAATGGATGGTAGCATTGTCATTATGGAAGGTAGTTTGTTGTCGAGGTTTTTGTTACTCCAATAGATGGTAGCCTTGTAATTATGGAAGGTAGTATGTCGTTGTGATTTTTGTTACTCCAATGAATGGTAGCCTTGTCATTATGGAAGGTAGTCTGTTGTTCATATTTTTGTTACTACAATGCATGTTAGCCTTGTCATTATGGAAGGTAGTCTGTTGTCGATCTTTTTGTTACTCCATTGGATAGTAATCTTGTCATTATAGAAGGTAGTCTGTTAATGAGATTTTTGTTATTCCAATGGATGGTAGCCTAGTCATTATGCAAGTTTGTCTATTATCGAGATTTTTGTTAATTCAATGGATGGTAGCCTTTTCATTATGGAAGGTAGTCTGTCGCCAAAATTTTTGTTGTTCTAATGGATGGTAGCCTTGTCATTATGAAAGGTAGTCTATTGTCGAGATTTTTGTTACTCCAATGGATTGTAGCCTTGTCATTATGGAAGGTAGTCTTTTGTCGATATCTTTGTTACTAAAATGTATGTTAGCCTTGTCATTATGGAAGGTAGTCTGGTGTCGAGATTTTTTTTACTCCATTGGATAGTAGTGTAGTCATTATGGAAGGTAGTATGTTGTTGATATCTTTGTTTCTCCAGTGGATGGTAGCCTACTCTTTATGGAAGGTAGTCTGTCGTCGAGATTTTTTTTGTTCCAATGTATGGTAGCCTTCTCATTATGAAAGGTAGTTTATTGTCAAGATTTTTGTTACTCCAATGGATTGTATCCTTGCGTTATGGAAGGTAGTCTGTTGTTGAGATTTTCGTTACTCCAACAGATGGTAGCCTTCTTACTATCGAAGGTAGTCTGTTGTCGAGATTTTTGTTACTACAATGGATGGTAGCCTTGTCACTATGGAAGGTAGTCTGTTGTCGAGATTTTTGTTACTCCAATGGATGGTAGCATTGTCATTTTGGAAGGTAGTTTGTTGTCGAGATTTTTGTTACTCCAATAGATGGTAGCCTTTTCATTATGGAAGGTAATCTGTTGTTGAGATTTTTTTTATTCCAATGGATGGTAGCCTAGTCAATATGGAAGGTAATCTGTTTTCGAGATTTTTGTTACTCCAATGGATGGTAGGCTTTTAATTATGGAAGGTAGTCTATTATCGAGATTTTTGTTACTCCAATGGATGGTATCCTTTTCATTATGGAAGGTAGTTTGTCGTTGAAATTTTTGTTGTTCCAATGGATGGTAGCCTTGTCATTATGAAAGGTAGTATGTTTTCGAGATTTTTGTTACTCCAATGGATGCTAGCCTTGTCATTATGGAAGCTAGTCTGTTGTCGGGATTTTTGTTAATCCAATGGATGATAGCCTTGTCATTATGGAATGTAGTCTATTATCGAGATTTATGTTAATTCAATGGATGGTAGCCTTTTCATTATGGAAGGTAGTCTGTCGCTGAAATTTTTGTTGTTCTAATGGATGGTAGCCTTGTCATTATGAAAGGTAGTCTATTGTCGAGAATTTTGTTACTCTAATGGATTATAGCCTTGTCATTATGGAAGGTAGTCTGTTGTCGATATCTTTGTTACTACAATGTATGTTAGCCTTGTCATTATGGAAGGTAGTCTGGTGTCGAGATTTTTTTTACTCCATTAGATAGTAGCGTAGTCATTATGGAAGGTAGTATGTTGTTGATATCTTTGTTACTCCAATGGATGGTAGCCTACTCATTATGGAAGGTAGTCTGTCGTCGAGATTTTTTTTGTTCCAATGTATGGTAGCCTTATCATTATGAAAGGTAGTCTATTGTCGAGATTTTTGTTACTCCAATGGATTGTATCCTTGTCATTTTGGAAGGTAGTCTGTTGTTGAGATTTTTATTACTCCAATGGATGGTAGCCTTGTTTCTATCGAAGGTAGTCTGTTGTCGAGATTTTTGTTACTACAATGGATGGTAGCCTTGTCATTATGGAAGGTAGTCTGTTGTCGAGATTTTTGTTACTCCAATTGATGGAAGCTTTGTCAATATGGAAGGTACTCTGTTGTTGAGATTTATTTTATTCCAATGGATGGTAGCCTAGTCAATATGGAAGGTAGTCTATTTTCGAGATTTTTGTTACTCCAATGGATGGTAGCCTTGTCATTATGGAAGGTAGTCTGTTGTCGAGATTTTTGTTACTCCAATGGATGGTAGCCTTGTCATTATGGAAGGTAGTATGTCGTTGATATTTTTGTTATTTTAATGGATGGTAGCCTTGTCAATATAAAAGGTAGTATATTGACCAGATTTTTGTTACTCCAATGGAATGTATCATTTTCATTATGGAAGGTAGTCTGTTGTCGTCATTTTTCTTACTACAATGGATGGTACCCTTGTCATTATGGAAGGTAGTTTGTTGTCTTGATTTTTGTTACTACAATAGATTGTAGCCTTGTCATTATGGAAGGTAGTCTATTGTCAAGATTTTTGTTACTTTTATGGATGGTAGCATTGTCATTATGGAAGGTAGTTTGTTGTCGAGATTTTTGTTACTCCAATAGATGGTAGCCTTTTCATTATGGAAGTTAGTCTGTCATTGAAATTTTTGTTACTCCAATGGATGGTAGCCTTTTCATTATGGAACGTAGTATGTCGTCGATATTTTTGTTGTTCCAATGGATGGTAGCCTTGTCATTATGAAAGGTAGCCTATTGTGGATATTTTTGTTACTCCAATGGATTGTAGCCTTGTCATTATGGAAGGTAGTCTATTGTCGTGATTTTTTTTACTACAATGGATGGTAGCATTGTCATTATGGAAGGTAGTTTGTTGTCGAGGTTTTTGTTACTCCAATAGATGGTAGCCTTTTCATCATGGAAGGTAGCCTGTCATTGAGATTTTTGTTATTCCAATGGATGGTAGCCTAGTCATTATGGAAGGTAGCTTATTTTCGAGATTTTTATTACTCCAATGGATGGTAGCCTTGTTATTATGGAAGGTAGTCTATTATCGATATTTTTGTTACTCCATTGGATAATAGCTTTGTCAATATGGAAGGTACTCTGTTGTTGAGATTTATTTTATTCCAATGGATGGTAGCCTAGTCAATATGGAAGGTAGTCTATTTTCGAAATTTTTGTTACTCCAATGGATGGTAGCCTTGTCATTATGGAAGGTAGTCTGTTGTCGATATTTTTGTTACTCCATTGGATAGTAGCCTTGTCATTATGGAAGGTAGTCTGTTGGTAATATTTTTGTTATTCCAATGGATGGTAGCCTTATCATTATGGAAGGTAGTCTATTATCGAGATTTTTGTTACTCTAATGGATGGTAGCCTTGTCATTATGGAAGGTAGTCTGTTGTCTTGATTTTTGTTACTACAATAGATTGTAGCCTTGTCATTATGGAAGGTAGTCTATTGTCAAGATTTTTGTTACTCCAATGGATGGTAGCATTGTCATTATGTAAGGTAGTTTGTTGTCGAGGTTTTTGTTCCTCCAATAGATGGTAGCCTTGTCATTATGGAAGCTAGTCTGTCGTTGTGATTTTTGTTACTCCAATGAATGGTAGCCTTGTCATTATAGAAGGTAGTCTGTTGTTCATATTTTTGTTACTACAATGCATGTTAGCCTTGTCATTATGGAAGGTAGTGTGTTGTCGATATTTTTGTTACTCCATTGGATAGTAGCCTTGTCATTATGGAAGGTAGTCTGTTGGTGAGATTTTTGTTATTCCAATGGATGGTAGCCTAGTCATTATGGAAGTTTATCTATTTTCGAGATTCTTGTTACTCCAATGCATGGTAGCCTTATCATTATGGAAGGTAGTCTATTATCGATATTTTTGTTACTCTAATGGGTGGTAGCCTTTTCATTATGGAAGGTAGTCTATCGTCGAAATTTTTGTTGTTCCAATGGATGGTAGCCTTGTCATTATGAAAGGTAGTCTATTATGGAGATTTTTGTTACTCCAATGGATTGTAGCCTTGTCATTATGGAAGGTAGTTTGTTGTTGAGATTTTTGTTACACCAATGGATGGTAGCCTTCTTACTATGGAAGGTAGTCTGTTGTCGTGATTTTTCTTACTACAATGGATGGTAGCCTTGTCATTATGGAAGGTAGTCTATTGTCGAGATTTTTGTTACTCCAATGGATTGTAGCCTTGTCATTATGGAAGGTAGTCTGTTATCGATATCTTTGTTACTACAATGTATGCTAGCCTTGTCATTATGGAAGGTAGTCTGGTGTCGAGATTTTTGTTACTCCATTGGATAGTAGCCTAGTCATTATGGAAGGTAGTCTGTTGTTGAGATTTTTGTTATTCCAATGGATGGTAGCCTAGTCATTATGGAAGGTAGTCTGTTTTCGAGATTTTTTTTACTCAAATGGATGGTAGCCTTGTCATTATGGAAGGTAGTTTGTTGTCGAGATTTTTGTTACTCCAATGGATGGTAGCATTGTCATTATTGAAGGTAGTATGTCGTTGATATTTTTGTTATTCCAATGGATGGTAGCCTTGTCAATATAAAAGGTAGTCTATTGACAAGATTTTTGTTACTCCAATGGAATGTATCCTTGTCATTATGGAAGGTAGTCTGCTGTCGAGATTTGTCTTACTACAATGGATGGTAGCCTTGTCATTATCGAAGGTAGTCTGTTGTCTTGATTTTTGTTACTACAATAGATTGTAGCCATGTCATTATGGAAGGTAGTCTATTGTCGAGATTTTTGTTACTCCAAAGGATTGTAGCCTTTTCATTATGGAAGGTAGTCTGTCGTTGAGATTTTTGTTATACCAATGGATGGTAGCCTAGTCATTATGGAAGGTAGCCTATTTTAAATATTTTTGTTTCTCCAATGGATGGTAGCCTTGTCATTATGGAAGGTATTCTATTGTCGATATTTTTGTTACTCCATTGGATAGTAGCTTTGTCAATATGGAAGGTACTCTGTTGTTGAGATTTTTTTTATTCCAATGGATGGTAGCCTGGTCAATATGGAAGGTAGTCTGTTTTCGAGATTTTTGTTACTCCAATGGATGGTAGCCTTGTAATTATGGAAGGTAGTCTATTATCGAGATTTTTGTTACTCCAATGGATGGTAGCCTTTTCATTATGGAAGGTAGTCTGTCATCGAAATTTTTGTTGTTCCAATGGATGGTAGCCTTGTCATTATGAAAGGTAGTCTATTGTCGTGATTTTTGTTACTCCAATGGATTGTAGCCTTGTCATTATGGAAGGTAGTCTGTTGTCGAGATTTTTGTTACTACAATGGATTGTAGCCTTGTCATTAATGAAGGTAGTCTGTTGTCGAGATTTTTCTTACTACAATGGATGGTAGCCTTGTCATTATGGAAGGTAGTCTGTTGTCGAGATTTTTGTTACTACAATGGATGGTAGCCTTGTCATTATGGAAGGTAGTCTGTTGTCTTGATTTTTGTTACTACAATAGATTGTAGCCTTGTCATTATGGAAGGTAGTCTATTGTCAAGATTTTTGTTACTCCAATGGATGGTAGCATTGTCATTATGTAAGGTAGTTTGTTGTCGAGGTTTTTGTTACTCCAATAGATGGTAGCCTTGTCATTATGGAAGCTAGTCTGTCGTTGTGATTTTTGTTACTCCAATGAATGGTAGCCTTGTCATTATGGAAGGTAGTCTGTTGTTCATATTTTTGTTACTACAATGCATGTTAGCCTTGTCATTATGGAAGGTAGTCTGTTGTCGATATTTTTGTTACTCCATTGGATATTAGCCTTGTCATTATGGAAGGTAGTCTGTTGGTGAGATTTTTGTTATTCCAATGGATGGTAGCCTAGTCATTATGGAAGTTTATCTATTTTCGAGATTTTTGTTACTCCAATGGATGGTAGCCTTATCATTATGGAAGGTAGTCTATTATCGATATTTTTGTTACTCTAATGGATGGTAGCCTTGTCATTATGGAAGGTAGTCTATTATCGAGATTTTTGTTACTCCAATGGATGGTAGCCTATTCATTATGGAAGGTAGTCTGTCATCCAAATTTTTGTTGTTCCAATGGATGGTAGCCTTGTCATTATGAAAGGTAGTCTATTGTGGAGATTTTTGTTACTCCAATGGATTGTAGCCTTGTAATTATGGAAGGTAGTTTGTTGTTGAGATTTTTGTTACTCCAATGGATGGTAGCCTTCTTACTATGGAAGGTAGTCTGTTGTCGTGATTTTTCTTACTACAATGGATGGTAGCCTTGTCATTATGGAAGGTAGTCTATTGTCGAGATTTTTGTTACTCCAATGGATTGTAACCTTGTCATTATGGAAGGTAGTCTATTGTCGATATCTTTGTTACTACAATGTATGATAGCCTTGTCATTATGGAAGGTAGTCTGGTGTCGAGATTTTTGTTACTCCATTGGATAGTAGCCTAGTCATTATGGAAGGTAGTCTGTTGTTGAGATTTTTGTTATTCCAATGGATGGTAGCCTAGTCATTATGGAAGGTAGTCTATTTTCGAGATTTTTGTTTCTCAAATGGATGGTAGCCTTGTCATTATGGAAGGTAGTTTGTTGTCGAGATTTTTGTTACTCCAATGGATGGTAGCATTGTCATTATTGAAGGTAGTATGTCGTTGATATTTTTGTTATTCCAATGGATGGTAGCCTTGTCAATATAAAAGGTAGTCTATTGACAAGATTTTTGTTACTCCAATGGAATGTATCCTTGTCATTATGGAAGGTAGTCTGCTGTCGAGATTTGTCTTACTACAATGGATGGTAGCCTTGTCATTATGGAAGGTAGTCTGTTGTCTTGATTTTTGTTACTACAATAGATTGTAGCCATGTCATTATGGAAGGTAGTCTATTGTCGAGATTTTTGTTACTCCAATGGATGGTAGCATTGTCATTATGGAAGATAGTTTGTTGTCGAGATTTTTGTTACTCCAATAGATGGTAGCCTTTTCATTATGGAAGGTAGTCTGTCGTTGATATTTTTGTTATACCAATGGATGGTAGCCTAGTCATTATGGAAGGTAGCCTATTTTAAAGATTTTTGTTACTCCAATGGATGGTAGCCTTGTCATTATGGAAGGTAGTCTATTGTCGATATTTTTGTTACTCCATTGGATAGTAGCTTTGTCAATATGGAAGGTACTCTGTTGTTGAGATTTTTTTTATTCCAATGGATGGTAGCCTGGTCAATATGGAAGGTAGTCTATTTTCGAGATTTTTGTTACTCCAATGGATGGTAGCCTTGTAATTATGGAAGGTAGTCTATTATCGAGATTTTTGTTACTCCAATGAATGGGAGCCTTTTCATTATGGAAGGTAGTCTGTCATCGAAATTTTTGTTGTTCCAATGGATGGTAGCCTTGTCATTATGAAAGGTAGTCTATTATCGTGATTTTTGTTACTCCAATGGATTGTAGCCTTGTCATTATGGAAGGTAGTCTGTTGTCGAGATTTTTGTTACTACAATGGATTGTAGCCTTGTCATTAATGAAGGTAGTCTGTTGTCGAGATTTTTATTACTACAATGGATGGTAGCCATGTCATTATGGAAGGTAGTCTGTTGTCGAGATTTTTGTTACTACAATGGATGGTAGCCTTGTCATTATGGAAGGTAGTCTGTTGTCTTGATTTTTGTTACTACAATAGATTGTAGCCTTGTCATTATGGAAGGTAGTCTATTGTCAAGATTTTTGTTACTCCAATGAATGGTAGCCTTGTCATTATGGAAGGTAGTCTGTTGTTCATATTTTTGTTACTACAATGCATGTTAGCCTTGTCATTATGGAAGGTAGTCTGTTGTCGATATTTTTGTTACTCCATTGGATAGTAGCCTTGTCATTATGGAAGGTAGTCTGTTGGTGAGATTTTTGTTATTCCAATGGATGGTAGCCTAGTCATTATGGAAGTTTATCTATTTTCGAGATTTTTGTTACTCCAATGGATGGTAGCCTTATCATTATGGAAGGTAGTCTATTATCGAATTTTTTGTTACTCTAATGGATGGTAGCCTTGTCATTATGGAAGGTAGTCTATTATCGAGATTTTTGTTACTCCAATGGATGGTAGCCTATTCATTATGGAAGGTAGTCTGTCATCCAAATTTTTGTTGTTCCAATGGATGGTAGCCTTGTCATTATGAAAGGTAGTCTATTGTGGAGACTTTTGTTACTCCAATGGATTGTAGCCTTGTCATTATGGAAGGTAGTTTGTTGTTGAGATTTTTGTTACTCCAATGGATGGTAGCCTTCTTACTATGGAAGGTAGTTTGTTGTCGTGATTTTTCTTACTACAATGGATGGTAGCCTTGTCATTATGGAAGGTAGTCTATTGTCGAGATTTTTGTTACTACAATGGATGGTAGCCTTGTCATTATGGAATGTAGTCTGTTGTCTTGATTTTTGTTACTACAATAGATTGTAGCCTTGTCATTATGGAAGGTAGTCTATTGTCAAGATTTTTGTTACTCCAATGGATGGTAGCATTGTCATTATGTAAGGTAGTTTGTTGTCGAGGTTTTTGTTACTCCAATAGATGGTAGCCTTCTCATTATGGAAGCTAGTCTGTCGTTGTGATTTTTGTTACTCCAATGAATGGTAGCCTTGTCATTATGGAAGGTAGTCTGTTGTCGATATTTTTGTTACTCCATTGGATAGTAGCCTTGTCATTATGGAAGGTAGTATGTTGGTGAGATTTTTGTTATTCCAATGGATGGTAGCCTAGTCATTATGGAAGTTTATCTATTTTCGAGATTTTTGTTACTCCAATGGATGGTAGCCTTATCATTATGGAAGGTAGTCTATTATCGATATTTTTGTTACTCTAATGGATGGTAGCCTTGTCATTATGGAAGGTAGTCTATTATCGAGATTTTTGTTACTCCAATGGATGGTAGCCTTTTCATTATGGAAGGTAGTCTATCGTCGAAATTTTTGTTGTTCCAATGGATGGTAGACTTGTCATTATGAAAGGTAGTCGATTGTGGAGATTTTTGTTACTCCAATGGATTGTAGCCTTGTCATTATGGAAGGTAGTTTGTTATTGAGATTTTTGTTACTCCAAAGGATGGTAGCCTTCTTACTATGGAAGGTAGTCTGTTGTCGTGATTTTTCTTACTACAATGGATGGTAGCCTTGTCATTATGGAAGGTAGTCTGTTGTCGAGATTTTTGTTACTCCAATGGATTGTAGCCTTGTCATTATAGAAGGTAGTCTATTGTCGATATCTTTGTTACTACAATGTATGCTAGCCTTGTCATTATGGAAGGTAGTCTGGTGTCGAGATTTTTGTTACTCCATTGGATAGTAGCCTAGTCATTATGGAAGGTAGTCTGTTGTTGAGATTTTTGTTATTCCAATGGATGGTAGCCTAGTCATTATGGAAGGTAGTCTGTTTTCGAGATTTTTGTTACTCAAATGGATGGTAGCCTTGTCATTATGGAAGGTAGTTTGTTGTCGAGATTTTTGTTACTCCAATGGATGGTAGCATTGTCATTATTGAAGGTAGTCTATTGACCACATTTTTGTTACTCCAATGGAATGTATCCTTGTCATTATGGAAGGTAGTCTGTTGTCGAGATTTTTCTTACTACAATGGATGGTAGCCTTCTCATTGTGGAAGGTAGTCTGTTGTCTTGATTTTTGTTACTACAATAGATTGTAGCCATGTCATTATGGAAGGTAGTTTATTGTCGAGATTTTTGTTACTCCAATGGATGGTAGCATTGTCATTATGGAAAATAGTTTGTTGTCGAGATTTTTGTTACTCCAATAGATGGTAGCCTTTTCATTATGGAAGGTAGTCTGTCGTTGAGATTTTTGTTATACCAATGGATGGTAGCCTAGTCATTATGGAAGGTAGCCTATTTTAAAGATTTTTGTTACTCCAATGGATGGTAGCCTTGTCATTATGCAAGGTAGTCTATTGTCGATATTTTTAGTACTCCATTGGATAGTAGCTTTGTCAATATGGAAGGTACTCTGTTGTTGAGATTTTTTTTATTCCAATGGATGGTAACCTAGTCAATATGGAAGGTAGTCTGTTTTCGAGATTTTTGTTACTCCAATGGATGGTAGCCTTGTAATTATGGAAGGTAGTCTATTATCGAGATTTTTGTTACTCCACTGGATGGTAGCCTTTTCATTATGGAAGGTAGTCTTTCATCGAAATTTTTGTTATTCCAATGGATGGTAGCCTTGTCATTATGAAAGGTAGTCTATTGTCATGATTTTTGTTACTCGAATGGATTGTAGCCTTGTCATTATGGAAGGTAGTCTGTTGTCGAGATTTTTGTTACTACAATGGATTGTAGCCTTGTCATTATGGAAGGTAGTCTGTTGTCGAGATTTTTATTACTACAATGGATGGTAGCCTTGTCATTATGGAAGGTAGTCTGTTGTCGAGATTTTTGTTACTACAATGGATGGTAGCCTTGTCATTATGGAAGGTAGTCTGTTGTCTTGATTTTTGTTACTCAAATAGATTGTAGCCTTGTCATTATGGAAGGTAGTCTATGGTCAAGATTTTTGTTACTCCAATGGATGGTGGCATTGTCATTATGTAAGGTAGTTTGTTGTCGAGGTTTTTGTTACTCCAATAGATGGTAGCCTTGTCATTATGGAAGCTAGTCTGTCGTTGTGATTTTTGTTACTCCAATGAATGTTAGCCTTGTCATTCATAGGTTCTTGCATTAAACTCGACCTTTATCTTTTCACCTGTTTGATGAACTTTGTCAATTTGTGTCATTAAAGTGGGACCTCTAACTCTTCTTTTATTGGGGTTTGAATCACCCATGTATCTGTTTACACAAAACAAAAATAATTAGAAATAATATTAAGCACAAAATAAAAACAATTAGAAATAAAATTAAGCACAAAATAAAAACAATTAGAAAATCAAGTAACGTGGAATTAACTTATACAAAAAATCTTACTAGTCCTCCCATATCCCTTCTTCATGGTCCATGCGAATAGCATGCACATCATCCCCTTCATTTTCTTCAGTGAATGTAGTCACATTTGTTGAGAAAGGATGAGTTTCAGAAATATCAAGGTTCTCATCATGATTTTCGTCACTATCATGGACCTTTCCTTGTAAAACCACTGACCACTTTTTATTAGAAGGATCTGTGACATAAAACACTTGTTTTGCTTGAGATGCCATGATGAATGGTTCGTTCGCATAAGCTAACTTGCTAAGATCAACCAGTGTAACTCCAAATTCATAGATTCTGACACCACTGTTGATATCAATCTATTTGCATTTAAATATAGGAACTTTAAACACAACATAATTAACTTCCCAAATCTCTTCAATCACCCCAAAGTACGGTGTAGATGCCATAACCGGGTTTTTATCTTTAGCACTAGAGAAGTGCATGGACTCGGCCACAATCATTACCCCACTATTTTGCGTGGTACTACGGTCATCCTTTGACTTTGTATAAAAAGAGGTTTTATTAATATCATATCCACTCCAAGTTATTAGGTTACATTTAGGCCCATAAGACAACCACTTAATTGTATTAGAAACACTATCTTCATTAGCAATTCTTTCTTTAAACCACTCAGAGAAACTCTTATTATGCTCTTTTAACAACCCTCTTTCATTCATCTTGGGGTACTTTTTCTTTACGATGCTTTTGTGAGCAGATAAGTAAGGTTGAACTTCATCTATGTTATTCAATATATACAAATGCGCTTGAACAACCACATCAATACTTAAGCTCTTGACTTTTAAACCTTGTGTACCCACACCCTCATATCTTCCATCATGACGAGACTTAGGAACCCCTACAACATCCACTCCTGACAAATAGTTAGAACAAAACTCAATTTCTTCTTCTGCAATGTACCTCTCAATAATCGATGCTTCCGGACGGTGTGGGTATTTTGTATACCCTTTTAGAATCTTCATGTATCACTCTATTGGATACATCCACCGTAAAGAAACTGGACCACATAATCTAATCTCCCTTACTAGATGAACAATCAAGTGAACCATAATGTCAAAAAATGAAGGAGGAAAATACATCTCTAATTGGCACAAGATAATTGCAGCCTCATTTTCCAAATCGTCTAAATTTAGTGGATCAATGGTTTTACAACAAATTGCATTGAAAAATAAGCATAACCTAGTTATGGTCTTCCTTACGTTGTTAGGCAATATCCCACGAATAGCCAACGGTAGTAGTTGTTGCATTAAGACATGACAGTCGTGAGATTTTAAGCCAACTAATTTAAAATCTTGAACTGATACAAGCCTCTTGACATTTGATGAGTAACCATGCGACACTTTAATACTTTGTAAACACTCACAAAAACTTGTTTTCTCTTTTTTAGACAAAGTGTAGCAGGCAGGAGGCAAATATGTCTTGTTACCTATATATTGTGGGGTTAACTCTTCTCGCATACCCATCAAACCCAAATCCAGACGAGCATTAATACCATCTTTTGTCTTGCCTTGAATGTTGAGAAGTGTTCCGAGTACACTATCGCATAAATTTTTCTCCACATGCATCACATCAATACAATGTCTTACATCAAGACTAGACCAATATGGAAGATCGAAGAAAATCGATCTCTTTTTCCATACATTTTTCACAGTAGATCGTTTTTGGTACTTTCCAAAGATAACATCAAGTCCCTGTTGTCGCTGATAAACTTCCTCTCCAGACAAGGGCTTTGGAGCAACACCATGCTCTTGTTCCCCATTGAAAGCTTTCCACAATCTACGATATGGATGATAACGTTTTAGAAATTTTCGATGCCCGAGATAAACGGTCTTCTTTCCTTTTTCAAGCTGATGGTAACAAGTGTCTTTTTCACATATAGGACATGCATTATGCCCTTTAACTTTATACCCAGACAAATTACCATATGCCGGAAAATCATTGATGGTGCAAAACAACATGGCACGCATATTGAACTGTTCGCCAAAATACGCATCAAAAACATCCACCCCTTCCTCCCACAACACTCTTAAATCATCAATCAGTGGACTTAGATAAACGTCTATGTCATTTCCTGGTTGTTTTGGGCCCGAGATCATCATCGATAACATAATATATTTACGCTTCATGCACATCCTAGGAGATAGGTTGTAAATCATCAAGAGAACAGGCCAAGAACTATGGTTAGTACTCAGATTACCAAACGGATTCATTCCATCAGTAGCAAGTCCAAGTCTAAGGTTTCTCGACTCTTTTCCAAAATTTGGAAACAAAGAATCTATTTTCTTCCATTGCAAAGAATCATCTACATGACGAATTTGTCCATCATATTTTCTTTCTTCTGCATGCCATCTAAGATTCTTTCCGTCATCTGCATTGGCGAATAATCTCTTGAACCTTGAAATTATTGGTAGGTACCATACCACTTTCGCAGGAGGACCCTTTTTTACCACCTCATCATCAATTGACTCACCATCTTTCTTTTTGTAGCGTGAAGCCTTACACTTTGGACAATGATTATACTTTTTATACTCTTTTCTATATAATATGCAATCATTAGGGCATGCGTGTATCTTTTCATACTCCAAACCCATTGGACATAATATTTTCTTCGCCTCGTAATAACGACTTGGCATTACATTACCTTCTGGAAGCATTTCGGTCAACAATTCAAGCAACTCGGTAAAACTTTTGTCAGTCCACCCATTCTTTGCCTTCAGATTAAATAATTTTAACACGGCTGACAGACGTGTAAATTTTTTGCATCCAGGGTACAATGGTTTATCCTTGTCATTGCATATAGTATCATACGTATGTGCCCTCTTAAACGAATCTTGTCCAATATCACGCATCATGTCTTCTAGACGATCATCCATTTCTACACTAACACCATCTTTTTGAGACACGTTTGACTTTGCTACTACTTCACCGTGCCATATCCATTTTGTATAACTTTGACAAATCCCTACACAAATTAGATGATCCATGATTTCTTTCTTACTACGTTTTGGTTCTTTATTTGCACAATGAATACATGGACAGAGAAAAAGCATAGGAAGACTTTTGTCAGCATTACTTTCAGCAAACTGTAGAAATTCCATCACTCCATGTTCGTACTCGTCACTTAATCGATTAGCTCTCATCCAACTACGATCCATAACTATGTTCACACGGAGGAAGGTCTGACGAACGGTGTGTCCGCGGCTGTGCTACTTAAACGGAGATTCCGAGATTGCAAGTTGCGCTGCTTCGCGGAGAAAGACAAATAGAATCAAATTTCAATGGCAAGGTGATAACTCTATTAAGTTTGATAGGTTAAAGATAAACAATGTGTTTTTGAGAGGACCATTAATTCTTTTGTCATAGGTTTCTAAATTTTCCGCTTCTTTTATTTGGTGAGCATAAAAATAGAAGAAAGGGATTCAAATATAATAGTATAATAATAGTAACAATAATGGAACAAAGTATAAAACACACGAGTAGCAAAGTGTAATTTATATGAGGCCAATGATTAAACTATTTTTGGCCAATGATTAAAATATGAGGCCACTTTGTTATTTTCAATTTTATCTTTTCTTCTTCAATTTTAACTCCTTTGATGTTTTAATCGTATTATATATTTTTTTTTATTTCTTGTTAGTAATAATTTTAAAATCAGTATATATAAACACTACACTAACACAAAGACACTCTCTTAAATTTTTTTCAAAACCTTGTCCATATGTTTTTCTCAAACCATTCTTCTTAACAAATAAAATATCCAATTATTTTGAAAAAACACATTTCTCATTTATCAATTTTTTACTAATTGTTATTATTTTTACACTTTGCACCACTAATACATAACTGATTCTCACTGGTTTCCTTTTCTTATAATTTCAAAACGATCACCATATATTTAATTTTTGTCTCAGAACCTGTAAATACTTAATAATATAACAATCTTCATGTTTCACCCTTCACCATCATGATCATGAAATTTCACACTGCACAAACACTAACATACACCATATTTTCTTGAAACAAGTAGCTTGTTGCATTAGTTAAAGTTACTAAGTTTAGTATCTATAAACATGTATAACTTTATCTTAAGGAAGAACCATAGAAATTTAAACTATCGTATACTAGCCAACTGCATAATATTGATATGTAATGTAACATAGCATAAATGCATAAAAATGCTGAAATTGTAATGAAAAAGAAAATGCAAAAAAGAAAAGAAATAGAATTAGAACGAACCCCAAAATGATTTGCAGAAGACGGGACCGATGAATCGGCGACGAGGAAGCAGTAGAATGGGTGTTGGAGGCGGTATGCGTCGCGGAAGTGGTGTTGGCGGCGACGTAGAGGCAGCGACAACTATTTAAAATTGTTATCGCAAAATAAAAATTGATTCAAACATGAACAAACCCCCACAAGCAAGAATAACATATTAACATGATAATGACATTGAAACTTCAACCAAATTAAAATCAAGTGAACATATTATTGACGAACAAAAATCTCATTCAAATTTAAAACAAGCGAAAAAACAACCTCGCAACACGATCACAAGCACATTGACAAACCGAAACTCCATTATCAACTTCAACATACCGATGTCAGACTATAATTATCATATCATCAAAGTTTATCTTTCTATTCCAAACCAAAAATCTAACAAATGTATGAATAGAAATGAAATGTATGATCAGAAATGCAGCAAAACTTCCACTGTCAAACCAACAGAATATCAGCTATTCTCGCTCGAAAATATCAGACCCAAACAACATATCTAACTTGTTTCAGCCAGAAATTACTTCAACCACTTGTTTTCCCAGAACAGAAACACAATTTAAACAAATTAGTACACTGATGAAAGGAAATCGAGATTTACCGATAATGACGAAATCGCTGTGATGCAAAGGAGTTTGCGACTGAAATCAACGCGGCGAACTGAACTGAAATCGCTGTACTAGCTGAGACGTCGCGACGTCGTGACAGTAGGCGAAGGGTTGTTGTGGAAAATGGGTCGGAATGGTACTGAGCTGAACGTCGCGGCGAACTTGACGGAAGTAGATCGCGACAGTAGGTGGAGGGATCATTGTGGAAAATGGGTCGGAATGGTGGAAAATGGATCGGAATGGGTCGGAATGGAAAATGAACAGTTTTCGGGAATAAAAGAAAATAGTGTTTAAAGTTTTTTACATCGGTGGAAACCCCCACCGATATAAGGGGATGGGCTATTACATCGGTGGAAACGTCCACCGATTTAATAGGTTTTTTTTTTTAAAATACGTCAGGCTATTACATCGGTGGAGACTCCCACCGATTTAATAGGTTGTTTTTTTTTTAAAAATACGTCTTAGGCTATTACATCGGTGGAGACTCCCACCGATTTAATAGATTGTTTTTTATTTTTTAAAAATACATGTTAGGCTATTACATCGGTGGAGACTCCCACCGATTTAATAGGTTGTTTTTAGAGTTTTTTAAAATACTTGTTAGGCTATTACATCGGTGGAAATTCCCAATCGATGTAATAGCTTACCTTTTTTTTTTCCCCACGTTTTTATGATTTTTCAACATAATTTATATATTAATTCAAAGAATCACTTTTTACATCGGTTTGTGTTTAAACCGATGTAATAGCTTGCTTATATTTTTTTTAACTTTTTTGTCACCTTGTTTCTCATTTACAAAAATGCCACCGTGTTTTTTTTCTGGAAATCTTTTACATCGGTGGATGAGATTACCCGATGTAATAGGTGACGAAAAAAATTTTTTCCCTTATTTTTTATATCATTGGAAATAAATACCTGATGTAAAAAGTCCGTTAACTGTATTTTTTACATCACCTATTTTGATACCCGATGTAAAAACCTTTTCTCAAATGTCTTTTTTTTAGTAGTGATATTTTTGTTACTCCATTGGATAGTAGCCTTGTCATTATGGAAGGTAGTCTGTTGGTGAAATTTTTGTTATTCCAATGGATGGTAGTCTAGTCATTATGGAAGTTTATCTATTTTCGAGATTTTTGTTACTCCAATGGATGGTAGCCTTATCAATATGGAAGGTAGTCTATTATCGATATTTTTGTTACTCTAATGGATGGTAGCCTTGTCATTATGGAAGGTTGTCTATTATCGAGATTTTTGTTACTCCAATGGATGGTAGCCTTTTCATTATGGAAGGTAGTCTGTCATCGAAATTTTTGTTGTTCCAATGGATGGTAGCCTTGTCATTATGAAAGGTAGTCTATTGTCGTGATTTTTGTTACTCCAATGGATTGTAGCCTTGTCATTATGGAAGGTAGTCTGTTGTCGAGATTTTTGTTACTACAATGGATTGTAGCCTTGTCATTATGGAAGGTAGTCTGTTGTCGAGATTTTTATTACTACAATGGATGGTAGCCTTGTCATTATGGAAGGTAGTCTGTTGTCGAGATTTTTGTTACTACAATGGATGGTAGCCTTGTCATTATGGAAGGTAGTTTGTTGTCTTGATTTTTGTTACTAAAATAGATTGTAGCCTTGTCATTATGGAAGGTAGTCTATTGTCAAGATTTTTGTTACTCCAATGGATGGTGGCATTGTCATTATGTAAGGTAGTTTGTTGTCGAGGTTTTTGTTACTCCAATCGATGGTAGCCTTGTCATTATGGAAGCTAGTCTGTCGTTGTGATTTTTGTTACTCCAATGAATGGTAGCCTTGTCATTATGGAAGGTAGTCTGTTGTTCATATTTTTGTTACTACAATGCATGTTAGCCTTGTCATTATGGAAGGTAGTCTGTTGTCGATATTTTTGTTACTCCATTGGATAGTAGCCTTGTCATTATGGAAGGTAGTCTGTTGGTGAAATTTTTGTTATTCCAATGGATGGTAGCCTAGTCATTATGGAAGTTTATCTATTTTCGAAATTTTTGTTACTCCAATGGATGGTAGCCTTATCAATATGGAAGGTAGTCTATTATCGATATTTTTGTTACTCTAATGGATGGTAGCCTTGTCATTATGGAAGGTTATCTATTATCGAGATTTTTGTTACTCCAATGGATGGTAGCCTTTTCATTATGGAAGGTAGTCTGTCATCGATATTTTTGTGGTTCCAATGGATGGGAGCCTTGTCATTATGAAAGGTAGTCTATTGTCGTGATTTTTGTTACTCCAATGGATTGTAGCCTTGTCATTATGGAAGTTAGCCTGTTGTCGAGATTTTTGTTACTACAATGGATTGTAGCCTTGTCATTATGGAAGGTAGTCTATTGTCGAGATTTTTATTACTACAATGGATGGTAGCCTTGTCATTATGGAAGGTAGTCTATTGTCGAGATTTTTGTTACTACAATGGATGGTAGCCTTGTCATTATGGAAGGTAGTCTGTTGTCTTGATTTTTGTTACTACAATAGATTGTAGCCTTGTCATTATGGAAGGTAGTCTATTGTCAAGATTTTTGTTACGCCAATGGATGGTGGCATTGTAATTATGTAAGGTAGTTTGTTGTCGAGGTTTATGTTACTCCAATAGATGGTAGCCTTGTCATTATGGAAGCTAGTCTGTCGTTGTGATTTTTGTTACTCCAATGAATGGTAGCCTTGTCATTATGGAAGGTAGTTTGTTGTTCATATTTTTGTTACTACAATGCATGTTAGCCTTGTCATTATGGAAGGTAGTCTGTTGTTGATATTTTTGTTACTCCATTGGATAATAGCCTTGTGATTGTTTAAGGTAGTCTGTTGGTGAGATTTTTGTTATTCCAATGGATGGTAGCCTAGTCATTATGGAAGTTTATCTATTTTTGAGATTTTTGGTACTCCAATGGATGGTAGCCTTATCATTATGGAAGGTAGTCTATTATCGAGATTTTTGTTACTCTAATGGATGGTAGCCTTGTCATTATGGAAGGTAGTCTGTTGTCAAGATTTTTCTTAGTACAATGGATGGTAGCCTTCTCATTATGGAAGGTAGGCGGTTGTCGAGATTTTTGTTACTACAATGGATGGTAGCCTTGTCATTATGGAAGGTAGTCTGTTGTCTTGATTTTTGTTTCTACAATAGATTGTAGCCTTGTCATTATGGAAGGTAGTCTATTGTCAAGATTTTTGTTACTCCAATGGATGGTAGCATTGTCATTATGCAAGGTAGTTTGTTGTCGAGGTTTTTGTTACTCCAATAGATGGTAGCCTTCTCATTATGGAAGCTAGTATGTCGTTGTGATTTTTGTTACTCTAATGAATGGTAGCCTTTTCATTATGGAAAGTTGTTTGTTGTTCATATTTTTGTTACTACAATGCATGTTAGCCTTGTCATTATGGAAGGTAGTTTGTTGTCGATATTTTTTTTACTCCATTGGATAGTAGCCTTGTCATTATGGAAGGTAGTCTGTTGGTGAAATTTTTGTTATTCCAATGGATGGTAGCCTAGTCATTATGGAAGTTTATCTATTTTCGAGATTTTTGTTACTCCAATGGATGGTAGCCTTATCAATATGGAAGGTAGTCTATTATCGATATTTTTGTTACTCTAATGGATGGTAGCCTTGTCATTATGGAAGGTAGTTTATTGTCGTGAATTTTGTTACTCCAATGGATGGTAGCCTTTTCATTATGGAAGGTAGTTTGTCGTCGAAATTTTTGTTTTCCAATGGATGGTAGCCTTGTCATTATGAAAGTTAGTCTATTGTGGAGATTTTTGTTACTCCAATGGATTGTAGCCTTGTCATTATGGAAGGTAGTTTGTTGTTGAGATTTTTGTTACTCCAATGGATGGTAGCCTTCTTACTATGGAAGGTAGTCTGTTGTCGTGATTTTTCTTACTACAATGGATGGTAGCCTTGTCATTATGGAAGGTAGTCTGTTGTCGATATTTTTGTTACTCCAATGGATTGTAGCCTTGTCATTATGGAAGGTAGTCTATTGTCGATATCTTTGTTACTACAATGTATGCTAGCCTTGTCATTATGAAAGGTAGTCTGTTGTTGAGATTTTTGTTACTCCAATGGATGGTAGCCTTCTTACTATGGAAGGTAGTTTATTGTCGTGATTTTTCTTACTACAATGGATGGTAGCCTTGTCATTATGGAAGGTAGTCTGTTATCGAGATTTTTGTTACTCCAATGGATTGTAGCCTTGTCATTATGGAAGGTAGTCTGTTGTCGATATCTTTGTTACTACAATGTATGCTAGCCTTGTCATTATGGAAGAAAGTCTGGTGTCGGGATTTTTGTTACTCCATTGGATAGTAGCCTAGTCATTATGGAAGGTAGTCTGTTGTTGAGATTTTTGTTATTCCAATGGATGGTAGCCTAGTCATTATGGAAGGTAGTCTGTTTTCGATATTTTTGTTACTCAAATGGATGGTAGCCTTGTCATTATGGAAGGTAGTTTGTTGTCGAGATTTTTGTTACTCCAATGGATGGTAGCATTGTCATTATTGAAGGTAGTATGTCGTTGATATTTTTGTTATTCTAATGGATTGTAGCCTCGTCAATATAAAAGGTAGTCTATTGACAAGATTTTTGTTACTCCAATGGAATGTATCCTTGTCATTATGGAAGGTAGTCTGTTGTCGAGATTTTTCTTACTACAATGGATGGTAGCCTTGTCATTATGGAAGGTAGTCTGTTGTCTTGATTTTTGTTACTACAATAGAATTAAGCCATGTCATTATGGAAGGGAGTCTATTGTCGAGATTTTTGTTACCCCAATGGATGGTAGCATTGTCATTATGGAAGATAGTTTGTTGTCGAGATTTTTGTTACTCCAATAGATGGTAGCCTTTTCATTATGGAAGGTAGTCTGTTGTCTTGATTTTTGTTACTACAATAGATTGTAGCCTTGTCATTATGGAAGGTAGTCTATTGTCAAGATTTTTGTTACTCCAATGGATTGTAGCATTGTCATTATGTAAGGTAGTTTGTTGTTGAGGTTTTTGTTATTCCAATAGATGGTAGCCTTCTCATTATGGAAGCTAGTCTGTCGTTGTGATTTTTGTTACTCCAATGAATGGTAGCCTTGTCATTATGGAAGGTAGTCTGTTGTTCATATTTTTGTTACTACAATGCATGTTAGCCTTGTCATTATGGAAAGTAGTCTGTTGTCGATATTTTTGTTACTCCATTGGATAGTAGCCTTGTCATTATGGAAGGTAGTCTGTTGGTGAAATTTTTGTTATTCCAATGGATGGTAGCCTAGTCATTATGGAAGTTTATCTATTTTTGAGATTTTTGTTACTCCAATGGATGGTTGCCTTATCATTATGGAAGGTAGTCTATTATCGATATTTTTGTTACTCTAATGGATGGTATCCTTGTCATTATGGAAGGTAGTCTGTTGTCAAGATTTTTCTTACTACAATAGATGGTAGCCTTGTCATTATGGAAGGTAGGCTGTTGTCGAGATTTTTGTTACTACAATGGATGGTAGCCTTGTCATTATAGAAGGTAGTATATTATCAAGATTTTTGTCACTACAATGGATGGTAGCCTTGTCATTATGGAAGGTAGTCTGTTGTCTTGATTTTTGTTACTACAATAGATTGTAGCCTTGTCATTATGGAAGGTAGTCTATTGTCAAGATTTTTGTTACGCCAATGGATGGTGGCATTGTAATTATGTAAGGTAGTTTGTTGTCGAGGTTTATGTTACTCCAATAGATGGTAGCCTTGTCATTATGGAAGCTAGTCTGTCGTTGTGATTTTTGTTACTCCAATGAATGGTAGCCTTGTCATTATGGAAGGTAGTTTGTTGTTCATATTTTTGTTACTACAATGCATGTTAGCCTTGTCATTATGGAAGGTAGTCTGTTGTTGATATTTTTGTTACTCCATTGGATAATAGCCTTGTGATTGTTTAAGGTAGTCTGTTGGTGAGATTTTTGTTATTCCAATGGATGGTAGCCTAGTCATTATGGAAGTTTATCTATTTTTGAGATTTTTGGTACTCCAATGGATGGTAGCCTTATCATTATGGAAGGTAGTCTATTATCGAGATTTTTGTTACTCTAATGGATGGTAGCCTTGTCATTATGGAAGGTAGTCTGTTGTCAAGATTTTTCTTAGTACAATGGATGGTAGCCTTCTCATTATGGAAGGTAGGCGGTTGTCGAGATTTTTGTTACTACAATGGATGGTAGCCTTGTCATTATGGAAGGTAGTCTGTTGTCTTGATTTTTGTTACTACAATAGATTGTAGCCTTGTCATTATGGAAGGTAGTCTATTGTCAAGATTTTTGTTACTCCAATGGATGGTAGCATTGTCATTATGCAAGGTAGTTTGTTGTCGAGGTTTTTGTTACTCCAATAGATGGTAGCCTTCTCATTATGGAAGCTAGTATGTCGTTGTGATTTTTGTTACTCTAATGAATGGTAGCCTTTTCATTATGGAAAGTTGTTTGTTGTTCATATTTTTGTTACTACAATGCATGTTAGCCTTGTCATTATGGAAGGTAGTTTGTTGTCGATATTTTTGTTACTCCATTGGATAGTAGCCTTGTCATTATGGAAGGTAGTCTATTGGTGAAATTTTTGTTATTCCAATGGATGGTAGCCTAGTCATTATGGAAGTTTATCTATTTTCGAGATTTTTGTTACTCCAATGGATGGTAGCCTTATCAATATGGAAGGTAGTCTATTATCGATATTTTTGTTACTCTAATGGATGGTAGCCTTGTCATTATGGAAGGTAGTTTATTGTCGTGAATTTTGTTACTCCAATGGATGGTAGCCTTTTCATTATGGAAGGTAGTTTGTCGTCGAAATTTTTGTTTTCCAATGGATGGTAGCCTTGTCATTATGAAAGTTAGTCTATTGTGGAGATTTTTGTTACTCCAATGGATTGTAGCCTTGTCATTATGGAAGGTAGTTTGTTGTTGAGATTTTTGTTACTCCAATGGATGGTAGCCTTCTTACTATGGCAGGTAGTCTGTTGTCGTGATTTTTCTTACTACAATGGATGGTAGCCTTGTCATTATGGAAGGTAGTCTGTTGTCGATATTTTTGTTACTCCAATGGATTGTAGCCTTGTCATTATGGAAGGTAGTTTGTTGTCGATATCTTTGTTACTACAATGTATGCTAGCCTTGTCATTATGAAAGGTAGTCTGTTGTTGAGATTTTTGTTACTCCAATGGATGGTAGCCTTCTTACTATGGAAGGTAGTTTATTGTCGTGATTTTTCTTACTACAATGGATGGTAGCCTTGTCATTATGGAAGGTAGTCTGTTATCGAGATTTTTGTTACTCCAATGGATTGTAGCCTTGTCATTATGGAAGGTAGTCTGTTGTCGATATCTTTGTTACTACAATGTATGCTAGCCTTGTCATTATGGAAGAAAGTCTGGTGTCGGGATTTTTGTTACTCCATTGGATAGTAGCCTAGTCATTATGGAAGGTAGTCTGTTGTTGAGATTTTTGTTATTCCAATGGATGGTAGCCTAGTCATTATGGAAGGTAGTCTGTTTTCGATATTTTTGTTACTCAAATGGATGGTAGCCTTGTCATTATGGAAGGTAGTTTGTTGTCGAGATTTTTGTTACTCCAATGGATGGTAGCATTGTCATTATTGAAGGTAGTATGTCGTTGATATTTTTGTTATTCTAATGGATTGTAGCCTCGTCAATATAAAAGGTAGTCTATTGACAAGATTTTTGTTACTCCAATGGAATGTATCCTTGTCATTATGGAAGGTAGTCTGTTGTCGAGATTTTTCTTACTACAATGGATGGTAGCCTTGTCATTATGGAAGGTAGTCTGTTGTCTTGATTTTTGTTACTACAATAGAATTAAGCCATGTCATTATGGAAGGGAGTCTATTGTCGAGATTTTTGTTACCCCAATGGATGGTAGCATTGTCATTATGGAAGATAGTTTGTTGTCGAGATTTTTGTTACTCCAATAGATGGTAGCCTTTTCATTATGGAAGGTAGTCTGTTGTCTTGATTTTTGTTACTACAATAGATTGTAGCCTTGTCATTATGGAAGGTAGTCTATTGTCAAGATTTTTGTTACTCCAATGGATTGTAGCATTGTCATTATGTAAGGTAGTTTGTTGTTAAGGTTTTTGTTATTCCAATAGATGGTAGCCTTCTCATTATGGAAGCTAGTCTGTCGTTGTGATTTTTGTTACTCCAATGAATGGTAGCCTTGTCATTATGGAAGGTAGTCTGTTGTTCATATTTTTGTTACTACAATGCATGTTAGCCTTGTCATTATGGAAAGTAGTCTGTTGTCGATATTTTTGTTTCTCCATTGGATAGTAGCCTTGTCATTATGGAAGGTAGTCTGTTGGTGATATTTTTGTTATTCCAATGGATGGTAGCCTAGTCATTATGGAAGTTTATCTATTTTTGAGATTTTTGTTACTCCAATGGATGGTTGCCTTATCATTATAGAAGGTAGTCTATTATCGATATTTTTGTTACTCTAATGGATGGTAGCCTTGTCATTATGGAAGGTAGTCTGTTGTCAAGATTTTTCTTACTACAATAGATGGTAGCCTTGTCATTATGGAAGGTAGGCTGTTGTCGAGATTTTTGTTACTACAATGGATGGTAGCCTTGTCATTATGGAAGGTAGTCTGTTGTCTTGATTTTTGTTACTACAATAGATTGTAGCCTTGTCATTATGGAAGGTAGTCTATTGTCAAGATTTTTGTTACTCCAATGGATGGTAGCATTGTCATTATGCAAGGTAGTTTGTTGTCGAGGTTTTTGTTACTCCAATAGATGGTAGCCTTCTCATTATGGAAGCTAGTCTGTCGTTGTGATTTTTGTTACTCTAATGAATGGTAGCCTTTTCATTATGGAAAGTTTTCTATTGTTCATATTTTTGTCACTACAATGCATGTTAGCCTTGTCATTATGGAAGGTAGTCTGTTGTCGATATTTTTGTTACTCCATTGGATACTAGCCTTGTCATTATGGAAGGTAGTCTGTTGGTGAGATTTTTGTTATTCCAATGGATGGTAGCCTAGTCATTATGGAAGTTTATCTATTTTCGACATTTTTGTTACTCCAATGGATGGTAGCCTTATCATTATGCAAGGTAGTCTATTATCGATATATTCGTTACTCTAATGGATGGTAGCCTTGTCATTATGGAAGGTAGTCTATTATCGAGATTTTTGTTACTCCAGTGGATGGTAGCCTTTTCATTATGGAAGGTAGTTTGTCGTCGAAATTTTTGTTTTCCAATGGATGGTAGCCTTGTCATTATGAAAGTTAGTCTATTGTGGAGATTTTTGTTACTCCAATGGATTGTACCCTTGTCATTATGGAAGGTAGTTTGTTGTTCAGATTTTTGTTACTCCAATGGATGGTAGCCTTCTTACTATGTAATGTAGTCTGTTGTCGTGATTTTTCTTACTACAATGGATGGTAGCCTTGTCATTATGGAAGGTAGTCTGTTGTCGAGATTTTTGTTACTCCAATGGATTGTAGCCTTGTCATTATGGAAGGTAGTCTGTTGTCGATATCTTTGTTACTACAATGTATGCTAGCCTTGTCATTATGAAAGGTAGTCTGTTGTTGAGATTTTTGTTACTCCAATGGATGGTAGCCTTCTTACTATGGAAGGTAGTTTATTGTCGTGATTTTTCTTACTACAATGGATGGTAGCCTTGTCATTATGGAAGGTAGTCTATTATCGAGATTTTTGTTACTCCAATGGATTGTAGCCTTGTCATTATGGAAGGTAGTCTGTTGTCGATATCTTTGTTACTACAATGTATGCTAGCCTTGTCATTATGGAAGGTAGTCTGGTGTCGGGATTTTTGTTACTCCATTGGATAGTAGGCTAGTCATTATGGAAGGTAGTCTGTTGTTGAGATTTTTGTTATTCCAATGGATAGTAGCGTAGTCATTATGGAAGGTAGTCTGTTTTCGAAATTTTTGTTACTCAAATGGATGGTAGCCTTGTCATTATGGAAGGTAGTTTGTTGTCGAGATTTTTGTTACTCCAATGGATTGTAGCATTGTCATTATTGAAGGTAGTATGTCGTTGATATTTTTGTTATTCCAATGGATTATAGCCTCGTCAATATAAAAGGTAGTCTATTGACAAGATTTTTGTTACTCCAATGGAATGTATCCTTGTCATTATGGAAGGTAGTCTGTTGTCGAGATTTTTCTTACTACAACGGATGGTAGCCTTGTCATTATGGAAGGTAGTCTGTTGTCTTGATTTTTGTTACTACAATAGAATTAAGCCATGTCATTATGGAAGGGAGTCTATTGTCGAGATTTTTGTTACTCCAATGGATGGTAGCATTGTCATTATGGAAGATAGTTTGTCGTCGAGATTTTTGTTACTCCAATAGATGGTAGCCTTTTCATTATGGAAGGTAGTCTGTTGTCTTGATTTTTGTTACTACAATAGATTGTAGCCTTGTCATTATGGAAGGTAGTCTATTGTCAAGATTTTTGTTACTCCAATGGATTGTAGCATTGTCATTATGTAAGGTAGTTTGTTGTCGAGGTTTTTGTTATTCCAATAGATGGTAGCCTTCTCATTATGGAAGCTAGTCTGTCGTTGTGATTTTTGTTACTCCAATGAATGTTAGCCTTGTCATTATGTAAGGTAGTCTGTTGTTCATATTTTTGTTACTACAATGCATGTTAGCCTTGTCATTATGGAAGGTAGTCTGTTGTCGATATTTTTGTTACTCCATTGGATAGTAGCCTTGTCATTATGGAAGGTAGTCTGTTGGTAAAAATTTTGTTATTCCAATGGATGGTAGCCTAGTCATTATGGAAGTTTATCTATTTTTGAGATTTTTGTTACTCCAATGGATGGTTGCCTTATCATTATGGAAGGTAGTCTATTATCGATATTTTTGTTACTCTAATGGATGGTAGCCTTGTCATTATGGAAGGTAGTCTATTATCGAAATTTTTGTTACTCCAATGGATGGTAGCCTTTTCATTATGGAAGGTTGTCTGTCGTCGAAATTTTTTTTGTTCCAATGGATGGTAGCCTTGTCATTATGAAAGGTAGTCTATTGTGGAGATTTTTGTTACTCCAATGGATTGTAGACTTGTCATTATAGAAGGTAGTCTGTTGTTGAGATTTTTGTTACTCCAATGGATGGTAGCCTTCTTACTATGGAAGGTAGTCTATTGTCGTGATTTTTCTTACTACAATGGATGGTAGCCTTGTCATTATGGAAGGTAGTCTGTTGTCGAGATTTTTGTTACTCCAATGGATTGTAGCCTTATCATTATGGAAGGTAGTCTATTGTCGATATCTTTGTTACTACAATGTATGCTAGCCTTGTTATTATGGAAGGTAGTCTGGTGTCGGGATTTTTGTTACTCCATTGGATAGTAGCCTAGTCATTATGGAAGGTAGTCTGTTGTTGAGATTTTTGTTTTTCCAATGGATGGTAGCCTAGTCATTATGGAAGGTAGTCTGTTTTCGAGATTTTTGTTACTCAAATGGATGGTAGCCTTGTCATTATGGAAGGTAGTTTGTTGTCGAGATTTTTGTTACTCCAATGGATGGTAGCATTGTCATTATTGAAGGTAGTATGTCGTTGATATTTTTGTTATTCCAATGGATGGTAGCCTCGTCAATATAAAAGGTAGTCTATTGACAAGATTTTTGTTACTCCAATGGAATGTATCCTTGTCATTATGGAAGGTAGTCTGTTGTCGAGATTTTTCTTACTACAATGGATGGTAGCCTTGTCATTATGGAAGGTAGTCTGTTGTCTTAATTTTTGTTACTACAATAGATTGTAGCCATGTCATTATGGAAGGGAGTCTATTGTCGAGATTTTTGTTACTCCAATGGATGGTAGCATTGTCATTATGGAAGATAGTTTGTTGTTGAGATTTTTGTTACTCCAATAGATGGTAGCCTTTTCATTATGGTAGGTAGTCTGTTGTTAAAGATTTTTGTTACTCCAATGGATGGTAGCCTTGTTATTATGGAAGGTAGTCTACTGTCGATATTTTTCTTACTCCATTGGATAGAAGCTCTGTCAATATGGAAGGTACTCTGTTGTTGAGAATTTTTTTATTCCAATGGATGGTAGCCTAGTCAATATGGAAGGTAGTCTGTTTTCGAGATTTTTGTTATTCCAATGGATGGTAGCCTTGTCATTATGGAAGGTAGTCTATTATCGAGATTTTTGTTACTCCAATGGATCGTAGGTTTTTCATTATAGAAGGTACTCTATCATCGAAATTATTGTTATTCCATTGGATAGTAGGCTTGTCATTATGAAAGGTAGTCTATTGTCGTGATTTTTGTTACTCCAATGGATTGTAGCCTGGTCATTATGGAAGGTAGTCTGTTGTCGAGATTTTTGTTACTACAATGGATTGTAGCCTTGTCATTATGGAAGGTAGTATGTTGTCGAGATTTTTCTTACTACAATGGATGATAGCCTTGTCATTATGGAAGGTAGTCTGTTGTCGAGATTTTTGTTACTACAATGGATGGTAACCTTGTCATTATGGAAGGTAATCTGTTGTCTTGATTTTTGTTACTACAATAGATTGTAGCCTTGTCATTATGGAAGGTAGTCTATTGTCGAGATTTTTGTTACTCCAATGGATGGTAGCATTGTCATTATGGAAGGTAGTCTACTGTCGATATTTTTGTTACTCCATTGGATAGAAGCTTTGTCAATATGGAAGGTACTCTGTTGTTGAGATTTCTTTTATTCCAATGGATGGTAGCCTAGTCAATATGGAAGGTAGTCTGTTTTCGAGATTTTTGTTACACCAATGGATGGTAGCCTTGTCATTATGGAAGGTAGTCTATTATCGAGATTTTTGTTACTCCAATGGATCGTAGCCTTTTCATTATGGAAGGTACTCTATCATCAAAATTTTTGTTATTCCAATGGATAGTAGCCTTGTCATTATGAAAGGTAGTCTATTGTCGTGATTTTTGTTACTCCAATGGATTGTAGCCTTGTCATTATGGAAGGTAGTCTGTTGTCGAGATTTTTGTTACTACAATGGATTGTAGCCTTGTCATTATGGAAGGTAGTATGTTGTCTAGATTTTTCTTACTACAATGGATGGTAGCCTTGTCATTATGGAAGGTAGTCTGTTGTCGAGATTTTTGTTACTACAATGGATGGTAGCCTTGTCATTATGGAAGGTAATCTGTTGTTTTGATTTTTGTTACTACAATAGATTGTAGCCTTGTCATTATGATAGGTAGTCTATTGTCAAGATTTTTGTTACTCCAATGGATGGTAGCATTGTCATTATGTAAGGTAGTTTGTTGTCGAGGTTTTTGTTACTCCAATATATGGTAGCCTTGTCATTATGGAAGCTAGTATGTTGTCGTGATTTTTATTACTCTGTTGTTGAGATTTTTTTTTTATTCCAATGGATGGTAGCCTAGTCAATATGGAAGGTAGTCTGTTTTCGAGATTTTTGTTACTCCAATGGATGGTAGCCTTGTCATTATGGAAGGTAGTCTATTATCGAGATTTTTGTTACTCCAATGGATGGTAGCCTTTTCATTATGGAAGGTAGTCTATCATCGAAATTTTTGTTATTCCAATGGATGGTAGCCTTGTCATTATGAAAGGTAGTCTATTGTCGTGATTTTTGTTACTCCAATGGATTGTAGCCTTGTCATTATGGAAGGTAGTCTGTTGCCGAGATTTTTCTTACTACAATGGATTGTAGCCTTGTCATTATGGAAGGTAGTATGTTGTCGAGATTTTTCTTACTACAATGGATGGTAGCCTTGTCATTATGGAAGGTAGTCTGTTGTCGAGATTTTTGTTACTACAATGGATGGTAGCCTTGTCATTATGGAAGGTAGTATGTTGTCTTGATTTTTGTTACTACAATAGATTGTAGCCTTGTCATTATGGAAGGTAGTCTATTGTCAAGATTTTTGTTACTCCAATGGATGGTAGCATTGTCATTATGTAAGGTAGTTTTTTGACGAGGTTTTTGTTACTCCAATAGATGGTAGCCTTATCATTATGGAAGCTAGTCTGTCGTTTTGATTTTTATTACTCCAATGAATGGTAGCCTTGTCATTATGGAAGGTAGTCTGTTGGTCATATTTTTGTTACTACAATGCATGTTAGCCTTGTCATTATGGAAGTTACTCTGTTGTCGATATTTTTGTTACTCCATTGGATAGTAGCCTTGTCATTATGGAAGGTAGTCTATTGGTGAGATTTTTGTTATTCCAATGAATGGTAGCCTAGTCATTATGGAAGTTTATATATTTTAGAGATTTTTGTTACTCTAATGGATGATAGCCTTATCATTATGGAAGGTAGTCTATTATCGAGATTTTTTGTTACTCTAATGGATGGTAGCCTTGTCATTATGGAAGGTAGTCTGTTGTCAAGATTTTTCTTACTACAATAGATGGTAGCTTTGTCATTATGGAAGGTAGTCTGTTGTCGAGAGTTTTGTTACTACAATGGATGGTAGCCTTGTCATTATGGAAGGTAGTCTGTTGTCTTGATTTTTGTTACTACAATAGATTGTAGCCTTGTCATTATGGAAGGTAGTCTATTCTCAAGATTTTTGTTACTCCAATGGATGGTAGCATTGTCATTATGTAAGGTAGTTTGTTGTCGAGGTTTTTGTTACTCCAATAGATGGTAGCCTTGTCATTATGGAAGCTAGTCTATCGTTGTGATTTTTGTTACTCCAATGAATGGTAGCCTTGTCATTATGGAAGGTAGTCTGTTGTTCATATTTTTGTTACTACAATGCATGTTAGCCTTGTCATTGTGGAAGGTAGTCTGTTGTCGATATTTTTGTTACTCCATTGGATAGTAGCCTTGTCATTATGGAAGGTAGTATGTTGGTGAGATTTTTTTTATTCCAATGGATGGTAGCCTAGTCATTATGGAAGTTTATCTATTTTCGATATTTTTGTTACTCCAATGGATGGTAGCATTATCATTATGGAAGTTAGTCTATTATCGAGATTTTTGTTACTCTAATGGATGATAGCCTTGTCATTATGGAAGGTAGTCTATTATCGAGATTTTTGTTACTCCAATGGATGGTAGCCTTTTCATTATGGAAGGTAGTCTATCGTCGAAATTTTTGTTGTTCCAATGGATGGTAACCTTGTCATTATGAAAGGTAGTCTATTGTGGAGTTTTTTGTTACTCCAATGGATTGTAGCCTTGTCATTATGGAAGGTAGTCTGTTGTTGAGATTTTTGTTACTCCAATGGATGGTAGCCTTCTTACTATGGAATGTAGTCTGTTTTCGTGATTTTTCTTACTATAATGGATGGTAGCCTTGTCATTATGGAAGGTAGTCTATTGTCGAGATTTTTGTTACTCCAATGGATTGTAGCCTTGTCATTATGGAAGGTAGTCTGTTGTCGATATCTTTGTTACTACAATCTATGCTAGCCTTGTCATTATGGAAGGTAGTCTGGTCTCGAGATTTTTGTTACTCCATTGGATAGTAGCCTAGTCATTATGGAAGGTAGTCTGTTGTTGAGATTTTTGTTATTCCAATGGATGGTAGCCTAGTCATTATGAAAGGTAGTCTGTTTTCGAGATTTTTGTTACTCAAATGGATGGTAGCCTTGTCATTATGGAAGGTAGTCTGTTGTCGAGATTTTTGTTACTCCAATGGATGGTAGCATTGTCATTATTGAAGGTAGTATGTCGTTGATATTTTTGTTATTCCAATGGATGGTAGCCTTGTCAATATAAAAGGTAGTCTATTGACATGATTTTTGTTACTCCAATGGAATGTATCCCTGTCATTATGGAAGGTAGTCTGTTGTCGAGATTTTTCTTACTACAATGGATGGTAGCCTTGTCATTATGGAAGGTAGTCTGTTGTCGAGATTTTTGTTACTACAATGGATGGTAGCCTTGTCATTATGGAAGGTAGTCTGTTGTCTTGATTTTTGTTACTACAATAGATTGTAGCCTTGTCATTATGGAAGGTAGTTTATTGTCAAGATTTTTGTTACTCCAATGGATGGTAGCATTGTCATTATGGAAGGTAGTTTGTTGTCGAGATTTTTGTTACTCCAATAGATGGTAGCCTTGTCAATATGGAAGGTAGTCTGTCGTTGTGATTTTTGTTACTCCAATGAATGGTAGCCTTGTCATTATGGAAGGTAGTCTGTTGTTCATATTTTTGTTACTACAATGCATGTTAGCCTTGTCATTATGGAAGGTAGTCTGTTGTCGATATTTTTGTTACTCCATTGGATAGTAGCCTTGTCATTATGGAAGGCAGTCTGTTGGTGAGATTTTTGTTATTCCAATTGATGGTAGCCTAGTCATTATGGAGTTTGTCTATATTCGAGATTTTTGTTACTCCAATGGACGGTAGCCTTATCATTATGGAAGGTAGTCTATTGTCGAGATTTTTGTTACTCTAATGGATGGTAGCCTTGTCATTATGTAAGGTAGTCTATTATCGAGATTTTTGTTACTCCAATGGATGTTAGCCTTCTCATTATGGAAGGTAGTCTGTCGTCGAAATTTTTGTTGTTCCAATGGATGGTAGCCTTGTCATTTTGAAAGGTAGTCTATTTTCGAGATTTTTGTTACTCCAATGGATTGTAGCATTGTCATTATGGAAGGTAGTCTGTTGTCGTGATTTTTGTTACTCCATTGGATAGTAGCCTTGTCATTATGGAAGGTAGTCTGTTGTTGAGATTTTTGTTATTCCAATGGATGGTAGCCTAGTCATTATGGAAGTTTGTCTATATTCGAGATTTTTGTTACTCCAATGGATGGTAGCCTTATCATTACGGAAGGTAGTCTATTATCGAGATTTTTGTTACTCTAATTGATGGTAGCCTTGTCATTATGGAAGGTAGTCTATTATCGAGATTTTTGTTACTCCAATGGATGTTAGCCTTCTCATTATGGAAGGTAGTCTATCGTCGAAATTTTTGTTGTTCCAATGGATGGTAGCCTTGTCATTATGAAAGGTAGTCTATTGTGGAGATTTTTGTTACTCCAATGGATGGTAGCCTTGTCATTATGGAAGGTAGTCTGTTGTCGAGATTTTTGTTACTCCAATGGATGGTAGCATTGTCATTATTGAAGCTAGTATGTCGTTGATATTTTTGTTATTCCAATGGATGGTAGCCTTGTCAATATAAAAGGTAGTCTATTGACAAGATTTTTGTTACTCCAATGGAATGTATCCCTGTCATTATGGAAGGTAGTCTGTTGTCGTGATTTTTCTTACTACAATGGTTGGTAGCCTTGTCATTATGGAAGGTAGTCTGTTGTCGAGATTTTTGTTACTACAATGGATGGTAGCCTTGTCATTATGGAAGGTAGTCTGTTGTCTTGATTTTTGTTACTACAATAGATTGTAGCCTTGTCATTATGGAAGGTAGTTTATTGTCAAGATTTTTGTTACTCCAATGGATGGTAGCATTGTCATTTTGGAAGGTAGTTTGTTGTCGAGATTTTTGTTACTCGAATAGATGGTAGCCTTGTCATTATGGAAGGTAGTCTGTCGTTGTGATTTTTGTTACTCCAATGAATGGTAGCCTTGTCATTATGGAAGGTAGTTTGTTGTTCATATTTTTGTTACTACAATTCATGTTAGCCTTGTCATTATGGAAGGTAGTCTGTTGTCGATATTTTTGTTACTCCATTGGATAGTAGCCTTGTCATTATGGAAGGCAGTCTGTTGGTGAGATTTTTGTTATTCCAATGGATGGTAGCCTAGTCATTATGGAAGTTTGTCTATATTCGAGATTTTTGTTACTCCAATGGATGGTAGCCTTATCATTATGGAAGGTAGTCTATTGTCGAGATTTTTGTTACTCTAATGGATGGTAGCCTTGTCATTATGTAAGGTAGTCTATTATCGAGATTTTTGTTACTCCAATGGATGTTAGCCTTCTCATTATGGAAGGTAGTCTGTCGTCGAAATTTTTGTTGTTCCAATGGATGGTAGCCTTGTCATTTTGAAAGGTAGTCTATTTTCGAGATTTTTGTTACTCCAATGGATTGTAGCATTGTCATTATGGAAGGTAGTCTGTTGTCGTGATTTTTGTTACTCCATTGGATAGTAGCCTTGTCATTATGGAAGGTAGTCTGTTGGTGAGATATTTGTTATTCCAATGGATGGTAGCCTAGTCATTATGGAAGTTTGTCTATATTCGAGATTTTTGTTACTCCAATGGATGGTAGCCTTATCATTATGGAAGGTAGTCTATTGTCGAGATTTTTGTTACTCTAATGGATGGTAGCCTTGTCATTATGGAAGGTAGTCTATTATCGAGATTTTTGTTACTCCAATGGATGTTAGCCTTTTCATTATGGAAGGTAGTCTATCATCGAAATTTTTGTTGTTCCAATGGATGGTAACCTTGTCATTATGAAAGGTAGTCTATTGTGGAGATTTTTGTTACTCCAATGGATGGTAGCCTTGTCATTATGGAAGGTAGTCTGTTGTCGAGATTTTTGTTACTCCAATGGATGGTAGCATTGTCATTATTGAAGGTAGTATGTCGTTGATATTTTTGTTATTCCAATGGATGGTAGCCTTGTCAATATAAAAGGTAGTCTATTGACAAGATTTTTGTTACTCCAATGGAATGTATCCCTGTCATTATGGAAGGTAGTCTGTTGTCGAGATTTTTCTTACTACAATGGATGGTAGCCTTGTCATTATGGAAGGTAGTCTGTTGTTGAGATTTTTGTTACTACAATGGATGGTAGCCTTGTCATTATGGAAGGTAGTCTGTTGTCTTGATTTTTGTTACTACAATAGATTGTAGCCTTGTCATTATGGAAGGTAGTTTATTGTCAAGATTTTTTTTAATCCAATGGATGGTAGCCTAGTCAATATGGAAGGTAGTCTGTTTTCGTGATTTTTGTTACTCCAATGGATGGTAGCCTTGTCATTATGGAAGGTAGTCTATTATCGAGATATTTGTTACTCCAATGGATGGTAGCCTTTTCATTATGGAAGGTAGTTTGTCATCGAAATTTTTGTTGTTCCAATGGATGGTAGCCTTGTCATTATGAAAGGTAGTCTATTGTCGTGATTTTTGTTACTCCAATGGATTGTAGCCTTGTCATTATGGAACGTAGTTTGTTGTCGAGATTTTTGTTACTACAATGGATTGTAGCCTTGTCATTATGGAAGGTAGTAATTGTCGAGATTTTTCTTACTACAATGGATGGTAGCCTTGTCATTATGGAAGGTAGTCTGTTGTCGAGATTTTTGTTACTACAATGGATGGTAGCCTTGTCATTATGGAAGGTAGTCTGTTGTTGAGATTTTTGTTATTCCAATGGATGGTAGCCTAGTCATTATGAAAGGTAGTCTGTTTTCGAGATTTTTGTTACTCAAATGGATGGTAGCCTTGTCATTATGGAAGGTAGTCTGTTATCGAGATTTTTATTACTCCAATGGATGGTAGCATTGTCATTATTGAAGGTAGTATGTCGTTGATATTTTTGTTATTCCAATGGATGGTAGCCTTGTCAATATAAAAGGTAGTCTATTGACAAGATTTTTGTTACTCCAATGGAATGTATCCCTGTCATTATGGAAGGTAGTCTGTTGTCGAGATTTTTCTTACTACAATGGATGGTAGCCTTGTCATTATGGAAGGTAGTCTGTTGTCGAGATTTTTGTTACTACAATGGATGGTAGCCTTGTCATTATGGAAGGTAGTCTGTTGTCTTGATTTTTGTTACTACAATAGATTGTAGCCTTGTCATTATGGAAGGTAGTTTATTGTCAAGATTTTTTTTAATCCAATGGATGGTAGCCTAGTCAATATGGAAGGTAGTCTGTTTTCGTGATTTTGGTTACTCCAATGGATGGTAGCCTTGTCATTATGGAAGGTAGTCTATTATCGAGATATTTGTTACTCCAATGAATGGTAGCCTTTTCATTATGGAAGGTAGTTTGTCATCGAAATTTTTGTTGTTCCAATGGATGGTAGCCTTGTCATTATGAAAGGTAGTCTATTGTCGTGATTTTATTACTCCAATGGATTGTAGCCTTGTCATTATGGAACGTAGTTTGTTGTCGAGATTTTTGTTACTACAATGGATTGTAGCCTTGTCATTATGGAATGTAGTAATTGTCGAGATTTTTCTTACTACAATGGATGGTAGCCTTGTCATTATGGAAGGTAGTCTGTTGTCGAGATTTTTGTTACTACAATGGATGGTAGCCTTGTCATTATGGAAGGTAGTCTGTTGTTGAGATTTTTGTTATTCCAATGGATGGTAGCCTAGTCATTATGAAAGGTAGTCTATTTTCGAGATTTTTGTTACTCAAATGGATGGTAGCCTTGTCATTATGGAAGGTAGTCTGTTATCGAGATTTTTATTACTCCAATGGATGGTAGCATTGTCATTATTGAAGGTAGTATGTCGTTGATATTTTTGTTATTCCAATGGATGGTAGCCTTGTCAATATAAAAGGTAGTCTATTGACAAGATTTTTGTTACTCCAATGGAATGTATCCCTGTCATTATGGAAGGTAGTCTGTTGTCGAGATTTTTCTTACTACAATGGATGGTAGCCTTGTCATTATGGAAGGTAGTCTGTTGTCGAGATTTTTGTTACTACAATGGATGGTAGCCTTGTCATTATGGAAGGTAGTCTGTTGTCTTGATTTTTGTTACTAGAATAGATTGTAGCCTTGTCATTATGGAAGGTAGTTTATTGTCAATATTTTTGTTACTCCAATGGATGGTAGCATTGTCATTATGGAAGGTAGTTTGTTGTCGAGATTTTTGTTACTCCAATAGATGGTAGCCTTGTCATTATGGAAGGTAGTCTGTCGTTGTGATTTTTGTTACTCCAATGAATGGTAGCCTTGTCATTATGGAAGGTAGTCTGTTGTTCATATTTTTGTTACTACAATGCATGTTAGCCTTGTCATTATGGAAGGTAGTCTGTTGTCGATATTATTGTTACTCCATTGGATAGTAGCCTTGTCATTATGGAAGGCAGTCTGTTGGTGAGATTTTTGTTATTCCAATGGATGGTAGCCTAGTCATTATGGAAGTTTGTCTATATTCGAGATTTTTGTTACTCCAATGGATGGTAGCCTTATCATTATGCAAGGTAGTCTATTGTCGAGATTTTTGTTACTCTAATGGATGGTAGCCTTGTCATTATGGAAGGTAGTTTATTATCGAGATTTTTGTTACTCCAATGGATGTTAGCCTTTTCATTATGGAAGGTAGTCTGTTGTTGAGATTTTTGTTATTCCAATGGATGGTAGCCTAGTCATTATGGAAGTTTGTCTATATTCGAGATTTTTGTTACTCCAATGGATGGTAGCCTTATCATTATGGAAGGTAGTCTATTATCGAGATTTTTGTTACTCTAATGGATGGTAGCCTTGTCATTATGGAAGGTAGTCTATTATCGAGATTTTTGTTACTCCAATGGATGTTAGCCTTCTCATTATGGAAGGTAGTCTATCGTCGAAATTTTTGTTGTTCCAATGGATGGTAGCCATGTCATTATGAAAGGTAGTCTATTGTGGAGATTTTTGTTACTCCAATGGATGGTAGTCTTGTCATTATGGAAGGTAGTCTGTTGTCGAGATTTTTGTTACTCCAATGGATGGTAGCATTGTCATTATTGAAGGTAGTATGTCGTTGATATTTTTGTTATTCCAATGGATGGTAGCCTTGTCAATATAAAAGGTAGTCTATTGACAAGATTTTTGTTACTCCAATGGAATGTATCCCTGTCATTATGGAAGGTAGTCTGTTGTCGAGATTTTTCTTACTATAATGGATGGTAGCCTTGTCATTATGGAAGGTAGTCTGTTGTCGAGATTTTTGTTACTACAATGGATGGTAGCCTTGTCATTATGGAAGGTAGTCTGTTGTCTTGATTTTTGTTACTACAATAGATTGTAGCCTTGTCATTATGGAAGGTAGTTTATTGTCAAGATTTTTGTTACTCCAATGGATGGTAGCATTGTCATTTTGGAAGGTAGTTTGTTGTCGGGATTTTTGTTACTCGAATAGATGGTAGCCTTGTCATTATGGAAGGTAGTCTGTCGTTGTGATTTTTGTTACTCCAATGAATGGTAGCTTTGTCATTATGGAAGGTAGTTTGTTGTTCATATTTTTGTTACTACAATGCATGTTAGCCTTGTCATTATGGAAGGTAGTCTGTTGTCGATATTTTTGTTACTCCATTGGATAGTAGCCTTGTCATTATGGAAGGCAGTCTGTTGGTGAGATTTTTGTTATTCCAATGGATGGTAGCCTAGTCATTATGGAAGTTTGTCTATATTCGAGATTTTTGTTACTCCAATGGATGGTAGCCTTATCATTATGGAAGGTAGTCTATTGTCGAGATTTTTGTTACTCTAATGGATGGTAGCCTTGTCATTATGTAAGGTAGTCTATTATCGATATTTTTGTTACTCCAATGGATGTTAGCCTTCTCATTATGGAAGGTAGTCTGTCGTCGAAATTTTTGTTGTTCCAATGGATGGTAACCTTGTCATTATGAAAGGTAGTCTATTGTGGAGATTTTTGTTACTCCAATGGATGGTAGCCTTGTCATTATGGAAGGTAGTCTGTTGTCGAGATTTTTGTTACTCCAATGGATGGTAGCATTGTCATTATTGAAGGTAGTATGTCGTTGATATTTTTGTTATTCCAATGGATGGTAGCCTTGTCAATATAAAAGGTAGTCTATTGACAAGATTTTTGTTACTCCAATGGAATGTATCCCTGTCATTATGGAAGGTAGTCTGTTGTCGAGATTTTTCTTACTACAATGGATGGTAGCCTTGTCATTATGGAAGGTAGTCTGTTGTTGAGATTTTTGTTACTACAATGGATGGTAGCCTTGTCATTATGGAAGGTAGTCTGTTGTCTTGATTTTTGTTACTACAATATATTGTAGCCTTGTCATTATGGAGGGTAGTTTATTGTCAAGATTTTTTTAATCCAATGGATGGTAGCCTAGTCAATATGGAAGGTAGTCTGTTTTCGTGATTTTTGTTACTCCAATGGATGGTAGCCTTGTCATTATGGAAGGTAGTCTATTATCGAGATATTTGTTACTCCAATGGATGGTAGCCTTTTCATTATGGAAGGTAGTTTGTCATCGAAATTTTTGTTATTCCAATGGATGGTAGCCTTGTCATTATGAAAGGTAGTCAATTGTCGTGATTTTGGTTACTCCAATGGATTGTAGCCTTGTCATTATGGAACGTAGTTTGTTGTCGAGATTTTTGTTACTACAATGGATTGTAGCCTTGTCATTATGGAAGGTAGTAATTGTCGAGATTTTTCTTACTACAATGGATGGTAGCCTTGTCATTATGGAAGGTAGTCTGTTGTCGAGATTTTTTTTACTACAATGGATGGTAGCCTTGTCATTATGGAAGGTAGTCTGTTGTTGAGATTTTTGTTATTCCAATGGATGGTAGCCTAGTCATTATGAAAGGTAGTCTGATGTCGAGATTTTTGTTACTCAAATGGATGGTAGCCTTGTCATTATGGAAGGTAGTCTGTTGTCGAGATTTTTGTTACTCCAATGGATGGTAGCATTGTCATTATTGAAGGTAGTATGTCGTTGATATTTTTGTTATTCCAATGGATGGTAGCCTTGTCAATATAAAAGGTAGTCTATTGACAAGATTTTTGTTACTCCAATGGAATGTATCCCTGTCATTATGGAAGGTAGTCTGTTGTCGAGATTTTTCTTACTACAATGGATGGTAGCCTTGTCATTATGGAAGGTAGTCTGTTGTCGAGATTTTTGTTACTACAATGGATGGTAGCCTTGTCATTATGGAAGGTAGTCTGTTGTCTTGATTTTTGTTACTACAATAGATTGTAGCCTTGTCATTATGGAAGGTAGTTTATTGTCAAGATTTTTGTTACTCCAATGGATGGTAGCATTGTCATTATGGAAGGTAGTTTGTTGTCGAGATTTTTGTTACTCCAATAGATGGTAGCCTTGTCATTATGGAAGGTAGTCTGTCGTTGTGATTTTTGTTACTCCAATGAATGGTAGCCTTGTCATTATGGAAGGTAGTCTGTTGTTCATATTTTTGTTACTACAATGCATGTTAGCCTTGTCATTATGGAAGGTAGTCTGTTGTCGATATTATTGTTACTCCATTGGATAGTAGCCTTGTCATTATGGAAGGCAGTCTGATGGTGAGACTTTTGTTATTCCAATGGATGGTAGCCTAGTCATTATGGAAGTTTGTCTATATTCGAGATTTTTGTTACTCCAATGGATGGTAGCCTTATCATTATGGAAGGTAGTCTATTGTCGAGATTTTTGTTACTCTAATGGATGGTAGCCTTGTCATTATGTAAGGTAGTCTATTATCGAGATTTTTGTTACTCCAATGGATGTTAGCCTTCTCATTATGGAAGGTAGTCTATCGTCGAAATTTTTGTTGTTCCAATGGATGGTAGCCTTGTCATTTTGAAAGGTAGTCTATTTTCGAGATTTTTGTTACTCCAATGGATTGTAGCATTGTCATTATGGAGGGTAGTCTGTTGTCGTGATTTTTGTTACTCCATTGGATAATAGCCTTGTCATTATGGAAGGTAGTCTGTTGGTGAGATTTTTGTTATTCCAATGGATGGTAGCCTAGTCATTGAGGAAGTTTGTCTATATTCGAGATTTTTGTTACTCCAATGGATGGTAGCCTTATCATTATGGAAGGTAGTCTATTGTCGAGATTTTTGTTACTCTAATGGATGGTAGCCTTGTCATTATGGAAGGTAGTCTATTATCGAGATTTTTGTTACTCCAATGGATGTTAGCCTTCTCATTATGGAAGGTAGTCTATCGTCGAAATTTTTGTTGTTCCAATGGATGGTAGCCTTGTCATTATGAAAGGTAGTCTATTGTGGAGATTTTTGTTACTCCAATGGATGGTAGCCTTGTCATTATGGAAGGTAGTCTGTTGTCGAGATTTTTGTTACTCCAATGGATGGTAGCATTGTCATTATTGAAGGTAGTATGTCGTTGATATTTTTGTTATTCCAATGGATGGTAGCCTTGTCAATATAAAAGGTAGTCTATTGACAAGATTTTTGTTACTCCAATGGAATGTATCCCTGTCATTATGGAAGGTAGTCTGTTGTCGAGATTTTTCTTACTACAATGGATGGTAGCCTTGTCATTATGGAAGGTAGTCTGTTGTCGAGATTTTTGTTACTACAATGGATGGCAACCTTGTCATTATGGAAGGTAGTTTATTGTTAAGATTTTTTTTAATCCAATGGATGGTAGCCTAGTCAATATGGAAGGTAGTCTGTTTTCGTGATTTTTGTTACTCCAATGGATGTTAGCCTTGTCATTATGGAAGGTAGTCTATTATCGAGATATTTGTTACTCCAATGGATGGTAGCCTTTTCATTATGGAAGGTAGTTTGTCATCGAAATTTTTGTTATTCCAATGGATGGTAGCCTTGTCATTATGAAAGGTAGTCAATTGTCGTGATTTTTGTTACTCCAATGGATTGTAGCCTTGTCATTATGGAACGTAGTTTGTTGTCGAGATTTTTGTTACTACAATGGATTGTAGCCTTGTCATTATGGAAGGTAGTAATTGTCGAGATTTTTCTTACTACAATGGATGGTAGCCTTGTCATTATGGAAGGTAGTCTGTTGTCGAGATTTTTGTTACTACAATGGATGGTAGCCTTGTCATTATGGAAGGTAGTCTGTTGTCTTAATTTTTGTTACTACAATAAATTGTAGCCTTGTCATTATGGAAGGTAGTCTTTTGTCAAGATTTTTGTTACTCCAATGGATGGTAGCATTTTCATTATGTAAGATAGTTTTTTGTCGAGGTTTTTGTTACTCCAATAGATGGTAGCATTGTCATTATGGAAGGTAGTCTGTTGTCGTGATTTTTGTTACTCCATTGGATAGTAGCCTTGTCATTATGGAAGGTAGTCTGTTGGTGAGATTTTTGTTATTCCAATGGATGGTAGCCTAGTCATTATGGAAGTTTGTCTATATTCGAGATTTTTGTTACTCCAATGGATGGTAGCCTTATCATTATGGAAGGTAGTCTATTGTCGAGATTTTTGTTACTCTAATGGATGGTAGCCTTGTCATTATGGAAGGTAGTCTATTATCGAGATTTTTGTTACTCCAATGGATGTTAGCCTTCTCATTATGGAAGGTAGTCTATCGTCGAAATTTTTGTTGTTCCAATGGATGGTAGCCTTGTCATTATGAAAGGTAGTCTATTGTGGAGATTTTTGTTACTCCAATGGATTGTAGCCTTGTCATTATGGAAGGTAGTCTATTGTTGAGATTTTTGTTACTCCAATGGATGGTAGCCTTCTTACTATGGAAGGTAGTCGGTTTTCGTGATTTTTCTTACTATAATGGATGGTAGCCTTGTCATTATGGAAGGTAGTCTATTGTCGAGATTTTTGTTACTCCAATGGATTGTAGCCTTGTCATTATGGAAGGTAGTCTGTTGTCGGTATCTTTGTTACTACAATGTATGCTAGCCTTGTCATTATGGAAGGTAGTCTGGTGTCGAGATTTTTGTTACTCCATTGGATAGTAGCCTAGTCATTATGGAAGGTAGTCTGTTGTTGAGATTTTTATTATTCCAATGGATGGTAGCCTAGTCATTATGAAAGGTAGTCTGTTTTCGAGATTTTTGTTACTCAAATGGATGGTAGCCTTGTCATTATGGAAGCTAGTCTGTTGTCGAGATTTTTGTTACTTCAATGGATGGTAGCATTGTCATTATTGAAGGTAGTATGTCGTTGATATTTTTGTTATTCCAATGGATGGTAGCCTTGTCAATATAAAAGGTAGTCTATTGACAAGATTTTTGTTACTCCAATGGAATGTTCCCTGTAATTATGGAAGGTAGTCTGTTGTCGAGATTTTTCTTACTACAATGGATGGTAGCCTTGTCATTATGGAAGGTAGTCTGTTGTCGAGATTTTTGTTACTACAATGGATGGTAGCCTTGTCATTATGGAAGGTAGTCTGTTGTCTTGATTTATGTTACTACAATAGATTGTAGCCTTGTCATTATGGAAGGTAGTTTATTGTCAAGATTTTTGTTACTCCAATGGATGGTAGCATTGTCATTATGGAAGGTAGTTTGTTGTCGAGATTTTTGTTACTCCAATAGATGGTAGCCTTTTCATTATGGAAGGTAGTCTGTCGTTGTGATTTTTGTTACTCCAATGAATGGTAGCCTTGTAATTATGGAAGGTAGTCTGTTGTTCATATTTTTGTTACTACAATGCATGTTAGCCTTGTCATTATGGAAGGTAGTCTGTTGTCGATATTTTTGTTACTCCATTGGATAGTAGCCTTGTCATTATGGAAGGTAGTCTGTTGGTGAGATTTTTGTTATTCCAATGGATGGTAGCCTAGTCATTATGGAAGTTTGTCTATATTCGAGATTTTTGTTACTCCAATGGATGGTAGCCTTATCATTATGGAAGGTAGTCTATTGTCGAGATTTTTGTTACTCCAATGGATGTTAGCCTTCTCATTATGGAAGGTAGTCTGTCGTCGAAATTATTGTTGTTCCAATGGATGGTATCCTTGTCATTTTGAAAGGTAGTCTATTGTCGAGATTTTTGTTACTCCAATGGATTGTAGCCTTGTCATTATGGAAGGTAGTCTGTTGTCGTGATTTTTCTTACTACAATGGATGGTAGCATTGTCATTATGGAAGGTAGTTTGTTGTCGAGATTTTTGTTACTCCAATAGATGGTAGCCTTTTCATTATGTAAGGTAGCCTGTCATTGAGTTTTTTGTTATTCCAATGGATGGTAGCCTAATCATTATGGAAGGTAGCCTATTTTTAAGATTTTTATTACTCCAATGGATGCTAGCCTTGTCATTATGGAAGGTAGTCTAATGTCGATATTTTTGTTACTCCATTGGATAGTAGATTTGTCAATATGGAAGGTACTCTGTTGTTGAGATTTTTTTTAATCCAATGGATGGTAGCCTAGTCAATATGGAAGGTAGTCTGTTTTCGAGATTTTTGTTACTCCAATGGATGGTAGCCTTTTCATTATGGAAGGTAGTCTATTATCGAGATATTTGTTACTCCAATGGATGGTAGCCTTTTCATTATGGAAGGTAGTTTGTAATCGAAATTTTTGTTGTTCCAATGGATGGTAGCCTTGTCATTATGAAAGGTAGTCTATTGTCGTGATTTTTGTTACTCCAATGGATTGTAGCCTTGTCATTATGGAACGTAGTTTGTTGTCGAGATTTTTGTTACTACAATGCATTGTAGCCTTGTCATTATGGAAGGTAGTAATTGTCGAGATTTTTCTTACTACAATGGATGGTAGCCTTGTCATTATGGAAGGTAGTCTGTTGTCGAGATTTTTGTTACTACAATGGATGGTAGCCTTGTCATTATGGAAGGTAGTCTGTTGTCTTGATTTTTGTTACTACAATAGATTGTAGCCTTGTCATTATGGAAGGTACTGTTTTGTCAAGATTTTTGTTACTCCAATGGATGGTAGCATTGTCATTATGTAAGATAGTTTTTTGTCGAGGTTTTTGTTACTCCAATAGATGGTAGCATTGTCATTATGGAAGGTAGTCTGTTGTCGTGATTTTTGTTACTCCATTGGATAGTAGCCTTGTCATTATGGAAGGTAGTCTGTTGGTGAGATTTTTGTAGTTCCAATGGATGGTAGCCTAGTCATTATGGAAGTTTGTCTATATTCGAGATTTTTGTAACTCCAATGGATGGTAGCCTTATCATTATGGAAGGTAGTCTATTGTCGAGATTTTTGTTACTCTAATGGATGGTAGCCTTGTCATTATGGAAGGTAGTCTATTATCGAGATTTTTGTTACTCCAATGGATGTTAGCCTTCTCATTATGGAAGGTAGTCTATCATCGAAATTTTTGTTGTTCCAATGGATGGTAGCCTTGTCATTATGAAAGGTAGTCTATTGTGGAGATTTTTGTTACTCCAATGGATTGTAGCCTTGTCATTATGGAAGGTAGTCTATTGTTGAGATTTTTGTTACTCCAATGGATGGTAGCCTTCTTACTATGGAAGGTAATCTGTTTTCGTGATTTTTCTTACTATAATGGATGGTAGCCTTGTCATTATGGAAGGTAGTCTATTGTCGAGATTTTTGTTACTCCAATGGATTGTAGCCTTGTCATTATGGAAGGTAGTCTGTTGTCGGTATCTTTGTTACTACAATGTATGCTAGCCTTGTCATTATGGAAGGTAGTCTGGTGTCAAGATTTTTGTTACTCCATTGGATAGTAGCCTAGTCATTATGGAAGGTAGTCTGTTGTTGAGATTTTTATTATACCAATGGATGGTAGCCTAGTCATTATGAAAGGTAGTCTGTTTTCGAGATTTTTGTTACTCAAATGGATGGTAGCCTTGTCATTATGGAAGGTAGTCTGTTGTCGAGATTTTTGTTACTTCAATGGATGGTAGCATTGTCATTATTGAAGGTAGTATGTCGTTGATATTTTTGTTATTCCAATGGATGGTAGCCTTGTCAATATAAAAGGTAGTCTATTGACAAGATTTTTGTTACTCCAATGGAATGTATCCCTGTAATTATGGAAGGTAGTTTATTGTCAAGATTTTTGTTACTCCAATGGATGGTAGCATTGTCATTATGGAAGGTAGTTTGTTGTCGAGATTTTTTTTACTCCAATAGATGGTAGCCTTGTCATTATAAAAGGTAGTCTGTCGTTGTGATTTTTGTTACTCCAATGAATGGTAGCCTTGTAATTATGGAAGGTAGTCTGTTGTTCATATTTTTGTTACTACAATGCATGTTAGCCTTGTCATTATGGAAGGTAGTCTGTTGTCGATATTTTTGTTACTCCATTGGATAGTAGCCTTGTCATTATGGAAGGTAGTCTGTTGGTGAGATTTTTGTTATTCCAATGGATGGTAGCCTAGTCATTATGGAAGTTTGTCTATATTCGAGATTTTTGTTACTCCAATGGATGGTAGCCTTATCATTATGGAAGGTAGTCTATTGTCGAGATTTTTGTTACTCCAATGGATGTTAGCCTTCTCATAATGGAAGGTAGTCTGTCGTCGAAATTTTTGTTGTTCCAATGGATGGTATCCTTGTCATTTTGAAAGGTAGTCTATTGTCGAGATTTTTGTTATTCCAATGGATTGTAGCCTTGTCATTATGGAAGGTAGTCTGTTGTCGTGATTTTTCTTACTACAATGGATGGTAGCATTGTCATTATGGAAGGTAGTTTGTTGTCGAGATTTTTGTTACTCCAATAGATGGTAGCCTTTTCATTATGGAAGGTAGCCTGTCATTGAGTTTTTTGTTATTCCAATGGATGGTAGCCTAATCATTATGGAAGGTACCCTATTTTTGAGATTTTTATTACTCCAATGGATGCTAGCCTTGTCATTATGGAAGGTAGTCTAATGTCGATATTTTTGTTACTCCATTGGATAGTAGATTTGTCAATATGGAAGGTTCTCTGTTGTTGAGATTTTTTTTAATCCAATGGATGGTAGCCTAGTCAATATGGAAGGTAGTCTGTTTTCGAGATTTTTGTTACTCCAATGGATGGTAGCCTTGTCATTATGGAAGGTAGTCTATTATCGAGATATCTGTTACTCCAATGGATGGTAGCCTTTTCATTATGGAAGGTAGTTTGTCATCGAAATTTTTGTTGTTCCAATGGATGGTAGCCTTGTCATTATGAAAGGTAGTCTATTGTCGTAATTTTTGTTACTCCAATGGATTGTAGCCTTGTCATTATGGAACGTAGTTTGTTGTCGAGATTTTTGTTACTACAATGCATTGTAGCCTTGTCATTATGGAAGGTAGTAATTGTCGAGATTTTTCTTACTACAATGGATGGTAGCCTTGTCATTATGGAAGGTAGTCTGTTGTCGAGATTTTTGTTACTACAATGGATGGTAGCCTTGTCATTATGGAAGGTAGTCTGTTATCTTGATTTTTGTTACTACAATAGATTGTAGCCTTGTCATTATGGAAGGTACTGGTTTGTCAAGATTTTTGTTACTCCAATGGATGGTAGCATTGTCATTATGTAAGATAGTTTTTTGTCGAGGTTTTTGTTACTCCAATAGATGGTAGCCTTGTCATTATGGAAGGTAGTATGTCGTTGTGATTTTTGTTACTCCATTGGATAGTAGCCTTGTCATTATGAAAGGTTGTCTGTTGGTGAGATTTTTGTTATTCCAATGGATGGTAGCCTAGTCATTATGAAAGTTTATCTATTTTCGATATTTTTTTTACACCAATGGATGGTAGCCTTATCATTATGGAAGGTAGTCTATTATCGAGATTTTTGTTATTCCAATGGATGGTAGCCTAGTCATTATGGAAGGTAGTTTGTTTTCGAGATTTTTGTTACTTCAATGGATGGTAGCCTTGTCATTATGGAAGGTAGTTTGTTGTCGATATTTTTGTAACTCCAATGGATGGTAGCCTTGTCATTAAGGAAGGTAGTATGTCGTTGATAGTTTTGTTATCCAAACGGATGGTATCCTTGTCAATATGAAATGTAGTCTATTGTCCAGATTTTTGTTAGTCCAATGGAATGTATCCTTGTCATTATGGAAGGTAGTTTGTTGTCGAGATTTTTCTTACTACAATGGATGGTAGCCTTGTCATTATGGAAGGTAGTCTATTGTCAATATTTTTGTTACTACAATGGATGGTAGCCTTGTCATTATGGAAGGTAGTATGTTGTCTTGATTTTTGTTACTACAATAGATTGTAGCCTTGTCATTATGGAAGGTAATCTATTGTCGGGATTTTTGTTACTCCAATGGATGGTAGCATTGTCATTATGGAAGGTAGTTTGTTTTCGAGATTTTTGTTACTCCAAGAGATGGTAGCTTTATCATTATGGAAGGTAGTCTGTCGTTGTGATTTTTGTTATTCCAATGAATGGTAGCCTTGTCATTATGGAAGGTAGTCTGTTGTTCATATTTTTGTTACTACAATGCATGATAGCCTTGTCATTATGGAAGGTAGTCTGTTGTCGATATTTTTGTTACTCCATTGGATAGTAGCCTTGTCATTATGGAAGGTAGTCTGTTGGTGAGATTTTTGTTATTCCAATGGATGGTAGCCTAGTCATTATGGAAGGTAGTCTATTATCGATATTTTTGTTACTCCAATGGATGGTAGCCTATTCATTATGGAAGGTAGTCTGTCGTCGAAATTTTTGTTGTTCCAATGGATGGTAGCCTTGTCATTATGAAAGGTAGTTTATTGTCGATATTTTTGTTACTCCAATGGATTGTAGCCTTGTAATTATGGAAGGTAGTCTATTGTCGAGATTTTTCTTACTACAATGGATGTTAGCCTCGTCAATATGAAAGGTAGTCTGTTGTCGAGATTTTTGTTACTACAATGGATGGTAGCCTTGTCATTATGGAAGGTAGTCTGTTGTCTTGATTTTTGTTACAACAATAGATTGTAGCCTTATCATTATGGAAGGTAGTCTATTCTCAAGATTTTTGTTACTCCAATGGATGGTAGCATTGTCATTATGGAAGGTAGTTTGTTGTCGAGATTTTTGTTACTCCAATAGATGGTAGCCTTGTCATTATGGAAGGTAGTCTGTTGTCGATATTTTTGTTACTCCATTGGATAGAAGCCTTGTCATTATGGAAGGTAGTCTGTTGGTGAGATTTTTGTTATTCCAATGGATGGTAGCCTAGTCATTATGGAAGTTTGTCTATTTTCGAGATTTTTGTTACTCCAATGGATGGTAGCCTTATCATTATGGAAGGTAGTCTATTGTCGAGATTTTTGTTACTCTAATGGGTGCTAGCCTTGTCATTATGGAAGCTAGTCTATTATCGAGATTTTTGTTACTCCAATGGATGTTAGTCTTTTCATTATGGAAGGTAGTCTGTCGTCGAAATTTTTGTTGTTCCAAAGGATGGTAGCCTTGTCATCATGAAAGGTAGTCTATTGTTGAGATTTTTGTTACTCCAATAGATTGTAGCCTTGTCATTATGGAAGGTAGTCTTTTGTTAAGATTTTTGTTACTCCAATGGATGGTAGCCTTCTTACTATGGAAGGTAGTCTGTTGTCAAGATTTTTGTTACTACAATGGATGAGAGCCTTGTCATTATGGAAGGTAGTCTATTTTCGTGATTTTTGTTACTCCAATGGATTGTAGCCTTGTCATAATGGAAGGTAGTCTGTTGTCGATATCTTTGTTACTACAATGTATGTTAGCCTTGTCATTATGGAAGGTACTTTGTTGTTGAGATTTTTTTTATTCCAATGGATGGTAGCCTAGTCAATATGGAAGGTAGTCTATTTTCAAGATTTTTGTTACTCCAATGGATGGTAGCCTTGTCATTATGGAAGGTAGTCTATTATCGAAATTTTTGGTACTCCAATGGATGGTAGCCTTTTCATTATGGAATGTAGTCTGTCGTCGAAATTTTTGTTGTTCCAATGGATGATAGTCTTGTAATTATGAAAGGTAGTCTATTGTCGAGATTTTTGTTACTCCAATGGATTGTAGCCTTGTCATTACGGAAGGTAGTCTATTGTCGAGATTTTTCTTACTACAATGGATGTTAGCCTCGTCATTATGGAAGTTAGTCTGTTGTCGAGATTTTTGTTACTACAATGGATGGTAGCCTTGTCATTATGGGAGGTAGTCTGTTGTCTTGATTTTTGTTACAACAATAGATTGTAGCCTTGTCATTATGGAAGGTAGTCTATTCTCAAGATTTTTGTTACTCCAATGGATGGTAGCATTGTCATTATGGAAGGTAGTTTGTTGTCGAGATTTTTGTTACTCCAATAGATGGTAGCCTTGTCATTATGGAAGGTAGTCTGTTGTCGATATTTTTGTTACTCCATTGGATAGAAGCCTTTTCATTATGGAAGGTAGTCTGTTGTTGAGATTTTTGTTATTCCAATGGAAGGTAGCCTAGTCATTATGGAAGTTTGTCTATTTTCGAGATTTTTGTTACTCTAATGGATGGTAGCCTTATCATTATGGAAGGTAGTCTATTGTGGAGATTTTTGTTACTCTAATGGGTGGTAGCCTTGTCATTATGGAATCTAGTCTATTATCGAGATTTTTGTTACTCCAATGGATGTTAGCCTTTTCATTATGGAAGGTAGTCTGTCGTCGGAATTTTTGTTGTTCCAATGGATGGTAGCCTTGTCATAATGAAAGGTAGTCTATTGTTGAGATTTTTGTTACTCCAATAGATTGTAGCCTTGTCATTATGGAAGGTAGTCTTTTGTTGAGATTTTTGTTACTCCAATGGATGGTAGCCTTCTTACTATGGAAGGTATTATGTTGTCAAGATTTTTGTTACTACAATGGATGGTAGCCTTGTCATTATGGAAGGTAGTCTATTTTCGTGATTTTTGTTACTCCAATGGATTGTAGCCTTGTCATAATGGAAGGTAGTCTGTTGTCGATATCTTTGTTACTACAATGTATGTTAGCCTTGTCATTATGGAAGGTAGTCCGGTGTCAAGATTTTTGTTACTCCATTGGATAGTAGCCTAGTCATTATGGAAGGTAGTCTGTTGTTGAGATTTTTTTTATTCCAATGGATGCTAGCCTAGTCATTATGGAAGGTAATCTGTTTTCGAGATTTGTGTTACTCCAATGGATGGTAGCCTTGTCATTATGGAAGGTAGTATGTCGTTGATATTTTTGTTATTCCAATGGATGGTAGCCTTGTCAATATAAAATGTAGTCTATTGACAAGAATTTTGTTACTCCAATGGAATTTATCCTTGTCATTATGGAAGGTAGTATATTGTCGAGATTTTTCTTACTACAATGGATGGTAGCCTTGTCATTATGGAAGGTAGTCTGTTGTTGAGATTTTTGTTACTCCAATGGATGGTAGCCTTGTCATTATGGAAGGTAGTATGTCGTTGATATTTTTGTTATTCCAATGGATGGTGTGACACCCCAAATAATCCGATTATTAAATGATTAGAATTTTTAATTATTAATTAAATTGGAAATTTAATTATTGGTATTTTTGGATTATTGGAATTAATTTAATTAATTAAAGGAAAGAAGTATTGGTGGTGTGAAGAGTGATTAGAGGGTGTGAGGGGTAAAATACTCTACTCTTACAAATTACTAATTTAATTATTTTATTGGAATAATAAAAGGAGTATTAAAAGGAAAAAGAAGAGAAAAAGAGTTATTTTGGAATATTCATCATACGTGCATTTGAGAAGAGGAAAAAGAAGGAGAAAACCTGAAGCGTCAGAATTCGAAGAACCCACAAGGTAAGTGGTGATTTCGATTAGTTAATTCGTATTATCGGTTTAGATATTCAATAGTATGGATCATAGTATGTTAGGGAATCCTGGTTTGGAATTCTAGGGTTCCGTAGAATTGTCCCTATTGCGTCGAATTGTAGGTTGAAAACCATTAGGGTGTCAGATGATAAAAAGGAATGATGAAATAATGTTGTTTGATGTTATAATGGTGCAAAATGGATGTGTTTTGGTGTTCTCATGTTGCAATTTGTATGGGTATGTTTGGAATTGGTTTAGAATGAATAAATGCTGTCAAAAGTGCAGAATTTGACTCTACAGGTCGTGGGAACCGGTTCCTAGTGGGGAGGAACCGGGTTCCACTGTGTGAGATTTTTGTTATTCCAATGGATGGTAGCCTAGTCATTATGGAAGGTAATCTATTATCGAGATTTTTGTTACTCCAATGGATCGTAGCCTTTTCATTATGGAAGGTAGTCTGTCGTCAAAATTTTTGTTGTTCCAATGGATGGTAGCCTTGTCATTATGAAAGGTAGTCTATTGTCGAGATTTTTGTTACTCCAATGGATTGTAGCCTTGTCATTATGGAAGGTAGTCTGTCGTTGTGATTTTTGATACTACAATGGATGGTAGCCTTGTCATTATTGAAGGTAGTCTGTTGTCTTGATTTTTGTTACTACAATAGATTGTAGCCTTGTCATTATGGAAGGTAGTCTATTGTCAAGATTTTTGTTACTACAATGGATGGTAGCATTGTCATTATGTAAGGTAGTTTGTTGTCGAGGTTTTTGTTACTCCAATAGATGGTAGCCTTGTCATTATGGAAGCTAGTTTGTCGTTGTGATTTTTGTTACTCCAATGAATGGTAGCCTTGTCAATATGGAAGGTAGTCTGTTGTTCATAATTTTTGTTACTACAATGCATGTTAGCCTTGTCATTATGGAAGGTAGTCTGTTGTCGATATTTTTGTTATTCCATTAGATAGTAGCCTTGTCATTATGGAAGGTAGTCTGTTGGTGAGATTTTTGTTATTCTAATGGATGGTAGACTAGTCATTATGGAAGTTTATCTATTTTCGAGATTTTTGTTACTCCAATGGATGGTAGCCTTATCATTATGGAAGGTAGTCTATTATCGAGATTTTTGTTACTCTAATGGATGGTAGCCTTGTCATTATGGAAGGTAGTCTATTATCGAGATTTTTGTTACTCCAATGGATGGTAGCCTTTTCACTATAGAAGGTAGTCTATCGTTGAAATTTTTGTTGTTCTAATGGATGGTAGCCTTGTCATTATGAAAGGTAGTCTATTGTGGAGATTTTTGTTACTCCAATGGATTATAGCCTTGTCATTATGGAAGGTAGTCTGTTGTCGAGATTTTTGTTACTTCAATGGATTGTAGGCTTGTCATTATGGAAGGTAGTCTGTTGTCGATATCTTTGTTACTACAATGTATGCTAGCCTTGTCATTATGGAAGGTAGTGTGGTGACGAGATTTTTGTTACTCCATTGGATAGTAGCCTAGTCATTATGAAAGGTAGTCTGTTGTTGAGATTTTTGTTATTCCAATGGATGGTAGCCTAGTCATTATGGAAGGTAGTCTATTTTTGAGATTTTTGTTACTCAAATGGATGGTAGCCTAGTCATTATGGAAGGTTGTTTGTTGTCGAGATTTTTGTTACTCCAATAGATGGTAGCCTTGTCATTATGGAAGGTAGTATGTCGTTGTGATTTTTGTTACTCCAATGATTGGTAGCCTTGTCATTATGGAAGGTAGTCTGTTGTTCATATTTTTGTTACTACAATGCATGTTAGCCTTGTCATTATGGAAGGTAGTATGTTGTCGATATTTTTGTTACTCCATTGGATAGTAGCCTTGTCATTATGGAAGGTAGTCTGTTGGTGAGATTTTTGGTATTCCAATGGATGGTAGCCTAATCATTGTAGAAGTTAGTCTATTATCGAGATTTTTGTTACTCCAATGGATTGTAGCCTTATCATTATGGAAGGTAGTCTATTGTCGAGATTTTTGTTACTCCAATGGATGGTAGCCTTGTCATTATGAAGGTATTCTATTATCGAGATTTTTGTTACTCCAATGGATGGTAGCCTTTTCTTTATGGAAGGTAGTCTGTCGTCGAATTTTTTTTTGTTCCAATGGATGGTAGCCTTGTCATTATGAAAGGTAGTCTATTGTCGAGATTTTTGTTACTCCAATGGATTGTAGCCTTGTCATTATGGAAGGTAGTCTGTCGTTGTAATTTTTGTTACTACAATGGATGGTAGCCTTGTCATTATTGAAGGTAGTCTGTTGTCTTGATTTTTGTTACTACAATAGATTGTAGCCTTGTCATTATGGAAGGTAGTCTATTGTCAAGATTTTTGTTACTCCAATGGATCGTAGCATGGTCATAATGTATGTTAGTTTGTTGTCGAGGTTTTTGTTACTCCAATAGATGGTAGCCTTGTCATTATGGAAGCTAGTCTGTCGTTGTGATTTTTGTTACTCCAATGAATGGTAGCTTTGTCAATATGGAAGGTAGTTTGTTGTTCATATTTTTGTTACTACAATGCATGTTAGCCTTGTCATTATGGAAGGTAGTCTGTTGTCGATATTTTTGTTATTCCATTGGATAGTAGCCTTGTCATTATGGAAGGTAGTCTGTCGGTGAGATTTTTGTTATTCCAATGGATGGTAGCCTAGTCATTATGGAAGTTTTTCTATTTTCGAGATTTTTGTTACTCCAATGGATGGTAGCCTTATCATTATGGAAGGTAGTCTATAATCGAGATTTTTGTTACTCTAATGGATGGTAGCCTTTACATTATGGAAGGTAGTCTATTATCGAGATTTTTTTTTTCTCCAATGGATGGTAGCCTTTTCACTATAGAAGGTAGTCTGTCGTCGAAATTTTTGTTGTTCTAATGGATGGTAGCCTTTTCATTATGAAAGGTAGTCTATTGTGGAGATTTTTGTTACTCCAATGGATTATAGCCTTGTCATTGTGGAAGGTAGTCTGTTGTCGAGATTTTTGTTACTCCAATGGATTGTAGGCTTGTCATTATGGAAGGTAGTCTGTTGTCGATATCTTTGTTACTACAATGTATGCTAGCCTTGTCATTATGGAAGGTAGTGTGGTGTCGAGATTTTTGTTACTCCATTGGATAGTAGCCTAGTCATTATGGAAGGTAGTCTGTTGTTGAGATTTTTGTTATTCCAATGGATGGTAGCCTAGTCATTATGGAAGGTAGTCTATTTTTGAGATTTTTGTTACTCAAATGGATGGTAGCCTAGTCATTATGGAAGGTAGTCTGTTGTCGAGATTATTGTTACTCCAATAGATGGTAGGCTTGTCATTATGGAAGGTAGTCTGTCGTTGTGATTATTGTTATTCCAATGAATGGTAGCCTTGTCATTATGGAAGGTAGTTTGTTGTTCATATTTTTGTTACTACAATGCATGTTAGCCTTGTCATTATGGAAGGTAGTCTGTTGTCGATATTTTTGTTACTCTATTGGATAGTACCCTTGTCATTATGGAAGGTAGTCTGTTGGTGAGATTTTTGTTATTCCAATGGATGGTAGCCTAATCATTGTGGAAGTTAGTCTATTATCGAGATTTTTGTTACACCAATGGATGGTAGCCTTATCATTATGGAAGGTAGTCTATTGTCGAGATTTTTGTTACTCCAATGGATGGTAGCCTTGTCATTATGAAAGGTAGTCTATTATCGAGATTTTTGTTACTCCAATGGATGGTAGCCTTTTCTTTATGGAAGGTAGTCTGTCGTCGAATTTTTTGTTGTTCCAATGGATGGTAGCCTTGTCATTATGAAAGGTAGTCTATTGTCGAGATTTTTGTTACTCCAATGGATTGTAGCCTTGTCATTATGGAAGGTAGTTTGTTGCTGAGATTTTTGTTACTCCAATGTATGGTAGCCTTCTTACTATGGAAGTTTATCTATTTTCGAGATTTTTGTTACTCCAATGGATGGTAGCCTTATCATTATGGAAGGTAGTCTATTATCGAGATTTTAGTTATTCCAATGGATGGTAGCCTAGTCATTATGGAAGGTAGTCTGTTTTCAAGATTTTTGTTACTCCAATGGATGGTAGCCTTTTCATTATGGAAGGTAGTCTGTTGTCGATATTTTTGTAACTCCAATGGATGGTAGCCTTGTCATTATTGAAGGTAGTATGTCGTTGATATTTTTGTTATCCAAATGGATGGTAGCCTTATCAATATGAAAGGTAGTCTATTGTCCAGATTTTTGTTAGTCCAATGGAATGTATCCTTGTCATTATGGAAGGTAGTCTGTTGTCGAGATTTTTCTTACTACAATGGATGGTAGCCTTGTCATTACGGAAGGTAGTCTATTGTCAATATTTTTGTTACTACAATTGATGGTAGCCTTGTCATTATGGAAGGTAGTATGTTGTCTTGATTTTTGTTACTACAATAAATTGTAGCCTTGTCATTATGGAAGGTAATCTATTGTCGAGATTTTTGTTACTCCAATGGATGGTAGCATTGTCATTATGGAAGGTAGTTTATTGTCGAGATTTTTGTTACTCCAATGGATGGTAGCATTGTCATTATGGAAGGTAGTCTGTTGTCGAGATTTTTGTTACTCCAATAGATGGTAGCCTTGTCATTATGGAAGCTAGTCTGTCGTTGTGATTTTTGTTATTCCAATGAATGGTAGCCTTGTCATTATGGAAGGTAGTCTGTTGTTCATATTTTTGTTACTAAAATGCATGTTAGCCTTGTCATTATGGAAGGTAGTCTGTTGTCGATATTTTTGTTACTCCATTGGATAGTAGCCTTGTCATTATGGAAGGTAGTCTGTTGGTGAAATTTTTGTTATTCCAACGGATGGTAGCCTAATCATTGTGGAAGTTAGTCTATTATCGAGATTTTTGTTACTCCAATGGATGGTAGCCTTATCATTATGGAAGGTAGTCTATTGTCGAGATTTTTGTTACTCCAATGGATGGTAGCCTTGTCATTATGAAAGGTAGTCTATTATCGAGATTTTTGTTACTCCAATGGATGGTAGCCTTTTCTTTATGGAAGGTAGTCTGTCGTCGAAATTTTTGTTGTTCCAATGGATGGTAGCCTTGTCATTATGAAAGGTAGTCTATTGTCGAGATTTTTGTTACTCCAATGGATTGTAGCCTTGTCATTATGGATGGTAGTCTATTGCTGAGATTTTTGTTACTCCAATGTATGGTAGCCTTCTTACTATAGAAGTTTATCTATTTTCGAGATTTTTGGTACTCCAATGGATGGTAGCCTTATCATTATGGAAGGTAGTCTATTATCGAGATTTTAGTTATTCCAATGGATGGTAGCCTAGTCATTATGGAAGGTAGTCTGTTTTCGAGATTTTTGTTACTCCAATGGATGGTAGCCTTGTCATTATGGAAGGTAGTCTGTTGTCGATATTTTTGTAACTCCAATGGATGGTAGCCTTGTCATTATTGAAGGTAGTATGTCGTTGATATTTTTGTTATCCAAATGGATGGTAGCCTTGTCAATATGAAAGGTAGTCTATTGTCCAGATTTTTGTTACTCCAATGGATGGTAGCATTGTCATTATGGAAGGTAGTTTGTTGTCGAGATTTTTGTTACTCCAATAGATGGTAGCCTTGTCATTATGGAAGGTAGTCTGTCGTTGTGATTTTTGTTACTCCAATGAATGGTAGCCTTGTCATTATGGAAGGTAGTCTGTTGTTCATATTTTTGTTACTACAATGCATGTTAGCCTTGTCATTATGGAAGGTAGTCTGTTGTCGATATTTTTGTTACTCCATTGGATAGTAGCCTTGTCATTATGGAAGGTAGTCTGTTGGTGAGATTTTTGTTATTCCAATGGATGGTAGCCTAGTCATTATGGAAGTTTGTCTATTTCGAGATTTTTGTTACTCCAATGGATGGTAGCCTTATCATTATGAAAGGTAGTCTATTGTCGAGATTTTTGCTACTCTAATGGATGGTAGCCTTGTCATTATGTAAGGTAGTCTATTATCGAGATTTTTGTTACTCCAATGGATGTTAGCCTTCTCATTATGGAAGGTAGTCTGTCGTCGAAATTTTTGTTGTTCCAATGGATGGTAGCCTTTTCACTATAGAAGGTAGTCTGTCGTCGAAATTTTTGTTACTCCAATGGATTGTAGCCTTGTCATTATGGAAGGTAGTCTGTTGTCGTGATTTTTCTTACTACAATGGATGGTAGCATTGTCATTATGGAAGGTAGTTTGTTGTCGAGATTTTGGTTACTCCAATAGATGGTAGCCTTTTCATTATGGAAGGTAGCCTGTCATTGAGTTTTTTGTTATTCCAATGGATGGTAGCCTAATCATTATGGAAGGTAGCCTATTTTCGTGATTTTTATTACTCCAATGGATGCTAGCCTTGTCATTATGGAAGGTAGTCTATTGTCGATATTTTTGTTACTCCATTGGATAGTAGATTTGTCAATATGGAAGGTACTCTGTTGTTGAGATTTTTTTTAATCCAATGGATGGTAGCCTAGTCAATATGGAAGGTAGTCTGTTTTCGAGATTTTAGTTACTCCAATGGATGGTAGCCTTGTCATTATGGAAGGTAGTCTATTATCGAGATATTTGTTACTCCAATGGATGGTAGCCTTTTCATTATGGAAGGTAGTCTGTCATCGAAATTTTTGTTGTTCCAATGGATGGTAGCCATGTCATTATGAAAGGTAGTCTATTGTCGTGATTTTTGTTACTCCAATGGATTGTAGCCTTGTCATTATGGAAGGTAGTCTGTTATCGAGATTTTTGTTACTACAATGGATTGTAGCCTTGTCATTATGGAAGGTAGTAATTGTCGAGATTTTTCTTACTACAATGGATGGTAGCCTTGTCATTATGGAAGGAAGTCTGTTGTCTTGATTTTTGTTACTACAATAGATTGTAGCCTTGTCATTATGTAAGATAGTTTGTTGTCGAGGTTTTTGTTACTCCAATAGATGGTAGCCTTGTCATTATGGAAGCTAGTCTATCGTTGTGATTTTTGTTACTCCAATGAATGGTAGCCTTGTCATTATGGAAGGTAGTCTGTTGTTCATATTTTTGTTACTACAATGCATGTTAGCCTGGTCATTATGGAAGGTAGTCTATTGTCGATATTTTTGTTACTCCATTGGATAGTTGATTTGTCAATATGGAAGGTACTCTATTGTTGAGATTTTTTTAATCTAATGGATGGTAGCCTAGTCATTATGAAAGGTAGTCTATTGTCGTTATTTTTGTTACTCCAATGGATTGTAGCCTTGTCATTATGGAAGGTAGTCTGTAGTCGAGATTTTTGTTACTACAATGGATTGTAGCCTTGTCATTATGGAAGGTAGTAATTGTCGATATTTTTCTTACTACAATGGATGGTAGCTTTGTCATTATGGAAGGTAGTCTGTTGTCGAGATTTTTGTTACTACAATGGATGGTAGCCTTGTCATTATGGAAGGTAGTCTGTTGTCTTGATTTTTGTTACTACAATAGATTGTAGCCTTGTCATTATGGAAGGTAGTCTTTTGTCAAGATTTTTGTTACTCCAATGGATGGTAGCATTGTCATTATGTAAGATAGTTTGTTGTCGAGGTTTTTGTTACTCCAATAGATGGTAGCCTTGTCATAATGGAAGCTAGTCTATCGTTGTGATTTTTGTTACTCCAATGAATGGTAGCCTTGTCATTATGGAAGGTAGTCTGTTGTTCATATTTTTGTTACTACAATGCATGTTAGCCTGGTCATTATGGAAGGTAGTCTATTGTCGTGATTTTGGTTACTCCAATGGATTGTAGCCTTGTCATTATGGAAGGTAGTCTGTTGTCGAGATTTTTGTTACTACAATGGATTGTAGCCTTGTCATTATGGAAGGTAGTAATTGTCGAGATTTTTCTTACTACAATGGATGGTAGCCTTGTCATTATGGAAGGTAGTCTGTTGTCGAGATTTTTGTTACTACAATGGATGGTAGCCTTGTCATTATGGAAGGTAGTCTGTTGTCTTGATTTTTGTTACTACAATAGATTGTAGCCTTGTCATTATGGAAGGTAGTCTTTTGTCAAGATTTTTGTTACTCCAATGGATGCTAGCATTGTCATTATGTGAGATATTTATTGTCGAGGTTTTTGTTACTCCAATAGATGGTAGCCTTGTCATTATGGAAGCTAGTTTATCGTTGTGATTTTTGTTACTCCAATGAATGGTAGCCTTGTCATTATGGAAGGTAGTCTGTTGTTCATATTTTTGGTACTTCAATGCATGTTAGCCTGGTCATTATGGAAGGTAGTCTATTGTCGATATTTTTGTTACTCCATTGGATAGTAGATTTGTCAATATGGAAGGTACTCTATTGTTGAGATTTTTTTTAATCCAATGGATGGTAGCCTAGTCAATATGGAAGGTAGTCTGTTTTCGAGATTTTTGGTACTCCAATGGATGGGAGCCTTGTCATTATGGAAGGTAGTCTATTATCGAGATATTTGTTACTCCAATGGATGGTAGCCTTTTCATTATGGAAGGTAGTCTGTCATCGAAATTTTTATTGTTCCAATGGATGGTAGCTTTATAATTATGAAAGGTAGTTTATTGTCGTGATTTTTCTTACTCCAATGGATTGAAGCCTTGTCATTATAGAAGGTAGTCTGTTGTCGAGATTTTTGTTACTACAATGAATTGTAGCCTTGTCATTATGGAATGTAGTAATTGTCGAGATTTTTCTTACTACAATGGATGGTAGCCTTGTCATTATGGAAGGTAGTCTGTTGTCGAGATTTTTGTTACTACAATGGATGGTAGCCTTGTCATTATGGAAGGTAGTCTGTTGTCTTGATTTTTGTTACTACAATAGATTGTAGCCTTGTCATTATGGAAGGTAGTCTTTTGTCAAGATTTTTGTTACTCCAATGGATGGTAGCATTGTCATTATGTGAGATAGTTTATTGTCGAGATTTTTGTTACTCCAATAGATGGTAGCCTTGTCATTATGGAAGCTAGTCTATCGTTGTGATTTTTGTTACTCCAATGAATGGTAGCCTTGTCATTATGGAAGGTAGTCTGTTGTTCATATTTTTGATACTACAATGCATGTTAGCCTGGTCATTATGGAAGGTAGTCTATTGTCGATATTTTTGTTACTCCATTGGATAGTAGATTTGTCAATATGGAAGGTACTCTATTGTTGAGATTTTTTTTAATCCAATGGATGGTAGCCTAGTCAATATGGAAGGTAGTCTGTTTTCGAGATTTTTGTTACTCCAATGGATGGTAGCCTTGTCATTATGGAAGGTAGTCTATTATCGAGATATTTGTTACTCCAATGGATGGTAGCCTTTTCATTATGGAAGGTAGTCTGTCATCGATATTTTTGTTGTTCCAATGGATGGTAGCTTTATAATTATGAAAGGTAGTTTATTGTCGTGATTTTTCTTACTCCAATGGATTGTAGCCTTGTCATTATAGAAGGTAGTCGGTTGTCGAGAATTTTGTTACTACAATGAATTGTAGCCTTGTCATTATGGAAGGTAGTAATTGTCGATATTTTTCTTACTACAATGGATGGTAGCCTTGTCATTATGGAAGGTAGTCTGTTGTCGAGATTTTTGTTACTACAACGGATGGTAGCCTTGTCATTATGGAAGGTAGTCTGTTGTCTTGATTTTTGTTACTACAATAGATTGTAGCCTTGTCATTATGGAAGGTAGTCTTTTGTCAAGATTTTTGTTACTCCAATGGATGGTAGCCTTGTCATTATGGAAGCTAGTCTGTCGTTGTGATTTTTGTTACTCCAATGAATGGTAGCCTTGTCATTATGGAAGGTAGTCTGTTGTTCATATTTTTGTTACTACAATGCATGTTAGCCTGGTCATTATGGAAGGTAGTCTGTTGTCGATATTTTTGTTACTCCATTGGAAAGTAGCCTTGTCATTATGGAAGGTAGTCTGTTGGTGAGATTTTTGTTATTCCAATGGATGGTAGCCCAGTCATTATGGAAGGTAGCCTATTTTCGAGATTTTTGTTACTCCAATGGATGGTAGCGTTATCATTATGGAAGGTAGTTTATTATCGAGATTTTTGTTACTCCAATGGATGGTAGCCTTGTCATTATGGAAGGTAGTCTGTTGTCGATATTTTTGTAACTCCAATGGATGGTAGCCTTGTCATTATGGAAGGTAGTATGTCGTTGATATTTTTGTTATCCAAATGGATGGTAGCCTTGTCAATATGAAATGTAGTCTATTGTCCAGATTTTTGTTAGACCAATGGAATGTATCCTTGTCATTATGGAAGGTAGACTGTTGTCGAGATTTTTCTTACTACAATGGATGGTAGCCTTGTCATTATGGAAGGTAGTCTATTGTCAATATTTTTGTTACTAGAATGGATGGTAGCCTTGTCATTATGGAAGGTAGTATGTTGTCTTGATTTTTGTTACTACAATAGATTGTAGCCTTGTCATTATGTAAGGTAATCTATTGTCGAGATTTTTGTTACTCCAATGGATGTCAGCATTGTCATTATGGAAGGTAGTTTGTTGTCGAGATTTTTGTTACTCCAATGGATGGTAGCATTGTCATTATGGAAGGTAGTTTTTTTTCGAGATTTTTGTTACTCCAAGAGATGGTAGCTTTATGATTATGGAAGGTAGTATGTCGTTGTGATTTTTGTTATTCCAATGAATGGTAGCCTTGTCATTATGGAAGGTAGTCTGTTGTTCATATTTTTGTTACTACAATGCATGATAGCCTTGTCATTATGGAAGGTAGTCTGTTGTCGATATTTTTGTTACTCCATTGGATAGTAGCCTTGTCATTATGGAAGGCAGTCTATTGGTGAGTTTTTTGTTATTCCAATGGATGGTAGCCTAGTCATTGTGGAAGTTAGTCTATTATCGAGATTTTTGTTACTCCAATGGATGGTAGCCTTATCATTATGGAAGGTAGTCTATTGTCGAGATTTTTGTTACTACAATGGATGATAGCCTTGTCATTATGGAAGGTAGTCTATTATCGAGATTTTTGTTACTCCAATGGATGGTAGCCTTTTCTTTATGGAAGGTAGTCTGTCGTCGAAATTTTTGTTGTTCCAATGGATGGTAGCCTTGTCATTATGGAAGGTAGTTTGTTCTCGATATTTTTGTTACTCCAATGGATTGTAGCCATGTCATTATGGAAGTTAGTCTGTTATCGATATCTTTGTTACTACAATGTATGTTAGCCTTGAAATTATGGGAGGTAGTGTATTGTCGATATTTTTGTTACTCCATTGGATAGTAGCTTTGTCATTATGGAAGGTACTTTGTTGTTGAGATTTTTTTTATTCCAATGGATGGTAGCCTAGTCAATATGGAAGGTAGTCTATTTTTAAGATTTTTGTTACTCCAATGGATGATAGCCTTGTCATTATGGAAGGTAGTCTATTATCGAGATTTTTGTTACTCCAATGGATGCTAGCCTTTTCATTATGGAAGGTAGTCTGTCGTCGAAATTTTTGTTGTTCCAATGGATGATAGCCTTGTAATTATGAAAGGTAGTCTATTGTCGAGATTTTTGTTACTCCAGTGGATTGTAGCCTTGTCATTATGGAAGGTAGTATGTTGTTGATATTTTTGTTACTCCAATGGATTGTAGCCTTTTCATTATGGAAGGTAGTCTATTGTCGAGATTTTTCTTACTACAATGGATGTTAGCCTCGTCATTATGGAAGGTAGTCTGTTGTCGAGGTTTTTGTTACTACAATGGATGGTAGCCTTGTCATTATGGAAGGTAGTCTGTTGTCTTGATTTTTGTTACAATAGATTGTAGCCTTGTCATTATGGAAGGTAATCTATTCTCAAGATTTTTGTTACTCCAATGGATGGTAGCATTGTCATTATGGAAGGTAGTTTGTTGTCGAGATTTTTGTTACTCCAATAGATGGTAGCCTTGTCATTATGGAAGGTAGTCTATTGTCGATATTTTTGTTACTCCATTGGATAGAAGCCTTGTCATTATGGAAGGTAGTCTGTTGGTGAGATTTTTGTTATTCCAATGGATGGTAGCCTAGTCATTATGGAAGTTTGTCTATTTTCGAGATTTTTGTTACTCCAATGGATGGTAGCCTTATCATTATGGAAGGTAGTCTATTGTCGAGATTTTTGTTACTCTAATGGGTGGTAGCCTTGTCATTATGGAAGCTAGTCTATTATCGAGATTTTTGTTACTCCAATGGATGTTAGCCTTTTCATTATGGAAGGTAGTCGGTCGTCGAAATTTTTGTTGTTCCAATGCATGGTAGCCTTGTCATCATGAAAGGTAGTCTATTGTTGAGATTTTTGTTACTCCAATAGATTGTAGCCTTGTCATTATGGAAGGTAGTCTGTTGTTGAGATTTTTGTTACTCCAATGGATGGTAGCCTTCTTACTATGGAAGGTAGTCTGTTGTCAAGATTTTTGTTACTACAATGGATGGTAGCCTTGTCATTAAGGAAGGTAGTCTATTTTCGTGACTTTTGTTACTCCAATGGATTATAGCCTTGTCTTAATGGAAGGTAGTCTGTTGTGGATATCTTTGTTACTACAATGTATGTTAGCCTTGTCATTATGGAAGGTAGTCTGGTGTCGAGATTTTTGTTACTCCATTGGATAGTAGCCTAGTCATTATGGAAGGTAGTCTGTCGTTGAGATTTTTGTTATTCCAATGGATGCTAGCCTAGTCATTATGGAAGTTTGTCTGTTTTCGAGATTTGTGTTACTCCAATGGATGGTAGCCTTGTCATTATGGAAGGTAGTATGTCGTTGATATTTTTGTTATTCCAATGGATAGTAGCCTTGTCAATATAAAAGGTAGTCTATTGACAAGAATTTTGTTACTCCAATGGAATGTATCCTTGTCATTATGGAAGGTAGTATATTGTCGAGATTTTTCTTACTACAATGGATGGTAGCCTTGTCATTATGGAAGGTAGTCTATTGTTGAGATTTTTGTTACTCCAATGGATGGTAGCCTTGTCATTATGGAAGGTAATATGTCGTTGATATTTTTGTTATTCCAATGGATGGTGTGACACCCCAAATAATCCGATTATTAAATAATTAGAATTTTTAATTATTAATTTAATTGGAAATTTAATTATTGGTATTTTTGGATTATTGGAATTAATTTAATTAATTAAAGGAAAGAAGTATTGGTGGTGTGAAGAGTGATTAGAGGGTGTGAGGGGTAAAATACTCTACTCTTACTAATTACTAATTTAATTATTTTATTGGAATAATAAAAGGAGTATTAAAAGGAAAAAGAAGAGAAAGAGAGTTATTTTGGAATATTCATCATACGTGCATTTGAGAAGAGGAAAAAGAAGGAGAAAACCGGAAGCGTCAGAATTCAAAGAACCCACAAGGTAAGGGGTGATTTCGATTATTTAATTTGTATTATCGGTTTAGATATTCAATAGTATGGATCATAGTATGTTAGGGAATCCTAGTTTGGAATTCTAGGGTTCCGTCGAATTGTCCCTATTGCGTCGAATTGTAGGTTGAAAACCTTTAGGGTGTCAGATGATAAAAAGGAATGATGAAATAATGTTGTTTGATGTTATAATGGTGCAAAATGGATGTGTTTTTGTGTTCTCATGTTGCAATTTGTATGGGTATGTTTGGAATTGGTTTAGAATGAATAAATGTTGTCAAAAGTTCAGAATTTGACTCTACAGGTCATGGGAACCGGTTCCCAGTGGGAAGGAACTGGGTTCCACTGTGTGAGATTTTTGTTATTCCAATGGATGGTAGCCCAGTCATTATGGAAGGTAGCCTATTTTCGAGATTTTTGTTACTCCAAAGGATGGTAGCCTTGTCATTATGGAAGGTACTCTATTGTTGAGATTTTTTTTATTCCAGTGGAAGATATCCTAGTCAATATGGAAGGTAGTCTGTTTTCGAGATTTTTATTACTCCAATGGATGGTAGCCTTGTCATTATGGAAGGTAATCTATTATCGAGATTTTTGTTACTCTAATGGATCGTAGCCTTTTCATTATGGAAGGTAGTCTGTCGTCGAAATTTTTGTTGTTCCAATGGATGGTAGCCTTGTCATTATGAAAGGTAGTCTATTGTCGAGATTTTTGTTACTCCAATGGATGGTAGCCTTATCATTATGGAAGGTAGTCTATTATCGAGATTTTAGTTATTCCAATGGATGGTAGCCTACTCATTATGGAAGGTAGTCTGTTTTCGAGATTTTTGTTACTCCAATGGATGGTAGCCTTGTCATTATGGAAGGTAGTCTGTTGTCGATATTTTTGTAACTCCAATGGATGGTAGCCTTGTCATTATTGAAGGTAGTATGTCGTTGATATTTTTGTTATCCAAATGGATGGTAGCCTTGTCAATATGAAAGGTAGTCTATTGTCCAGATTTTTGTTAGTCCAATGGAATATATCCTTGTCATTATGGAAGGTAGTCTGTTGTTGAGATTTTTATTACTACAATGGATGGTAGCCTTGTCATTATGGAAGGTAGTCTATTGTCAATATTTTTGTTACTACAATGGATGGTAGCCTTGTCATTATGGAAGGTAGTATGTTGTCTTGATTTTTGTTACTACAATAGATTGTAGCCTTGTCATTATGGAAGGTAATCTATTGTCGAGATTTTTGTTACTCCTATGGATGGTAGCATTGTCATTATGGAAGGTAGTTTGTTGTCGAGATTTTTGTTACTCCAATGGATGGTAGCCTTGTCATTATGGAAGGTAGTCTGTTGTCGAGATTTTAGTTACTCCAATAGATGGTAGCCTTGTCATTATGGTAGGTAGTCTGTCGTTGTGATTTTTGTTATTCCAATAAATGGTAGCCTTGTCATTATGGAAGGTAGTCTGTTGTTCATATTTTTGTTACTACAATGCATGTTAGCCTTGTCATTATGGAAGGTAGTCTGTTGTCGATATTTTTGTTACTCCATTGGATAATAGCCTTGTCAATATGGAAGGTAGTCTGTTGGTGAGATTTTTGTTATTCCAATGGATGGTAGCCTAATCATTGTGGAAGTTAGTCTATTATCGAGATTTTTGTTACTCCAATGGATGGTAGCCTTATCATTATGGAAGGTAGTCTATTGTCGAGATTTTTGTTACTCCAATGGATGGTAGCCTTGTCATTATGAAAGGTAGTCTATTATCGAGATTTTTGTTACTCCAATGGATGGTTTCCTTTTCTTTATGGAAGGTAGTCTGTCGTCGAAATTTTTGTTGTTCCAATGGATGGTAGCCTTGTCATTATGAAACGTAGTCTATTGTCGAGATTTTTGTTACTCCAATGGATTGTAGCCTTGTCATTATGGAAGGTAGTCTGTTGCTGAGATTTTTGTTACTCCAATGTATGGTAGCCTTCTTACTATGGAGGTTTATCTATTTTCTATATTTTTGTTACTCCAATGGATGGTAGCCTTATCATTATGGAAGGTAGTCTATTATCGAGATTTTAGTTATTCCAATGGATGGTAGCCTACTCATTATGGAAGGTAGTCTGTTTTCGAGATTTTTGTTACTCCAATGGATGGTAGCCTTGTCATTATGGAAGGTAGTCTGTTGTCGATATTTTTGTAACTCCAATGGATGGTAGCCTTGTCATTATTGAAGGTAGTATGTCGTTGATATTTTTGTTATCCAAATGGATGGTAGCCTTGTCAATATGAAAGGTAGTCTATTGTCCAGATTTTTGTTAGTCCAATGGAATGTATCCTTGTCATTATGGAAGGTAGTCTGTTGTCGAGATTTTTCTCACTACAATGGATGGTAGCCTTGTCATTATGGAAGGTAGTCTATTGTCAATATTTTTGTTAGTACAATGGATGGTAGCCTTGTCATTATGGAAGGTAGTATGTTGTCTTGATTTTTGTTTCTACAATAGATTGTAGCCTTGTCATTATGGAAGGTAATCTATTGTCGAGATTTTTGTTACTCCAATGGATGGTAGCATTGTCATTATGGAAGGTAGTGTGTTGTCGAGATTTTTGTTACTCCAATGGATGGTAGCATTGTCATTATGGAAGGTAGTCTGTTGTCGAGATTTTTGTTACTCCAATAGATGGTAGCCTTGTCATTATGGAAGGTAGTCTGTCGTTGTGATTTTTGTTATTCCAATAAATGGTAGCCTTGTCATTATGGAAGGTAGTATGTTGTTCATATTTTTGTTACTACAATGCATGTTAGCCTTGTCATTATGGAAGGTAGTCTGTTGTCGATATTTTTGTTACTCCATTGGATAGTAGCCTTGTCAATATGGAAGGTAGTCTGTTGGTGAGATTTTTGTTATTCCAATGGATGGTAGCCTAATCATTGTGGAAGTTAGTCTATTATCGAGATTTTTGTTACTCCAATGGATGGTAGCCTTATCATTATGGAAGGTAGTCTATTGTCGAGATTTTTGTTACTCCAATGGATGGTAGCCTTGTCATTATGAAAGGTAGTCTATTATCGAGATTTTTGTTACTCCAATGGATGGTAGCCTTTTCTTTATGGAAGGTAGTCTGTCGTCGAAATTTTTGTTGTTCCAATGGATGGTAGCCTTGTCATTATGAAAGGTAGTCTATTGTCGAGATTTTTGTTACTCCAATGGATTGTAGCCTTGTCATTATGGAAGGTAGTCTGTTGCTGAGATTTTTGTTACTCCAATGTATGGTAGCCTTCTTACTATGGAAGTTTATCTATTTTCGAGATTTTTGTTACTCCAATGGATGGTAGCCTTATCATTATGGAAGGTAGTCTATTATCGAGATTTTAGTTATTCCAATGGATGGTAGCCTAGTCATTATGGAAGGTAGTCTGTTTTCGAGATTTTTGTTACTCCAATGGATGGTAGCCTTGTCATTATGGAAGGTAGTCTGTTGTCAATATTTTTGTAACTCCAATGGATGGTAGCCTTGTCATTATTGAAGGTAGTATGTCGTTGATATTTTTGTTATCCAAATGGATGGTAGCCTTATCAATATGAAAGGTATTCTATTGTCCATATTTTTGTTAGTCCAATGGAATGTATCCTTGTCATTATGGAAGGTAGTCTGTTGTCGAGATTTTTCTTACTACAATGGATGGTAGCCTTGTCATTATGGAAGGTAGTCTATTGTCAATATTTTTGTTAGTACAATGGATGGTAGCCTTGTCATTATGGAAGGTAGTATGTTGTCTTGATTTTTGTTACTACAATAGATTGTAGCCTTGTCATTATGGAAGGTAATCTATTGTCGAGATTTTTGTTACTCCAATGGATGGTAGCATTGTCATTATGGAAGGTAGTCTGTTGTCGAGATTTTTGTTACTCCAATGGATGGTAGCATTGTCATTATGGAAGGTAGTCTGTTGTCGAGATTTTTCTTACTCCAATAGATGGTAGCCTTGTCATTATGGAAGGTAGTCTGTCGTTGTGATTTTTGTTATTCCAATAAATGGTAGCCTTGTCATTATGGAAGGTAGTATGTTGTTCATATTTTTGTTACTACAATGCATGTTAGCCTTGTCATTATGGAAGGTAGTCTGTTGTCGATATTTTTGTTACTCCATTGGATAGTAGCCTTGTCAATATGGAAGGTAGTCTGTTGGTGAGATTTTTGTTATTCCAATGGATGGTAGCCTAACCATTGTGGAAGTTAGTCTATTATCGAGATTTTTGTTACTCCAATGGATGGTAGCCTTATCATTATGGAAGGTAGTCTATTGTCGAGATTTTTGTTACTCCAATGGATGGTAGCCTTGTCATTATGAAAGGTAGTCTATTATCGAGATTTTTGTTACTCCAATGGATGGTAGCCTTTTCTTTATGGAAGGTAGTCTGTCGTCGAAATTTTTGTTGTTCCAATGGATGGTATCCTTGTCATTTTGAAAGGTAGTCTATTGTCGAGATTTTTGTTACTCCAATGGATTGTAGCCTTGTCATTATGGAAGGTAGTCTGTTGCTGAGATTTTTGTTACTCCAATGTATGGTAGCCTTCTTACTATGGAAGTGTATCTATTTTCGAGATTTTTGTTACTCCAATGGATGGTAGCCTTATCATTATGGAAGGTAGTCTATTATCTAGATTTTAGTTATTCCAATGGATGGTAGCCTAGTCATTATGGAAGGTAGTCTGTTTTCGAGATTTTTGTTACTCCAATGGATGGTAGCCTTGTCATTATGGAAGGTAGTCTATTGTCGATATTTTTGTAACTCCAATGGATGGTAGCCTTGTCATTATTGAAGGTAGTATGTCGTTGATATTTTTGTTATCCAAATGGATGGTAGCCTTGTCAATATGAAAGCTAGTCTATTGTCCAGATTTTTGTTAGTCCAATGGAATGTATCCTTGTCATTATGGAAGGTAGTCTGTTGTCGAGATTTTTTCTTACTACAATGGATGGTAGCCTTGTCATTATGGAAGGTAGTCTATTGTCAATATTTTTGTTAGTACAATGGATGGTAGCCTTGTCATTATGGAAGGTAGTATGTTGTCTTGATTTTTGTTACTACAATAGATTGTAGCCTTGTCATTATGGAAGGTAATCCATTGTCGAGATTTTTGTTACTCCAATGGATTGTAGCATTGTCATTATGGAAGGTAGTCTGTTGTCGAGATTTTTGTTACTCCAATTGATGGTAGCATTGTCATTATGGAAGGTAGTCTGTTGTCGAGATTTTTGTTACTCCAATAGATGGTAGCCTTGTCATTATGGAAGGTAGTCTGTCGTTGTGATTTTTGTTATTCCAATAAATGGTAGCCTTGTCATTATGGAAGGTAGTATGTTGTTCATATTTTTGTTACTACAATGCATGTTAGCCTTGTCATTATGGAAGGTAGTCTGTTGTCGATATTTTTGTTACTCCATTGGATAGTAGCCTTGTCAATATGGAAGGTAGGTTGTTGGTGAGATTTTTGTTATTCCAATGGATGGTAGCCTAATCATTGTGGAAGTTAGTCTATTATCGAGATTTTTGTTACTCCAATGGATGGTAGCCTTATCATTATGGAAGGTAGTCTATTGTCGAGATTTTTGTTACTCCAATGGATGGTAGCCTTGTCATTATGAAAGGTAGTCTATTATCGAGATTTTTGTTACTCCAATGGATGGTAGCCTTTTCTTTATGGAAGGTAGTCTGTCGTCGAAATTTTTGTTGTTCCAATGGATGGTAGCCTTGTCATTATGAAAGGTAGTCTATTGTCGAGATTTTTGTTACTCCAATGGATTGTAGCCTTGTCATTATGGAAGGTATTCTGTTGCTGAGATTTTTGTTACTCCAATGTATGGTAGCCTTCTTACTATGGAAGTTTATCTATTTTCGAGATTTTTGTTACTCCAATGGATGGTAGCCTTATCATTCTGGAAGGTAGTCTATTATCGAGATTTTAGTTATTCCAATGGATGGTAGCCTAGTCATTATGGAAGGTAGTCTGTTTTCGAGATCTTTGTTACTCCAATGGATGGTAGCCTTGTCATTATGGAAGGTAGTCTGTTGTCGATATTTTTGTAACTCCAATGGATGGTAGCCTTGTCATTATTGAAGGTAGTATGTCGTTGATATTTTTGTTATCCAAATGGATGGTAGCCTTGTCAATATGAAAGGTAGTCTATTGTCCAGATTTTTGTTAGTCCAATGGAATGTATCCTTGTCATTATGGAAGGTAGTCTGTTGTCGAGATTTTTCTTACTACAATGGATGGTAGCCTTGTCATTATGGAAGGTAGTCTATTGTCAATATTTTTGTTAGTACAATGGATGGTAGCCTTGTCATTATGGAAGGTAGTATGTTGTCTTGATTTTTGTTACTACAATAGATTGTAGCCTTGTCATTATGGAAGGTAATCTATTGTCGAGATTTTTGTTACTCCAATGGATGGTAGCATTGTCATTATGGAAGGTAGTCTGTTGTCGAGATTTTTGTTACTCCAATGGATGGTAGCATTGTCATTATGGAAGGTAGTCTGTTGTCGAGATTTTTGTTACTCCAATAGATGGTAGCCTTGTCTTTATGGAAGGTAGTCAGTCGTTGTGATTTTTGTTATTCCAATAAATGGTAGCCTTGTCATTATGGAAGGTAGTATGTTGTTCATATTTTTGTTACTACAATGCATGTTAGCCTTGTCATTATGGAAGGTAGTCTGTTATCGATATTTTTGTTACTCCATTGGATAGTAGCCTTGTCAATATGGAAGGTAGTCTATTGGTGAGATTTTTGTTATTCCAATGGATGGTAGCCTAATCATTGTGGAAGTTAGTCTATTATCGAGATTTTTGTTACTCCAATGGATGGTAGCCTTATCATTATGGAAGGTAGTCTATTGTCGAGATTTTTGTTACTCCAATGGATGGTAGCCTTGTCATTATGAAAGGTAGTCTATTATCGAGATTTTTGTTACTCCAATGGATGGTAGCCTTTTCTTTATGGAAGGTAGTCTGTCGTCGAAATTTTTGTTGTTCCAATGGATGGTATCCTTGTCATTTTGAAAGGTAGTCTATTGTCGAGATTTTTGTTACTCCAATGGATTGTAGCCTTGTCATTATGGAAGGTAGTCTGTTGCTGAGATTTTTGTTACTCCAATGTATGGTAGCCTTCTTACTATGGAAGTGTATCTATTTTCGAGATTTTTGTTACTCCAATGGATGGTAGCCTTATCATTATGGAAGGTAGTCTATTATCTAGATTTTAGTTATTCCAATGGATGGTAGCCTAGTCATTATGGAAGGTAGTCTGTTTTCGAGATTTTTGTTACTCCAATGGATGGTAGCCTTGTCATTATGGAAGGTAGTCTATTGTCGATATTTTTGTAACTCCAATGGATGGTAGCCTTGTCATTATTGAAGGTAGTATGTCGTTGATATTTTTGTTATCCAAATGGATGGTAGCCTTGTCAATATGAAAGCTAGTCTATTGTCCAGATTTTTGTTAGTCCAATGGAATGTATCCTTGTCATTATGGAAGGTAGTCTGTTGTCGAGATTTTTTCTTACTACAATGGATGGTAGCCTTGTCATTATGGAAGGTAGTCTATTGTCAATATTTTTGTTAGTACAATGGATGGTAGCCTTGTCATTATGGAAGGTAGTATGTTGTCTTGATTTTTGTTACTACAATAGATTGTAGCCTTGTCATTATGGAAGGTAATCCATTGTCGAGATTTTTGTTACTCCAATGGATTGTAGCATTGTCATTATGGAAGGTAGTCTGTTGTCGAGATTTTTGTTACTCCAATTGATGGTAGCATTGTCATTATGGAAGGTAGTCTGTTGTCGAGATTTTTGTTACTCCAATAGATGGTAGCCTTGTCATTATGGAAGGTAGTCTGTCGTTGTGATTTTTGTTATTCCAATAAATGGTAGCCTTGTCATTATGGAAGGTAGTATGTTGTTCATATTTTTGTTACTACAATGCATGTTAGCCTTGTCATTATGGAAGGTAGTCTGTTGTCGATATTTTTGTTACTCCATTGGATAGTAGCCTTGTCAATATGGAAGGTAGGTTGTTGGTGAGATTTTTGTTATTCCAATGGATGGTAGCCTAATCATTGTGGAAGTTAGTCTATTATCGAGATTTTTGTTACTCCAATGGATGGTAGCCTTATCATTATGGAAGGTAGTCTATTGTCGAGATTTTTGTTACTCCAATGGATGGTAGCCTTGTCATTATGAAAGGTAGTCTATTATCGAGATTTTTGTTACTCCAATGGATGGTAGCCTTTTCTTTATGGAAGGTAGTCTGTCGTCGAAATTTTTGTTGTTCCAATGGATGGTAGCCTTGTCATTATGAAAGGTAGTCTATTGTCGAGATTTTTGTTACTCCAATGGATTGTAGCCTTGTCATTATGGAAGGTATTCTGTTGCTGAGATTTTTGTTACTCCAATGTATGGTAGCCTTCTTACTATGGAAGTTTATCTATTTTCGAGATTTTTGTTACTCCAATGGATGGTAGCCTTATCATTCTGGAAGGTAGTCTATTATCGAGATTTTAGTTATTCCAATGGATGGTAGCCTAGTCATTATGGAAGGTAGTCTGTTTTCGAGATCTTTGTTACTCCAATGGATGGTAGCCTTGTCATTATGGAAGGTAGTCTGTTGTCGATATTTTTGTAACTCCAATGGATGGTAGCCTTGTCATTATTGAAGGTAGTATGTCGTTGATATTTTTGTTATCCAAATGGATGGTAGCCTTGTCAATATGAAAGGTAGTCTATTGTCCAGATTTTTGTTAGTCCAATGGAATGTATCCTTGTCATTATGGAAGGTAGTCTGTTGTCGAGATTTTTCTTACTACAATGGATGGTAGCCTTGTCATTATGGAAGGTAGTCTATTGTCAATATTTTTGTTAGTACAATGGATGGTAGCCTTGTCATTATGGAAGGTAGTATGTTGTCTTGATTTTTGTTACTACAATAGATTGTAGCCTTGTCATTATGGAAGGTAATCTATTGTCGAGATTTTTGTTACTCCAATGGATGGTAGCATTGTCATTATGGAAGGTAGTCTGTTGTCGAGATTTTTGTTACTCCAATGGATGGTAGCATTGTCATTATGGAAGGTAGTCTGTTGTCGAGATTTTTGTTACTCCAATAGATGGTAGCCTTGTCTTTATGGAAGGTAGTCAGTCGTTGTGATTTTTGTTATTCCAATAAATGGTAGCCTTGTCATTATGGAAGGTAGTATGTTGTTCATATTTTTGTTACTACAATGCATGTTAGCCTTGTCATTATGGAAGGTAGTCTGTTATCGATATTTTTGTTACTCCATTGGATAGTAGCCTTGTCAATATGGAAGGTAGTCTATTGGTGAGATTTTTGTTATTCCAATGGATGGTAGCCTAATCATTGTGGAAGTTAGTCTATTATCGAGATTTTTGTTACTCCAATGGATGGTAGCCTTATCATTATGGAAGGTAGTCTATTGTCGAGATTTTTGTTACTCCAATGGATGGTAGCCTTGTCATTATGAAAGGTAGTCTATTATCGAGATTTTTGTTACTCCAATGGATGGTAGCCTTTTCTTTATGGAAGGTAGTCTATCGTCGAAATTTTTGTTGTTCCAATGGATGGTAGCGTTGTCATTATGAAAGGTAGTCTATTGTCGAGATTTTTGTTACTCCAATGGATTGTAGCCATGTCATTATGGAAGGTAGTCTGTTGCTGAGATTTTTGTTACTCCAATGTATGGTAGCCTTCTTACTATGGAAGTTTATCTATTTTCGAGATTTTTGTTACTCCAATGGATGGTAGCCTTATCATTATGGAAGGTAGTCTATTATCGAGATTTTAGTTATTCCAATGGATGGTAGCCTAGTCATTATGGAAGGTAGTCTGTTTTCGAGATTTTTGTTACTCCAATGGATGGTAGCCTTGTCATTATGGAAGGTAGTCTGTTGTCGATATTTTTGTAACTCCAATGGATGGTAGCCTTGTCATTATTGAAGGTAGTATGTCGTTGATATTTTTGTTATCCAAATGGATGGTAGCCTTGTCAATATGAAAGGTAGTCTATTGTCCAGATTTTTGTTAGTCCAATGGAATGTATCCTTGTCATTATGGAAGGTAGTCTGTTGTCGAGATTTTTCTTACTACAAAGGATGATAGCCTTGTCATTATGGAAGGTAGTATGTTGTCTTGATTTTTTTTACTACAATTGATTGTAGCCTTGTCATTATGGAAGGTAATCTATTGTCGAGATTTTTGTTACTCCAATGGATGGTAGCATTGTCATTATGGAAGGTAGTCTGTTGTCGAGATTTTTGTTACTCCAATGGATGGTAGCATTGTCATTATGGAAGGTAGTCTGTTGTCGAGATTTTTGTTACTCCAATAGATGGTAGCCTTGTCTTTATGGAAGGTAGTCAGTCGTTGTGATTTTTGTTATTCCAATAAATGGTAGCCTTGTCATTATGGAAGGTAGTATGTTGTTCATATTTTTGTTACTACAATGCATGTTAGCCTTGTCATTATGGAAGGTAGTCTGTTATCGATATTTTTGTTACTCCATTGGATAGTAGCCTTGTCAATATGGAAGGTAGTCTATTGGTGAGATTTTTGTTATTCCAATGGATGGTAGCCTAATCATTGTGGAAGTTAGTCTATTATCGAGATTTTTGTTACTCCAATGGATGGTAGCCTTATCATTATGGAAGGTAGTCTATTGTCGAGATTTTTGTTACTCCAATGGATGGTAGCCTTGTCATTATGAAAGGTAGTCTATTATCGAGATTTTTGTTACTCCAATGGATGGTAGCCTTTTCTTTATGGAAGGTAGTCTATCGTCGAAATTTTTGTTGTTCCAATGGATGGTAGCGTTGTCATTATGAAAGGTAGTCTATTGTCGAGATTTTTGTTACTCCAATGGATTGTAGCCATGTCATTATGGAAGGTAGTCTGTTGCTGAGATTTTTGTTACTCCAATGTATGGTAGCCTTCTTACTATGGAAGTTTATCTATTTTCGAGATTTTTGTTACTCCAATGGATGGTAGCCTTATCATTATGGAAGGTAGTCTATTATCGAGATTTTAGTTATTCCAATGGATGGTAGCCTAGTCATTATGGAAGGTAGTCTGTTTTCGAGATTTTTGTTACTCCAATGGATGGTAGCCTTGTCATTATGGAAGGTAGTCTGTTGTCGATATTTTTGTAACTCCAATGGATGGTAGCCTTGTCATTATTGAAGGTAGTATGTCGTTGATATTTTTGTTATCCAAATGGATGGTAGCCTTGTCAATATGAAAGGTAGTCTATTGTCCAGATTTTTGTTAGTCCAATGGAATGTATCCTTGTCATTATGGAAGGTAGTCTGTTGTCGAGATTTTTCTTACTACAAAGGATGATAGCCTTGTCATTATGGAAGGTAGTATGTTGTCTTGATTTTTTTTACTACAATTGATTGTAGCCTTGTCATTATGGAAGGTAATCTATTGTCGAGATTTTTGTTACTCCAATGGATGGTAGCATTGTCATTATGGAAGGTAGTCTGTTGTCGAGATTTTTGTTACTCCAATGGATGGTAGCATTGTCATTATGGAAGGTAGTCTGTTGTCGAGATTTTTGTTACTCCAATAGATGGTAGCCTTGTCATTATGGAAGGTAGTCTGTTGTTGTGATTTTTGTTATTCCAATAAATGGTAGCCTTGTCATTATGGAAGGTAGTATGTTGTTCATATTTTTGTTACTACAATGCATGTTAGCCTTGTCATTATGGAAGGTAGTCTGTTGTCGATATTTTTGTTACTCCATTGGATAGTAGCCTTGTCAATATGGAAGGTAGTCTGCTGGTGAGATTTTTGTTATTCCAATGGATGGTAGCCTAATCATTGTGGAAGTTAGTCTATTATCGAGATTTTTGTTACTCCAATGGATGGTAGCCTTATCATTAAGGAAGGTAGTCTATTGTCGAGATTTTTGTTACTCCAATGGATGGTAGCCTTGTCATTATGAAAGGTAGTCTATTATCGAGATTTTTGTTACTCCAATGGATGGTAGCCTTTTCTTTATGGAAGGTAGTCTATCGTCGAAATTATTGTTGTTCCAATGGATGGTATCCTTGTCATTATGAAAGGTAGTCTATTGTCGAGATTTTTGTTACTCCAATGGATTGTAGCCTTGTCATTATGGAAGGTAGTCTGTTGCTGAGATTTTTGTTACTCCCATGTATGGTAGCCTTCTTACTATGGAAGTTTATCTATTTTCGAGATTTTTGTTACTCCAATGGATGGTAGCCTTATCATTATGGAAGGTAGTCTATTAACGAGATTTTAGTTATTCCAATGGATGGTAGCCTAGTCATTATGGAAGGTAGTCTGTTGTCGAGATTTTTGTTACTCCAATGGATGGTAGCCTTGTCATTACGGAAGGTAGTCTGTTGTCGATATTTTTGTAACTCCAATGGATGGTAGCCTTGTCATTATTGAAGGTAGTATGTCGTTGATATTTTTGTTATCCAAATGGATGGTAGCCTTGTCAATATGAAAGGTAGTCTATTGTCCAGATTTTTGTTAGTCCAATGGAATGTATCCTTGTCATTATGGAAGGTAGTCTGTTGTCGAGATTTTTCTTACTACAATGGATGGTAGCCTTGTCATTATGGAAGGTAGTCTATTGTCAATAATTTTGTTAGTACAATGTATGGTAGCCTTGTCATTATGGAAGGTAGTATGTTGTCTTGATTTTTGTTACTACAATAGATTGTAGCCTTGTCATTATGGAAGGTAATCTATTGTCGAGATTTTTGTTACTCCAATGGATGGTAGCATTGTCATTATGGAAGGTAGTCTGTTGTCGACATTTTTGTTACTCCAATGGATGGTAGCATTGTCATTATGGAAGGTAGTCTGTTGTCGAGATTTTTGTTACTCCAATAGATGGTAGCCTTGTCATTATGGAAGGTAGTCTGTCGTTGTGATTTTTGTTATTCCAATAAATGGTAGCCTTGTCATTATGGAAGGTAGTATGTTGTTCATATTTTTGTTACTACAATGCATGTTAGCCTTGTCATTATGGAAGGTAGTCTGTTGTCGATATTTTTGTTACTCCATTGGATAGTAGCCTTGTCAATATGGAAGGTAGTCTGTTGGTGAGATTTTTGTTATTCCAATGGATGGTAGCCTAATCATTGTGGAAGTTAGTCTATTATCGAGATTTTTGTTACTCCAATGGATGGTAGCCTTATCATTATGGAAGGTAGTCTATTGTCGAGATTTTTGTTACTCCAATGGATGGTAGTCTTGTCATTATGAAAGGTAGTCTATTATCGAGATTTTTGTTACTCCAATGGATGGTAGCCTTTTCTTTATGGAAGGTAGTCTGTCGTCGAAATTTTTGTTGTTCCAATGGATGGTAGCCTTGTCATTATGAAAGGTAGTCTATTGTCGAGATTTTTGTTACTCCAATGGATTGTAGCCTTGTCATTATGGAAGGTAGTCTGTTATTGAGATTTTTGTTACTCCAATGTATGGTAGCCTTCTTACTATGGAAGTTTATCTATTTTCGAGATTTTTGTTACTCCAATGGATGGTAGCCTTATCATTATGGAAGGTAGTCTATTATCGAGATTTTAGTTATTCCAATGGATGGTAGCCTAGTCATTATGGAAGGTAGTCTGTTTTCGAGATTTTTGTTACTCCAATGGATGGTAGCCTTGTCATTATGGAAGGTAGTCTGTTGTCGATATTTTTGTAACTCCAATGGATGGTAGCCTTGTCATTATTGAAGTTAGTATGTCGTTGATATTTTTGTTATCCAAATGGATGGTAGCCTTGTCAATATGAAAGGTAGTCTATTGTCCAGATTTTTGTTAGTCCAATGGAATGTATCCTTGTCATTATGGAAGGTAGTCTGTTGTCGAGATTTTTCTTACTACAATGGATGGTAGCCTTGTCATTATGGAAGGTAGTCTATTGTCAATATTTTTGTTAGTACAATGGATGGTAGCCTTGTCATTATGGAAGGTAGTATGTTGTCTTGATTTTTGTTACTACAATAGATTGTAGCCTTGTCATTATGGAAGGTAATCTATTGTCGAGATTTTTGTTACTCCAATGGATGGTAGCATTGTCATTATGGAAGGTAGTCTGTTGTCGACATTTTTGTTACTCCAATGGATGGTAGCATTGTCATTATGGAAGGTAGTCTGTTGTCGAGATTTTTGTTACTCCAATAGATGGTAGCCTTGTCATTATGGAAGGTAGTCTGTCGTTGTGATTTTTGTTATTCCAATAAATGGTAGCCTTGTCATTATGGAAGGTAGTATGTTGTTCATATTTTTGTTACTACAATGCATGTTAGCCTTGTCATTATGGAAGGTAGTCTGTTGTCGATATTTTTGTTACTCCATTGGATAGTAGCCTTGTCAATATGGAAGGTAGTCTGTTGGTGAGATTTTTGTTATTCCAATGGATGGTAGCCTAATCATTGTGGAAGTTAGTCTATTATCGAGATTTTTGTTACTCCAATGGATGGTAGCCTTATCATTATGGAAGGTAGTCTATTGTCGAGATTTTTGTTACTCCAATGGATGGTAGTCTTGTCATTATGAAAGGTAGTCTATTATCGAGATTTTTGTTACTCCAATGGATGGTAGCCTTTTCTTTATGGAAGGTAGTCTGTCGTCGAAATTTTTGTTGTTCCAATGGATGGTAGCCTTGTCATTATGAAAGGTAGTCTATTGTCGAGATTTTTGTTACTCCAATGGATTGTAGCCTTGTCATTATGGAAGGTAGTCTGTTATTGAGATTTTTGTTACTCCAATGTATGGTAGCCTTCTTACTATGGAAGTTTATCTATTTTCGAGATTTTTGTTACTCCAATGGATGGTAGCCTTATCATTATGGAAGGTAGTCTATTATCGAGATTTTAGTTATTCCAATGGATGGTAGCCTAGTCATTATGGAAGGTAGTCTGTTTTCGAGATTTTTGTTACTCCAATGGATGGTAGCCTTGTCATTATGGAAGGTAGTCTGTTGTCGATATTTTTGTAACTCCAATGGATGGTAGCCTTGTCATTATTGAAGTTAGTATGTCGTTGATATTTTTGTTATCCAAATGGATGGTAGCCTTGTCAATATGAAAGGTAGTCTATTGTCCAGATTTTTGTTAGTCCAATGGAATGTATCCTTGTCATTATGGAAGGTAGTCTGTTGTCGAGATTTTTCTTACTACAATGGATGGTAGCCTTGTCATTATGGAAGGTAGTCTATTGTCAATATTTTTGTTAGTACAATGGATGGTAGCCTTGTCATTATGGAAGGTAGTATGTTGTCTTGATTTTTGTTACTACAATAGATTGTAGCCTTGTCATTATGGAAGGTAATCTATTGTCGAGATTTTTGTTACTCCAATGGATGGTAGCATTGTCATTATGGAAGGTAGTCTGTTGTCGAGATTTTTGTTACTCCAATGGATGGTAGCATTGTCATTATGGAAGGTAGTCTGTTGTCGAGATTTTTGTTACTCTAATAGATGGTAGCCTTGTCATTATGGAAGGTAGTCTGTCGTTGTGATTTTTGTTATTCCAATAAATGGTAGCCTTGTCATTATGGAAGGTAGTATGTTGTTCATATTTTTGTTACTACAATGCATGTTAGCCTTGTCATTATGGAAGGTAGTCTGTTGTCGATATTTTTGTTACTCCATTGGATAGTAGCCTTGTCAATATGGAAGGTAGTCTGTTGGTGAGATTTTTGTTATTCCAATGGATGGTAGCCTAATCATTGTGGAAGTTAGTCTATTATCGAGATTTTTGTTACTCCAATGGATGGTAGCCTTATCATTATGGAAGGTAGTCTATTGTCGAGATTTTTGTTACTCCAATGGATGGTAGCCTTGTCATTATGAAAGGTAGTCTATTATCGAGATTTTTGTTACTCCAATGGATGGTAGCCTTTTCTTTATGGAAGGTAGTCTGTTGTCGAAATTTTTGTTTTTCCAATGGATGGTAGCCTTGTCATTATGAAAGGTAGTCTATTGTCGAGATTTTTGTTACTCCAATGGATTGTAGCCTTGTCATTATGGAAGGTAGTCTGTTGCTGAGAGTTTTGTTACTCCAATGTATATTAGCCTTCTTACTATGGAAGTTTATCTATTTTCGAGATTTTTGTTACTCCAATGGATGGTAGCCTTATCATTATGGAAGGTAGTCTATTATCGAGATTTTAGTTATTCCAATGGATGGCAGCCTAGTCATTATGGAAGGTAGTCTGTTTTCAAGATTTTTGTTACTCCAATGGATGGTAGCCTTGTCATTATGGAAGGTAGTCTGTTGTCGATATTTTTGTAACTCCAATGGATGGTAGCCTTGTCATTATTGAAGGTAGTATGTCGTTGATATTTTTGTTATTCAAATGGATGGTAGCCTTGTCAATATGAAAGGTAGTCTATTGTCCAGATTTTTGTTAGTCCAATGGAATGTATCCTTGTCATTATGGAAGGTAGTCTGTTGTTGAGATTTTTCTTACTACAATGGATGGTAGCCTTGTCATTATGGAAGGTAGTCTATTGTCAATATTTTTGTTAGTACAATGGATGGTAGCCTTGTCATTATGGAAGGTAGTATGTTGTCTTGATTTTTGTTACTACAATAGATTGTAGCCTTGTCATTATGGAAGGTGATCTATTGTCGAGATTTTTGTTACTCCAATGGATGGTAGCATTGTCATTATGGAAGGTAGTCTGTTGTCGAGATTTTTGTTACTCCAATGGATGGTAGCATTGTCATTATGGAAGGTAGTCTGTTGTCGAGATTTTTGTTACTCCAATAGATGGTAGCCTTGTCATTATGGAAGGTAGTCGGTCGTTGTGATTTTTGTTATTCCAATAAATGGTAGCCTTGTCATTATGGAAGGTAGTATGTTGTTCATATTTTTGTTACTACAATGCATGTTAGCCTTGTCATTATGGAAGGTAGTCTGTTGTCGATATTTTTTTTACTCCATTGGATAATAGCCTTGTCAATATGGAAGGTAGTCTGTTGTTGAGATTTTTGTTATTCCAATGGATGGTAGCCTAATCATTGTGGAAGTTAGTCTATTATCGAGATTTTTGTTACTCCAATGGATGGTAGCCTTATCATTATGGAAGGTAGTCTATTGTCGAGATTTTTGTTACTCCAATGGATGGTAGCCTTGTCATTATGAAAGGTAGTCTATTATCGAGATTTTTGTTACTCCAATGGATGGTAGCCTTTTCTTTATGGAAGGTAGTCTGTCGTCGAAATTTTTGTTGTTCCAATGGATGGTAGCCTTGTCATAATGAAAGGTAGTCTATTGTCGAGATTTTTGTTACTCCAACGGATTGTAGCCTTGTCATTATGGAAGGTAGTCTGTTGCTGAGATTTTTGTTACTCCAATGTATGGTAGCCTTCTTACTATGGAAGTTTATCTATTTTCGAGATTTTTTTTACTCCAATGGATGGTAGCCTTATCATTATGGAAGGTAGTCTATTATCGAGATTTTAGTTATTCCAATGGATGGTAGCCTAGTCATTATGGAAGGTAGTATGTTTTCGAGATTTTTGTTACTCCAATGGATGGTAGCCTTGTCATTATGGAAGGTAGTCTATTGTCGATATTTTTGTAACTCCAATGGATGGTAGCCTTGTCATTATTGAAGGTAGTATGTCATTGATATTTTTGTTATCCAAATGGATGGTAGCCTTGTCAATATGAAAGGTAGTCTATGGTCCAGATTTTTGTTAGTCCAATGGAATGTATCCTTGTCATTATGGAAGGTAGTCTGTTGTCGAGATTTTTCTTACTACAATGGATGGTAGCCTTGTCATTATGGAAGGTAGTCTATTGTCAATATTTTTGTCACTACAATGGATGGTAGCCTTGTCATTATGGAAGGTAGTATGTTGTCTTGATTTTTGTTACTACAATAGATTGTAGCCTTGTCATTATGGAAGGTAATCTATTGTCGAGATTTTTGTTACTCCAATGGATGGTAGCAGTGTCATTATGGAAGGTAGTCTGTTGTCGAGATTTTTGTTACTCCAATGGATGGTAGCATTGTCATTATGGAAGGTAGTCTGTTGTCGAGATTTTTGTTACTCCAATAGATGGTAGCCTTGTCATTATGGAAGGTAGTCTGTCGTTGTGATTTTTGTTATTCCAATAAATGGTAGCCTTGTCATTACGGAAGGTAGTATGTTGTTCATATTTTTGTTACTACAATGCATGTTAGCCTTGTCATTATGGAAGGTAGTCTGTTATCGATATTTTTGTTACTCCATTGGATAGTAGCCTTGTCAATATGGAAGGTAGTCTGTTGGTGAGATTTTTGTTATTCCAATGGATGGTAGCCTAATCATTGTGGAAGTTAGTCTATTATCGAGATTTTTGTTACTCCAATGGATGGTAGCCTTATCATTATGGAAGGTAGTCTATTGTCGAGATTTTTGTTACTCCAATGGATGGTAGCCTTGTCATTATGAAAGGTAGTCTATTATCGAGATTTTTGTTACTCCAATGGATGGTAGCCTTTTCTTTATGGAAGGTAGTCTGTCGTCAAAATTTTTGTTGTTCCAATGGATGGTAGCCTTGTCATTATGAAAGGTAGTCTATTGTTGAGATTTTTGTTACTCCAATGGATTGTAGCCTTGTCATTATGGAAGGTAGTCTGTTGCTGAGATTTTTTTTACTCCAATGTATGGTAGCCTTCTTACTATGGAAGTTTATCTATTTTCGAGATTTTTGTTACTCCAATGGATGGTAGCCTTATCATTATGGAAGGTAGTCCATTATCGAGATTTTAGTTATTCCAATGGATGGTAGCCTAGTCATTATGGAAGGTAGTCTGTTTTCGAGATTTTTGTTACTCCAAAGGATGGTAGCCTTGTCATTATGGAAGGTAGTCTGTTGTCGATAGTTTTGTAACTCCAATGGATGGTAGCCTTGTCATTATTGAAGGTAGTATGTCGTTGATATTTTTGTTATCCAAATGGATGGTAGCCTTGTCAATATGAAAGGTAGTCTATTGTCCAGATTTTTGTTAGTCCAATGGAATGTATCCTTGTCATTATGGAAGGTAGTCTGTTGTCGAGATTTTTCTTACTACAATGGATGGTAGCCTTGTCATTATGGAAGGTAGTCTATTGTCAATAATTTTGTTAGTACAATGTATGGTAGCCTTGTCATTATGGAAGGTAGTATGTTGTCTTGATTTTTGTTACTACAATAGATTGTAGCCTTGTCATTATGGAAGGTAATCTATTGTCGAGATTTTTGTTACTCCAATGGATGGTAGCATTGTCATTATGGAAGGTAGTCTGTTGTCGACATTTTTGTTACTCCAATGGATGGTAGCATTGTCATTATGGAAGGTAGTCTGTTGTCGAGATTTTTGTTACTCCAATAGATGGTAGCCTTGTCATTATGGAAGGTAGTCTGTCGTTGTGATTTTTGTTATTCCAATAAATGGTAGCCTTGTCATTATGGAAGGTAGTATGTTGTTCATATTTTTGTTACTACAATGCATGTTAGCCTTGTCATTATGGAAGGTAGTCTGTTGTCGATATTTTTGTTACTCCATTGGATAGTAGCCTTGTCAATATGGAAGGTAGTCTGTTGGTGAGATTTTTGTTATTCCAATGGATGGTAGCCTAATCATTGTGGAAGTTAGTCTATTATCGAGATTTTTGTTACTCCAATGGATGGTAGCCTTATCATTATGGAAGGTAGTCTATTGTCGAGATTTTTGTTACTCCAATGGATGGTAGTCTTGTCATTATGAAAGGTAGTCTATTATCGAGATTTTTGTTACTCCAATGGATGGTAGCCTTTTCTTTATGGAAGGTAGTCTGTCGTCGAAATTTTTGTTGTTCCAATGGATGGTAGCCTTGTCATTATGAAAGGTAGTCTATTGTCGAGATTTTTGTTACTCCAATGGATTGTAGCCTTGTCATTATGGAAGGTAGTCTGTTATTGAGATTTTTGTTACTCCAATGTATGGTAGCCTTCTTACTATGGAAGTTTATCTATTTTCGAGATTTTTGTTACTCCAATGGATGGTAGCCTTATCATTATGGAAGGTAGTCTATTATCGAGATTTTAGTTATTCCAATGGATGGTAGCCTAGTCATTATGGAAGGTAGTCTGTTTTCGAGATTTTTGTTACTCCAATGGATGGTAGCCTTGTCATTATGGAAGGTAGTCTGTTGTCGATATTTTTGTAACTCCAATGGATGGTAGCCTTGTCATTATTGAAGTTAGTATGTCGTTGATATTTTTGTTATCCAAATGGATGGTAGCCTTGTCAATATGAAAGGTAGTCTATTGTCCAGATTTTTGTTAGTCCAATGGAATGTATCCTTGTCATTATGGAAGGTAGTCTGTTGTCGAGATTTTTCTTACTACAATGGATGGTAGCCTTGTCATTATGGAAGGTAGTCTATTGTCAATATTTTTGTTAGTACAATGGATGGTAGCCTTGTCATTATGGAAGGTAGTATGTTGTCTTGATTTTTGTTACTACAATAGATTGTAGCCTTGTCATTATGGAAGGTAATCTATTGTCGAGATTTTTGTTACTCCAATGGATGGTAGCATTGTCATTATGGAAGGTAGTCTGTTGTCGACATTTTTGTTACTCCAATGGATGGTAGCATTGTCATTATGGAAGGTAGTCTGTTGTCGAGATTTTTGTTACTCCAATAGATGGTAGCCTTGTCATTATGGAAGGTAGTCTGTCGTTGTGATTTTTGTTATTCCAATAAATGGTAGCCTTGTCATTATGGAAGGTAGTATGTTGTTCATATTTTTGTTACTACAATGCATGTTAGCCTTGTCATTATGGAAGGTAGTCTGTTGTCGATATTTTTGTTACTCCATTGGATAGTAGCCTTGTCAATATGGAAGGTAGTCTGTTGGTGAGATTTTTGTTATTCCAATGGATGGTAGCCTAATCATTGTGGAAGTTAGTCTATTATCGAGATTTTTGTTACTCCAATGGATGGTAGCCTTATCATTATGGAAGGTAGTCTATTGTCGAGATTTTTGTTACTCCAATGGATGGTAGTCTTGTCATTATGAAAGGTAGTCTATTATCGAGATTTTTGTTACTCCAATGGATGGTAGCCTTTTCTTTATGGAAGGTAGTCTGTCGTCGAAATTTTTGTTGTTCCAATGGATGGTAGCCTTGTCATTATGAAAGGTAGTCTATTGTCGAGATTTTTGTTACTCCAATGGATTGTAGCCTTGTCATTATGGAAGGTAGTCTGTTATTGAGATTTTTGTTACTCCAATGTATGGTAGCCTTCTTACTATGGAAGTTTATCTATTTTCGAGATTTTTGTTACTCCAATGGATGGTAGCCTTATCATTATGGAAGGTAGTCTATTATCGAGATTTTAGTTATTCCAATGGATGGTAGCCTAGTCATTATGGAAGGTAGTCTGTTTTCGAGATTTTTGTTACTCCAATGGATGGTAGCCTTGTCATTATGGAAGGTAGTCTGTTGTCGATATTTTTGTAACTCCAATGGATGGTAGCCTTGTCATTATTGAAGTTAGTATGTCGTTGATATTTTTGTTATCCAAATGGATGGTAGCCTTGTCAATATGAAAGGTAGTCTATTGTCCAGATTTTTGTTAGTCCAATGGAATGTATCCTTGTCATTATGGAAGGTAGTCTGTTGTCGAGATTTTTCTTACTACAATGGATGGTAGCCTTGTCATTATGGAAGGTAGTCTATTGTCAATATTTTTGTTAGTACAATGGATGGTAGCCTTGTCATTATGGAAGGTAGTATGTTGTCTTGATTTTTGTTACTACAATAGATTGTAGCCTTGTCATTATGGAAGGTAATCTATTGTCGAGATTTTTGTTACTCCAATGGATGGTAGCATTGTCATTATGGAAGGTAGTCTGTTGTCGAGATTTTTGTTACTCCAATGGATGGTAGCATTGTCATTATGGAAGGTAGTCTGTTGTCGAGATTTTTGTTACTCTAATAGATGGTAGCCTTGTCATTATGGAAGGTAGTCTGTCGTTGTGATTTTTGTTATTCCAATAAATGGTAGCCTTGTCATTATGGAAGGTAGTATGTTGTTCATATTTTTGTTACTACAATGCATGTTAGCCTTGTCATTATGGAAGGTAGTCTGTTGTCGATATTTTTGTTACTCCATTGGATAGTAGCCTTGTCAATATGGAAGGTAGTCTGTTGGTGAGATTTTTGTTATTCCAATGGATGGTAGCCTAATCATTGTGGAAGTTAGTCTATTATCGAGATTTTTGTTACTCCAATGGATGGTAGCCTTATCATTATGGAAGGTAGTCTATTGTCGAGATTTTTGTTACTCCAATGGATGGTAGCCTTGTCATTATGAAAGGTAGTCTATTATCGAGATTTTTGTTACTCCAATGGATGGTAGCCTTTTCTTTATGGAAGGTAGTCTGTTGTCGAAATTTTTGTTTTTCCAATGGATGGTAGCCTTGTCATTATGAAAGGTAGTCTATTGTCGAGATTTTTGTTACTCCAATGGATTGTAGCCTTGTCATTATGGAAGGTAGTCTGTTGCTGAGAGTTTTGTTACTCCAATGTATATTAGCCTTCTTACTATGGAAGTTTATCTATTTTCGAGATTTTTGTTACTCCAATGGATGGTAGCCTTATCATTATGGAAGGTAGTCTATTATCGAGATTTTAGTTATTCCAATGGATGGCAGCCTAGTCATTATGGAAGGTAGTCTGTTTTCAAGATTTTTGTTACTCCAATGGATGGTAGCCTTGTCATTATGGAAGGTAGTCTGTTGTCGATATTTTTGTAACTCCAATGGATGGTAGCCTTGTCATTATTGAAGGTAGTATGTCGTTGATATTTTTGTTATTCAAATGGATGGTAGCCTTGTCAATATGAAAGGTTGTCTATTGTCCAGATTTTTGTTAGTCCAATGGAATGTATCCTTGTCATTATGGAAGGTAGTCTGTTGTTGAGATTTTTCTTACTACAATGGATGGTAGCCTTGTCATTATGGAAGGTAGTCTATTGTCAATATTTTTGTTAGTACAATGGATGGTAGCCTTGTCATTATGGAAGGTAGTATGTTGTCTTGATTTTTGTTACTACAATAGATTGTAGCCTTGTCATTATGGAAGGTGATCTATTGTCGAGATTTTTGTTACTCCAATGGATGGTAGCATTGTCATTATGGAAGGTAGTCTGTTGTCGAGATTTTTGTTACTCCAATGGATGGTAGCATTGTCATTATGGAAGGTAGTCTGTTGTCGAGATTTTTGTTACTCCAATAGATGGTAGCCTTGTCATTATGGAAGGTAGTCGGTCGTTGTGATTTTTGTTATTCCAATAAATGGTAGCCTTGTCATTATGGAAGGTAGTATGTTGTTCATATTTTTGTTACTACAATGCATGTTAGCCTTGTCATTATGGAAGGTAGTCTGTTGTCGATATTTTTTTTACTCCATTGGATAATAGCCTTGTCAATATGGAAGGTAGTCTGTTGTTGAGATTTTTGTTATTCCAATGGATGGTAGCCTAATCATTGTGGAAGTTAGTCTATTATCGAGATTTTTGTTACTCCAATGGATGGTAGCCTTATCATTATGGAAGGTAGTCTATTGTCGAGATTTTTGTTACTCCAATGGATGGTAGCCTTGTCATTATGAAAGGTAGTCTATTATCGAGATTTTTGTTACTCCAATGGATGGTAGCCTTTTCTTTATGGAAGGTAGTCTGTCGTCGAAATTTTTTTTGTTCCAATGGATGGTAGCCTTGTCATAATGAAAGGTAGTCTATTGTCGAGATTTTTGTTACTCCAATGGATTGTAGCCTTGTCATTATGGAAGGTAGTCTGTTGCTGAGATTTTTGTTACTCCAATGTATGGTAGCCTTCTTACTATGGAAGTTTATCTATTTTCGAGATTTTTTTTACTCCAATGGATGGTAGCCTTATCATTATGGAAGGTAGTCTATTATCGAGATTTTAGTTATTCCAATGGATGGTAGCCTAGTCATTATGGAAGGTAGTATGTTTTCGAGATTTTTGTTACTCCAATGGATGGTAGCCTTGTCATTATGGAAGGTAGTCTATTGTCGATATTTTTGTAACTCCAATGGATGGTAGCCTTGTCATTATTGAAGGTAGTATGTCATTGATATTTTTGTTATCCAAATGGATGGTAGCCTTGTCAATATGAAAGGTAGTCTATGGTCCAGATTTTTGTTAGTCCAATGGAATGTATCCTTGTCATTATGGAAGGTAGTCTGTTGTCGAGATTTTTCTTACTACAATGGATGGTAGCCTTGTCATTATGGAAGGTAGTCTATTGTCAATATTTTTGTTACTACAATGGATGGTAGCCTTGTCTTTATGGAAGGTAGTATGTTGTCTTGATTTTTGTTACTACAATAGATTGTAGCCTTGTCATTATGGAAGGTAATCTATTGTCGAGATTTTTGTTACTCCAATGGATGGTAGCAGTGTCATTATGGAAGGTAGTCTGTTGTCGAGATTTTTGTTACTCCAATGGATGGTAGCATTGTCATTATGGAAGGTAGTCTGTTGTCGAGATTTTTGTTACTCCAATAGATGGTAGCCTTGTCATTATGGAAGGTAGTCTGTCGTTGTGATTTTTGTTATTCCAATAAATGGTAGCCTTGTCATTACGGAAGGTAGTATGTTGTTCATATTTTTGTTACTACAATGCATGTTAGCCTTGTCATTATGGAAGGTAGTCTGTTATCGATATTTTTGTTACTCCATTGGATAGTAGCCTTGTCAATATGGAAGGTAGTCTGTTGGTGAGATTTTTGTTATTCCAATGGATGGTAGCCTAATCATTGTGGAAGTTAGTCTATTATCGAGATTTTTGTTACTCCAATGGATGGTAGCCTTATCATTATGGAAGGTAGTCTATTGTCGAGATTTTTGTTACTCCAATGGATGGTAGCCTTGTCATTATGAAAGGTAGTCTATTATCGAGATTTTTGTTACTCCAATGGATGGTAGCCTTTTCTTTATGGAAGGTAGTCTGTCGTCAAAATTTTTGTTGTTCCAATGGATGGTAGCCTTGTCATTATGAAAGGTAGTCTATTGTTGAGATTTTTGTTACTCCAATGGATTGTAGCCTTGTCATTATGGAAGGTAGTCTGTTGCTGAGATTTTTTTTACTCCAATGTATGGTAGCCTTCTTACTATGGAAGTTTATCTATTTTCGAGATTTTTGTTACTCCAATGGATGGTAGCCTTATCATTATGGAAGGTAGTCCATTATCGAGATTTTAGTTATTCCAATGGATGGTAGCCTAGTCATTATGGAAGGTAGTCTGTTTTCGAGATTTTTGTTACTCCAAAGGATGGTAGCCTTGTCATTATGGAAGGTAGTCTGTTGTCGATAGTTTTGTAACTCCAATGGATGGTAGCCTTGTCATTATTGAAGGTAGTATGTCGTTGATATTTTTGTTATCCAAATGGATGGTAGCCTTGTCAATATGAAAGGTAGTCTATTGTCCAGATTTTTGTTAGTCCAATGGAATGTATCCTTGTCATTATGGAAGGTAGTCTGTTGTCGAGATTTTTCTTACTACAATGGATGGTAGCCTTGTCATTATGGAAGGTAGTCTATTGTCAATATTTTTGTTAGTACAATGGATGGTAGCCTTGTCATTATGGAATGTAGTATGTTGTCTTGATTTTTGTTACTACAATATATTGTAGCCTTGTCATTATGGAAGGTAATCTATTGTCGAGATTTTTGTTACTCCAATGGATGGTAGCATTGTCATTATGGAAGGTAGTCTATTGTCGAGATTTTTGTTACTCCAATGGATGGTAGCATTGTCATTATGGATGGTAGTCTGTTGTCGAGATTTTTGTTACTCCAATAGATGGTAGCCTTGTCATTATGGAAGGTAGTCTGTCGTTGTGATTTTTGTTATTCCAATAAATGGTAGCCTTGTCATTATGGAAGGTAGTATGTTGTTCATATTTTTGTTACTACAATGCATGTTAGCCTTGTCATTATGGAAGGTAGTCTGTTGTCGATATTTTTGTTACTCTATTGGATAGTAGCCTTGTCAATATGGAAGGTAGTCTGTTGGTGAGATTTTTGTTATTCCAATGAATGGTAGCCTAATCATTGTGGAAGTTAGTCTATTATCGAGATTTTTGTTACTCCAATGGATGGTAGCCTTATCATTATGGAAGGTAGTCTATTGTCGAGATTTTTGTTACTCCAATGGATGGTAGCCTTGTCATTATGAAAGGTAGTCTATTCTCGAGATTTTTGTTACTCCAATGGATGGTAGCCTTTTCTTTATGGAAGGTAGTCTATCGTCGAAATTTTTGTTGTTCCAATGGATGGTAGCCTTGTCATTATGAAAGGTAGTCTATTGTCGAGATTTTTGTTACTCCAATGGATTGTAGCCTTGTCATTATGGAAGGTAGTCTGTTGCTGAGATTTTTGTTACTCCAATGTATGGTAGCCTTCTTACTATGGAAGTTTATCTATTTTCGAGATTGTTGTTACTCCAATGGATGGTAGCCTTATCATTATGGAAGGTAGTCTATTATCGAGATTTTAGTTATTCCAATGGATGGTAGCGTAGTCATTATGGAAGGTAGTCTGTTTTCGAGATTTTTGTTACTCCAATGGATGGTAGCCTTGTCATTATGGAAGGTAGTCTGTTGTCGATATTTTTGTAACTCCAATGGATGGTAGCCTTGTCATTATTGAAGGTAGTATGTCGTTGATATTTTTGTTATCCAAATGGATGGTAGCCTTGTCAATATGAAAGGTAGTCTATTGTCCAGATTTTTGTTAGTCCAATGGAATGTATCCTTGTCATTATGGAAGGTAGTCTGTTGTCGAGATTTTTCTTACTACAATGGATGGTAGCCTTGTCATTATGGAAGGTAGTCTATTGTCAATATTTTTGTTAGTACAATGGATGGTAGCCTTGTCATTATGGAATGTAGTATGTTGTCTTGATTTTTGTTACTACAATATATTGTAGCCTTGTCATTATGGAAGGTAATCTATTGTCGAGATTTTTGTTACTCCAATGGATGGTAGCATTGTCATTATGGAAGGTAGTCTGTTGTCGAGATTTTTGTTACTCCAATGGATGGTAGCATTGTCATTATGGATGGTAGTCTGTTGTCGAGATTTTTGTTACTCCAATAGATGGTAGCCTTGTCATTATGGAAGGTAGTCTGTCGTTGTGATTTTTGTTATTCCAATAAATGGTAGCCTTGTCATTATGGAAGGTAGTATGTTGTTCATATTTTTGTTACTACAATGCATGTTAGCCTTGTCATTATGGAAGGTAGTCTGTTCTCGATATTTTTGTTACTCTATTGGATAGTAGCCTTGTCAATATGGAAGGTAGTCTGTTGGTGAGATTTTTGTTATTCCAATGAATGGTAGCCTAATCATTGTGGAAGTTAGTCTATTATCGAGATTTTTGTTACTCCAATGGATGGTAGCCTTATCATTATGGAAGGTAGTCTATTGTCGAGATTTTTGTTACTCCAATGGATGGTAGCCTTGTCATTATGAAAGGTAGTCTATTCTCGAGATTTTTGTTACTCCAATGGATGGTAGCCTTTTCTTTATGGAAGGTAGTCTGTCGTCGAAATTTTTGTTGTTCCAATGGATGGTAGCCTTGTCATTATGAAAGGTAGTCTATTGTCGAGATTATTGTTACTCCAATGGATTGTAGCCTTGTCATTATGGAAGGTAGTCTGTTGCTAAGATTTTTGTTACTCCAATGTATGGTAGCCTTCTTACTATGGAAGTTTATCTATTTTCGAGATTTTTGTTACTCCAATGGATGGTAGCCTTATCATTATGGAAGGTAGTCTATTATCGAGATTTTAGTTATTCCAATGGATGGTAGCCTAGTCATTATGGAAGGTAGTCTGTTTTCGAGATTTTTGTTACTCCAATGGATGGTAGCCTTGTCATTATGGAAGGTAGTCTGTTGTCGATATTTTTGTAACTCCAATGGATGGTAGCCTTGTCATTATTGAAGGTAGTATGTCGTTGATATTTTTGTTATCCAAATGGATGGTAGCCTTGTCAATATGAAAGGTAGTCTATTGTCCAGATTTTTGTTAGTCCAATGGAATGTATCCTTGTCATTATGGAAGGTAGTCTGTTGTCGAGATTTTTCTTACTACAATGGATGGTAGCCTTGTCATTATGGAAGGTAGTCTATTGTCAATATTTTTGTTAGTACAATGGATTGTAGCCTTGTCATTATGGAATGTAGTATGTTGTCTTGATTTTTGTTACTACAATATATTGTAGCCTTGTCATTATGGAAGGTAATCTATTGTCGAGATTTTTGTTACTCCAATGGATGGTAGCATTGTCATTATGGAAGGTAGTCTGTTGTCGAGATTTTTGTTACTCCAATGGATGGTAGCATTGTCATTATGGATGGTAGTCTGTTGTCGAGATTTTTGTTACTCCAATAGATGGTAGCCTTGTCATTATGGAAGGTAGTCTGTCGTTGTGATTTTTGTTATTCCAATAAATGGTAGCCTTTTCATTATGGAAGGTAGTATGTTGTTCATATTTTTGTTACTACAATGCATGTTAGCCTTGTCATTATGGAAGGTAGTCTGTTGTCGATATTTTTGTTACTCTATTGGATAGTAGCCTTGTCAATATGGAAGGTAGTCTGTTGGTGAGATTTTTGTTATTCCAATGAATGGTAGCCTAATCATTGTGGAAGTTAGTCTATTATCGAGATTTTTGTTACTCCAATGGATGGTAGCCTTATCATTATGGAAGGTAGTCTATTGTCGAGATTTTTGTTACTCCAATGGATGGTAGCCTTGTCATTATGAAAGGTAGTCTATTCTCGAGATTTTTGTTACTCCAATGGATGGTAGCCTTTTCTTTATGGAAGGTAGTCTGTCGTCGAAATTTTTGTTGTTCCAATGGATGGTAGCCTTGTCATTATGAAAGGTAGTCTATTGTCGAGATTTTTGTTACTCCAATGGATTGTAGCCCTGTCATTATGGAAGGTAGTCTGTTGCTGAGATTTTTGTTACTCCAATGTATGGTAGCCTTCTTACTATGGAAGTTTATCTATTTTCGAGATTTTTGTTACTCCAATGGATGGTAGCCTTATCATTATTGAAGGTAGTCTATTATCGAGATTTTAGTTATTCCAATGGATGGTAGCCTAGTCATCATGGAAGGTAGTCTGTTTTCGAGATTTTTGTTACTCCAATCGATGGTAGCCTTGTCATTATGGAAGGTAGTCTGTTGTCCATATTTTTGTAACTCCAATGGATGGTAGCCTTGTCATTATTGAAGGTAGTATGTCGTTGATATTTTTGTTATCCAAATGGATGGTAGCCTTGTCAATATGTAAGGTAGTCTATTGTCCAGATTTTTGTTAGTCCAATGGAATGTATCCTTGTCATTATGGAAGGTAGTCTGTTGTCGAGATTTTTCTTACTACAATGGATGGTAGCCTTGTCATTATGGAAGGTAGTCTATTCTCAATATTTTTGTTACTACAATGGATGGTAGCCTTGTCATTATGGAAGGTAGTATGTTGTCTTGATTTTTGTTACTACAACAGATTGTAGCCTTGTCATTATGGAAGGTAATCTATTGTCGAGATTTTTGTTACTCCAATGGATGGTAGCATTGTCATTATGGAAGGTAGTTTGTTGTCGAGATTTTTGTTACTCCAATGGATGGTAGCATTGTCATTATGGAAGGTAGTCTGTTGTCGAGATTTTTGTTACTCCAATAGATGGTAGCCTTGTCATTATGGAAGGTAGTCCGTCGTTGTGATTTTTGTTATTCCAATAAATGGTAGCCTTGTCATTATGGAAGGTAGTCAGTTGTTCATATTTTTGTTACTACAATGCATGTTAGCCTTGTCATTATGGAAGGTAGTCTATTGTCGATATTTTTGTTACTCCATTGGATAGTAGCCTTGTCAATATGGAAGGTAGTCTGTTGGTGAGATTTTTGTTATTCCAATGGATGGTAGCCTAATCATTGTGGAAGTTAGTCTATTATCGAGATTTTTGTTACTCCAATGGATGGTAGCCTTATCATTATGGAAGGTAGTCTATTGTCGAGATTTTTGTTACTCCAATGGATGGTAGCCTTGTCATTATGAAAGGTAGTCTATTATCGAGATTTTTGTTACTCCAATGGATGGTAGCCTTTTCTTTATGGAAGGTAGTCTGTCGTCGAAATTTTTGTTGTTCCAATGGATGGTAGCCTTGTCATTATGAAAGGTAGTCTATTGTCGAGATTTTTGTTACTCCAATGGATTGTAGCCTTGTCATTATGGAAGGTAGTCTGTTGCTGAGATTTTTGTTACTCCAATGTATGGTAGCCTTCTTACTATGGAAGTTTATCTATTTTCGAGATTTTTGTTACTCCAATGGATGGTAGCCTTATCATCATGGAAGGTAGTCTATTATCGAGATTTTAGTTATTCCAATGGATGGTAGCCTAGTCATTATGGAAGGTAGTCTGTTTTCGAGATTTTTGTTACTCCAATGGATGATAGCCTTGTCATTATGGAAGGTAGTCTGTTGTCCATATTTTTGTAACTCCAATGGATGGTAGCCTTGTCATTATTGAAGGTAGTATGTCGTTGATATTTTTGTTATCCAAATGGATTGTAGCCTTGTCAATATGAAAGGTAGTCTATTGTCCAGATTTTTGTTAGTCCAATGGAATGTATCCTTGTCATTATGGAAGGTAGTCTGTTGTCGAGATTTTTCTTACTACAATGGATGGTAGCCTTGTCATTATGGAAGGTAGTCTATTGTCAATATTTTTGTTACTACAATGGATGGTAGCCTTGTCATTATGGAAGGTAGTATGTTGTCTTGATTTTTGTTACTACAATAGATTGTAGCCTTGTCATTATGGAAGGTAATCTATTGTCGAGATTTTTGTTACTCCAATGGATGGTAGCATTGTCATTATGGAAGGTAGTTTGTTGTCGAGATTTTTGTTACTCCAATGGATGGTAGCATTGTCATTATGGAATGTAGTCTGCTGTCGAGATTTTTGTTACTCCAATAGATGGTAGCCTTGTCATTATGGAAGGTAGTCTGTCGTTGTGATTTTTGTTATTCCAATAAATGGTAGACTTGTCATTATGGAAGGTAGTCTGTTGTTCATATTTTTGTTACTACAATGCATGTTAGCCTTGTCATTATGGAAGGTAGTCTGTTGTCAATATTTTTGTTACTCCATTGGATAGTAGCCTTGTCAATATGGAAGGTAGTCTGTTGGTGAGATTTTTGTTATTCCAATGGATGGTAGCCTAGTCATTGTGGAAGTTAGTCTATTATCGAGATTTTTGTTACTCCAATGGATGGTAGACTTATCATTATGGAAGGTAGTCTATTGTCGAGATTTTTGTTACTCCAATGGATGGTAGCCTTGTCATTATGAAAGGTAGTCTATTATCGAGATTTTTGTTACTCCAATGGATGGTAGCCTTTTCTTTATGGAAGGTAGTCTGTCGTTGAAATTTTTGTTGTTCCAATGGATGGTAGCCTTGTCATTATTAAAGGTAGTCTATTGTCGAGTTTTTTGTTACTCCAATGGATTGTAGCCTTGTCATTATGGAAGGTAGTTTGTTGCTGAGATTTTTGTTACTCCAATGGATGGTAGCCTTCTTACTATGGAAGGTAGTCTATTGTCGCGATTTTTGTTACTACAATGGATTGAGCCTTATCATTATGGATGGTAGTTTGTTCTCGAGATTTTTGTTACTCCAATGGATGGTAGCCTTATCATTTTGGAAGGTAGTCTATTATCGAGATTTTTGTTATTCCAATGGATGGTAGCCTAGTCATTATGGAAGGTAGTCTGTTTTCGAGATTTTTGTTACTCCAATGGATGGTAGCCTTGTCATTATGGAAGGTAGTCTGTTGTAGATATTTTTGTAACTCCAATGGATGGTAGCCTTGTCATTATGGAAGGTAGTATGTCGTTGATATTTTTGTTATCCAAATGGATGGTAGCCTTGTCAATATGAAAGGTAGTCTATTGTCCAGATTTTTGTTAGTCCAATGGAATGTATCCTTGTCATTATGGAAGGTAGTCTGTTGTCGAGATTTTTCTTACTACAATGGATGATAGCCTTGTCATTATGGAAGGTAGTCTATTGTCAATATTTTTGTTACTACAATGGATGGTAGCCTTGTCATTATGGAAGGTAGTATGTTGTCTTGATTTTTGTTACTACAATAGATTGTAGCCTTGTCATTATGGAAGGTAATCTATTGTCGAGATTTTTGTTACTCCAATGGATGGTAGCATTGTCATTATGGAAGGTAGTTTGTTGTTGAGATTTTTGTTACTACAATGGATGGTAGCATTGTCATTATGGAAGGTAGTCTGTTGTCGAGATTTTTGTTACTCCAATAGATGGTAGCCTTGTCATTATGGAAGGTAGTCTGTCGTTGTGATTTTTGTTATTCAAATAAATGGTAGCCTTGTCATTATGGAAGGTAGTTTGTTGTTCATATTTTTGTTACTACAATGCATGTTAGCTTTGTCCTTATGGAAGGTAGTCTGTTGTCGATATTTTTGTTACTCCATTGGATAGTAGCCTTGTCAATATGGAAGATAGTCTGTTGGTGAGATTTTTGTTATTCCAATGGATGTTAGCCTAATCATTGTGGAAGTTAGTCTATTATCGAGATTTTTGTTACTCCAATGGATGGTAGCCTTATCATTATGGAAGGTAGTCTATTGTCGAGATTTTTGTTACTCCAATGGATGGTAGCCTTGTCATTATGAAAGGTAGTCTATTATCGAGATTTTTGTTACTCCAATGGATGGTAGCCTTTTCTTTATGGAAGGTAGTCTGTCGTTGAAATTTTTGTTGTTCCAATGGATGGTAGCCTTGTAATTATGAAAGGTAGTCTATTGTCGAGATTTTTGTTACTCCAATGGATTGTAGCCTTGTCATTATGGAAGGTAGTCTGTTGCTGAGATTTTTGTTACTCTAATGTATGGTAGCCTTCTTACTATAGAAGTTTATCTATTTTCGAGATTTTTGTAACTCCAATGGATGGTAGCCTTATCATTTTGGAAGGTAGTCTATTATCGAGATTTTTGTTATTCCAATGGATGGTAGCCTAGTCATTATGGAAGGTAGTCTGTTTTCGAGATTTTTGTTGCTCCAATGGATGGTAGCATTGTCATTATGGAAGGTAGTCTGTTGTCGATATTTTTGTAACTCCAATGGATGGTAGCCTTGTCATTATGGAAGGTAGTATGTCGTTGATATTTTGGTTATCCAAATGGATGGTAGCCTTGTCAATATGAAAGGTAGTCTATTGTCCAGATTTTTTTTAGTCCAATGGAATGTATCCTTGTCTTTATGAAAGGTAGTCGGTTGTCGAGATTTTTCTTACTACAATGGATGATAGCCTTGTCATTATGGAAGGTAGTCTATTGTCAATATTTTTGTTACTACAATGGATGGTAGCCTTGTCATTATGGAAGGTAGTATGTTGTCTTGATTTTTGTTACTACAATAGATTGTAGCCTTGTCATTATGGAAGGTAATCTATTGTCGAGATTTTTGTTACTCCAATGGATGGTAGCATTGTCATTATGGAAGGTAGTTTGTTGTCGAGATTTTTTTTACTCCAATGGAATGTAGCATTGTCTTTATGGAAGGTAGTCTGTTGTCGAGATTTTTGTTACTCCAATAGATGGTAGCCTTGTCATTATGGAAGGTAGTCTGTCGTTGTGATTTTTGTTATTCCAATAAATGGTAGCCTTGTCATTATGGAAGGTAGTCTGTTGTTCATATTTTTGTTACTACAATGCATGTTAGCCTTGTCATTATGGAAGGTAGTCTGTTGTCGATATTTTTGTTACTCCATTGGATAGTAGCCTTGTCAATATGGAAGGTAGTCTGTTGGTGAGATTTTTGTTATTCCAATGGATGGTAGCCTAATCATTGTGGAAGTTAGTCTATTATCGAGATTTTTGTTACTCCAATTGATGGTAGCCTTATCATTATGGAAGGTAGTCTATTGTCGAGATTTTTGTTACTCCAATGGATGGTAGCCTTGTCATTATGAAAGGTAGTCTATTATCGAGATTTTTTTTACTCCATTAGATGGTAGCCTTTTCTTTATGGAAGGTAGTCTGTCGTCGAAATTTTTGTTGTTCCAATGGATGGTAGCCTTATCATTATGAAAGGTAGTCTATTGTCGAGATTTTTGTTACTCCAATGGATTGTAGCCTTGTCATTATGGAAGGTAGTCTGTTGCTGAGATTTTTGTTACTCCAATGGATGGTAGCCTTCTTACTATGGAATGTAGTCTATTGTCGCGATTTTTGTTACTACAATGGATTGAGACTTGTCATTATGGAAGGTAGTTTGATCTCGAGATTTTTGTTACTCCAATGGATGGTAGCCTTATCATTTTGGAAGGTAGTCTATTATCGAGATTTTTGTTATTCCAATAGATGGTAGCCTAGTCATTATGGAAGGTAGTCTGTTTTCGAGATTTTTGTTACTCCAATGGATGGTAGCCTTGTCATTATGGAAGGTAGTCTGTTGTCGATATTTTTGTAACTCCAATGGATGGTAGCCTTGTCATTATGGAAGGTAGTATGTCGTTGATATTTTTGTTATCCAAATGGATGGTATCCTTGTCAATATGAAAGGTAGTCTATTGTCAAGATTTTTGTTAGTCCAATGGAATGTATCCTTGTCATTATGGAAGGTAGTCTATTGTCGAGATTTTTCTTACTACAATGGATGGTAGCCTTGTCATTATGGAAGGTAGTCTATTCTCAATATTTTTGTTACTACAATGGATGGTAGCCTTGTCATTATGGAAGGTAGTATGTTGTCTTGATTTTTGTTACTACAACAGATTGTAGCCTTGTCATTATGGAAGGTAATCTATTGTCGAGATTTTTGTTACTCCAATGGATGGTAGCATTGTCATTATGGAAGGTAGTTTGTTGTCGAGATTTTTGTTACTCCAATGGATGGTAGCATTGTCATTATGGAAGGTAGTCTGTTGTCGAGATTTTTGTTACTCCAATAGATGGTAGCCTTGTCATTATGGAAGGTAGTCCGTCGTTGTGATTTTTGTTATTCCAATAAATGGTAGCCTTGTCATTGTGGAAGGTAGTCAGTTGTTCATATTTTTGTTACTACAATGCATGTTAGCCTTGTCATTATGGAAGGTAGTCTATTGTCGATATTTTTGTTACTCCATTGGATAGTAGCCTTGTCAATATGGAAGGTAGTCTGTTGGTGAGATTTTTGTTATTCCTATGGATGGTAGCCTAATCATTGTGGAAGTTAGTCTATTATCGAGATTTTTGTTACTCCAATGGATGGTAGCCTTATCATTATGGAAGGTAGTCTATTGTCGAGATTTTTGTTACTCCAATGGACGGTAGCCTTGTCATTATGAAAGGTAGTCTATTATCGAGATTTTTGTTACTCCAATAGATGGTAGCCTTTTCTTTATGGAAGGTAGTCTGTCGTCGAAATTTTTGTTGTTCCAATGGATGGTAGCCTTGTCATTATGAAAGGTAGTATATTGTCGAGATTTTTGTTACTCCAATGGATTGTAGCCTTGTCATTATGGAAGGTAGTGTGTTGCGGAGATTTTTGTTACTCCAATGGATGGTAGCCTTCTTACTATGGAAGGTAGTCTATTGTCGCGATTTTTGTTTCTACAATGGATTGAGCCTTGTCATTATGGAAGGTAATTTGTTCTGGAGATTTTTGTTACTCCAATGGATTGTAGCCTTATCATTATGGAAGGTAGTCTATTACCGAGATTTTTGTTATTCCAATGGATGGTAGCCTAGTCATTATGGAAGGTAGTCTGTTTTCGATATTTTTGTTACTCCAATGGATGGTAGCCTTATCATTATGGAAGGTAGTCTGCTGTCGATATTTTTGTAACTCCAATGGATGGTAGCCTTGTCATTATTGAAGGTAGTATGTCGTTGATATTTTTGTTATCCAAATGGATGGTAGCCTTGTCAATATGAAAGGTAGTCTATTGTCCAGATTTTTGTTAGTCCAATGGAATGTATCCTTGTCATTATGGAAGGTAGTCTGTTGTCGAGATTTTTCTTACTGCAATGGATGGTAGCCTTGTCATTATGGAAGGTAGTCTATTGTCAATATTTTTGTTACTACAATGGATGGTAGCCTTGTCATTATGGAAGGTAGTACGTTGTCTTGATTTTTGTTACTACAATAGATTGTAGCCTTGTCATTAAGGAAGGTAATCTATTGTCGAGATTTTTGTTACTCCATTGGATGGTAGCATTATCATTATGGAAGGTAGTTTGTTGTCGAGATTTTTGTTACTCCAATGGATGGTAGCATTGTCAATATGGAAGGTAGTTTGTTTTCGAGATTTTTGTTACTCCAATAGATGGTAGCCTTGTCATTATGGAAGGTAGTCTGTCGTTGTGATTTTTGTTATTCCAATGAATGGTAGCCTTGTCATTATGGAAGGTAGTCTGTTGTTCATATTTTTGTTACTACAATGCATGTTAGCCTTGTCATTATGGAAGGTAGTCTGTTGTCGATATTTTTGTTACTCCATTGGAAAGTAGCCTTGTCATTATGGAAGGTAGTCTGTTGGTGAGATTTTTGTTATTCCAATGGATGGTAGCCTAGTCATTGTGGAAGTTAGTCTATTATCGAGATTTTTGTTACTCCAATGGATGGTAGCCTTATCATTATGGAAGGTAGTCTATTGTCGAGATTTTTGTTACTCCAATGGATGGTAGCCTTGTCATTATGAAAGGTAGTCTATTATCGAGATTTTAGTTACTCCAATAGATGGTAGCCTTTTCTTTATGGAAGGTAGTCTGTCGTCGAAATTTTTGTTGTTCCAATGGATGGTAGCCTTGTCATTATGAAAGGTAGTATATTGTCGAGATTTTTGTTACTCCAATGGATTGTAGCATTGTCATTATGGAAGGTAGTGTGTTGCTAAGATTTTTGTTACTCCAATGGATGGTAGCCTTCTTACTATGGAAGGTAGTCTATTGTCGCGATTTTTGTTTCTACAATGGATTGAGCCTTGTCATTATGGAAGGTAATTTGTTCTGGAGATTTTTGTTACTCCAATGGATTGTAGCCTTATCATTATGGAAGGTAGTCTATTACCGAGATTTTTGTTATTCCAATGGATGGTAGCCTAGTCATTATGGAAGGTAGTCTGTTTTCGATATTTTTGTTACTCCAATGGATGGTAGCCTTATCATTATGGAAGGTAGTCTGTTGTTGATATTTTTGTAACTCCAAAGGATGGTAGCCATGTCATTATGGAAGGTAGTATGTCATTGATATTTTTGTTATCCAAATGGATGGTAGCCTTGTCAATATGAAAGGTAGTCTATTGTCCAGATTTTTGTTAGGCCAATGGAATGTATCCTTGTCATTATGGAAGGTAGGCTATTGTCGAGATTTTTCTTACTGCAATGGATGGTAGCCTTGTCATTATGGAAGGTAGTCTATTGTCAATATTTTTGTTACTACAATGGATGGTAGCCTTGTCATTATGGAAGGTAGTATGTTGTCTTGATTTTTGTTACTACAATAGATTGTAGCCTTGTCATTAAGGAAGGTAAACTATTGTCGAGATTTTTGTTACTCCAATGGATGGTAGCATTGTCATTATGGAAGGTAGTTTGTTGTCGAGATTTTTGTTACTCCAATGGATGGTAGCATTGTCATTATGGAAGGTAGTCTGTTGTCGAGATTTTTCTTACTGCAATGGATGGTAGCCTTGTCATTATGGAAGGTAGTCTATTGTCAATATTTTTGTTACTACAATGGATGGTAGCCTTGTCATTATGGAAGGTAGTACGTTGTCTTGATTTTTGTTACTACAATAGATTGTAGCCTTGTCATTAAGGAAGGTAATCTATTGTCGAGATTTTTGTTACTCCATTGGATGGTAGCATTATCATTATGGAAGGTAGTTTGTTGTCGAGATTTTTGTTACTCCAATGGATGGTAGCATTGTCAATATGGAAGGTAGTTTGTTTTCGAGATTTTTGTTACTCCAATAGATGGTAGCCTTGTCATTATGGAAGGTAGTCTGTCGTTGTGATTTTTGTTATTCCAATGAATGGTAGCCTTGTCATTATGGAAGGTAGTCTGTTGTTCATATTTTTGTTACTACAATGCATGTTAGCCTTGTCATTATGGAAGGTAGTCTGTTGTCGATATTTTTGTTACTCCATTGGAAAGTAGCCTTGTCATTATGGAAGGTAGTCTGTTGGTGAGATTTTTGTTATTCCAATGGATGGTAGCCTAGTCATTGTGGAAGTTAGTCTATTATCGAGATTTTTGTTACTCCAATGGATGGTAGCCTTATCATTATGGAAGGTAGTCTATTGTCGAGATTTTTGTTACTCCAATGGATGGTAGCCTTGTCATTATGAAAGGTAGTCTATTATCGAGATTTTAGTTACTCCAATCGATGGTAGCCTTTTCTTTATGGAAGGTAGTCTGTCGTCGAAATTTTTGTTGTTCCAATGGATGGTAGCCTTGTCATTATGAAAGGTAGTATATTGTCGAGATTTTTGTTACTCCAATGGATTGTAGCATTGTCATTATGGAAGGTAGTGTGTTGCTAAGATTTTTGTTACTCCAATGGATGGTAGCCTTCTTACTATGGAAGGTAGTCTATTGTCGCGATTTTTGTTTCTACAATGGATTGAGCCTTGTCATTATGGAAGGTAATTTGTTCTGGAGATTTTTGTTACTCCAATGGATTGTAGCCTTATCATTATGGAAGGTAGTCTATTACCGAGATTTTTGTTATTCCAATGGATGGTAGCCTAGTCATTATGGAAGGTAGTCTGTTTTCGATATTTTTGTTACTCCAATGGATGGTAGCCTTATCATTATGGAAGGTAGTCTGTTGTCGATATTTTTGTAACTCCAAAGGATGGTAGCCATGTCATTATGGAAGGTAGTATGTCATTGATATTTTTGTTATCCAAATGGATGGTAGCCTTGTCAATATGAAAGGTAGTCTATTGTCCAGATTTTTGTTAGGCCAATGGAATGTATCCTTGTCATTATGGAAGGTAGGCTATTGTCGAGATTTTTCTTACTGCAATGGATGGTAGCCTTGTCATTATGGAAGGTAGTCTATTGTCAATATTTTTGTTACTACAATGGATGGTAGCCTTGTCATTATGGAAGGTAGTATGTTGTCTTGATTTTTGTTACTACAATAGATTGTAGCCTTGTCATTAAGGAAGGTAAACTATTGTCGAGATTTTTGTTACTCCAATGGATGGTAGCATTGTCATTATGGAAGGTAGTTTGTTGTCGAGATTTTTGTTACTCCAATGGATGGTAGCATTTTCATTATGGAAGGTAGTTTGTTTTCGAGATTTTTGTTACTCCAATGGATGGTAGCATTGTCATTATGGAAGGTAGTTTGTCGTTGTGATTTTTGTTATTCCAATGAATGGTAGCCTTGTCATTATGGAAGGTAGTCTGTTGTTCATATTTTTGTTACTACAATGCATGTTAGCCTTGTCATTATGGAAGGTAGTCTGTTGTCGATATTTTTGTTACTCCATTGGAAAGTAGCCTTGTCATTATAGAAGGTAGTCTGTTGGTGAGATTTTTGTTATTCCAATGGATGGTAGCCTAGTCATTGTGGAAGTTAGTCTATTATCGAGATTTTTGTTACTCCAATGGATGGTAGCCTTATCATTATGGAAGGTAGTCTATTGTCGAGATTTTTGTTACTCCAATGGATGGTAGCCTTGTCATTATGAAAGGTAGTCTATTATCGAGATTTTTGTTACTCCAATAGATGGTAGCCTTTTCTTTATGGAAGGTAGTCTGTCGTCGAAATTTTTGTTGTTCCAATGGATGGTAGCCTTGTCATTATGAAAGGTAGTATATTGTCGAGATTTTTGTTACTCCAATGGATTGTAGCCTTGTCATTATGGAAGGTAGTGTGTTGCGGAGATTTTTGTTACTCCAATGGATGGTAGCCTTCTTACTATGGAAGGTAGTCTATTGTCGCGATTTTTGTTTCTACAATGGATTGAGCCTTGTCATTATGGAAGGTAATTTGTTCTGGAGATTTTTGTTACTCCAATGGATTGTAGCCTTATCATTATGGAAGGTAGTCTATTACCGAGATTTTTGTTATTCCAATGGATGGTAGCCTAGTCATTATGGAAGGTAGTCTGTTTTCGATATTTTTGTTACTCCAATGGATGGTAGCCTTATCATTATGGAAGGTAGTCTGCTGTCGATATTTTTGTAACTCCAATGGATGGTAGCCTTGTCATTATTGAAGGTAGTATGTCGTTGATATTTTTGTTATCCAAATGGATGGTAGCCTTGTCAATATGAAAGGTAGTCTATTGTCCAGATTTTTGTTAGTCCAATGGAATGTATCCTTGTCATTATGGAAGGTAGTCTGTTGTCGAGATTTTTCTTACTGCAATGGATGGTAGCCTTGTCATTATGGAAGGTAGTCTATTGTCAATATTTTTGTTACTACAATGGATGGTAGCCTTGTCATTATGGAAGGTAGTACGTTGTCTTGATTTTTGTTACTACAATAGATTGTAGCCTTGTCATTAAGGAAGGTAATCTATTGTCGAGATTTTTGTTACTCCATTGGATGGTAGCATTATCATTATGGAAGGTAGTTTGTTGTCGAGATTTTTGTTACTCCAATGGATGGTAGCATTGTCAATATGGAAGGTAGTTTGTTTTCGAGATTTTTGTTACTCCAATAGATGGTAGCCTTGTCATTATGGAAGGTAGTCTGTCGTTGTGATTTTTGTTATTCCAATGAATGGTAGCCTTGTCATTATGGAAGGTAGTCTGTTGTTCATATTTTTGTTACTACAATGCATGTTAGCCTTGTCATTATGGAAGGTAGTCTGTTGTCGATATTTTTGTTACTCCATTGGAAAGTAGCCTTGTCATTATGGAAGGTAGTCTGTTGGTGAGATTTTTGTTATTCCAATGGATGGTAGCCTAGTCATTGTGGAAGTTAGTCTATTATCGAGATTTTTGTTACTCCAATGGATGGTAGCCTTATCATTATGGAAGGTAGTCTATTGTCGAGATTTTTGTTACTCCAATGGATGGTAGCCTTGTCATTATGAAAGGTAGTCTATTATCGAGATTTTAGTTACTCCAATAGATGGTAGCCTTTTCTTTATGGAAGGTAGTCTGTCGTCGAAATTTTTGTTGTTCCAATGGATGGTAGCCTTGTCATTATGAAAGGTAGTATATTGTCGAGATTTTTGTTACTCCAATGGATTGTAGCCTTGTCATTATGGAAGGTAGTGTGTTGCTAAGATTTTTGTTACTCCAATGGATGGTAGCCTTCTTACTATGGAAGGTAGTCTATTGTCGCGATTTTTGTTTCTACAATGGATTGAGCCTTGTCATTATGGAAGGTAATTTGTTCTGGAGATTTTTGTTACTCCAATGGATTGTAGCCTTATCATTATGGAAGGTAGTCTATTACCGAGATTTTTGTTATTCCAATGGATGGTAGCCTAGTCATTATGGAAGGTAGTCTGTTTTCGATATTTTTGTTACTCCAATGGATGGTAGCCTTATCATTATGGAAGGTAGTCTGTTGTCGATATTTTTGTAACTCCAAAGGATGGTAGCCTTGTCATTATGGAAGGTAGTATGTCGTTGATATTTTTGTTATCCAAATGGATGGTAGCCTTGTCAATATGAAAGGTAGTCTATTGTCCATATTTTTGTTAGGCCAATGGAATGTATCCTTGTCATTATGGAAGGTAGGCTATTGTCGAGATTTTTCTTACTGCAATGGATGGTAGCCTTGTCATTATGGAAGGTAGTCTATTGTCAATATTTTTGTTACTACAATGGATGGTAGCCTTGTCATTATGGAAGGTAGTATGTTGTCTTGATTTTTGTTACTACAATAGATTGTAGCCTTGTCATTAAGGAAGGTAAACTATTGTCGAGATTTTTGTTACTCCAATGGATGGTAGCATTGTCATTATGGAAGGTAGTTTGTTGTCGAGATTTTTGTTACTCCAATGGATGGTAGCATTTTCATTATGGAAGGTAGTTTGTTTTCGAGATTTTTGTTACTCCAATGGATGGTAGCATTGTCATTATGGAAGGTAGTCTGTCGTTGTGATTTTTGTTATTCCAATGAATGGTAGCCTTGTCATTATGGAAGGTAGTCTGTTGTTCATATTTTTGTTACTACAATGCATGTTAGCCTTGTCATTATGGAAGGTAGTCTGTTGTCGATATTTTTGTTACTCCATTGGAAAGTAGCCTTGTCATTATAGAAGGTAGTCTGTTGGTGAGATTTTTGTTATTCCAATGGATGGTAGCCTAGTCATTGTGGAAGTTAGTCTATTATCGAGATTTTTGTTACTCCAATGGATGGTAGCCTTATCATTATGGAAGGTAGTCTATTGTCGAGATTTTTGTTACTCCAATGGATGGTAGCCTTGTCATTATGAAAGGTAGTCTATTATCGAGATTTTTGTTACTCCAATAGATGGTAGCCTTTTCTTTATGGAAGGTAGTCTGTCGTCGATATTTTTGTTGTTCCAATGGATGGTAGCCTTGTCATTATGAAAGGTAGTATATTGTCGAGATTTTTGTTACTCCAATGGATTGTAGCCTTGTCATTATGGAAGGTAGTGTGTTGCGGAGATTTTTGTTACTCCAATGGATGGTAGCCTTCTTACTATGGAAGGTAGTCTATTGTCGCGATTTTTGTTACTACAATGGATTGAGCCTGGTCATTATGGAAAGTAGTTTGTTCTCGAGATTTTTGTTACTCCAATGGATTGTAGCCTTATCATTATGGAAGGTAGTCTATTACCGAGATTTTTGTTATTCCAATGGATGGTAGCCTAGTCATTATGGAAGGTAGTCTGTTTTCGATATTTTTGTTACTCCAATGGATGGTAGCCTTATCATTATGGAAGGTAGTCTGTTGTCGATATTTTTGTAACTCCAATGGATGGTAGCCTTGTCATTATGGAAGGTAGTATGTCGTTGATATTTTTGTTATCCAAATGGATGGTAGCCTTGTCAATATGAAAGGTAGTCTATTGTCCAGATTTTTGTTAGTCCAATGGAATGTATCCTTGTCATTATGGAAGGTAGTCTGTTGTCGAGATTTTTCTTACTGCAATGGATGGTAGCCTTGTCATTATGGAAGGTAGTCTATTGTCAACATTTTTGTTACTACAATGGATGGTAGCCTTGTCATTATGGAAGGTAGTATGTTGTCTTGATTTTTGTTACTACAATAGATTATAGCCTTGTCATTAAGGAAGGTAATCTATTGTCGAGATTTTTGTTACTCCAATGGATGGTAGCATTGTCATTATGGAAGGTAGTTTGTTGTCAAGATTTTTGTTACTCCAATGGATGGTAGCATTGTCAATATGGAAGGTAGTTTGTTTTCGAGATTTTTGTTACTCCAATAGATGGTATCCTTGTCATTATGGAAGGTAGTCTGTCGTTGTGATTTTTGTTATTCCAATGAATGGTAGCCTTGTCATTATGGAAGGTAGTCTGTTGTTCATATTTTTGTTTCTACAATGCATGTTAGCCTTGTCATTATGGAAGGTAGTCTGTTGTCGATATTTTTGTTACTCCATTGGAAAGTAGCCTTGTCATTATGGAAGGTAGTCTGTTGGTGAGATTTTTGTTATTCCAATGGATGGCAGCCTAGTCATTGTGGAAGTTAGTCTATTATCGAGATTTTTGTTACTCCAATGGATGGTAGCCTTATCATTATGGAAGGTAGTCTATTGTCGAGATTTTTGTTACTCCAATGGATGGTAGCCTTGTCATTATGAAAGGTAGTCTATTATCGAGATTTTTGTTACTCCAATAGATGGTAGCCTTTTCTTTATGAAAGGTAGGCTGTCGTCGATATTTTTGTTGTTCCAAAGGATGGTAGCCTTGTCATTATGAAAGGTAGTATATTGTCGAGATTTTTGTTACTCCAATGGATTGTAGCCTTGTCATTATGGAAGGTAGTGTGTTGCTGAGATTTTTGTTACTCCAATGGATGGTAGCCTTCTTACTATGGAAGGTAGTCTATTGTCGCGATTTTTGTTACTACAATGGATTAAGCCTTGTCATTATGGAAGGTAGTTTGTTCTCGAGATTTTTGTTACTCCAATGGATGGTAGCCTTATCATTATGGAAGGTAGTCTATTATCGAGATTTTTGTTATTCCAATGGATGGTAGCCTAGTCATTATGGAAGGTAGTCTGTTTTCGAGATTTTTGTTACTCCAATGGATGGTAGCCTTATCATTATGGAAGGTAGTCTGTTGTCGATATTTTTGTAACTCCAATGGATGGTAGCCTTGTCATTATGGAAGGTAGTATGTCGTTGATATTTTTGTTATCCAAATGGATGGTAGCCTTGTCAATATGAAAGGTAGTCTATTGTCCAGATTTTTGTTAGTCCAATGGAATGTATCCTTGTCATTATGGAAGGTAGTCTGTTGTCGAGATTTTTCTTACTACAATGGATGGTAGCCTTGTCATTATGGAAGGTAGTCTATTGTCAATATTTTTGTTACTACAATGGATGGTAGCCTTGTCATTATGGAAGGTAGTATGTTGTCTTGATTTTTGTTACTCTAATAGATTGTAGCCTTGTCATTATGGAAGGTAATCTATTGTCAAGATTTTTGTTACTCCAATGGATGGTAGCATTGTCATTATGGAAGGTAGTCTGTTGTCGATATCTTTGTTACTACAATAGATGGTAGCCTTGTCATTATGGAAGGTAGTTTGTTTTCGAGTTTTTTGTTACTCCAATAGATGGTATCCTTGTCATTATGGAAGGTAGTCTGTCGTTGTGATTTTTGTTATTCCAATGAATGGTAGCCTTGTCATTATGGAAGGTAGTCTATTGTTCATATTTTTGTTACTACAGTGCATGTTAGCCTTGTCATTATGGAAGGTAGTCTGTTGTCGATATTTTTGTTACTCCATTGGAAAGTAGCCTTGTCATTATAGAAGGTAGCCTGTTGGTGAGATTTTTGTTATTCCAATGGATGGTAGCCTAGTCATTGTGGAAGTTAGTCTATTATCGAGATTTTTGTTACTCCAATGGATGGTAGCCTTATCATTATGGAAGGTAGTCTATTGTCTACATTTTTGTTACTCCAGTGGATGGTAGCCTTGTCATTATGAAAGGTAGTCTATTATCGAGATTTTTGTTACTCCAATGGATTGTAGCCTTGTCATTATGGAAGGTAGTCTGTTGCTGAGATTTTTGTTACTCCAATGGATGGTAGCCTTGTCATTATGAAAGGTAGTATATTGTCGAGATTTTTGTTACTCCAATGGATTGTAGCCTTGTCATTATGGAAGGTAGTGTGTTGCTGAGATTTTTGTTACTCCAATGGATGGTAGCCTTCTTACTATGGAAGGTAGTCTATTGTCGCGATTTTTGTTACTACAATGGATTGAGCCTTGTCATTATGGAAGGTAGTTTGTTCTCGAGATTTTTGTTACTCCAATGGATGGTAGCCTTATCATTATGGAAGGTAGTCTATTATCGAGATTTTTGTTATTCCAATGGATGGTAGCCTAGTCATTATGGAAGGTAGTCTGTTTTCGAGATTTTTGTTACTCCAATGGATGGTAGCCTTATCATTATGGAAGGTAGTCTGTTGTCGATATTTTTGTAACTCCAATGGATGGTAGCCTTGTCATTATGGAAGGTAGTATGTCGTTGATATTTTTGTTATCCAAATGGATGGTAGCCTTGTCAATATGAAAGGTAGTCTATTGTCCAGATTTTTGTTAGTCCAATGGAATGTATCCTTGTCATTATGGAAGGTAGTCTGTTGTCGAGATTTTTCTTACTACAATGGATGGTAGCCTTGTCATTATGGAAGGTAGTCTATTGTCAATATTTTTGTTACTACAATGGATGGTAGCCTTGTCATTATGGAAGGTAGTATGTTGTCTTGATTTTTGTTACTCTAATAGATTGTAGCCTTGTCATTATGGAAGGTAATCTATTGTCAAGATTTTTGTTACTCCAATGGATGGTAGCATTGTCATTATGGAAGGTAGTCTATTGTCGATATCTTTGTTACTACAATAGATGGTAGCCTTGTCATTATGGAAGGTAGTTTGTTTTCGAGTTTTTTGTTACTCCAATAGATGGTATCCTTGTCATTATGGAAGGTAGTCTGTCGTTGTGATTTTTGTTATTCCAATGAATGGTAGCCTTGTCATTATGGAAGGTAGTCTATTGTTCATATTTTTGTTACTACAATGCATGTTAGCCTTGTCATTATGGAAGGTAGTCTGTTGTCGATATTTTTGTTACTCCATTGGAAAGTAGCCTTGTCATTATAGAAGGTAGCCTGTTGGTGAGATTTTTGTTATTCCAATGGATGGTAGCCTAGTCATTGTGGAAGTTAGTCTATTATCGAGATTTTTGTTACTCCAATGGATGGTAGCCTTATCATTATGGAAGGTAGTCTATTGTCTACATTTTTGTTACTCCAGTGGATGGTAGCCTTGTCATTATGAAAGGTAGTCTATTATCGAGATTTTTGTTACTCCAATGGATTGTAGCCTTGTCATTATGGAAGGTAGTCTGTTGCTGAGATTTTTGTTACTCCAATGGATGGTAGCCTTGTCATTATGAAAGGTAGTATATTGTCGAGATTTTTGTTACTCCAATGGATTGTAGCCTTGTCATTATGGAAGGTAGTGTGTTGCTGAGATTTTTGTTACTCCAATGGATGGTAGCCTTCTTACTATGGAAGGTAGTCTATTGTCGCGATTTTTGTTACTACAATGGATTGAGCCTTGTCATTATGGAAGGTAGTTTGTTCTCGAGATTTTTGTTACTCCAATGGATGGTAGCCTTATCATTATGGAAGGTAGTCTATTATCGAGATTTTTGATATTCCAATGGATGGTAGCCTAGTCATTATGGAAGGTAGTCTGTTTTCGAGATTTTTGTTACTCCAATGGATGGTAGCCTTATCATTATGGAAGGTAGTCTGTTGTCGATATTTTTGTAACTCCAATGGATGGTAGCCTTGTCATTATGGAAGGTAGTATGTCGTTGATATTTTTGTTATCCAAATGGATGGTAGCCTTGTCAATATGAAAGGTAGTCTATTGTCCAGATTTTTGTTAGTCCAATGGAATGTATCCTTGTCATTATGGAAGGTAGTCTGTTGTCGAGATTTTTCTTACTACAATGGATGGTAGCCTTGTCATTATGGAAGGTAGTCTATTGTCAACATTTTTGTTACTACAATGGATGGTAGCCTTGTCATTATGGAAGGTAGTATGTTGTCTTGATTTTTGTTACTCTAATAGATTGTAGCCTTGTCATTATGGAAGGTAATCTATTGTCAAGATTTTTGTTACTCCAATGGATGGTAGCATTGTCATTATGGAAGGTAGTCTGTTGTCGATATCTTTGTTACTACAATAGATGGTAGCCTTGTCATTATGGAAGGTAGTTTGTTTTTGAGTTTTTTGTTACTCCAATAGATGGTAGCCTTGTCATTATGGAAGGTAGTCTGTCGTTGTGATTTTTGTTATTCCAATGAATGGTAGCCTTGTCATTATGGAAGGTAGTCTATTGTTCATATTTTTGTTACTACAATGCATGTTAGCCTTGTCATTATGGAAGGTAGTCTGTTGTCGATATTTTTGTTACTCCATTGGAAAGTAGCCTTGTCATTATAGAAGGTAGCCTGTTGGTGAGATTTTTGTTATTCCAATGGATGGTAGCCTAGTCATTGTGGAAGTTAGTCTATTATCGAGATTTTTGTTACTCCAATGGATGGTAGCCTTATCATTATGGAAGGTAGTCTATTGTCTACATTTTTGTTACTCCAGTGGATGGTAGCCTTGTCATTATGAAAGGTAGTCTATTATCGAGATTTTTCTTACTCCAATGGATTGTAGCCTTGTCATTATGGAAGGTAGTCTGTTGCTGAGATTTTTGTTACTCCAATGGATGGTAGCCTTCTTACTATGGAATGTAGTCTATTGTCGCGATTTTTGTTACTACGATGGATTGAGCCTTGTCATTATGGAAGGTAGTGTGATCTCGAGATTTTTGTTACTCCAATGGATGGTAGCCTTATCATTTTGGAAGGTAGTCTATTGTCGCGATTTTTGTTATTCCAATAGATGGTAGCCTAGTCATTATGGAAGGTAGTCTGTTTTCGAGATTTTTGTTACTCCAATGGATGGTAGCCTTATCATTATGGAAGGTAGTCTATTATCGAGATTTTTGTTATTCCAATGGATGGTAGCCTAGTCATTATGGAAGGTAGTCTGTTTTCGAGATTTTTGTTACTCCAATGGATGGTAGCCTTATCATTATGGAAGGTAGTCTGTTGTCGATATTTTTGTAACTCCAATGGATGGTAGCCTTGTCATTATGGAAGGTAGTATGTCGTTGATATTTTTGTTATCCAAATGGATGGTAGCCTTGTCAATATGAAAGGTAGTCTATTGTCCAGATTTTTGTTAGTCCAATGGAATGTATCCTTGTCATTATGGAAGGTAGTCTGTTGTCGAGATTTTTCTTACTACAATGGATGGTAGCCTTGTCATTATGGAAGGTAGTCTATTGTCAATATTTTTGTTACTACAATGGATGGTAGCCTTGTCATTATGGAAGGTAGTATGTTGTCTTGATTTTTGTTACTCTAATAGGTTGTAGCCTTGTCATTATGGAAGGTAATCTATTGTCAAGATTTTTGTTACTCCAATGGATGGTAGCGTTGTCATTATGGAAGGTAGTCTGTTGTCGATATCTTTGTTACTACAATAGATGGTAGCCTTGTCATTATGGAAGGTACTTTGTTTTCGAGTTTTTTGTTACTCCAATAGATGGTAGCCTTGTCATTATGGAAGGTAGTTTGTCGTTGTGATTTTTGTTATTCCAATGAATGGTAGCCTTGTCATTATGGAAGGTAGTCTATTGTTCATATTTTTGTTACTACAATGCATGTTAGCCTTGTCATTATGGAAGGTAGTCTGTTGTCGATATTTTTGTTACTCCATTGGAAAGTAGCCTTGTCATTATAGAAGGTAGCCTGTTGGTGATATTTTTGTTATTCCAATGGATGGTAGCCTAGTCATTGTGGAAGTTAGTCTATTATCGAGATTTTTGTTACTCCAATGGATGGTAGCCTTATCATTATGGAAGGTAGTCTATTGTCGACATTTTTGTTACTCCAGTGGATGGTAGCCTTGTCATTATGAAAGGTAGTCTATTATCGAGATTTTTGTTACTCCAATAGATGGTAGCCTTTTCTTTATGGAAGGTAGTCTGTCATCGATATTTTTGTTGTTCCAATGGATGGTAGCCTTGTCATTATGAAAGGTAGTATATTGTCGAGATTTTTGTTACTCCAATGGATTGTAGCCTTGTCATTATGGAAGGTAGTTTGTTGCGGAGATTTTTGTTACTCCAATGGATGGTAGCCTTCTTACTATGGAAGGTAGTCTATTGTCGCGATTTTTGTTACTACAATGGATTGAGCCTTGTCATTATGGAAGGTAGTTTGTTCTCGACATTTTTGGTACTCCAATGGATTGTACCCTTATCATTATGGAAGGTAGTCTATTACCGAGATTTTTGTTATTCCAATGGATGGTAGCCTAGTCATTATGGAAGGTAGTCTGTTTTCGATATTTTTGTTACTCCAATGGATGGTAGCCTTATCATTATGGAAGGTAGTCTGTTGTCGATATTTTTGTAACTCCAATGGATGGTAGCCTTGTCATTATGGAAGGTAGTATGTCGTTGATATTTTTCTTATCCAAATGGATGGTAGCCTTGTCAATATGAAAGGTAGTCTATTGTCCAGATTTTTGTTAGACCAATGGAATGTATCCTTGTCATTATGGAAGGTAGTATGTTGTCGAGATTTTTCTTACTGCAATGGATGGTAGCCTTGTCATTATGGAAGGTAGTCTATTGTCAATATTTTTGTTACTACAATGGATGGTAGCCTTGTCATTATGGAAGGTAGTATGTTGTCTTGATTTTTGTTACTACAATAGATTGTAGCCTTGTCATTAAGTAAGGTAATCTATTGTCGAGAGTTTTGTTACTCCAATGGATGGTAGCATTGTCATTATGGAAGGTAGTTTGTTGTCGAGATTTTTGTTACTCCAATGGATGGTAGCATTGTCAATATGGAAGGTAGTTTGTTTTCGAGATTTTTGTTACTCCAATAGATGGTAGCCTTGTCATTATGGAAGGTAGTCTGTCGTTGTGATTTTTGTTATTCCAATGAATGGTAGCCTTGTCATTATGGAAGGTAGTCTGTTGTTCATATTTTTGTTTCTACAATGCATGTTAGCCTTGTCATTATGGAAGGTAGTCTGTTGTCGATATTTTTGTTACTCCATTGGAAAGTAGCCTTGTCATTATGGAAGGTAGTCTGTTGGTGAGATTTTTGTTATTCCAATGGATGGTAGCCTAGTCATTGTGGAAGTTAGTCTATTATCGAGATTTTTGTTACTCCAATGGATGGTAGCCTTATCATTATGGAAGGTAGTCTATTGTCGAGATTTTTGTTACTCCAATGGATGGTAGCCTTGTCATTATGAAAGGTAGTCTATTATCGAGATTTTTGTTACCCCAATAGATGGTAGCCTTTTCTTTATGGAAGGTAGTCTGTCGTCGATATTTTTGTTGTTCCAAAGGATGGTAGCCTTGTCATTATGAAAGGTAGTATATTGTCGAGATTTTTGTTACTCCAATGGATTGTAGCCTTGTCATTATGGAAGGTAGTGTGTTGCTGAGATTTTTGTTACTCCAATGGATGGTTGCCTTCTTACTATGGAAGGTAGTCTATTGTCGCGATTTTTGTTACTACAATGGATTGAGCCTTGTCATTATGGAAGGTAGTTTGTTCTCGAGATTTTTGTTACTTCAATGGATGGTAGCCTTATCATTATGGAAGGTAGTCTATTATCGAGATTTTTGTTATTCCAATGGATGGTAGCCTAGTCATTATGGAAGGTAGTCTGTTTTCGAGATTTTTGTTACTCCAATGGATGGTAGCCTTATCATTATGGAAGGTAGTTTGTTGTCGATATTTTTGTAACTCCAATGGATGGTAGCCTTGTCATTATGGAAGGTAGTATGTCGTTGATATTTTTGTTATCCAAATGGATGGTAGCCTTGTCAATATGAAAGGTAGTCTATTGTCCAGATTTTTGTTAGGCCAATGGAATGTATCCTTGTCATTATGGAAGGTAGTCTATTGTCGAAATTTTTCTTACTGCAATGGATGGTAGCCTTGTCATTATGGAAGGTAGTCTATTGTCAATATTTTTGTTACTACAATGGATGGTAGCCTTGTCATTATCGAAGGTAGTATGTTGTCTTGATTTTTGTTACTACAATAGATTGTAGCCTTGTCATTAAGGAAGGTAATCTATTGTCGAGATTTTTGTTACTCCAATGGATGGTAGCATTGTCATTATGGAAGGTAGTTTGTTGTCGAGATTTTTGTTCCTCCAATGGATGGTAGCATTGTCATTATGGAAGGTAGTTTGTTTTCGAGATTTTTGTTACTCCAATAGATGGTAGCCTTGTCATTATGGAATGTAGTTTGTCGTTGTGATTTTTGTTATTCCAACTAATGGTAGCCTTGTCATTATGGAAGGTAGTCTTTTGTTCATATTTTTGTTACTACAATGCATGTTAGCCTTGTCATTATGGAAGGTAGTCTGTTGTCGATATTTTTGTTACTCCATTGGATAGTAGCCTTGTCATTATGGAAGGTAGTCTGTTGGTGAGATTTTTGTTATTCCAATGGATGGTAGCCTAGTCATTGTGGAAGTTAGTCTATTATCGAGATTTTTGTTACTCCAATGGATGGTAGCCTTATCATTATGGAAGGTAGTCTATTGTCAAGATTTTTGTTACTCCAATGGATGGTAGGCTTGTCATTATGGAAGGTAGTCTATTATCAAGATTTTTGTTACTCCAATGGATGGTAGCCTTTTCTTTATGGAAGGTAGTCTGTCGTCGAAATTTCTGTTGTTCCAATGGATGGTAGCCTTGTCATTATGAAATGTAGTCTATTGTCGAGATTTTTATTATTCCAATGGATTGTAGCCTTGTCATTATGGAAGGTAGTCTGTTGCTGAGATTTTTGTTACTCCAATGGATGGTAGCTTTCTTTCTATGGAAGGTAGTCTGTTGTCGCGATTTTTGTTACTACAATGGATTGAGCCTTGTCATTATGGAAGGTAGTCTATTGTCGCGATTTTTGTTATTCCAATGGATGGTAGCCTGGTCATTAAGGAAGTTTGTCTATTTTCGAGATTTTTGTTACTCCAATGGATGGTAGCCTTATCATTATGGAAGGTAGTCTATTGTCGAGATTTTTGTTACTCTAATGGATGGTAGCCTTTTCATTATGGAAGGTAGTTTGTCGTCGAAATTTTTGTTGTTCCAATGGATGGTAGCCTTGTCATTATGAAAGGTAGTCTATTGTTGAGATTTTTGTTACTCCAATAGATTGAAGCCTTGTCATTATGGAAGGTAGTCTGTTGTTGAGATTTTTGTTATTCCAATGGATGGTAGCCTTCTTACTATGGAAGGTAGTCTGTTGTCGAGATTTTTGTTACTACAATGGAGGGTAGCCTTGTCATTATGGAAGGTAGTCTATTCTCGTGATTTTTGTTACTCCAATGGGTTATAGCATTGTCATTATGGAAGGTAGTCTGGTGTCGAGATTTTTGTTACTCCATTGGATAGTAGCCTAGTCATTATGGAAGGTAGTCTGTTGTTGAGATTTTTGTTATTCCAATGGATGCTAGCCTAGTCATTATGGAAGGTAGTCCGTTTTCGAGATTTGTGTTACTCCATTGGATGGTAGCCTTGTCATTACGGAAGGTAGTATGTCGTTGTTATTTTTGTTATTCCAATGGATGGTAGCCTTCTAAATATAAAAGGCAGTCTATTGACAAGAATTTTGTTACTCCAATGGAATGTATCCTTGTCATTATGGAAGGTAGTCTGTTGTCGAGATTTTTCTTACTACAATGGATGGTAGCCTTGTCATTATGGAAGGTAGTCTTTTGTTGAGATTTTTGTTACTCCAATGGATGGTAGCCTTGTCATTATGGAAGGTAGTATGTCGTTGATATTTTGTTATTCCAATGGATGGTAGCCTAGTCATTGTGGAAGTTAGTCTATTATCGAGATTTTTGTTACTCCAATGGATGGTAGCCTTATCATTATGGAAGGTAGTCTATTGTCAAGATTTTTGTTACTCCAATGGATGGTAGGCTTGTCATTATGGAAGGTAGTCTATTATCAAGATTTTTGTTACTCCAATGGATGGTAGCCTTTTCTTTATGGAAGGTAGTCTGTCGTCGAAATTTCTGTTGTTCCAATGGATGGTAGCCTTGTCATTATGAAATGTAGTCTATTGTCGAGATTTTTATTATTCCAATGGATTGTAGCCTTGTCATTATGGAAGGTAGTCTGTTGCTGAGATTTTTGTTACTCCAATGGATGGTAGCTTTCTTTCTATGGAAGGTAGTCTGTTGTCGCGATTTTTGTTACTACAATGGATTGAGCCTTGTCATTATGGAAGGTAGTCTATTGTCGCGATTTTTGTTATTCCAATGGATGGTAGCCTGGTCATTAAGGAAGTTTGTCTATTTTCGAGATTTTTGTTACTCCAATGGATGGTAGCCTTATCATTATGGAAGGTAGTCTATTGTCGAGATTTTTGTTACTCTAATGGATGGTAGCCTTTTCATTATGGAAGGTAGTTTGTCGTCGAAATTTTTGTTGTTCCAATGGATGGTAGCCTTGTCATTATGAAAGGTAGTCTATTGTTGAGATTTTTGTTACTCCAATAGATTGAAGCCTTGTCATTATGGAAGGTAGTCTGTTGTTGAGATTTTTGTTATTCCAATGGATGGTAGCCTTCTTACTATGGAAGGTAGTCTGTTGTCGAGATTTTTGTTACTACAATGGAGGGTAGCCTTGTCATTATGGAAGGTAGTCTATTCTCGTGATTTTTGTTACTCCAATGGGTTATAGCATTGTCATTATGGAAGGTAGTCTGGTGTCGAGATTTTTGTTACTCCATTGGATAGTAGCCTAGTCATTATGGAAGGTAGTCTGTTGTTGAGATTTTTGTTATTCCAATGGATGCTAGCCTAGTCATTATGGAAGGTAGTCCGTTTTCGAGATTTGTGTTACTCCATTGGATGGTAGCCTTGTCATTACGGAAGGTAGTATGTCGTTGTTATTTTTGTTATTCCAATGGATGGTAGCCTTCTAAATATAAAAGGCAGTCTATTGACAAGAATTTTGTTACTCCAATGGAATGTATCCTTGTCATTATGGAAGGTAGTCTGTTGTCGAGATTTTTCTTACTACAATGGATGGTAGCCTTGTCATTATGGAAGGTAGTCTTTTGTTGAGATTTTTGTTACTCCAATGGATGGTAGCCTTGTCATTATGGAAGGTAGTATGTCGTTGATATTTTGTTATTCCAATGGATGGTAGCCTTGTCAATATAAAAGGTAGTTTATTGACAAGATTTTTGTTACTCCAATGGAATGTATCCTTGTCATTATGGAAGGTAGTCTGTTGTCGAGATTTTTCTTACTACAATGGATGGTAGCCTTGTCATTATGGAAGGTAGTTTGTTGTTTTGATTTTTGTTACTACAATAGATTGTAGCCTTTTCATTATGGAAGGTAGTCTATTGTCGAGATTTTGGTTACTCCAATGGATGGTAGCATTGTCATTATGGAAGGTAGTTTGTTGTCGAGATTTTTGTTACTCCAATAGATGGTAGCCTTCTCATTATGGAAGGTAGTCTGTCGTTGTGATTTTTGTTACTCCAATGAATGGTAGCCTTGTCATTATGGAAGGTAGTCTGTTGTTCATATTTTTGTTACTACAATGCATGTTAGCCTTGTCATTACGGAAGGTAGTCTGTTATCCATATTTTTGTTACTCCATTGGATAGTAGCCTTGTCATTATGGAAGGTAGTCTATTGGTTGGATTTTTGTTATTCCAATGGATGGTAGCCTGGTCATTATGGAAGGTAGTCTATTATCGATATTTTTGTTACTCCAATGGATGTTAGCCTTTTCATTATGGAAGGTAGTCTGTCGTCGAAATTTTTGTTGTTTTAATGGATTGTAGCCTTGTCATTATGGAAGGTAATCTATTGTCGAGATTTTTGTTACTCCAATGGATTGTAGCCTTGTCATTATGGAAGGTAGTCTATTGTTGAGATTTTTGTTATTCCAATGGATGGTAGCCTTCTTACACTGGAAGGTAGTCTGTTGTCGAGATTTTTGTTACTACAATGGAAGGTAGTCTGTTGTCGAGATTTTTGTTACTCCAATGGATTGTAGCTTAGTTATTATGGAAGGTAGTCTGTTGTCGATATCTTTGTTACTACAATGTATGTTAGCCTTGTCATTATGGAAGGTAGTCTGGTGTCGAGATTTTTGTTACTCCATTGGATAGTAGCCTAGTCATTATGGAAGGTAGTTTGTTGTTAAGATTTTTGTTATTCCAATGGATGGTAGCCTAGACATTATGGAAGGTAGTCTATTGTCGAGATTGTTGTTACTCCAATGGATGGTAGCATTGTCATTATGGAAGGTAGTGTGGTGTCGAGATTTTTGATACTCCATTGGATAGTAGCCTAGTCATTATGGAAGGTAATTTGTTCTTGAGATTTTTGTTATTCCAATGGATGGTAGCCTAGACATTATGGAAGGTAGTCTGTTTTCGAGATTTTTGTTACTCCAATGGATCGTAGCCTTGTCATTATGGAAGGTAGTCTGTTGTCGAGATTTTTGTTACTCCAATGGATGGTAGCCTTGTCATTATGGAAGGTAGTATGTCGTTGATATTTTTGTTATTCCAATGGATGGTAGCCTTGTCAATATGAAAGGTAGTCTATTGTCCAGATTTTTGTTACTCCAGTGGAATGTATCCTTGTAATTATGGAAGGTAGTCTGTTGTCGAGATTTTTCTTACTACAATGGATGGTAGCCTTGTCATTATGGAAGGTAGTCTGTTGTCTTGATTTTTGTTACTACAATAGATTGTAGCCTTCTCATTATGGAAGGTAGTCAATTGTCGAGATTGTTGTTACTCCAATGGATGGTAGCATTGTCATTATGGAAGGTAGTTTGTTATCGAGATTTTTGCTACTCCAATAGATGGTAACCTTTTCATTATGGAAGGTAATCTGTTGTCGAGATTTTTCTTACTACAATGGATTGTAGCCTTGTCATTATGGAAGGTAGTATGTTGTCTTGATTTTTGTTACTACACTAGATTGTAGCCTTTTCATTATGGAAGGTAGTTTATCGTTGAGATTTTTGTTAATCCAATGGATGGTAGCCTAGTCATTATGGAAGGTAGCCTATTTTCGAGATTTTTGTTACTCCAAAGGATGGTAGCCTTGTCATTATGGAAGGTAGTATATTATCGATATTTTTGTTACTCCATTGGATAGTAGCTTTGTCATTATGGAAGGTACTCTGTTGTTGAGATTCTTTTTATTCTAGTTGATGGTATCCTAGTCAATATGCAAGGTAGTATGTTTTCGAGATTTTTGTTACTCCAATGGATGCTAGCCTAGTCATTACGGAAGGTAGTCTATTGTCAAGATTTTTGTTACTCCAATGGATGGTAGCATTGTCATTATGGAAGGTAGTTTGTTGTCGATATTTTTGTTTCTCCAATAGATGGTAGCCTTCTCATTATGGAAGGTAGTCTGTCGTTGTGATTTTTGTTACTCCAATGAATGGTAGCCTTGTCATTATGGAAGGTAGTTTGTTGTTCATATTTTTGTTACTACAATGCATGTTAGCCTTGTCATTATGGAAGGTAGTCTGTTGTCGATATTTTGTTACTCCATTGGATAGTAGCCTTGTCATTATGGAAGGTAGTCAATTGGTGAGGTTTTTGTTATTCCAATGGATGGTAGCCTAGTCATTACGGAAGTTTGTCTATTTTCGAGATTTTTGTTACTCCAATGGATGGTAGCCTTATCATTATGGAAGGTAGTCTATTGTCGAGATTTTTGTTACTCCAATGGATGGTAGCCTTGTCATTATGGAAGGTAGTCTATTATCGAGATTTTTGTTACTGCAATGGATGTTAGCCTTTTCATTATGGAAGGTAGTCTGTCGTCGAAATTTTTGTTGTTCCAATGGATGGTAGCCTTCTCATTATGAAAGGTACTCTATTGTCGAGATTTTTGTTACTCCAATGGATTGTAGCCTTGTCATTATGGAAGGTAGTCTATTGTTAAGATTTTTGTTATTCCAATGGATGGTAGCCTTCTTACAATGGAAGGTAGTCTGTTGTCTTGATTTTAGTTACTACAATAGATTGTAGCCTTTTCATTATGGAAGGTAGTCTATTGTCGAGATTGTTGTTACTCCAATGGATGGTATCCTAGTCATTATGGAAGGTAGTCTGTTTTAGAGATTTTTGTTACTCCAATGAATGGTAGCCTTGTCATTATGGATGGTAGTATGTCATCGAGATTTTTGTTATTCCAATGGATGGTAGCCTAGTCATTATGGAAGGTAGTCTGTTTTCGAGATTTTTGTTACTCTAATGGATGGTAGCCTTGTAATTATGGAAAGTAGTCTATTGTCGATATTTTTGTTACTCCATTGGATAGTAGCTTTGTCATTATGGAAGGTACTCTGTTGTTGAGATTTTTTTTATTCCAATGGATGGTAGCCTAGTCGATATGGAAGGTAGTCTGTTTTCAAGATTTTTGTTACTACAATGAATGGTAGCCTTGTCATTATGGAAGGTAGTCTATTATCAAGATTTTTGTTACTCCAATGGATGGTAGCCTTTTCATTATGGAAGGTAGTGTGTCATCGAAATTTTTGTTGTTCCAATGGATGGTAGCCTTGTCATTATGAAAGGTAGTCTATTGTCGAGATTTTTGTTACTCCAATGGATTATAGCCTTGTCATTATGGATGGAAGTCTGTTGTTTAGATTTTTGTTATTCCAATGGATGGTAGCCTAGTCATTATGCAAGGTAGTCTGTTTTTGAGATTTTTTTTACTCCAATGGATGGTAGCCTTGTCATTATGGATGGTAGTTTGGTGTCGAGATTTTTGTTACTCCAATAGATGGTAGCCTTGTCATTATGGATGGTAGTATGTCGTCGAGATTTTTGTTACAACAATGGATGGTAGCCTTGTTATTACGGAAGGTAGTCTGTTGTCTTGATTTTTGTTACTCCAATAGATGGTAGCCTTTTCATTTTGGAAGGTAGTCTGTCGTTGAGATTTTTGTTATTCCAATGGATGGTAGCCTAGTCATTATGGAAGGTAGTCTGTTTTCGAGAATTTTGTTACTCCAATGGATGGTAGCCTTGTAATTATGGAAGGTAGTCTATTGTCGATATTTTTGTTTCTCCATTAGATAGTAGCTTTGTCATTATGGAAGGTACTCTGTTGTTGAGATTTTTTTTATTCCAATGGATGGTAGCCTAGTCGATATGGAACGTAGTCTGTTTTCAAGATTTTTGTTACTCCAATGGATGGTAGCCTTGTCATTATGGAAGGTAGTCTATTATCAAGATTTTTGTTACTCCAATGGATGGTAGCCTTTTCATTATGGAAGGTAGTGTGTCATCGATATTTTTGTTGTTCCAATGGATGGTAGCCTTGTCATTATGGAAGGTAGTCTATTATTGAGATTTTTGTTACTCCAATGGATTGTAGCCTTGTCATTATGGAAGGTAGTCTGTTGTTGAGATTTTTGTTACTCCAATGGATGGTAGCCTTCTTACTATGGCAGGTAGTTTGTTGTCGAGATTTTTGTTACTACAATGGATTGAGCCTTGTCATTATGGAAGGTAGTCTGTTCTCGACATTTTTGTTACTCCAATGGATTGTAGCCTTTTCATTATGGAAGGTAGTCTGTTGTCGATATCTTTGTTACTATAATGTATGTTAGCCTTGAAATTATGGAAGGTAGTCTGGTTTCGAGATTTTTGTTACTCCATTGGATAGTGGCCTAGTCATTATGGAAGGTAGTCTGTTGTTTAGATTTTTGTTATTCCAATGGATGGTAGCCTAGTCATTATGGAAGGTAGTCTGTTTTTGAGATTTTTTTTACTCCAATGGATGGTAGCCTTGTCATTATGGATGGTAGTCTGTTGTCGAGATTTTTGTTACTCCAATGGATGGTAGCCTTGTCATTATGGATGGTAGTATGTCGTCGAGATTTTTGTTACAACAATGGATGGTAGCCTTGTTATTACAGAAGGTAGTCTGTTGTCTTGATTTTTGTTACTCCAATAGATGGTTGCCTTTTCATTATGGGAGGTAGTCTGTCGTTGAGATTTTTGATATTCCAATGGATGGTAGCCTAGTCATTATGAAAGTTTGTCTATTTTCGAGATTTTTGTAACTCCAATGGATGGTAGCCTTATCATTATGGAAGGTAGTCTATTGTCGAGATTTTTGTTACTCTAATGGATGGTAGCCTTGTCATTATGGAAGCTAGTCTATTATCGAGATTTTTGTTAATCCGATGGATGGTAGCCTTTTCATTATGGAAGGTAGTCTGTCGTCGAAATTTTTGTTGTTCCAATGGATGGTAGCCTTGTCATTATGAAAGGTAGTCTATTGTTGAGATTTTTGTTACTCCAATGGAGGGTAGCCTTCTTACTATGAAAGTTAGTCTGTTGTCGATATTTTAGTTACTACAATGGATGATAGCCTTGTCATTAGGGAAGGTAGTCTATTCTCGTGATTTTTGTTACTCCAATGGATTGTAGCCTTGTCATTATGGAAGATAGTCTGTTGTTGATATATTTGTTACTACAATGTATGTTAGCCTTGTCATTATGGAAGGTAGTCTAGTGTCGAGATTTTTGTTACTCCATTGGATAGTAGCCTAGTCATTATGGAAGGTAGTCTGTTGTTGAGATTTTTGTTATTCCAATGGATGCTAGCCTAGTCATTATGGAAGGTAGTCTGTTTTTGAGATTTGTGTTACTCCAATGGATGGTAGCCTTGTCATTATGGAAGGTAGTATGTCGTTGATATTTTTGTTATTCCAATGGATGGTAGCCTTGTCAATATAAAAGGTAGTCTATTGACAAGAATTTTGTTACTCCAATGGAATGTATCCTTGTCATTATGGAAGGTAGTCTGTTGTCGAGGTTTTTCTTACTACAATGGATGGTAGCCTTGTCATTATGGAAGGTAGTCTGTTGTTGAGATTTTTGTTACTCCAATGGATGGTAGCCTTGTCATTATGGAAGGTAGTATGTCGTTGATATTTTGTTATTCCAATAGATGGTAGCCTTGTCAATATAAAAGGGAGTTTATTGACAAGATTTTTGTTACTCCAATGGAATGAATCCTTGTCATTATGGAAGGTAGTCTGTTGTCGAGATTTTTCTTACTACAATGGATGGTAGCCTTGTCATTATGGAAGGTAGTCTGTTGTCTTGATTTTTGTTAGTACAATAGATTGTAGCCTTGTCATTATGGACGGTAATCTATTGTCGAGATTTTTGTTACTCTAATGGATGGTAGCATTGTCATTATGGAAGGTAGTTTGTTGTCGAGATTTTTGTTACTCCAATGGATGGTAGCATTGTCAGTATGGAAGGTAGTTTGTTGTCGAGATTTTTGTTACTCCAATAGATGGTAGCCTTGTCATTATGGAAGGTAGTATGTCGTTGTGATTTTTGTTACTCCAATGAATGGTAGCCTTGTCATTATGGAAGGTAGTAAGTTGTTCATATTTTTGTTACTACAATGCATGTTAGCCTTGTCATTATGGAAGGTAGTCTGTTGTCGATATTTTTGTTACTCCATTGGATAGTAGCCTTGTCATTATGGAAGGTAGTCTGTTGGTGAGATTTTTGTTATTCCAATGGATGGTAGCCTAGTCATTATGGAAGTTAGTCTATTATCGAGATTTTTGTTACTCCAATGGATGGTAGCCTTATCATTATGGAAGGTAGTCTATTGTCGAGATTTTTGTTACTCCAATGGATGGTAGCTTTGTCATTATGGAAGGTAGTCTATTATCGAGGTTTTATTTACTCCAATGGATGGTAGCCTTGTCATCATGAAAGGTAGGCTATTGTCGAGATTTTTGTTACTCCAATTGATTGTACCCTTGTCATTATGGAAGGTAGTCTGTTGTTAAGATTTTTGTTACTCCAATGGATGGTAGCCTTCTTACTATTGCAGGTAGTCTGTTGTCGAAATTTTTGTTACTATAATGTATTGAGCCTTGTCATTATGGAAGGTAGTCTGTTCTCGACATGTTTGTTACTCCAATGTATGTTAGCCTTGAAATTATGGAAGGTAGTCTGGTGTCGAGATTTTTGTTACTCCATTGGATAGTGGCCTAGTCATTATGGAAGGTAGTATGTTGTTAAGTTTTTTTTATTCCAATGGATGGTAGCCTAGTCATTATGGAAGGTAGTCTGTTTTTGAGATTTTTGTTACTCCAATGGATGGTAGCCTTGTCATTATGGATGGTAGTCTATTGTCGAGATTTTTGTTACTCCAATGAATGGTAGCCTTGTCATTATGGATGGTAGTATGTCGTCGAGATTTTTGTTACAACAATGGATGGTAGGTTTGTTATTACAGAAGGTAGTCTATTGTCTTGATTTTTGTTACTCCAATAGATGGTAGCCTTTTCATTATGGAAGGTAGTCTGTCGTTGAGATTTTTGTTATTCCAATGGATGGTAGCCTAGTCTTTATGGAAGGTAGTCTGTTTTCGAGATTTTTGTTACTCCAATGGATGGTAGCCTTGTAATTATGGAAGGTAGTCTACTGTCGATATTTTTGTTACTCCATTGGATAGTAGCTTTGTCATTATGGAAGGTACTCTGTTGTTGAGATTTTTTTTATTCCAATGGATGGTAGCCTAGTCGATATGGAAGGTAGTCTGTTTTCAAGATTTTTGTTACTCCAATGGATCGTAGCCTTGTCATTATTGAAGGTAGTCTATTATCAAGATTTTTGTTACTCCAATGGATGGTAGCCTTTTCATTATGGAAGGTAGTGTGTCATCGAAATTTTTGTTGTTCCAATGGATGGTAGCCTTGTCATTATGAAAGGTAGTCTATTATCGAGATTTTTGTTACTCCAATGGATTGTAGCCTTGTCATTATGGAAGGTAGTCTGTTGTTGAGATTTTTGTTACTCCAATGGATGGTAGCCTTCTTACTATGGCAGGTAGTCTATTGTCGAGATTTTTGTTACTACAATGGATTGAGCCTTGTCATTATGGAAGGTAGTCTGTTGTCGAGATTTTTGTTACTCCAATGGATGGTAGCCTTGACTTTATGGATGGTAGTATGTCGTCGAGATTTTTGTTACAACAATGGATGGTAGGTTTGTTATTACAGAAGGTAGTCTATTGTCTTGATTTTTGTTACTCCAATAGATGGTAGCCTTTTCATTATGGAAGGTAGTCTGTCGTTGAGATTTTTGTTATTCCAATGGATGGTAGCCTAGTCTTTATGGAAGGTAGTCTGTTTTCGAGATTTTTGTTACTCCAATGGATGGTAGCATTGTCAGTATGGAAGGTAGTTTGTTGTCGAGATTTTTGTTACTCCAATAGATGGTAGCCTTGTCATTATGGAAGGTAGTATGTCGTTGTGATTTTTGTTACTCCAATGAATGGTAGCCTTGTCATTATGGAAGGTAGTAAGTTGTTCATATTTTTGTTACTACAATGCATGTTAGCCTTGTCATTATGGAAGGTAGTCTGTTGTCGATATTTTTGTTACTCCATTGGATAGTAGCCTTGTCATTATGGAAGGTAGTCTGTTGGTGAGATTTTTGTTATTCCAATGGATGGTAGCCTAGTCATTATGGAAGTTAGTCTATTATCGAGATTTTTGTTACTCCAATGGATGGTAGCCTTATCATTATGGAAGGTAGTCTATTGTCGAGATTTTTGTTACTCCAATGGATGGTAGCTTTGTCATTATGGAAGGTAGTCTATTATCGAGGTTTTATTTACTCCAATGGATGGTAGCCTTGTCATCATGAAAGGTAGGCTATTGTCGAGATTTTTGTTACTCCAATTGATTGTACCCTTGTCATTATGGAAGGTAGTCTGTTGTTAAGATTTTTGTTACTCCAATGGATGGTAGCCTTCTTACTATTGCAGGTAGTCTGTTGTCGAAATTTTTGTTACTATAATGTATTGAGCCTTGTCATTATGGAAGGTAGTCTGTTCTCGACATGTTTGTTACTCCAATGTATGTTAGCCTTGAAATTATGGAAGGTAGTCTGGTGTCGAGATTTTTGTTACTCCATTGGATAGTGGCCTAGTCATTATGGAAGGTAGTATGTTGTTAAGTTTTTTTTATTCCAATGGATGGTAGCCTAGTCATTATGGAAGGTAGTCTGTTTTTGAGATTTTTGTTACTCCAATGGATGGTAGCCTTGTCATTATGGATGGTAGTCTATTGTCGAGATTTTTGTTACTCCAATGAATGGTAGCCTTGTCATTATGGATGGTAGTATGTCGTCGAGATTTTTGTTACAACAATGGATGGTAGGTTTGTTATTACAGAAGGTAGTCTATTGTCTTGATTTTTGTTACTCCAATAGATGGTAGCCTTTTCATTATGGAAGGTAGTCTGTCGTTGAGATTTTTGTTATTCCAATGGATGGTAGCCTAGTCTTTATGGAAGGTAGTCTGTTTTCGAGATTTTTGTTACTCCAATGGATGGTAGCCTTGTAATTATGGAAGGTAGTCTACTGTCGATATTTTTGTTACTCCATTGGATAGTAGCTTTGTCATTATGGAAGGTACTCTGTTGTTGAGATTTTTTTTATTCCAATGGATGGTAGCCTAGTCGATATGGAAGGTAGTCTGTTTTCAAGATTTTTGTTACTCCAATGGATCGTAGCCTTGTCATTATTGAAGGTAGTCTATTATCAAGATTTTTGTTACTCCAATGGATGGTAGCCTTTTCATTATGGAAGGTAGTGTGTCATCGAAATTTTTGTTGTTCCAATGGATGGTAGCCTTGTCATTATGAAAGGTAGTCTATTATCGAGATTTTTGTTACTCCAATGGATTGTAGCCTTGTCATTATGGAAGGTAGTCTGTTGTTGAGATTTTTGTTACTCCAATGGATGGTAGCCTTCTTACTATGGCAGGTAGTCTATTGTCGAGATTTTTGTTACTACAATGGATTGAGCCTTGTCATTATGGAAGGTAGTCTGTTGTCGAGATTTTTGTTACTCCAATGGATGGTAGCCTTGACTTTATGGATGGTAGTATGTCGTCGAGATTTTTGTTACAACAATGGATGGTAGGTTTGTTATTACAGAAGGTAGTCTATTGTCTTGATTTTTGTTACTCCAATAGATGGTAGCCTTTTCATTATGGAAGGTAGTCTGTCGTTGAGATTTTTGTTATTCCAATGGATGGTAGCCTAGTCTTTATGGAAGGTAGTCTGTTTTCGAGATTTTTGTTACTCCAATGGATGGTAGCCTTGTAATTATGGAAGGTAGTCTATTATCAAGATTTTTGTTACTCTAATGGATGGTAGCCATTTCATTATGGAAGGTAGTGTGTCATCGAAATTTTTATTGTTCCAATGGATGGTAGCCAGGTAGTCTATTGTCGAGATTTTTGTTACTCTAATGGATTGTAGCCTTGTCATTATGGAAGGTAGTCTGTTGTTGAGAATTTTGTTACTCCAATGGATTGTAGCCTTGTCATTATAGAAGGTAGTCTGTTGTCGATATCTTAATTACTACAATGCATGTTAGCCTTGTCATTATGGAAGGTAGTCTGTTGTCGATATTTTTGTTACTCCATTGGATAGTAGCCTTGTCATTATGGAAGGGAGTCTGTTGGTGAGATTTTTGTTATTCCAATGGATGGTAGCCTAGTCATTATGGAAGTTAGTCTATTATCGAGATTTTTGTTACTCCAATGGATGGTAGCCTTATCATTATGGAAGGTAGTCTGTTGTTGAGATTTTTGTTACTCCAATGGATGGTAGCCTTCTTACTATGGCAGGTAGTCTATTGTCGAGATTTTTGTTACTACAATGGATTGAGCCTTGTCATTATGGAAGGTAGTCTGTTCTCGACATTTTTGTTACTCCAATGGATTGTAGCCTTTTCATTATTGAAGGTAGTCTGTTGTCGATATCTTTGTTACTACAATGTATGTTAGCCTTGAAATTATGGTAGGTAGTCTGGTGTCGAGATTTTTGTTACTCCATTGGATAGTGGCCTAGTCATATGGAAGGTAGTCTATTGTTGAGATTTTTGTTATTCCAATGGATGGGAGCCTAGTCATTATGGAAGGTAGTCTGTTTTTGAGATTTTTTTTACTCCAATGGATGGTAGCCTTGTCATTATGGATGGTAGTCTGTTGTCGAGATTTTTGTTACTCCAATGGATGGTAGCCTTGACATTATGGATGGTAGTATGTCGTCGAGATTTTTGTTACAACAATGTATGGTAGCCTTGTTATTACGGAAGGTATTCTATTGTCTTGATTTTTGTTACTCCGATAGATGGTAGCCTTTTCATTATGAAAGGTAGTCTGTCGTTGAGATTTTTGTTATTCCAATGGATGGTAGCCTAGTCATTATGGAAGGTAGTCTGTTTTCGAGATTTTTGTTACTCCAATGGATGGTAGCCTTGTAATTATGGAAGGTAGTCTATTATCAAGATTTTTGTTACTCTAATGGATGGTAGCCATTTCATTATGGAAGGTAGTGTGTCATCGAAATTTTTATTGTTCCAATGGATGGTAGCCAGGTAGTCTATTGTCGAGATTTTTGTTACTCTAATGGATTGTAGCCTTGTCATTATGGAAGGTAGTCTGTTGTTGAGAATTTTGTTACTCCAATGGATTGTAGCCTTGTCATTATAGAAGGTAGTCTGTTGTCGATATCTTAATTACTACAATGCATGTTAGCCTTGTCATTATGGAAGGTAGTCTGTTGTCGATATTTTTGTTACTCCATTGGATAGTAGCCTTGTCATTATGGAAGGGAGTCTGTTGGTGAGATTTTTGTTATTCCAATGGATGGTAGCCTAGTCATTATGGAAGTTAGTCTATTATCAAGATTTTTGTTACTCCAATGGATGGTAGCCTTATCATTATGGAAGGTAGTCTATTGTTGAGATTTTTGTTACTCCAATGGATGGTAGCCTTCTTACTATGGCAGGTAGTCTATTGTCGAGATTTTTGTTACTACAATGGATTGAGCCTTGTCATTATGGAAGGTAGTCTGTTCTCGACATTTTTGTTACTCCAATGGATTGTAGCCTTTTCATTATTGAAGGTAGTCTGTTGTCGATATCTTTGTTACTACAATGTATGTTAGCCTTGAAATTATGGTAGGTAGTCTGGTGTCGAGATTTTTGTTACTCCATTGGATAGTGGCCTAGTCATTATGGAAGGTAGTCTATTGTTGAGATTTTTGTTATTCCAATGGATGGGAGCCTAGTCATTATAGAAGGTAGTCTGTTTTTGAGATTTTTTTTACTCCAATGGATGGTAGCCTTGTCATTATGGATGGTAGTCTGTTGTCGAGATTTTTGTTACTCCAATGGATGGTAGCCTTGACATTATGGATGGTAGTATGTCGTCGAGATTTTTGTTACAACAATGTATGGTAGCCTTGTTATTACGGAAGGTATTCTATTGTCTTGATTTTTGTTACTCCGATAGATGGTAGCCTTTTCATTATGAAAGGTAGTCTGTCGTTGAGATTTTTGTTATTCCAATGGACGGTAGCCTAGTCATTATGGAAGGTAGTCTGTTTTCGAGATTTTTGTTACTCCAATGGATGGTAGCCTTGTAATTATGGAAGGTAGTCTATTATCAAGATTTTTGTTACTCTAATGGATGGTAGCCATTTCATTATGGAAGGTAGTGTGTCATCGAAATTTTTATTGTTCCAATGGATGGTAGCCAGGTAGTCTATTGTCGAGATTTTTGTTACTCTAATAGATTGTAGCCTTGTCATTATGGAAGGTAGTCTGTTGTTGAGAATTTTGTTACTCCAATGGATTGTAGCCTTGTCATTATAGAAGGTAGTCTGTTGTCGATATCTTAATTACTACAATGCATGTTAGCCTTGTCATTATGGAAGGTAGTCTGTTGTCGATATTTTTGTTACTCCATTGAATAGTAGCCTTGTCATTATGGAAGGGAGTCTGTTGGTGAGATTTTTGTTATTCCAATGGATGGTAGCCTAGTCATTATGGAAGTTAGTCTATTATCGAGATTTTTGTTACTCCAATGGATGGTAGCCTTATCATTATGGAAGGTAGTCTGTTGTTGAGATTTTTGTTACTCCAATGGATGGTAGCCTTCTTACTATGGCAGGTAGTCTATTGTCGAGATTTTTGTTACTACAATGGATTGAGCCTTGTCATTATGGAAGGTAGTCTGTTCTCGACATTTTTGTTACTCCAATGGATTGTAGCCTTTTCATTATTGAAGGTAGTCTGTTGTCGATATCTTTGTTACTACAATGTATGTTAGCCTTGAAATTATGGTAGGTAGTCTGGTGTCGAGATTTTTGTTACTCCATTGGATAGTGGCCTAGTCATTATGGAAGGTAGTCTATTGTTGAGATTTTTGTTATTCCAATGGATGGGAGCCTAGTCATTATGGAAGGTAGTCTGTTTTTGAGATTTTTTTTACTCCAAGGGATGGTAGCCTTGTCATTATGGATGGTAGTCTGTTGTCGAGATTTTTGTTACTCCAATGGATGGTAGCCTTGACATTATGGATGGTAGTATGTCGTCGAGATTTTTGTTACAACAATGTATGGTAGCCTTGTTATTACGGAAGGTAGTCTATTGTCTTTATTTTTGTTACTCCGATAGATGGTAGCCTTTTCATTATGAAAGGTAGTCTGTCGTTGAGATTTTTGTTATTCCAATGGATGGTAGCCTAGTCATTATGGAAGGTAGTCTGTTTTCGAGATTTTTGTTACTCCAATGGATGGTAGCCTTGTCATTATAGAAGGTAATCTGTTGTTGATATTTTTGTTACTCCATTGGATAGTAGCTTTATCATTATGGAAGGTACTCTGTTGTTGAGATTTTTTTTATTCCAATGGATGGTAGCCTAGTCGATATGGAAGGTAGTCTGTTTTCAAGATTTTTGTTACTCCAATGGATGGTAGCCTTGTCATTATGGAAGGTAGTCTATTGTCCAGATTTTTGTTACTCCAAGGAAATGTATCCTTGTCAATATGGAAGGGAGTCTATTGTCGAGATTTTTCTTACTACAATGAATGGTAGCCTTGTCATTATGGAAGGTAGTCTGCTGTCGAGATTTTGGTTACTACAACGGATGGTAGCCTTGTCATTATGGAAGGTAGCATGTTGTCTTGATTTTTGTTACTATAATAGATTGTAGCCTTGTCATTATGGAAGGTAGTCTATTGTTGAGATTTTTGTTACTCCATAGGATGGTAGCATTGTCATTATGGAAGGTAGTTAGTTGTCGAGATTTTTGTTACTCCAATAGATGGTAGCCTTGTCATTATGGAAGTTAGTCTGTCATTGTGATTTTTGTTACTCCAATGAATGGTAGCCTAGTCATTATGAAAGGTAGTCAGTTGTTCATATTTTTGTTACTACAATGCATGTTAGCCTTGTCATTATGGAAGGTAGTCTGTTGTGGATATTTTTGTTACTCCATTGGATAGTAGCCTTGTCATTATAGAAGGTAGTCTATTATCGAGATTTTTGTTACTCCAATGCATGGTAGCCTTTTCATTATGGAAGGTAGTCTGTCGTCGAAATTTTTGTTGTTCCAATGGATGGTAGCCTTGTCATTATGAAAGGTAGTCTATTGTTGAGATTTTTGTTACTCCAATGGATTGTAGCCTTGTCATTATGGAAGGTAGTCTGTTTTCGAGATTTTCGTTACTCCAATGGATGGTAGCCTTGTAATTATGGAAGGTAGTCTATTGTCGATATTTTTGTTACTCCATTGGATAATAGCTTTTTCATTATGGAAGGTACTCTATTGTTGAGATTTTGTTTATTCCAATGGATGGTAGCCTAGTCAATATGGAAGGTAGTCTATTTTCAAGATTTTTATTACTCCAATGGATGGTAGCCTTGTCATTATGGAAGGTAGTCTATTATCAAGATTTTTGTTACTCCAATGGATGGTAGCCTTTTCATTATGGAAGGTAGTCTGTCGTCGAAATATTTGTTATTCCAATGGATGGTAGCCTTGTCATTATGAAAGGTAGTCTATTGTCGAGATTTTTGTTACTCCAATGGATTGTAGCCTTGTCATTATGGAAGGTAGTCTGTTGTTGAGATTTTTGTTACTCCAATGGATTGTAGCCTTGTCATTATAGAAGGTAGTCTGTTGTCGATATCTTAATTACTACAATGTATGTTAGCCTTGTCATTATTGAAGGTAGTCTGATTTCGAGATTTTTGTTACTCCATTGGATAGTAGCCTAGTCATTATGGAAGGTAGTCTGTTGTTGAGATTTTTGTTATTCCAATGGATGGTAGCCTAGTCATTATGGAAGGTAGTCTGTTTTCGAGATTTTTGTTACTCCAATGGATGGTAGCCTTGTAATTATTGAAGGTAGTCTATTGTTGATATTTTTGTTACTCCATTGGATAGTAGCTTTATCATTATGGAAGGTACTCTGTTGTTGAGATTTTTTTTATTCCAATGGATGGTAGCCTAGTCGATATGGAAGGTAGTCTGTTTTCAAGATTTTTGTTACTCCAATGGATGGTAGCCTTGTCATTATGGAAGGTAGTCTATTGTCCAGATTTTTGTTACTCCAAGGAAATGTATCCTTGTCATTATGGAAGGGAGTCTATTGTCGAGATTTTTCTTACTACAATGAATGGTAGCCTTGTCATTATGGAAGGTAGTCTGCTGTCAAGATTTTGGTTACTACAACGGATGGTAGCCTTGTCATTATGGGAGGTAGCATGTTGTCTTGATTTTTGTTACTATAATAGATTGTAGCCTTGTCATTATGGAAGGTAGTCTATTGTCGAGATTTTTGTTACTCCATAGGATGGTAGCATTGTCATTATGGAAGGTAGTTAGTTGTCGTGATTTTTGTTACTCCAATAGATGGTAGCCTTGTCATTATGGAAGTTAGTCTATCATTGTGATTTTTGTTACTCCAATGAATGGTAGCCTTGTCATTATGGAAGGTAGTCATTTGTTCATATTTTTGTTACTACAATGCATGTTAGCCTTGTCATTATGGAAGGTAGTCTGTTGTGGATATTTTTGTTACTCCATTGGATAGTAGCCTTGTCATTATAGAAGGTACTCTATTATCGAGATTTTTGTTACTCCAATGCATGGTAGCCTTTTCATTATGGAAGGTAGTCTGTCGTCGAAATTTTTGTTGTTCCAATGGATGGTAGCCTTGTCATTATGAAAGGTAGTATATTGTTGAAATTTTTGTTACTCCAATGGATTGTAGCCTTGTCATTATGGAAGGTAGTCTGTTTTCGAGATTTTCGTTACTCCAATGGATGGTAGCCTTTATAATTATGGAAGGTAGTCTATTGTCGATATTTTTGTTACTCCATTCGATAGTAGCTTTGTCATTATGGAAGGTACTTTATTGATGAGATTTTGTTTATTCCAATGGATGGTAGCCTTTTCATTATGGAAGGTAGTCTGTCGTCGAAATTTTTGTTATTCCAATGGATGGTAGCCTTGTCATTATGAAAGGTAGTCTATTGTCGAGATTTTTGTTACTCCAATGGATTGTAGCCTTGTCATTATGGAAGGTAGTCTGTTGTTGAGATTTTTGTTACTCCAATGGATTGTAGCCTTGTCATTATAGAAGGTAGTCTGTTGTCGATATCTTAATTACTACAATGTATGTTAGCCTTGTCATTATGGAAGGTAGTCTGATTTCGAGATTTTTGTTACTTCATTGGATAGTAGCCTAGTCATTATGGAAGGTAGTCTGTTGTTGAGATTTTTGTTATTCCAATGGATGGTAGCCTTGTAAATATGGAAGGTAGTTTGTTTTCGAGATTTTTTTTAATCCAACGGATGGTAGCCTTGTCATTATGGAAGGTAGTATTTTGTTGTGATTTTTGATACTCCAATGGATGGTAGCCTTGTCATTATGGAAGGTAGTCTGTCGTTGATATTTTTTTTATTCTAATGGATGGTAGCCTTGTCAATATGAAATATAGTCTATTGTCCAGATTTTTGTTACTCCAAGGAAATGTATCGTTGTCATTATGGAAAGTAGTCTATTGTCGATATTTTTCTTACTACAATGGATTGTAGCCTTGTCATTATGGAAGGGAGTCTGTTGTCGAGATTTTTATTACTACAATGAATGGTAGCCTTGTCATTATGGAAGGTAGTCTGCTGTCGAGATTTTTGTTACTACAACGGATGGTAGCCTTGTCATTATGGAAGGTAGCCTGTTGTCTTGATTTTTGTTACTACAATAGATTGTAGCCTTGTCATTATGGAAGGTAGTCTGTTGTCGATATTTTTGTTACTCCATTGGATAATAGCCTTGTCATTATGGAAGGTAGTCAATTGGTGAGGTTTTTGTTTTTCCAATGGATGGTAGCCTAGTCATTATGGAAGTTTGTCTATTTTCGAGATTTTTGTTACTCCAATGGATGGTAGCCTTATCATTATGGAAGGTAGTCTATTGTCGAGATTTTTGTTACTCCAATGGATGGTAGCCTTCTTACAATGGAAGGTAGTCTGTTGTCGAGATTTTTCTTACTACAATTGATGGTAGCCTTGTCATTATGGAAGATAGTCTGTTGTCTTGATTTTTGTTACTACAATAGATTGTAGCCTTTTCATTATTGAAGGTAGTCGATTGTCGAGATTGTTGTTACTCCAATGGATGGTAGCATTGTCAATATGGAAGGTAGTCTGGTGTCGAGATTTTTGTTACTTCATCTGATAGTAGCCTAGTCATTATGGAAGGTAGTAGGTTGTTGAGATTTTTTTTATTCCAATGGATGGTAGCCTAGACATTATGGAAGGTAGTGTGTTTTCGAGATTTTTGTTACTCCAATGGATGGTAGCCTTGTCATTATGGAAGCTAGTCTGTTGTCGAGATTTTTGTTACTCCAATGGAGGGTAGCCTTGTCATTATGGAAGGTAGTATGTCGTTGATATTTTTGTTATTCCAATGGATGGTAGCCTTGTCAATATGAAAGGTAGTCTATTGTCCAGATTTTTGTTAGTCTAATGGAATGTATCCTTGTCATTATGGAAGGTAGTCTGTTGTCGATATTTTTCTTACTACAATGGATGGTAGCCTAGTCTATATGGAAGGTAGTCTGTTTTCAAGATTTTTGTTACTCCAATGGATGGTAGCCTTGTCATTATGGAAGGTAGTCTATTGTCCATATTTTTGTTACTCCAAGGAAATGTATCCTTGTCATTATGGAAGGGAGTCTATTGTCGAGATTTTTCTTACTACAATGAATGGTAGCCTTGTCATTATGGAAAGTAGTCTGCTGTCAAGATTTTGGTTACTACAACGGATGGTAGCCTTGTCATTATGGAAGGTAGCATGTTGTCTTGATTTTTGTTACTATAATAGATTGTAGCCTTGTCATTATGGAAGGTAGTCTATTGTCGAGATTTTTGTTACTCCATAGGATGGTAGCATTGTCATTATGGAAGGTAGTTAGTTGTCGAGATTTTTGTTACTCCAATAGATGGTAGCCTTGTCATTATGGAAGTTAATCTATCATTGTGATTTTTGTTACTCCAATGAATGGTAGCCTTGTCATTATGGAAGGTAGTCAGTTGTTCATATTTTTGTTACTACAATGCATGTTAGCCTTGTCATTATGGAAGGTAGTCTGTTGTGGATATTTTTGTTACTCCATTGGATAGTAGCCTTGTCATTATAGAAGGTAGTCTATTATCGAGATTTTTGTTACTCCAATGCATGGTAGCCTTTTCATTATGGAAGGTAGTTTGTCGTCGAAATTTTTGTTGTTCCAATGGATGGTAGCCTTGTCATTATGAAAGGTAGTCTATTGTTGAGATTTTTGTTACTCCAATGGATTGTAGCCTTGTCATTATGGAAGGTAGTCTGTTTTCGAGATTTTCGTTACTCCAATGGATGGTAGCCTTTATAATTATGGAAGGTAGTCTATTGTCGATATTTTTGTTACTCCATTGGATAGTAGCTTTGTCATTATGGAAGGTACTTTATTGAGGAGATTTTGTTTATTCCAATGGATGGTAGCCTTTTCATTATGGAAGGTAGTCTGTCGTCGAAATTTTTGTTATTCCAATGGATGGTAGCTTTGTCATTATGCAAGGTAGTCTATTGTCGAGATTTTTGTTACTCCAATGGATTGTAGCCTTGTCATTATGGAAGGTAGTCTGTTGTTGAGATTTTTGTTACTCCAATGGATTGTAGCCTTGTCATTATAGAAGGTAGTCTGTTGTCGATATCTTAATTACTACAATGTATGTTAGCCTTGTCATTATGGAAGGTAGTCTGATTTCGAGATTTTTGTTACTTCATTGGATAGTAGCCTAGTCATTATGGAAGGTAGTCTGTTGTTGAGATTTTTGTTATTCCAATGGATGGTAGCCTTGTAAATATGGAAGGTAGTTTGTTTTCGAGATTTTTTTTAATCCAACGGATGGTAGCCTTGTCATTATGGAAGGTAGTATGTTGTTGTGATTTTTGATACTCCAATGGATGGTAGCCTTGTCATTATGGAAGGTAGTCTGTCGTTGATATTTTTTTTATTCTAATGGATGGTAGCCTTGTCAATATGAAATATAGTCTATTGTCCAGATTTTTGTTACTCCAAGGAAATGTATCGTTGTCATTATGGAAAGTAGTCTATTGTCGATATTTTTCTTACTACAATGGATTGTAGCCTTGTCATTATGGAAGGGAGTCTGTTGTCGAGATTTTTATTACTACAATGAATGGTAGCCTTGTCATTATGGAAGGTAGTCTGCTGTCGAGATTTTTGTTACTACAACGGATGATAGCCTTGTCATTATGGAAGGTAGCCTGTTGTCTTGATTTTTGTTACTACAATAGATTGTAGCCTTGTCATTATGGAAGGTAGTCTGTTGTCGATATTTTTGTTACTCCATTGGATAATAGCCTTGTCATTATGGAAGGTAGTCAATTGGTGAGATTTTTGTTTTTCCAATGGATGGTAGCCTAGTCATTATGGAAGTTTGTCTATTTTCGAGATTTTTGTTACTCCAATGGATGGTAGCCTTATCATTATGGAAGGTAGTCTATTGTCGAGATTTTTGTTACTCCAATGGATGGTAGCCTTCTTACAATGGAAGGTAGTCTGTTGTCGAGATTTTTCTTACTACAATTGATGGTAGCCTTGTCATTATGGAAGATAGTCTGTTGTCTTGATTTTTGTTACTACAATAGATTGTAGCCTTTTCATTATGGAAGGTAGTCTATTGTCGAGATTGTTGTTACTCCAATGGATGGTAGCATTGTCAATATGGAAGGTAGTCTGGTGTCGAGATTTTTGTTACTTCATTGGATAGTAGCCTAGTCATTATGGAAGGTAGTATGTTGTTGAGATTTTTTTTATTCCAATGGATGGTAGCCTAGACATTATGGAAGGTAGTGTGTTTTCGAGATTTTTGTTACTCCAATGGATGGTAGCCTTGTCATTATGGGAGGTAGTCTGTTGTCGAGATTTTTATTACTCCAATGGAGGGTAGCCTTGTCATTATGGAAGGTAGTATGTCGTTGATATTTTTGTTATTCCAATGGATGGTAGCCTTGTCAATATGAAAGGTAGTCTATTGTCCAGATTTTTGTTAGTCTAATGGAATGTATCCTTGTCATTATGGAAGGTAGTTTGTTGTCGAGATTTTTCTTACTACAATGGATGGTAGCCTTGTCATTATGGAAGGTAGTCTGTTGTCTTGATTTTTGTTAGTACAATAGATTGTAGCCTTGTCATTATGGACGGTAATCTATTGTCGAGATTTTTGTTACTCTAATGAATGGTAGCATTGTCATTATGGAAGGTAGTTTGTTGTGGAGATTTTTGTTACTCCAACGGATGGTAGCATTGTCATTATGGAAGGTAGTTTGTTGTCGAGATTTTTGTTACTCCAATAGATGGTAGCCTTGTCATTATGGAAGGTAGTATGTCGTTGTGATTTTTGTTACTCCAATGAATGGTAGCCTTGTCATTATGGAAGGTAGTAAGTTGTTCATATTTTTGTTACTACAATGCATGTTAGCCTTGTCAATATGGAAGGTAGTCTGTTGTCGATATTTTTGTTACTCCATTGGATAGTAGCCTTGTCATTATGGAAGGTAGTCTGTTGGTGAGATTTTTTTTATTCCAATGGATGGTAGCCTTATCATTATGGAAGGTAGTCTATTGTCGAGATTTTTGTTACTCCAATGGATGGTAGCTTTGTCATTATGGAAGGTAGTCTATTATCGAGGTTTTATTTACTCCAATGGATGGTAGCCTTGTCATTATGAAAGGTAGGCTATTGTCGAGATTTTTGTTACTCCAATTGATTGTACCCTTGTCATTATGGAAGGTAGTCTGTTGTTAAGATTTTTGTTACTCCAATGGATGGTATCCTTCTTACTATGGCATGTAGTCTGTTGTCGAGATTTTTGTTACTACAATGGATTGAGCCTTGTCATTATGGAAGGTAGTCTGTTCTCGACATTTTTGTTACTCCAATGGATTGTAGCCTTTTCATTATGGAAGGTAGTTTGTTGTCGATATCTTTGTTACTACAATGTATGTTAGCCTTAAAATTATGGAAGGTAGTCTTGTGTCGAGATTTTTGTTACTCCATTGGATAGTGGCCTAGTCATTATGGAAGGTAGTCTGTTGTTGAGATTTTTGTTATTCCAATGGATGGTAGCCTAGTCATTATGGAAGGTAGTCTGTTTTTGAGATTTTTGTTACTCCAATGGATGGTAGCCTTGTCATTATGCATGGTAGTCTGTTGTCGAGATTTTTGTTACTCCAATGAATGGTAGCCTTGTCATTATGGATGGTAGTATGTCGTCGAGATTTTTGTTACAACAATGGATGGTAGCTTTGTTTTTACGGAAGGTAGTATATTGTCTTGATTTTTGTTACTCCAATTGATGGTAGCCTTTTCATTATGGAAGGTAGTCTGTCGTTGAGATTTTTGTTATTCCAATGGATGGTAGCCTAGTCATTATGGAAGGTAGTCTGTTTTCGAGTTTTTTGTTACTCCAATGGATGGTAGCCTTGTAATTATGGAAGGTAGTCTATTGTCGATATTTTTGTTACTCCATTGGATAATAGCTTTGTCATTATGGAAGGTACTCTGTTATTGAGATTTTTTTTATTCCAATGGATGGTAGCCTAGTCGATATGGAAGGTAGTCTGTTTTCAAGATTTTTGTTACTCCAATGGATGGTAGCCTTGTCAATATGGAAGGTAGTCTATTATCAAGATTTTTGTTACTCCAATGGATGGTAGCCTTTTCATTATGGAAGGTAGTGTGTCATCGAAATTTTTGTTGTTCCAATGGATGGTAGCCTTGTCATTATGAAAGGTAGTCTATTGTCGAGATTTTTGTTACTCCAATGGATTGTAGCCTTGTCATTATGGAAGGTAGTTTGTTGTTGAGATTTTTGTTACTCTAATGGATGGTAGCCTTCTTACTATGGCAGGTAGTCTGTTGTCTAGATTTTTGTTACTACAATGGATTGAGCCTTGTCATTATGGAAGGTAGTCTGTTCTCGACATTTTTGTTACTCCAATGGATTGTAGCCTTGTCAATATGGAAGGTAGTCTGGTGTCGAGATTTTTGTTACTCCATTGGATAGTAGCCTAGTGATTATGGAAGGTAGTATGTTGTTGAGATTTTTCTTATTCCAATGGATGGTAGCCTAGACATTATGGAAGGTAGTGTGTTTTCGAGATTTTTGTTACTCCAATGGATGGTAGCCTTGTCATTATGGAAGGTAGTCTGTTGTCGAGATTTTTGTTACTCCAATGGAGGGTAGCCTTGTCATTATGGAAGGTAATATGTCGTTGATATTTTTGTTATTCCAATGGATGGTAGCCTTGTCAATATGAAAGGTAGTCTATTTTCCAGATTTTTGTTAGTCTAATGAAATGTATCCTTGTCATTATGGAAGGTAGTCTGTTGTCGAGATTTTTCTTACTACAATGGATGGTAGCCTTGTCATTATGGAAGGTAGTCTGTTGTCTTGATTTTTGTTAGTACAATAGATTGTAGCCTTGTCATTATGGACGGTAATCTATTGTCGAGATTTTTGTTACTCTAATGGATGGTAGCATTGTCATTATGGAAGGTAGTTTGTTGTCGAGATTTTTGTTACTCCAATGGATGGTAGCATTGTCATTATGGAAGGTAGTTTGTTGTCGAGATTTTTGTTACTCCAATAGATGGTAGCCTTGTCATTATGGAAGGTAGTATGTCGTTGTGATTTTTGTTACTCCAATGAATGGTAGCCTTGTCATTATGGAAGGTAGTAAGTTGTTCATATTTTTGTTACTACAATGCATGTTAGCCTTGTCATTATGGAAGGTAGTCTGTTGTCGATATTTTTGTTACTCCATTGGATAGTAGCCTTGTCATTATGGAAGGTAGTCTCTTGGTGAGATTTTTTTTATTCCAATGGATGGTAGCCTAGTCATTATGCAAGTTAGTCTATTATCGAGATTTTTGTTACTCCAATGGATGGTAGCCTTATCATTATGGAAGGTAGTCTATTGTCGAGATTTTTGTTACTCCAGTGGATGGTAGCTTTGTCATTATGGAAGGTAGTCTATTATCGAGGTTTTATTTACTCCAATGGATGGTAGCCTTGTTATTATGAAAGGTAGGCTATTGTCGAGATTTTTGTTACTCCAATTGATTGTACCCTTGTCATTATGGAAGGTAGTCTGTTGTTAAGATTTTTGTTACTCCAATGGATGGTAGCCTTCTTACTATGGCATGTAGTCTGTTGTCGAGATTTTTGTTACTACAATGGATTGAGTCTTGTCATTATGGAAGGTAGTCTGTTCTCGACATTTTTGTTACTCCAATGGACTGTAGCCTTTTCATTATGGGAGGTAGTTTGTTGTCGATATCTTTGTTACTACAATGTATGTTAGCCTTGAAATTATGGAAGGTAGTCTGGTGTCGAGATTTTTGTTACTCCATTGGATAGTGGCCTAGTCATTAAGGAAGGTAGTCTGTTGTTGAGATTTTTGTTATTCCAATGGATTGTAGCCTAGTCATTATTGAAGGTAGTCTAATTTTGAGATTTTTGTTACTCCAATGGATGGTAGCCTTGTCATTATGGATGGTAGTCTGTTGTCGAGATTTTTGTTACTCTAATGAATGGTAGCCTTGTCATTATGGATGGTAGTATGTCGTTGAGATTTTTGTTACAACAATGGATGGTAGCTTTGTTTTTACGGAAGGTAGTCTATTGTCTTGATTTTTGTTACTCCAATAGATGGTAGCCTTTTCATTATGAAAGGTAGTCTGTCGTTGAGATTTTTGTTATTCCAATGGATGGTAGCCTAGTCATTATGGAAGGTAGTCTGTTTTCGAGATTTTTGTTACTCCAATGGATGGTAGCCTTGTAATTATGGAAGGTAGTCTATTGTCGATATTTTTGTTACTCCATTTGATAGTAGCTTTATCATTATGTAAGGTACTCTGTTATTGAGATTTTTTTTATTCCAGTGGATGGTAGCCTAGTCGATATGGAAGGTAGTTTGTTTTCAAGATTTTTGTTACTCCAATGGATGGTAGCCTTGTCACTATGGAAGGTAGTCTATTATCAAGATTTTTGTTACTCCAATGGATGGTAGCCATTTCATTATGGAAGGTAGTGTGTCATCGAAATTTTTGTTGTCCCAATGGATGGTAGCCATGTAGTCTATTGTCGAGATTTTTGTTACTCCAATGGATTGTAGCCTTGTCATTATGGAAGGTAGTCTGTTGTTGAGATTTTTGTTACTCCAATGGATTGTAGCCTTGTCATTATAGAAGGTTGTCTGTTGTCGATATCTTAATTACTACAATGTATGTTAGCCTTGTCATTATGGAAGGTAGTCTGGTGTCGAGATTTTTGTTACTCCATTGGATAGTAGCGTAGTCATTATGGAAGGTAGTTTTTTTTCGAGATTTGTTTTACTTCAATGGATGGTAGCCTTGTCATTATGGAAGGTAGTCTTTTGTCGAGATTTTTGATACTCCAATGGATGGTAGCCTTGTCATTATGGAAGGTAGTCTGTCATTGATATTTTTGTTATTCCAATGGATGGTAGCCTTGTCAATATGAAATGTAGTCTATTGTCCAGATTTTTGTTACTCCTAGGAAATGTATCCTTGTCATTATGGAAGGGAGTCTATTGTCGAGATTTTTCTTACTACAATGAATGGTAGCCTAGTCATTATGGAAGGTAGTCTGCTGTCGAGATTTTGGTTACTACAACGGATGGTAGCCTTGTCATTATGGAAGGTAGCCTGTTGTCTTGATTTTTGTTACTATAATAGATTGTAGCCTTGTCATTATGGAAGGTAGTCTATTGTCGAGATTTTTGTTACTCCATAGGATGGTAGCATTGTCATTATGGAAGGTAGTTAGTTGTCGAGATTTTTGTTACTCCAATAGATGGTAGCCTTGTCATTATGGAAGTTAGTCTATCATTGTGATTTTTGTTACTCCAATGAATGGTAGCCTTGTCATTATGGAAGGTAGTCAGTTGTTCATATTTTTGTTACTATAATGCATGTTAGCCTTGTCATTATGGAAGGTAGTCTGTTGTGGATATTTTTGTTACTCCATTGGATAGTAGCCTTGTCATTATAGAAGGTAGTCTATTATCGAGATTTTTGTTACTCCAATGCATGGTATCCTTTTCATTATGGAAGGTAGTCTGTCTACGAAATTTTTGTTGTTCTAATGGATGGTAGCCTTGTCATTATGAAAGGTAGTCTATTGTTGAGATTTTTGTTACTCCAATGGATTGTAGCCTTGTCATTATGGAAGGTAGTCTGTTTTCGAGATTTTCGTTACTCCAATGGATGGTAGCCTTGTAATTATGGAAGGTAGTCTATTGTCGATATTTTTGTTACTCCATTGGATAGTAGCTTTGTCATTATGGAAGGTACTCTTTTGTTGAGATTTTGTTTATTCCAATGGATGGTAGCCGAGCCAATATGTAAGGTAGTCTATTTTCAAGATTTTTGTTACTCCAATGGATGGTAGCCTTGTCATTATGGAAGGTAATCTATTATCAAGATTTTTGTTACTCTAATGGATGGTAGCCTTTTGATTATGGAAGGTAGTCTGTAGTCGAAATTTTTGTTATTCCAATGGATGGTAGCCTTGTCATTATGACAGGTAGTCTATTGTCGAGATTTTTGTTACTCCAATGGATTGTAGCCTTGTCATTATGGAAGGTAGTCTGTTGTTGAGATTTTTGTTACTCCAATGGATTGTAGCCTTGTCATTATAGAAGGTAGTCTGTTGTCGATATCTTAATTACTACAATGTATGTTAGCCTTGTCATTATGGAAGGTAGTCTAATTTCGAGATTTTTGTTACTCCATTGGATAGTAGCCTAGTCATTATGGAAGGTAGTCTGTTTTTGAGATTTTTGTTATTCCAATGGATGGTAGCCTTGTAAATATGGAAGCTAGTTTGTTTTCGAGATTTTTTTTAATCCAACGGATGGTAGCCTTGTCATTATGGAAGGTAGTCTGTTGTTGTGGTTTTTGATACTCCAATGGATGGTAGCCTTGTCATTATGGAAGGTAGTCTGTCGTTGATATTTTTTTATTCTAATGGATGGTAGCCTTGTCAATATGAAATATAGTCTATTGTCCAGATTTTTGTTACTCCAAGGAAATGTATCATTGTCATTATGGAAGGTAGTCTATTGTCGATATTTTACTTACTACAATGGATGGTTGCCTTGTCATTATGGAAGGGAGTCTGTTGTCGAGATTTTTATTACTACAATGAATGGTAGCCTTGTCATTATGGAAGGTAGTCTGCTGTCGAGATTTTTGTTACTACAACGGTTGGTAGCCTTGTCATTATGGAAGGTAGCCTGTTGTCTTGATTTTTGTTACTACAATAGATTGTAGCCTTGTCATTATGGAAGGTAGTCTATTGTCGAGATTTTTGTTACTCCAATGGATGCTAGCATTGTCATTATGGAAGGTAGTTAGTTGTCAAGATTTTTGTTACTCTAATAGATGGTAGCCTTGTCAATATGGAAGTTAGTCTGTCATTGTGATTATTGTTACTCCAATGAATAGTAGCCTTGTCATTATGGAAGGTAGTCAGTTGTTCATATTTTTGTTACTACAATGCATGTTAGCCTTGTCATTATGGAAGGTAGTCTGTTGTCAATATTTTTGTTACTCCATTGGATAGTAGCCTTGTCATTATAGAAGGTAGTATATTATCGAGATTTTTGTTACTCCAATGCATGGTAGCCTTTTAATTATGGAAGGTAGTCTGTCTACGAAATTTTTGTTGTTCTAATGGATGGTAGCCTTGTCATTATGAAAGGTAGTCTATTGTTGAGATTTTTGTTACTCCAATGGATTGTAGCCTTGTCATTATGGAAGGTAGTCTATTTTCGAGATTTTTGTTACTCCAATGGATGGTAGCCTTGTAATTATGGAAGGTAGTCTATTGTCGATATTTTTGTTACTCCATTGGATAGTAGCTTTGTCATTATGGAAGGTACTCTGTTGTTGAGATTTTGTTTATTCCAATGGATGGTAGCCGAGCCAATATGGAAGGTAGTCTATTTTCAAGATTTTTGTTACTCCAATGGATGGTAGCCTTGTCATTATGGAAGGTAATCTATTATCAAGATTTTTGTTACTCCAATGGATGGTAGCCTTTTCATTATGGAAGGTAGTCTATAGTCGAAATTTTTGTTATTCCAATGGATGGTAGCCTTGTCATTATGAAAGGTAGTCTATTGTCGAGATTTTTGTTACTCCAATGGATTGTAGCCTTGTCATTATGGAAGGTAGTCTGTTGTTGAGATTTTTGTTACTCCAATGGATTGTAGCCTTGTCATTATAGAAGGTAGTCTGTTGTCGATATCTTAATTACTACAATGTATGTTAGCCTTGTCATTATGGAAGGTAGTCTGATTTCGAGATTTTTGTTACTCCATTGGATAGTAGCCTAGTCATTATGGAAGGTAGTCTGTTTTTGAGATTTTTGTTATTCCAATGGATGGTAGCCTTGTAAATATGGAAGGTAGTTTGTTTTCGAGATTTTTTTTAATCCAATGGATGGTAGCCTTGTCATTATGGAAGGTAGTCTGTTGTTGAGATTTTTGATACTCCAATGGATGGTAGCCTTGTCATTATGGAAGGTAGTCTGTCGTTGATATTTTTTTTATTCTAATGGATGGTAGCCTTGTCAATATGAAATGTAGTCTATTGTCCAGATTTTTGTTACTCCAAGGAAATGTATCAATTTCATTATGGAAGGTAGTCTGTCGTCAAGATTTTTCTTACTACAATGGATGGTAGCATTGTCATTATGGAAGTTAGTCTGCTGTCGAGATTTTTGTTACTACAACGGATGGTAGCCTTGTCATTATGGAAGGTAGCCTGTTGTCTTGATTTTTGTTACTAAAATAGATTGTAGCCTTGTCATTATGGAAGGTAGTCTATTATCGAAATTTTTGTTCCTCCAATGAATGGTAGCCTTTTCATTATGGAAGGTAGTCTGTCTACGAAATTTTTGTTGTTCCAATGGATGGTAGCCTTGTCATTATGAAAGGTAGTCTATTGTTGAGATTTTTGTTACTCCAATGGATTGTAGCCTTTTCATTATGGAAGGTAGTCTGTTTTCGAGATTTTTGTTACTCCAATGGATGGTAGCCTTGTAATTATGGAAGGTTGTCTATTGTCGATATTTTTGTTACTCCATTGGATAGTAGCTTTGTCATTATGGAAGGTACTCTGTTGTTGAGATTTTGTTTATTCCAATGGATGGTAGCCTAGTCAATATGGAAGGTAGTCTATTTTCAAGATTTTTGTTACTCCAATGGATGGTAGCCTTGTCATTATGGAAGGTAGTCTATTATCAAGATATTTGTTACTCCAATGGATGGTAGCCTTTTCATTATGGAAGGTAGTCTGTCGTCGAAATTTTTGTTATTCCAATGGATGGTAGCCTTGTCATTATGATAGGTAGTCTATTGTCGAGATTTTTGTTACTCCAATGGATTGTAGCCTTGTCATTATGGAAGGTAGTCTGTTGTTGAGATTTGTGTTACTCCAATTGATTGTAGTCTTGTCATTATAGAAGGTAGTCTGTTGTCGATATCTTAATTACTACAATGTATGTTAGCCTTGTCATTATGGAAGGTAGTCTGATTTCGAGATTTTTGTTACTCCATTGGATAGTAGCCTAGTCATTATGGAAGGTAGTCTATTTTTGAGATTTTTGTTATTCCAATGGATGGTAGCCTTGTAAATATGGAAGGTAGTTTGTTTTCGAGATTTTTTTTAATCCAACGGATGGTAGCCTTGTCATTATGGAAGATAGTCTGTTGTTGATATTTTTGATACTCCAATGGATGGTAGCCTTGTCATTATGGAAGGTAGTCTGTCGTTGATATTTTTTTTATTCTAATGGATGGTAGCCTTGTCAATATGAAATGTAGTCTATTGTCCAGATTTTTGTTACTCCAAGGAAATGTATCAATGTCATTATGGAAGGTAGTCTGTCGTCGAGATTTTTCTTACTACAATGGATGGTAGCCTTGTCATTATGGAAGTTAGTCTGCTGTCGAGATTTTTGTTACTACAACGGATGGTAGCCTTGTCATTATGGAAGGTAGCTTGTTGTCTTGATTTTTGTTACTAAAATAGATTGTAGCCTTGTCATTATGGAAGGTAGTCTATTATCGAAATTTTTGTTACTCCAATGCATGGTAGCCTTTTCATTATGGAAGGTAGTCTGTCGTTGAAATTTTTGTTGTTCCAATTGATGGTAGCCTTGTCATTATGAAAGGTAGTCTATTGTTGAGATTTTTGTTACTCCAATGGATTGTAGCCTTTTCATTATGGAAGGTAGTCTGTTTTCGAGATTTTTGTTACTCCTATGGATGGTAGCCTTGTAATTATGGAAGGTAGTCTATTGTCGATATTTTTGTTACTCCATTGGATAGTAGCTTTGTCATTATGGAAGGTACTCTGTTGTTGAGATTTTGTTTATTCCAATGGATGGTAGCCTAGTCAATATGGAAGGTAGTCTATTTTCAAGATTTTTGTTACTCCAATGGATGGTAGCCTTGTCATTATGGAAGGTAGTCTATTATCAATATTTTTGTTACTCCAATGGATGGTAGCCTTTTCATTATGGAAGGTAGTCTGTCGTCGAAATTTTTGTTATTCCAATGGATGGTAGCCTTGTCATTATGAAAGGTAGTCTATTGCCGAGATTTTTGTTACTCCAATGGATTGTAGCCTTGTCATTATGGAAGGTAGTCTGTTGTTGAGATTTTTGTTACTCCAATGGATTGTAGTCTTGTCATTATAGAAGGTAGTCTGTTGTCGATATCTTAATTACTACAATGTATGTTAGCCTTGTCATTATGGAAGGTAGTCTGATTTCGAGATTTTTGTTACTCCATTGGATAGTAGCCTAGTCATTATGGAAGGTAGTCTATTTTTGAGATTTTTGTTATTCCAATGGATGGTAGCCTTGTAAATATGGAAGGTAGTTTGTTTTCGAGATTTTTTTTAATCCAACGGATGGTAGCCTTGTCATTATGGAAGGTAGTCTGTTGTTGATATTTTTGATACTCCAATGGATGGTAGCCTTGTCATTATGGAAGGTAGTCTGTCGTTGATATTTTTTTTATTCTAATGGATGGTAGCCTTGTCAATATGAAATGTAGTCTATTGTCCAGATTTTTGTTACTCCAAGGAAATGTATCAATGTCATTATGGAAGGTAGTCTGTCGTCGAGATTTTTCTTACTACAATGGATGGTAGCCTTGTCATTATGGAAGTTAGTCTGCTGTCGAGATTTTTGTTACTACAACGGATGGTAGCCTTGTCATTATGGAAGGTAGCTTGTTGTCTTGATTTTTGTTACTAAAATAGATTGTAGCCTTGTCATTATGGAAGGTAGTCTATTATCGAAATTTTTGTTACTCCAATGCATGGTAGCCTTTTCATTATGGAAGGTAGTCTGTCGTTGAAATTTTTGTTGTTCCAATTGATGGTAGCCTTGTCATTATGAAAGGTAGTCTATTGTTGAGATTTTTGTTACTCCAATGGATTGTAGCCTTTTCATTATGGAAGGTAGTCTGTTTTCGAGATTTTTGTTACTCCTATGGATGGTAGCCTTGTAATTATGGAAGGTAGTCTATTGTCGATATTTTTGTTACTCCATTGGATAGTAGCTTTGTCATTATGGAAGGTACTCTGTTGTTGAGATTTTGTTTATTCCAATGAATGGTAGCCTAGTCAATATGGAAGGTAGTCTATTTTCAAGATTTTTGTTACTCCAATGGATGGTAGCCTTGTCATTATGGAAGGTAGTCTATTATCAATATTTTTGTTACTCCAATGGATGGTAGCCTTTTCATTATGGAAGGTAGTCTGTCGTCGAAATTTTTGTTATTCCAATGGATGGTAGCCTTGTCATTATGAAAGGTAGTCTATTGCCGAGATTTTTGTTACTCCAATGGATTGTAGCCTTGTCATTATGGAAGGTAGTCTGTTGTTGAGATTTTTGTTACTCCAATGGATTGTAGTCTTGTCATTATAGAAGGTAGTCTGTTGTCGATATCTTAATTACTACAATGTATGTTAGCCTTGTCATTATGGAAGGTAGTCTGATTTCGAGATTTTTGTTACTCCATTGGATAGTAGCCTAGTCATTATGGAAGGTAGTCTGTTTTTGAGATTTTTGTTATTTCAATGGATGGTAGCCTTGTAAATATGGAAGGTAGTTTGTTTTCGAGATTTTTTTTAATCCAACGGATGGTAGCCTTGTCATTATGGAAGGTAGTCTGTTGTTGATATTTTTGATACTCCAATGGATGGTAGCCTTGTCATTATGGAAGGTAGTCTGTCGTTGATATTTTTTTAATTCTAATGGATGGTAGCCTTGTCAATATGAAATGTAGTCTATTGTCCAGATTTTTGTTACTCCAAGGAAATGTATCAATGTCATTATGGAAGGTAGTCTGTCGTCGAGATTTTTCTTACTACAATGGATGGTAGCCTTGTCATTATGGAAGTTAGTCTGCTGTCGAGATTTTTGTTACTACAACGGATGGTAGCCTTGTCATTATGGAAGGTAGCTTGTTGTCTTGATTTTTGTTACTAAAATAGATTGTAGCCTTGTCATTATGGAAGGTAGTCTATTATCGAAATTTTTGTTACTCCAATGCATGGTAGCCTTTTCATTATGGAAGGTAGTCTGTCGTTGAAATTTTTGTTGTTCCTATTGATGGTAGCCTTGTCATTATGAAAGGTAGTCTATTGTCGAGATTTTTGTTACTGCAATGGATTGTAGCCTTGTCATTATGGAAGGTAGTCTGTTTTTGAGATTTTTGTTACTCCTATGGATGGTAGCCTTGTAATTATGGAAGGTAGTATATTGTCGATATTTTTGTTACTCCATTGGATAGTAGCTTTGTCATTATGGAAGGTACTCTTTTGTTGAGATTTTGTTTATTCCAATGGATGGTAGCCTAGTCAATATGGAAGGTAGTCTATATTCAAGATTTTTGTTACTCCAATGGATGGTAGCCTTGTCATTATGGAAGGTAGTCTATTATCAATATTTTTGTTACTCCAATGGATGGTAGCCTTTTCATTATGGAAGGTAGTCTGTCGTCGAAATTTTTGTTATTCCAATGGATGGTAGCCTTGTCATTATGAAAGGTAGTCTATTGCCGAGATTTTTGTTACTCCAATGGATTGTAGCCTTGTCATTATGGAAGGTAGTCTGTTGTTGAGATTTTTGTTACTCCAATGGATTGTAGTCTTGTCATTATAGAAGGTAGTCTGTTGTCGATATCTTAATTACTACAATGTATGTTAGCCTTGTCATTATGGAAGGTAGTCTGATTTCGAGATTTTTGTTACTCCATTGGATAGTAGCCTAGTCATTATGGAAGGTAGTCTGTTTTTGAGATTTTTGTTATTTCAATGGATGGTAGCCTTGTAAATATGGAAGGTAGTTTGTTTTCGAGATTTTTTTTAATCCAACAGATGGTAGCCTTGTCATTATGGAAGGTAGTCTGTTGTTGATATTTTTGATACTCCAATGGATGGTAGCCTTGTCATTATGGAAGGTAGTCTGTCGTTGATATTTTTTTTATTCTAATGGATGGTAGCCTTGTCAATATGAAATGTAGTCTATTGTCCAGATTTTTGTTACTCCAAGGAAATGTATCAATGTCATTATGGAATGTAGTCTGTCGTCGAGATTTTTCTTACTACAATGGATGGTAGCCTTGTCATTATGGAAGTTAGTCTGCTGTCGAGATTTTTGTTACTACAACGGATGGTAGCCTTGTCATTATGGAAGGTAGCCTGTTGTCTTGATTTTTGTTACTAAAATAGATTGTAGCCTTGTCATTATGGAAGGTAGTCTATTATCGAAATTTTTGTTACTCCAATGCATGGTAGCCTTTTCATTATGGAAGGTAGTCTGTCGTCGAAATTTTTGTTGTTCCAATTGATGGTAGCCTTGTCATTATGAAAGGTAGTCTATTGTCGAGATTTTTGTTACTCCAATGGATTGTAGCCTTGTCATTATGGAAGGTAGTCTGTTTTCGAGATTTTTGTTACTCCTATGGATGGTAGCCTTGTAATTATGGAAGGTAGTCTATTGTCGATATTTTTGTTACTCCATTGGATAGTAGCTTTGTCATTATGGAAGGTACTCTGTTGTTGAGATTTTGTTTATTCCAATGGATGGTAGCCTAGTCAATATGGAAGGTAGTCTATTTTCAAGATTTTTGTTACTCCAATGGATGGTAGCCTTGTCATTTTGGAAGGTAGTCTATTATCAAGATTTTTGTTACTCCAATGGATGGTAGCCTTTTCATTATGGAAGGTAGTCTGTCGTCGAAATTTTTGTTATTCCAATGGATGGTAGCCTTGTCATTATGAAAGGTAGTCTATTGTCGAGATTTTTGTTACTCTAATGGATTGTAGCCTTGTCATTATGGAAGGTAGTCTGTTGTTGAGATTTTTGTTACTCCAATGGATTGTAGCCTTGTCATTATAGAAGGTAGTCTGTTGTCGATATCTTAATTACTACAATGTATGTTAGCCTTGTCATTATGGAAGGTAGTCTGATTTCGAGATTTTTGTTACTCCATTGGATAATAGCCTAGTCATTATGGAAGGTAGTCTGTTTTTGAGATTTTTGTTATTCCAATGGATGGTAGCCTTGTAAATATGGAAGGTAATTTGTTTTCGAGATTTTTTTTAATCCAACGGATGGTAGCCTTGTCATTATGGAAGGTAGTCTGTTGTTGAGATTTTTAATACTCCAATGGATGGTAGCCTTGTCATTATGGAAGGTAGTCTGTCGTTGATATTTTTTTTATTCTAATGGATGGTAGCCCTGTCAATATGAAATGTAGTCTATTGTCCAGATTTTTGTTACTCCAAGGAAATGTATCAATGTCATTATGGAAGGTAGTCTGTCGTCGAGATTTTTCTTACTACAATGGATGGTAGCCTTGTCATTATGGAAGTTAGTCTGCTGTCGAGATTTTTGTTACTACAACGGATGGTAGCCTTGTCATTATGGAAGGTAGCCTGTTGTCTTGATTTTTGTTACTAAAATAGATTGTAGCCTTGTCATTATGGAAGGTAGTCTATTATCGAAATTTTTGTTACTCCAATGCATGGTAGCCTTTTCATTATGGAAGGTAGTCTGTCGTCGAAATTTTTGTTGTTCCAATTGATGGTAGCCTTGTCATTATGAAAGGTAGTCTATTGTCGAGATTTTTGTTACTCCAATGGATTGTAGCCTTGTCATTATGGAAGGTAGTCTGTTTTCGAGATTTTTGTTACTCCTATGGATGGTAGCCTTGTAATTATGGAAGGTAGTCTATTATCGATATTTTTGTTACTCCATTGGATAGTAGCTTTGTCATTATGGAAGGTACTCTGTTGTTGAGATTTTGTTTATTCCAATGGATGGTAGCCTAGTCAATATGGAAGGTAGTCTATTTTCAAGATTTTTGTTACTCCAATGGATGGTAGCCTTGTCATTTTGGAAGGTAGTCTATTATCAAGATTTTTGTTACTCCAATGGATGGAAGCCTTTTCATTATGGAAGGTAGTCTGTCGTCGAAATTTTTGTTATTCCAATGGATGGTAGCCTTGTCATTATGAAAGGTAGTCTATTGTCGAGATTTTTGTTACTCCAATGGATTGTAGCCTTGTCATTATGGAAGGTAGTCTGTTGTTGAGATTTTTGTTACTCCAATGGATTGTAGCCTTGTCATTATAGAAGGTAGTCTGTTGTCGATATCTTAATTACTACAATGTATGTTAGCCTTGTCATTATGGAAGGTAGTCTGATTTCGAGATTTTTGTTACTCCATTGGATAATAGCCTAGTCATTATGGAAGGTAGTCTGTTTTTGAGATTTTTGTTATTCCAATGGATGGTAGCCTTGTAAATATGGAAGGTAATTTGTTTTCGAGATTTTTTTTAATCCAACGGATGGTAGCCTTGTCATTATGGAAGGTAGTCTGTTGTTGAGATTTTTAATACTCCAATGGATGGTAGCCTTGTCATTATGGAAGGTAGTCTGTCGTTGATATTTTTTTTATTCTAATGGATGGTAGCCTTGTCAATATGAAATGTAGTCTATTGTCCAGATTTTTGTTACTCCAAGGAAATGTATCAATGTCATTATGGAAGGTAGTCTGTCGTCGAGATTTTTCTTACTACAATGGATGGTAGCCTTGTCATTATGGAAGTTAGTCTGCTGTCGAGATTTTTGTTACTACAACGGATGGTAGCCTTGTCATTATGGAAGGTAGCCTGTTGTCTTGATTTTTGTTACTAAAATAGATTGTAGCCTTGTCATTATGGAAGGTAGTCTATTATCGAAATTTTTGTTACTCCAATGCATGGTAGCCTTTTCATAATGGAAGGTAGTCTGTCTACGAAATTTTTGTTGTTCCAATGGATTGTAGCCTTGTCATTATAAAAGGTAGTCTATTGTTGAGATTTTTGTTACTCCAATGGATTGTAGCCTTTTCATTATGGAAAGTAGTCTGTTTTCGAGATTTTTGTAACTCCAATGGATGGTAGCCTTGTAATTATGGAAGGTTGTCTATTGTCGATATTTTTGTTACTCCATTGGATAGTAGCTTTGTCATTATGGAATGTACTCTGTTGTTGAGATTTTGTTTACTCCAATGGATGGTAGCCTAGTCAATATGGAAGGTAGTCTATTTTCAAGATTTTTGTTACTCCAATGGATGGTAGCCTTGTCATTATGGAAGGTAGTCTATTATCAAGATTTTTGTTACTCCAATGGATGGTAGCCTTTTCATTATGGAAGGTAGTCTGTCGTCGAAATTTTTGTTATTCCAATGGATGGTAGCCTTGTCATTATGAAAGGTAGTCTATTGTCGAGATTTTTGTTACTCCAATGGATTGTAGCCTTGTCATTATGGAAGGTAGTCTGTTGTTGAGATTTTTGTTACTCCAATGGATTATAGTCTTGTCATTATAGAAGGTAGTCTGTTGTCGATATCTTAATTACTACAATGTATGTTAGCCTTGTCATTATGGAAGGTAGTCTGATTTCGAGATTTTTGTTACTCCATTGGATAGTAGCCTAGTCATTATGGAAGGTAGTCTGTTTTTGAGATTTTTGTTATTCCAATGGATGGTAGCCTTGTAAATATGGAAGGTAGATTTTTTTCGAGATTTTTTTTAATCCAACGGATGGTAGCCTTGTCATTATGGAAGGTAGTATGTTGTTGAGATTTTTGATACTCCAGTGGATGGTAGCCTTGTCATTATGGAAGGTAGTCTGTCGTTGATATTTTTTTTATTCTAATGGATGGTAGCCTTGTCAATATGAAATGTAGTCTATTGTCCAGATTTTTGTTACTCCAAGGAAATGTATCAATGTCATTATGGAAGGTAGTCTGTCGTCGAGATTTTTCTTACTACAATGGATGATAGCCTTGTCATTATGGAAGTTAGTCTGCTGTCGAGATTTTTGTTACTACAACGGTTGGTAGCCTTGTCATTATGGAAGGTAGCCTGTTGTCTTGATTTTTGTTACTAAAATAGATTGTAGCCTTGTCATTATGGAAGGTAGTCTATTATCGAAATTTTTGTTACTCCAATGGATGGTAGCCTTTTCATTATGGAAGGTAGTCTGTCCTCGAAATTTTTGTTATTCCAATTGATGGTAGCCTTGTCATTATGAAAGGTAGTCTATTGTCGAGATTTTTGTTACTCCAATGGATTGTAGCCTTGTCATTATGGAAGGTAGTCTGTTTTCGAGATTTTTGTTACTCCAATGGATGGTAGCCTTGTAATTATGGAAGGTAGTCTATTATCGATATTTTTGTTACTCCATTGGATAGTAGCTTTGTCATTATGTAAGGTACTCTGTTGTTGGGGTTTTGTTTATTCCAATGGATGGTAGCCTAGTCAATATGGAAGGTAGTCTATTTTCAAGATTTTTGTTACTCCAATGGATGGTATCCTTGTCATTATGGAAGGTAGTCTATTATCAAGATTTTTGTTACTCCAATGGATGGTAGCCTTTTCATTATGGACGGTAGTCTGTCGTTGAAATTTTTGTTATTCCAATGGATGGTAGCCTTGTCATTATGAAAGGTAGTCTATTGTCGAGATTTTTGTTACTCCAATGGATTGTAGCCTTGTCATTATGGAAGGTAGTCTGTTGTCGATATCTTAATTACTACAATGTATGTTAGCCTTGTCATTATGGAAGGTAGTCTGATTTTGAGATTTTTGTTACTCCATTGGATAGTAGCCTAGTCATTACGGAAGGTAGTCTGTTTTTGAGATTTTTGTTATTCCAATGGATGGTAGCCTTGTAAATATGGAAGGTAGTTTGTTTTCGAGATTTTTTTTAATCCAACGGATGGTAGCCTTGTCATTATTGAAGGTAGTCTGTTGTTGAGATTTTTGATACTCCAATGGATGGTAGCCTTGTCATTATGGAAGGTAGTCTGTCGTTGATATTTTTTTTATTCTAATGGATGGTAGCCTTGTCAATATGAAATGTAGTCTATTGTCCAGATTTTTGTTACTCCAAGGAAATGTATCGTTGTCATTATGGAAGGTAGTCTGTTGTCGAGATTTTTCTTACTACAATGGATGGTAGCCTTGTCATTATGGAAGTTAGTGTGCTGTCGAGATTTTTGTTACTACAACGGATGGTAGCCTTGTCATTATGGAAGGTAGCCTGTTGTCTTGATTTTTGTTACTAAAATAGATTGTGGCCTTGTCATTATGGAAGGTAGTCTATTATCGAAATTTTTGTTACTGCAATGCATGGTAGCCTTTTAATTATGGAAGGTAGTCTGTCGTCGAAATTTTTGTTGTTCCAATGGATGGTAGCCTTGTCATTATGAAAGGTAGTCTATTGTCGAGATTTTTGTTACTCCAATGGATTATAGCCTTGTCATTATGAAAGGTAGTCTGTTTTCGAGATTTTTGTTACTCCAATGGATGGTAGCCTTGTAATTATGGAAGATAGTTTCTTGTTGATATTTTTGTTACTCCGTTGGATAATAGCTTTGTCATTATGGAAGGTACTCTGTTGTTGAGATTTTTTTTATTCCAATGGATGGAAGCCTAGTCAATATGGAAGGTAGTCTGTTTTCAAGATTTTTGTTACTCCAATGGATGGTAGCCTTGTCATTATGGAAGGTATTCTATTATCAAGATTTTTGTTACTCCAATGGATGGTAGCCTTTTCATTATGGAAGGTAGTCTGTCATTGAAATTTTTGTTGTTCCAATGGATGGTAGCCTAGTCATTATGGAAGGTAGTCTGTTGTCGAGATTTTTGTTACTCCATTGGATGGTATCCTTATCATTATGGAAGGTAGTGTATTGTCGATATTTTTGTTATTCCAATGGATGGTAGCCTTGTCATTATGGAAGGTAGTCTATTGTCGTCATTTTTGTTACTCCAATGGATGGTATCCTTGTCATTATGGAAGGTAGTATGTTGTCGATATCTTTGTTACTCCAATGGATGGTAGCCTTGTCATTATGGAAGGTAGTCTATTGTCTAGATTTTTGTTATTCCAATGGATGGTAGCCTTGTCATTATGGAAGGTAGTCTGTTGTCGTCATTTTTGTTACTCCAATGGATGGTATCCTTGTCATTATGGAAGGTAGTATGTTGCGGATATCTTTGTTACTCCAATGGATGGTAGCCTTGTCATTATGGAAGGTAGTCTATTGTCTAGATTTTTGTTACTCCAACGGATGGTAGTCTAGTCATTATGGAAGGTAGTATGTTGTCTAGATTTTTGTTACTACATTGGATGGTAGCCTTGTCATTATGGAAGCTAGTTTGTTGTCGAGATTTTTGTTACTACAATGGATTGTAGCCTTGTCGTTATGGAAGGTAGTCTGTTGTGGATATCTTTGTTACTCCAATGGATGGTAGCCTAGTCATTATGGAAGGTAGTCTGTTGTCGAGATTTTTGTTACTCTAAGGGATGGTAGCATTGTCATTATGGAAGGTAGTTTGTTGTCGTGATTTTTGTTACTACAATGGATTGTATCCTTGTCGTAACGGAAGGTAGTATGTTGTCGATATCTTTCTTACTCCAATGGATTGTAGCCTAGTCATTATGGAAGGTAGTATGTTGTCGAGATTTTTGTTACTCCATTGGATGGTAGCCTTGTCATTATGGAAGGTAGTGTGTTCTTGATATTTTTGTTATTCCAATGGATGGTAGCTTTGTCATTATGGAAAGTAGTTTGTTGTCGTTATTTTTGTTACTCCAATGGATGGTATCCTTTACATTAAGGAAGATAATATGTTATCGATATCTTTGTTACTCCAATGGATGGTAACCTTGTCATTATGGAAGGTAGTCTATTCTCGAGATTTTTCATACTCCAATGGATGGTAGCCTTGTCATTATGGAAGGTAGTCTGTTGTCTAGATTTTTGTTACTACAATGGATTGTAGCCTTGTCGTTATGGAAGTTAGTCTGTTGTCGAGATTTTTGTTACTATGATAGATTGTAGCCTTGTCATTATGGAAGGTAGTATGTTGACGAGATTCTTGTTACTCCAATGGATGGTAACCTTGTCATTATGGAAGGTAGTCTATTATCGATATTTTTGTCACTACAATGGATGGTAGCCTTGTCATTATGGAAAGTAGTCTATTGTTGAGATTTTTGTTACTACAATGGATTATAGCCTTGTCGTTATAGAAGGTAGTCTGTTATCGATATCTTTGTTACTCCAAAGGATGGTAGCCTAGTCATTATGGAAGGTAGTCTGTCGTCGATATTTTTGTTACTCCAATGGATGGTATCCTTGTCATTATTTAACATAGTATGTTTTCGATATCTTTATTACTTCAATGGATGGTAGCCTTGTCATTACGGAAGGTAGTCTGTTGTCGAGATTTTTGTTACTCTAAGGGATGGTAGCCTTGTCAGTATTGAAGGTAGTCTGTTGTCTAGATTTTTGTTACTATAATGGATTGTATCCTTGTCATTATGGAAGGTAGTATGTTGTCGATATTTTTCTTACTCCAATGGATGGTAGCCTAGTCATTATGGAAGGTAGTATGTTGTCGAGATTTTCTTTACTCCATTGGATGGTAGCCTTGTCATTATGCAAGGTAGTGTGTTGTCAAAAATTTTGTTATTCCAATGGATGGTAGCCTTGTCATCATGGAAGGTAGTCTGTTGTCGTGATTTTTGTTACTCGAATGGATGGTATCCTTGTCATTATGGAAGGTAGTATGTTGTCGATATCTTTGTTACTCCAATGGATGGTAGCCTTGACATTTTGTAAGGTAGTATGTTGTCTAGATTTTTGTTACTCAAAGGGATGGTAGCCTTGTCATTATGGAAGGTAATCTGTTGTCGAGGTTTTTGTTACTATAATGGATTGTAGCCTTGTCGTTATGGAAGATAGTCTGTTGTCGAGATTTTTGTTACTATAATAGATTGTAGCCTTGTCATTAAGGAAGGTAGTCTATTGTCGAGATTTTTGTTACTACCATGGATTGTAGCCTTGTCGTTATGGAAGGTAGTCTGTTATCGATATCTTTATTACTCCAAAGGATGGTAGCCTAGTCATTATGGAAGGTAGTCTGTTGTCGAGATTTTGGTTACTCCAATGGATGGTATACTTGTGATTATGGAAGGTAGTATGTTGTCGATATCTTTGTTACTCCAATGTATGGTAGCCTTGTCATTATGGAAGGGAGTCTGTTGTCGAGATTTTTGTTACTCCAATGGATGGTAGCCTTGTCATTATGGAAGGTAGTGTTTTGTCGATATTTTTGTTATTCCAATAGATGGTAGCCTTGTCATTATTGAAGGTAGTCTGTTGTCGAGATATTTGTTACTCCAACGGATTGTAGCCTTGTCATTATGAAAGGTAGTCTGTTGTCGAGGATTTTGTTACTATATTGGATGGTAGCCTTGTCATTATTGAAGGTAGTCTGTTGTCGAGATTTATGTTACTACAATGGATTATAGCCTTGTCGTAATGGAAGGTAGTCTGTTGTCGATATCTTTGTTACTCCAATGGATGGTAGCCCAGTCATTATGGAAGGTAGTCTGTTGTCTAGATTTTTGTTACTCTAAGGGATGGTAGCCTTGTCATTATGGAAGTTAGTTCATTGTCAAGATTTTTGTTATTCCAATGGATGGTAGCCTTGTCATTATGGCAGGTAGTTTGTTGTCGAGATTTTTGTTACTACAATGGATTGTATCCTTGTCGTTACGGAAGGTAGTATGTTGTCAATATCTTTCTGACTCCAATGGATTGTAGCCTAGTCATTATGGAAGGTAGTATGTTGTCGAGATTTTTGTTACTCCAGTGGATGGGAGCCTTGTCATTATGGAAGGTAGTGTGTTGTTGATATTTTTGTTATTCCAATGGATGGTAGCTTTGTCATTATGGAAGGTAGTTTGTTGTTGTTATTTTTGTTACTCCATGGATAGTATCCTTTACATTAAGGAAGATAGTATGTTATCGATATCTTTATTACTCCAATGGATGGTAGCCTTGTCATTATTGAAGGTAGTCTATTGTCGAGATTTTTCTTACTCTAAGGGATGGTAGCCTTGTCATTATGGAAAGTAATTTTGTTTTCGAGATTTTTGTTATTCCAATGGATTGTAGCCTTGTCATTATGAAAGGTAGTCTATTGTCGAGATTTTTGTTAATATAATAGATTGTAGCCTTGTCATTATGGAAGGTAGTCTATTGTCGAGATTTTTGTTACTCCAATGGATGGTAGCCTTGTCATTATAAAAGTAGTATATTGTCGAGATTTTTGTAAATACAATGGATGGTAGCCTTGTCATTATGGAAGGTAGTCTGTTGTCTAGATTTTTGTTACTACAATGGATTGTAGCCTTGTCGTTATGGAAGATAGTCTGTTGTCGAGATTTTTGTTACTATAATAGATTGTAGCCTTATCATTATGGAAGGTAGTATGTTGACGAGATTCTTGTTACTCCAATGGATGGTAGCCTTGTCATTATTGAAGGTAGTCTATTGTCGATATTTTTGTCACTACAATGGATGGTAGCCTTGTCATTATGGAAGGTAGTCTATTCTCGAGATTTTTGTTACTTCAAAGGATGTTAGCCTAGTCATTATGGAAGGTAGTCTATTGTCGATATTTTTGTTACTCCAATGGATGGTATCCTTGTCATTATTTAAGGTAGTATGTTGTCGATATCTTTATTACTTCAATGGATTGTAGTCTTGTCATTACGGAAGGTAGTCTGTTGTCGAGATTTCTGTTACTACATTGGATGGTAGCCTTGTCATTATGGAAGCTAGTCTGTTGTCGAGATTTTTGTTACTACAATGGATTGTAGCCTTGTCGTTATGGAAGGTAGTCTGTTGTGGATATCTTTGTTACTCCAATGGATGGTAGCCTAGTCATTATGGAAGGTAGTCTGTTGTCGAGATTTTTGTTACTCTAAGGGATGGTAGCATTGTCATTATGGAAGGTAGTTTGTTGTCGAGATTTTTGTTACTACAATGGATTGTATCCTTGTCGTAACGGATGGTAGTATGTTGTCGATATCTTTCTTACTCAATTGGATTGTAGCCTAGTCATTATGGAAGGTAGTATGTTGTCGAGATTTTTGTTACTCCATTGGATGGTAGCCTTGTCATTATGGAAGGTAGTGTGTTCTTGATATTTTTATTATTCCAATGGATGGTAGCTTTGTCATTATGGAAAGTAGTTTGTTGTCGTTATTTTTGTTACTCCAATGGATGGTATCCTTTACATTAAGGAAGATAAAATGTTATCGATATCTTTGTTACTCCAATGGATGGTAACCTTGTCATTATGGAAGGTAGTCTATTCTCGAGATTTTTCATACTCTAAGGGATGGTAGCCTTGTCATTATGGAAAGTAATTTTGTTTTCAAGATTTTTGTTATTCCAATGGATTGTAGCCTTGTCATTATGAAAGGTAGTCTATTGTCAAGATTTTTGTTACTATAATAGATTGTAGCCTTGTCATTATGGAAGGTAGTCTGTTGTCGAGATTTTTGTTACTCCAATGGATGGTAGCTTTGTCATTATAGAAGGTAGTATATTGTCGAGATTTTTGGAAATACAATGGATGGTAGCCTTGTCATTATGGAAGGTAGTCTGTTGTCTAGATTTTTGTTACTACAATGGATTGTAGCCTTGTCGTTATGGAAGTTAGTCTGTTGTCGAGATTTTTGTTACTATGATAGATTGTAGCCTTGTCATTATGGAAGGTAGTATGTTGACGAGATTCTTGTTACTCCAATGGATGGTAACCTTGTCATTATGGAAGGTAGTCTATTATCGATATTTTTGTCACTACAATGGATGGTAGCCTTGTCATTATGGAAAGTAGTCTATTGTTGAGATTTTTGTTACTACAATGGATTGTAGCCTTGTCGTTATTGAAGGTAGTCTGTTATTGATATCTTTGTTACTCCAAAGGATGGTAACCTAGTCATTATGGAAGGTAGTCTGTCGTCGATATTTTTGTTACTCCAATGGATGGTATCCTTGTCATTATATAACATAGTATGTTGTCGATATCTTTATTACTTCAATGGATGGTAGCCTTGTCATTACAGAAGGTAGTCTGTTGTCGAGATTTTTGTTACTCTAAGGGATGGTAGCCTTGTCATTATTGAAGGTAATCTGTTGTCTAGATTTTTGTTACTATAATGGATTGTATCCTTGTCATTATGGAAGGTAGTATGTTGTCGATATTTTTCTTACTCCAATGGATGGTAGCCTAGTCATTATGGAAGGTAGTCTGTTGTCGAGATTTTCTTTACTCCATTGGATGGTAGCCTTGTCATTATGGAAGGTAGTGTGTTGTCAAAAATTTTGTTATTCCAATGGATGGTAGCCTTGTCATTATGGAAGGTGGTCTATTATCGATATTTTTGTCACTACAATGGATGGTAGCCTTGTCATTATGGAAAGTAGTCTATTGTTGAGATTTTTGTTACTACAATGGATTGTAGCCTTGTCGTTATGGAAGGTAGTCTGTTTTCGATATCTTTGTTACTCTAAAGGATGGTAGCCTAGTCATTATGGAAGGTAGTCTGTCGTCGATATTTTTGTTACTCCAATGGATGGTATCCTTGTCATTATTTAACAATGTATGTTGTCGATATCTTTATTACTTCAATGGATGGTAGCCTTGTCATTATGGAAGGTAGTCTGTTTTCATAATTTTTTTTACTCTAAGGGATGGTAGCCTTGTCATTATTGAAGGTAGTCTGTTGTCTAGATTTTTGTTACTATAATGGATTGTATCCTTGTCATTATGGAAGGTAGTATGTTGTCGATATTTTTCTTACTCCAATGGATGGTAGCCTAGTCATTATGGAAGGTAGTCTGTTGTCGAGATTTTCTTTACTCCATTGGATGGTAGCCTTGTCATTATGGCAGGTAGTGTGTTGTCAAAATTTTTGTTATTCCAATGGATGGTAGCCTTGTCATTATGGAAGGTAGTATGTTGTCGTGATTTTTGTTACTCCAATGGATGGTATCCTTGTCATTATGGAAGGTATTATGTTGTCGATATCTTTGTTACTCCAATGGATGGTAGCCTTGACATTTTGTAAGGTAGTATGTTGTCTAGATTTTTGTTACTCTAAGGGATGGTAGCCTTGTCATTATGGAAGGTAATCTGTTGTCGAGGTTTTTGTTACTATAATGGATTTTAGCCTTGTCATTAAGGAAGGTAGTCTATTGTCGATATTTTTGTTACTATAATGGATTGTAGCCTTGTCGTTATGGAAGGTAGTCTGTTATCGATATCTTTATTACTCCAAAGGATGGTAGCCTAGTCATAATGGAAGGTAGTCTATTGTCGAGATTTTGGTTACTCCAATGGATGGTATACTTGTGATTATGGAAGGTAGTATGTTGTCGATATCTTTCTTACTCCAATGTATGGTAGCCTTGTCATTATGGAAGGGAGTCTGTTGTCGAGATTTTTGTTACTCCAATGGATGGTAGCCTTGTCATTATGGAAGGTTGTGTTTTGTCGATATTTTTGTTATTCCAATAGATGGTAGCCTTGTCATTATTGAAGGTAGTCTGTTGTCGAGATATTTGTTACTCCAACGGGTTGTAGCCTTGTCATTATGAAAGGTAGTCTGTTGTCGAGGATTTTGTTACTACATTGGATGGTAGCCTTGTCATTATCGAAGGTAGTCTGTTGTCGAGATTTATGTCACTACAATGGATTATAGCCTTGTCGTAATGGAAGGTAGTCTGTTGTCGATATCTTTGTTACTCCAATGGATGGTAGCCTAGTCATTATGGAAGGTAGTCTGTTGTCGTGATTTTTGTTACTCTAAGGGATGGTATCCTTGTCATTATGGAAGTTAGTTTATTGTCAAGATTTTTGTTATTCCAATGGATGGTAGCCTTGTCATTATGGAAGGTAGTTTGTTGTCGAGATTTTTGTTACTACAATGGATTGTATCCTTGTAGTTACGGAAGGTAGTATGTTGTCAATATCTTTCTGACTCCAATGGATTGTAGCCTAGTCATTATGGAAGGTACTATGTTGTCGAGATTTTTTTTACTCCAGTGGATGGGAGCCTTGTCATTATGGAAGGTAGTGTGTTGTTGATATTTTTGTTATTCCAATGGATGGTAGCTTTGTCATTATGGAAGGTAGTTTGTTGTTGTTATTTTTGTTACTCCATGGATAGTATCCTTTACATTAAGGAAGATAGTATGTTATCGATATCTTTGTTACTCCAATGGATGGTAGCCTTGTCATTATGGAAGGTAGTCTATTGTCGAGATTTTTCTTACTCTAAGGGATGGTAGCCTTGTCATTATGGAAAGTAATTTTGTTTTCGAGATTTTTGTTATTCCAATGGATTGTAGCCTTGTCATTATGAAAGGTAGTCTATTGTCGAGATTTTTTTTAATATAATAGATTGTAGCCTTGTCATTATGGAAGGTAGTCTATTGTCGAGATTTTTGTTACTCAGTTGGATGGTAGCCTTGTCATTATAAAAGGTAGTATATTGTCGAGATTTTTGTAAATACAATGGATGGTAGCCTTGTCATTATGGAAGGTAGTCTGTTGTCTAGATTTTTGTTACTACAATGGATTGTAGCCTTGTCGTTATGGAAGATAGTCTGTTGTCGAGATTTTTGTTACTATAATAGATTGTAGCCTTATCATTATGGAAGGTAGTATGTTGACGAGATTCTTGTTACTCCAATGGATGGTAGCCTTGTCATTATTGAAGGTAGTCTATTTTCGATATTTTTGTCACTACAATGGATGGTAGCCTTGTCATTATGGAAGGTAGTCTATTCTCGAGATTTTTGTTACTACAATGGATTGTAGCCTTGTCGTTATGGAAGGTAGTCTGTTATCGATATCTTTGTTACTTCAAAGGATGTTAGCCTAGTCATTATGGAAGGTAGTCTATTGTCGATATTTTTGTTACTCCAATGGATGGTATCCTTGTCATTATTTAAGGTAGTATGTTGTCGATATCTTTATTACTTCAATGGATGGTAGCCTTGTCATTATGGAAGGTAGTCTGTTGTCGAGATTTTTGTTACTCTAAGGGATGGTAGCCTTGTCATTATTGAAGTTAGTCTGTTGTCGAGATTTTTGTTACTACAACGGATGGTAGCCTTGTCATTATGGAAGGTAGCCTATTGTCTTGATTTTTGTTACTAAAATAGATTGTAGCCTTGTCATTATGGAAGGTAGTCTATTATCGAAACTTTTGTTACTCCAATGCATGGTAGCCTTTTCATTATGGAAGGTAGTCTGTCGTCGAAATTTTTGTTGTTCCAATGGATGGTAGCCTTGTCATTATGAAAGGTAGTATATTGTCGAGATTTTTGTTACTCCAATGGATTGTAGCCTTGTCATTATGGAAGGTAGTCTGTTTTCGAGATTTTTGTTACTCTAATGGATGGTAGCCTTGTAATTATGGAAGGTAGTTTCTTGTTGATATTTTTGTTACTCTGTTGGATAATAGCTTTGTCATTATTGAAGGTACTCTGTTGTTGAGATTTTGTTTATTCCAATGGATGGTAGCCTAGTCAATATGGAAGGTAGTCTATTTTCAAGATTTTTGTTACTCCAATGGATGGTAGCCTTGTCATTATGGAAGGTAGTCTATTATCAAGATTTTTGTTACTCCAAAGGATGGTAGCCTTTTCATTATGGAAGGTAGTCTGTCATCGAAATTTTTGTTATTCCAATGGATGGTAGCCTTGTCATTATGAAAGGTAGTCTATTGTAGAGATTTTTGTTACTCTAATGGATTGTAGCCTTATCATTATGGAAGGTAGTCTGTTGTTGAGATTTTTGTTACTCAAATGGATTGTAGCCTTGTCACTATAGAAGGTAGTCTATTGTCGATATCTTAATTACTACAATGTATGTTAGCCTTGTCATTATGGAAGGTAGTCTGATTTCGAGATTTTTGTTTCTCCATTGGATAGTAGCCTAGTCATTATGGAAGGTAGTCTGTTTTTGAGATTTTTGTTATTCCAATGGATGGTAGCCATGTAAATATGGAAGGTAGTTTGTTTTCGAGATTCTTTTTAATCTAACGGATGGTAGCCTTGTCATTATGGAAGGTAGTCTGTTGTTGAGATTTTTGATTCTCCAATGGATGGTAGCCTTGTCATTATGGAAGGTAGTCTGTCGTTGATATTTTTTTTATTCTAATGGATGGTAGCATTGTCAATATGAAATGTAGTCTATTGTCCAGATTTTTGTTACTCCAAGGAAATGTATCGTTGTCATTATGGAAGGTAGTCTGTTGTCGAGATTTTTCTTACTACAATGGATGGTAGCCTTGTCATTATGGAAGTTAGTCTGCTGTCGAGATTTTAGTTACTACAACGGATGGTAGCCTTGTCATTATGGAAGGTAGCCCGTTGTCTTGATTTTTATTACTAAAATAGATTGTAGCCTTGTCATTATGGAAGGTAGTCTATTATCGAAATTTTTATTACTCCAATGCATGGTAGCCTTTTCATTATGGAAGGTAGGTTCTTGTTGATATTATTGTTACTCCGTTGGATAATAGCTTTGTCATTATGGAAGGTACTCTGTTGTTGAGATTTTTTTTATTCCAATGGATGGTAGCCTAGTCAATATGGAAGGTAGTCTATTTTCAAGATTTTTGTTACTCCAATGGATGGTAGCCTTGTCATTATGGAAGGTATTTTATTATCAAGATTTTTGTTACTCCAATCGATGGTAGCCTTTTCATTATGGAAGGTAGTCTGTCGTCGAAATTTTTGTTGTTCCAATGGATGGTAGCCTAGTCATTATGGAAGGTAGTCTGTTGTCGAGATTTTTGTTACTCCATTGGATGGTATCCTTGTCATTATGGAAGGTAGTGTGTTGTCGATATTTTTGTTATTCCAATGGATGGTAGCCTTGTCATTATGGAAGGTAGTCTATTGTCGTCATTTTTGTTACTCCAATGGATGGTATCCTTGTCATTATGGAAGGTAGTATGTTGTCGATATCTTTGTTACTCCAATGGATGGTAGCCTTGTCATTATGGAAGGTAGTCTGTTGTCTACATTTTTGTTATTCCAATGGATGGTAGCCTTGTCATTATGGAAGGTAGTCTGTTGTCGTCATTTTTGTTACTCCAATGGATGGTAGCCTTGTCATTATGGAAGGTAGTCTATTGTCTAGATTTTTCTTACTCCAACGGATGGTAGTCTAGTCATTATGGAAGGTAGTTTGATGTCTAGAATTTTGTTACTACATTGGATGGTAGCCTTGTCATTATGGAAGCTAGTCTGTTGTCGAGATTTTTGTTACTACAATGGATTGTAGCATTGTCGTTATGGAAGGTAGTCTGTTGTCGATATCTTTGTTACTCCAATGGATGGTAGCCTAGTCATTATGGAAGGTAGTTTGTTGTCGAGATTTTTGTTACTCTAAGGGATGGTAGCCTTGTCATTATTGAAGTTAGTTTATTGTCGAGATTTTTGTTATTCCAACGGATGGTAGCCTAGTCATTATGGAAGGTAGTATGTTGTCGATATCTTTTTGACTCCAATGGATTGTAGCCTAGTCATTATGGAAGGTAGTATGTTGTCGAGATTTTTGTTACTCCATTGGATGGTAGCCTTGTCATTATGGAAGGTAGTGTGTTGTTGATATTTTTGTTATTCCAATGGATGGTAGCTTTGTCATTATGGAAGGTAGTTTGTTGTCGTTATTTTTGTTACTCCAATGGATGGTATCGTTTACATTAAGGAAGATAATATGTTATCGATATCTTTGTTACTCCAATGGATGGTAGCCTTGTCATTATGGAAGGTAGTCTGTTCTCGAGATTTTTCTTACTCTAAGGGATGGTAGCCTTGTCATTATGGAAAGTAATTTTGTTTTCAAGATTTTTGTTATTCCAATGGATTGTAGCCTTGTCATTATGAAAGGTAGTCTGTTGTCGAGATTTTTGTTACTCCAATGGATGGTAGCTTTGTCATTATAGAAGGTAGTATATTGTCAAGATTTTTGTAAATACAATGGATGGTAGCCTTGTCATTATGGAAGGTAGTCTGTTGTCTTGATTTTTGTTACTACAATGGATTGTAGACTTGCCGTTATGGAAGTTAGTCTGTTGTCGAGATTTTTGTTACTATGATAGATTGTAGCCTTGTCATTATGGAAGGTAGTATGTTGACGAGATTCTTGTTATTCCAATTGATGGTAGCCTTGTCATTATGGAAGGTAGTGCATTGTCGATATTTTTGTCACTACAATGGATGGTAGCCTTGTCATTATGGAAAGTAGTCTATTGTTGAGATTTTTGTTACTACAATGGATTGTAGCCTTGTCGTTATGGAAGGTAGTCTGTTATCGATATCTTTGTTACTCCAAAGGATGGTAGCCTAGTCATTATGGAAGGTAGTCTGTCGTCAATATTTTTGTTACTCCAATGGATGGTATCCTTGTCATTATTTAACGTAGTATGCTGTCGATATCTTTATTACTTCAATGGATGGTAGCCTTGTCATTATGGAAGGTAGTCTATTGTCGAGATTTTTGTTACTCTAAGGGATGGTAGCCTTGTCATTATTGAAGGTAGTCTGTTGTCGAAATTTTTGTTACTATAATGGATTGTATCCTTGTCATTATGGAAGGTAGTATGTTGTCGATATTTTTCTTACTCCAATGGATGGTAGCCTAGTCATTATGGAAGGTAGTCTGTTGTCGAGATTTTCTTTACTCCATTGGATGGTAGCCTTGTAATTATGGAAGGTAGTGTGTTGTCAAAAATTTTGTTATTCCAATGGATGGTAGCCTTGTCATTATGGAAGGTAGTCTGTTGTCGTGATTTTTGTTACTCCAATGGATGGTATCCTTGTCATTATGGAAGGTAGTATGTTGTCGATATCTTTGTTACTCCAATGGATGGTAGCCTTGACATTTTGTAAGGTAGTATGTTGTCTAGTTTTTTGTTACTCTAAGGGATTATAGCCTTGTCATTATGGAAGGTAGTTTGTTGTCGAGATTTTTGTTACTACATTAGATGGTATCCTTGTCATTATGGAAGGTAGTCTATTGTCGAGATTTTTGTTACTACAATGGATTGTAGCCATGTCGTTATGGAAGGTAGTCTGCTATCGATATCTTTGTTACTCCAAAGGATGGTAACCTAGTCATTATGGAAGGTAGTCTGTTGTGGAGATTTTTGTTACTCCAATGGATGGTATCCTTGTGATTATGGAAGGTAGTATGTTGTCGATATCTTTTTTACTCCAATGGATGGTAGCCTTGTCATTATGGAAGGTAGTCTGTTGTCGAGATTTTTGTTACTCCAATGGATGGTAGCCTTGTCATTATGGAAGGTGGTGTGTTGTCGGTATTTTTGTTACTCCAATGGATGGTAGCCTATTCATTATGGGAGGTAGTTTGTTGTCGATATTTTTGTTACTCCAATGGATGGTAGCCTTGTCATTATGGAAGGTGGTGTGTTGTCGATATTTTTGTTATTCCAATGGATGGTAGACTTGTCATTATGGAAGTTTGTCTGTTGTCGAGATTTTTGTTACTCCAATGGACGGTACCCTTGTCATTATGGAAGGTAGTCTGCTATCGATATGTTTGTTACTCCAAAGGATGGTAGCCTAGTCATTATGGAGGTTAGTCTGTTGTCGATATTTTTGTTACTCCAATGGATGTTAGCCTTGTAATTATGGAAGGTAGTGTGTTGTCGATATTTTTGTTATTCCAATAGATGGTAGCCTTGTCATTATGGAACGTAGTCTGTTGTCGAGATTTTTGTTACTCCAATGGATGGTAGCCTTGTCATTATCAAAGGTGGTCTGTTGTCGAGATTTTTGTTACTACATTGGATGGTAGCCTTGTCATTATGGAGGGTAGTCTGTTGTCGAGATTTTTGTTACTACAATGGATTGTAACCTTGTCGTTATGGAAGGTAGTCTATTTTCGATATCTATCTTACTCCAATGGATGGTAGCCTAGTCATTACGGAAGGTAGTCTGTTGTCGAGATTAATGTTACTCCATTGGATGGTAGCCTTGTCATTATGGAAGGTAGTGTGTTGTCGATATTTTTCTTATTCCAATGGATGGAAGCCTTGTCATTATGGAAGGTAGTCTATTGTCGGGATTTTTATTACTCCAATGGATATTATCCTTGTCATTATGGAAGGTGGTATGTTGTTGATATCTTTGTTACTCCAATGGATGGTAGCCTTGTCATTATGGAAGGTAGTTTGTTGTCGAGATTTTTGTTACTCCAATGGATGGTAGCCTTGTCATTCTGGAAGGTAGTCTGTTGTCGAGATTTGTGTTACTACATTGGATGGTAGCCTTATCGTTATGGAAGGTAATCTGTTGTCGCGATTTTTTTTACTACAATGTATTGTAGCCATGTCGTTATGGAAGGTAGTCTGTTGCTGATATCTTTGTTACTCCAATGGATGGTAGCCTAGTCATTATTGAAGGTAGTATGTTGTCGAGATTTTTTTTATTCTAAGGGATGGTAGCCTTATCATTATGGAAGTTAGTTTATTGTAGAGAGTTTTGTTATTCCATTGGATGGTAGCCTTGTCATTATAAAAGGTAGTCTGTTGTCGAGATTTTTTTTACTACAATGGATTGTATCCTTGTCGTTATTGAAGGTAGTATGTTGTCGATATCTTTGTTACTCCAATGGATGGTAGCCTAGTCATTATGGAAGGTAGTCTGTTGTCGAGATTTTTGTTACTCCATTGGATGTTAGCCTAGTCATTATGGAAGGTTGTGTGTTATCGATATTTTTGTTATTCCAATGGATGGTAGCCTTGTCATTATGGAAGGTAGTCTGTTGTCGAGATTTTTGTTACTCCAATGGATGGTATCCTTGTGATTATGGAAGGTAGTATGTTGTCGATATCTTTTTTACTCCAATGGATGGTAGCCTTGTCATTATGGAAGGTAGTCTGTTGTCGAGATTTTTGTTACTCCAATGGATGGTAGCCTTGTCATTATGAAAGGTGGTCTGTTGTCGAGATTTTTGTTACTACATTGGATGGTAGCCTTATCATTATGGAAGGTAGTCTGTTGTCGAGATTTTTGTTACTACAATGGATTGTAGCCTTGTTGTTATGGAAGGTAGTCTATTTTCGATAGCTATCTTACTCCAATGGATGGTAGCCTAGTCATTACGAAAGGTAGTCTGTTGTCGAGATTATTGTTACTCCATTGGATGGTAGCCTTGTCATTATGGAAGGTAGTGTGTTGTCGATATTTTTCTTATTCCAATTGATGGAAGCCTTGTCATTATGGAAGGTAGTCTATTGTCGGGATTTTTATTACTCCAATGGATATTATCCTTCTCATTATGGAAGGTGGTATGTTGTTGATATCTTTGTTACTCCAATGGATGGTAGCCTTGTCATTATGGAAGGTAGTCTGTTGTCGAGATTTTTGTTACTCCAATGGATGGTAGCCTTGTCATAATGGAAGGTAGAATGTTGTCGAGATTTGTGTTACTACATTGGATGGTAGCCTTATCGTTATGGAAGGTAATCTGTTGTCGTGATTTTCATTACTACAATGTATTGTAGCCATGTCGTTATGGAAGGTAGTCTGTTGTTGATATCTTTGTTACTCCAATGGATGGTAGCCTAGTCATTATGGAAGGTAGTCTGTTGTCGAGATTTTTGTTACTCTAAGGGATGGTAGCCTTGTCATTATGGAAGTTAGTTTATTGTCGAGATTTTTGTTATTCCATTGGATGGTAGCCTTGTCATTATAAAAGGTAGTCCGTTGTCGAGATTTTTGTTACTACAATGGATTGTATCCTTGTCGTTATGGAAGGTAGTATGTTGTCGATATCTTTGTTACTCCAATGGATGGTAGCCTAGTCATTATGGAAGGTAGTCTGTTGTCGAGATTTTTGTTACTCCATTGGATGTTAGCCTTGTCATTATGGAAGGTTGTGTGTTATCAATATTTTTGTTATTCCAATGGATGGTAGCCTTGTCATTATGGAAGGTAGTCTGTTGTCGTGATTTTTTTACTCCAATGGATGGTATCCTTGTCATTATGGAAGGTAGTATGTTGTCGATATCTTTGTTACTCGAATGGATGTTAGCCTTGTCATTATGGAAGGTAGTCTGTTGTCTAGATTTTTGTTACTATAAGGGATGGTGGCTTTCTCATTATGGAAGGTAGTCTGTTGTCGATATTTTTGTTACTCCAATGGATGGTAGCCTTTTCATTATAAAAGGTAGTATTTTGTCGAGATTTTTGTCACTACAATGGATGGTAGCCATGTCATTATGGAAGGTAGTCTGTTGTCGAGATTTTTGTTACTACAATAGATTGTAGCCTTTTTGTTATGGAAGATAGTCTGTTGTAGAGATTTTTGTTACTATAATTGAATGTAGCCTTGTCATTATGGAAGGTAGTATGTTGTCGAGATTCTTGTTACTACAATGGATGGTAGCCTTGTCATTATAGAAGGTAGTCTATTGTCGAGATTTTTGTCAATACAATGGATGGTAGCCTTGTCATTATGGAAGGTAGTCCATTGTCGAGATTTTTGTTACTACAATGGATTGTAGCCTTGTCGTTATGGCAGGTAGTCTACTATCGGTATCTTTGTTACTCCAAAGGATGGTAGCCTAGTCATTATAGAAGGTAGTCTGTTTTCGAAATTTTTGTTACTCCAATGGATGGTATCCTTGTGATTATGGAAGGTAGTATGTTGTCGATATCTTTGTTACTCCAATGGATGGTAGCCTTGTCATTATGGAAGGTAGTCTGTTGTAGAGATTTTTGTTACTTGAATGGATGGTATCCTTGTCATTATGCAAGGTAGTGTGTTGTCGATATTTTTGTTATTCCAATAGATGGTAGCCTTGTCTTTATGGAAGGTAGTCTGTTGTCGAGATTTTTGTTACTCCAATGGATGGTAGCCTTGTCACTATGGAAGGTAGTCCGTTGTCGAGATTTTTGTTACTACATTGGATGGTAGCCTTGTCATTATGGAAGGTAGTCTGTTGTCATGATTTTTGTTAATACAATGGATTGTAGCCTTGTCTTTATGGAAGGTAGTCTGTTGTCGATATCTTTGTTACTCCAATAGACGGTAGCTTAATCATTATGGAAGGTAGTCTGTTGTGGAGATTTTTGTTACTCTAAGGGACGGTAGCCTTGTCATTGTGGAAGGTAGTCTATTGTCGAGATTTTTGTTACTACAATGGATTGTAGCCTTGTTGTTATGGCAGGTAGTCTGCTATCGATATCTTTGTTACTCCAAAGGATGGTAGCCTAGTCATAATAGAAGGTAGTCTGTTTTCGAGATTTTTGTTACTCCAATAGATGGTATCCTTGTGATTATGGAAGGTAGTATGTTGTCGATATCTTTGTTACTCTAATGGATGGTAGCCTTGTCATTATGTAAGGTAGTGTGTTGTAAATATTTTTGTTATTCCAATGGATGGTAGCCTTGTCATTATGGAAGTTAGTCTGTTGTCGAAATTTTTGTTACTCCAATAGATGGTAGCCTTGTCATTATGGAAGGTTGTCTTTTGTCGAGAATTTTGTTACTACAATGGATTGTAGCCTTGTCATTATGGAAGGTGGTGTGTTGTCGATATTTTTGTTACTCCAATGGATGGTAGCCTAGTCATTATGGAAGGTAGTCTGTTGTCGAGATTTTTGTTACTCCATTGGATGTTAGCCTTGTCATTATGGAAGGTTGTGTGTTATCGATATTTTTGTTATTCCAATGGATGGTAGCCTTGTCATTATGGAAGGTAGTCTGTTATCGTGATTTTTTTACTCCAATGGATGATATCCTTGTCATTATGGAAGGTAGTATGTTGTCGATATCTTTGTTACTCGAATGGATGTTAGCCTTGTCATTATGGAAGGTAGTCTGTTGTCTAGATTTTTGTTACTATAAGGGATGGAGGCCTTCTCATTATGGAAGGTAGTCTGTTGTCGATATTTTTGTTACTCCAATGGATGGTAGCCTTTTAATTATAAAAGGTAGTATTTTGTCGAGATTTTTGTCACTACAATGGATGGTAGCCATGTCATTATGGAAGGTAGTCTGTTGTCGAGATTTTTGTTACTACAATAGATTGTAGCCTTTTCGTTATGGAAGATAGTCTGTTGTAGAGATTTTTGTTACTATAATTGAATGTAGCCTTGTCATTATGGAAGGTAGTATGTTGTCGAGATTCTTGTTACTACAATGGATGGTAGCCTTGTCATTATAGAAGGTAGTCTATTGTCGAGATTTTTGTCACTACAATGGATGGTAGCCTTGTCATTATGGAAGGTAGTCCATTGTCGAGATTTTTGTTACTACAATGGATTGTAGCCTTGTCGTTATGGCAGGTAGTCTACTATCGATATCTTTGTTACTCCAAAGGATGGTAGCCTAGTCATTATAGAAGGTAGTCTGTTTTCGAAATTTTTGTTACTCCAATGGATGGTATCCTTGTGATTATGGAAGGTAGTATGTTGTCGATATCTTTGTTACTCCAATGGATGGTAGCCTTGTCATTATGGAAGGTAGTCTGTTGTAGAGATTTTTGTTACTTGAATGGATGGTATCCTTTTCATTATGCAAGGTAGTGTGTTGTCGATATTTTTGTTATTCCAATAGATGGTAGCCTTGTCATTATGGAAGGTAGTCTGTTGTCGAGATTTTTATTACTCCAATGGATGGTAGCCTTGTCACTATGGAAGGTAGTCCGTTGTCAAGATTTTTGTTACTACATTGGATGGTAGCCTTGTCATTATGGAAGGTAGTCTGTTGTCATGATTTTTGTTAATACAATGGATTGTAGCCTTGTCTTTATGGAAGGTAGTCTGTTGTCGATATCTTTGTTACTCCAATGGACGGTAGCTTAATCATTATGGAAGGTAGTCTGTTGTGGAGATTTTTGTTACTCTAAGGGACGGTAGCCTTGTCATTGTGGAAGGTAGTCTATTGTCGAGATTTTTGTTACTACAATGGATTGTAGCCTTGTTGTTATGGCAGGTAGTCTGCTATCGATATCTTTGTTACTCCAAAGGATGGTAGCCTAGTCATAATAGAAGGTAGTCTGTTTTCGAGATTTTTGTTACTCCAATAGATGGTATCCTTGTGATTATGGAAGGTAGTATGTTATCGAGATTTTTCTTACTCTAAGGGATGGTAGCCTTGTCATTATGGAAAGTAATTTTGTTTTCAAGATTTTTGTTATTCCAATGGATTGTAGCCTTGTCATTATGAAAGGTAGTCTATTGTCGAGATTTTTGTTACTCCATTGGATGTTAGCCTTGTCATTATGGAAGGTTGTGTGTTATCAATATTTTTGTTATTCCAATGGATGGTAGCCTTGTCATTATGGAAGGTAGTCTGTTGTCGTGATTTTTTTACTCCAATGGATGGTATCCTTGTCATTATGGAAGGTAGTATGTTGTCGATATCTTTGTTACTCGAATGGATGTTAGCCTTGTCATTATGGAAGGTAGTCTGTTGTCTAGATTTTTGTTACTATAAGGGATGGTGGCTTTCTCATTATGGAAGGTAGTCTGTTGTCGATATTTTTGTTACTCCAATGGATGGTAGCCTTTTCATTATAAAAGGTAGTATTTTGTCGAGATTTTTGTCACTACAATGGATGGTAGCCATGTCATTATGGAAGGTAGTCTGTTGTCGAGATTTTTGTTACTACAATAGATTGTAGCCTTTTTGTTATGGAAGATAGTCTGTTGTAGAGATTTTTGTTACTATAATTGAATGTAGCCTTGTCATTATGGAAGGTAGTATGTTGTCGAGATTCTTGTTACTACAATGGATGGTAGCCTTGTCATTATAGAAGGTAGTCTATTGTCGAGATTTTTGTCACTACAATGGATGGTAGCCTTGTCATTATGATTCTCGAGATTTTTGTTACTACAATGGATTGTAGCCTTGTCGTTATGGCAGGTAGTCTACTATCGGTATCTTTGTTACTCCAAAGGATGGTAGCCTAGTCATTATAGAAGGTAGTCTGTTTTCGAAATTTTTGTTACTCCAATGGATGGTATCCTTGTGATTATGGAAGGTAGTATGTTGTCGATATCTTTGTTACTCCAATGGATGGTAGCCTTGTCATTATGGAAGGTAGTCTGTTGTAGAGATTTTTGTTACTTGAATGGATGGTATCCTTGTCATTATGCAAGGTAGTGTGTTGTCGATATTTTTGTTATTCCAATAGATGGTAGCCTTGTCTTTATGGAAGGTAGTCTGTTGTCGAGATTTTTGTTACTCCAATGGATGGTAGCCTTGTCACTATGGAAGGTAGTCTGTTGTCGAGATTTTTGTTACTACATTGGATGGTAGCCTTGTCATTATGGAAGGTAGTTTGTTGTCATGATTTTTGTTAATACAATGGATTGTAGCCTTGTCTTTATGGAAGGTAGTCTGTTGTCGATATCTTTGTTACTCCAATGGACGGTAGCTTAATCATTATGGAAGGTAGTCTGTTGTGGAGATTTTGGTTACTCTAAGGGACGGTAGCCTTGTCATTGTGGAAGGTAGTCTATTGTCGAGATTTTTGTTACTACAATGGATTGTAGCCTTGTTGTTATGGCAGGTAGTCTGCTATCGATATCTTTGTTACTCCAAAGGGTGGTTGCCTAGTCATAATAGAAGGTAGTCTGTTTTCGAGATTTTTGTTACTCCAATAGATGGTATCCTTGTGATTATGGAAGGTAGTATGTTATCGAGATTTTTCTTACTCTAAGGGATGGTAGCCTTGTCATTATGGAAAGTAATTTTGTTTTCAAGATTTTTGTTATTCCAATGGATTGTAGCCTTGTCATTATGAAAGGTAGTCTATTGTCGAGATTTTTGTTACTATAATAGATTGTAGCCTTGCCATTATGGAAGGTAGTCTATTGTCGAGATTTTTGTTACTCCAATGGATGGTAGCTTTGTCATTATAGAAGGTAGTATATTGTCATGATTTTTGTAAATACAATGGATGGTAGCCTTGTCATTATGGAAGGTAGTCTGTTGTCTTGATTTTTGTTACTACAATGGATTGTAGACTTGTCGTTATGGAAGTTAGTCTGTTGTCGAGATTTTTGTTACTATGATAGATTGTAGCCTTGTCATTATGGAAGGTAGTATGTTGACGAGATTCTTGTTATTCCAATTGATGGTAGCCTTGTCATTATGGAAGGTAGTGCATTGTCGATATTTTTGTCACTACAATGGATGGTAGCCTTGTCATTATGGAAAGTAGGCTATTGTTGAGATTTTTGTTACTACAATGGATTATAGCCTTGTCGTTATGGAAGGTAGTCTGTTATCGATATCTTTGTTACTCCAAAGGATGGTAGCCTAGTCATTATGGAAGGTAGTCTGTCGTCAATATTTTTGTTACTCCAATGGATGGTATCCTTGTCATTATTTAACGTAGTATGTTGTCGATATCTTTATTACTTCAATGGATGGTAGCCTTGTCATTATGGAAGGTAGTCTGTTGTCGATATTTTTGTTACTCTAAGGGATGGTAGCCTTGTCATTATTGAAGGTAGTCTGTTGTCGAAATTTTTGTTACTATAATGGATTGTATCCTTGTCATTATGGAAGGTAGTATGTTGTCGATATTTTTCTTACTCCAATGGATGGTAGCCTAGTCATTATGGAAGGTAGTCTGTTGTCGAGATTTTCTTTACTCCATTGGATGGTAGCCTTGTCATTATGGAAGGTAGTGTGTTGTCAAAAAATTTGTTATTCCAATGGATGGTAGCCTTGTCATTATGGAAGGTAGTCTGTTGTCGTGATTTTTGTTACTCCAATGGATGGTATCCTTGTCATTATGGAAGGTAGTATGTTGTCGATATCTTTGTTACTCCAATGGATGGTAGCCTTGACATTTTGTAAGGTAGTATGTTGTCTAGTTTTTTGTTACTCTAAGGGATGGTAGCCTTGTCATTATGGAAGGTAGTTTGTTGTCGAGATTTTTGTTACTACATTAGATGGTATCCTTGTCATTATGGAAGGTAGTCTATTGTCGAGATTTTTGTTACTACAATGGATTGTAGCCATGTCGTTATGGAAGGTAGTCTGTTGTCGAGATTTTTGTTACTCCATTGGATGTTAGCCTTGTCATTATGGAAGGTTGTGTGTTATCGATATTTTTGTTATTCCAATGGATGGTAGCCTTGTCATTATGGAAGGTAGTCTGTTGTCGTGATTTTTTTACTCCAATGGATGATATCCTTGTCATTATGGAAGGTAGTATGTTGTCGATATCTTTGTTACTCGAATGGATGTTAGCCTTGTCATTATGGAAGGTAGTCTGTTGTCTAGATTTTTGTTACTATAAGGGATGGAGGCCTTCTCATTATGGAAGGTAGTCTGTTGTCGATATTTTTGTTACTCCAATGGATGGTAGCCTTTTAATTATAAAAGGTAGTATTTTGTCGAGATTTTTGTCACTACAATGGATGGTAGCCATGTCATTATGGAAGGTAGTCTGTTGTCGAGATTTTTGTTACTACAATAGATTGTAGCCTTTTCGTTATGGAAGATAGTCTGTTGTAGAGATTTTTGTTACTATAATTGAATGTAGCCTTGTCATTATGGAAGGTAGTATGTTGTCGAGATTCTTGTTACTACAATGGATGGTAGCCTTGTCATTATAGAAGGTAGTCTATTGTCGAGATTTTTGTCACTATAATGGATGGTAGCCTTGTCATTATGGAAGGTAGTCCATTGTCGAGATTTTTGTTACTACAATGGATTGTAGCCTTGTCGTTATGGCTGGTAGTCTACTATCGATATCTTTGTTACTCCAAAGGATGGTAGCCTAGTCATTATAGAAGGTAGTCTGTTTTCGAAATTTTTGTTACTCCAATGGATGGTATCCTTGTGATTATGGAAGGTAGTATGTTGTCGATATCTTTGTTACTCCAATGGATGGTAGCCTTGTCATTATGGAAGGTAGTCTGTTGTAGAGATTTTTGTTACTTGAATGGATGGTATCCTTGTCATTATGCAAGGTAGTGTGTTGTCGATATTTTTGTTATTCCAATAGATGGTAGCCTTGTCATTATGGAAGGTAGTCTGTTGTCGAGATTTTTATTACTCCAATGGATGGTAGCCTTGTCACTATGGAAGGTAGTCCGTTGTCAAGATTTTTGTTACTACATTGGATGGTAGCCTTGTCATTATGGAAGGTAGTCTGTTGTCATGATTTTTGTTAATACAATGGATTGTAGCCTTGTCTTTATGGAAGGTAGTCTGTTGTCGATATCTTTGTTACTCCAATGGACGGTAGCTTAATCATTATGGAAGGTAGTCTGTTGTGGAGATTTTTGTTACTCTAAGGGACGGTAGCCTTGTCATTGTGGAAGGTAGTCTATTGTCGAGATTTTTGTTACTACAATGGATTGTAGCCTTGTTGTTATGGCAGGTAGTCTGCTATCGATATCTTTGTTACTCCAAAGGATGGTAGCCTAGTCATAATAGAAGGTAGTCTGTTTTCGAGATTTTTGTTACTCCAATAGATGGTATCCTTGTGATTATGGAAGGTAGTATGTTATCGAGATTTTTCTTACTCTAAGGGATGGTAGCCTTGTCATTATGGAAAGTAATTTTGTTTTCAAGATTTTTGTTATTCCAATGGATTGTAGCCTTGTCATTATGAAAGGTAGTCTATTGTAGAGATTTTTGTTACTCCATTGGATGTTAGCCTTGTCATTATGGAAGGTTGTGTGTTATCAATATTTTTGTTATTCCAATGGATGGTAGCCTTGTCATTATGGAAGGTAGTCTGTTGTCGTGATTTTTTTACTCCAATGGATGGTATCCTTGTCATTATGGAAGGTAGTATGTTGTCGATATCTTTGTTACTCGAATGGATGTTAGCCTTGTCATTATGGAAGGTAGTCTGTTGTCTAGATTTTTGTTACTATAAGGGATGGTGGCTTTCTCATTATGGAAGGTAGTCTGTTGTCGATATTTTTGTTACTCCAATGGATGGTAGCCTTTTCATTATAAAAGGTAGTATTTTGTCGAGATTTTTGTCACTACAATGGATGGTAGCCATGTCATTATGGAAGGTAGTCTGTTGTCGAGATTTTTGTTACTACAATAGATTGTAGCCTTTTTGTTATGGAAGATAGTCTGTTGTAGAGATTTTTGTTACTATAATTGAATGTAGCCTTGTCATTATGGAAGGTAGTATGTTGTCGAGATTCTTGTTACTACAATGGATGGTAGCCTTGTCATTATAGAAGGTAGTCTATTGTCGAGATTTTTGTCACTACAATGGATGGTAGCCTTGTCATTATGGAAGGTAGTCCATTGTCGAGATTTTTGTTACTACAATGGATTGTAGCCTTGTCGTTATGGCAGGTAGTCTACTATCGGTATCTTTGTTACTCCAAAGGATGGTAGCCTAGTCATTATAGAAGGTAGTCTGTTTTCGAAATTTTTGTTACTCCAATGGATGGTATCCTTGTGATTATGGAAGGTAGTATGTTGTCGATATCTTTGTTACTCCAATGGATGGTAGCCTTGTCATTATGGAAGGTAGTCTGTTGTAGAGATTTTTGTTACTTGAATGGATGGTATCCTTGTCATTATGCAAGGTAGTGTGTTGTCGATATTTTTGTTATTCCAATAGATGGTAGCCTTGTCTTTATGGAAGGTAGTCTGTTGTCGAGATTTTTGTTACTCCAATGGATGGTAGCCTTGTCACTATGGAAGGTAGTCTGTTGTCGAGATTTTAGTTACTACATAGGATGGTAGCCTTGTCATTATGGAAGGTAGTTTGTTGTCATGATTTTTGTTAATACAATGGATTGTAGCCTTGTCTTTATGGAAGGTAGTCTGTTGTCGATATCTTTGTTACTCCAATGGACGGTAGCTTAATCATTATGGAAGGTAGTCTGTTGTGGAGATTTTGGTTACTCTAAGGGACGGTAGCCTTGTCATTGTGGAAGGTAGTCTATTGTCGAGATTTTTGTTACTACAATGGATTGTAGCCTTGTTGTTATGGCAGGTAGTCTGCTATCGATATCTTTGTTACTCCAAAGGGTGGTTGCCTAGTCATAATAGAAGGTAGTCTGTTTTCGAGATTTTTGTTACTCCAATAGATGGTATCCTTGTGATTATGGAAGGTAGTATGTTATCAAGATTTTTCTTACTCTAAGGGATGGTAGCCTTGTCATTATGGAAAGTAATTTTGTTTTCAAGATTTTTGTTATTCCAATGGATTGTAGCCTTGTCATTATGAAAGGTAGTCTATTGTCGAGATTTTTGTTACTATAATAGATTGTAGCCTTGCCATTATGGAAGGTAGTCTGTTGTCGAGATTTTTGTTACTCCAATGGATGGTAGCTTTGTCATTATAGAAGGTAGTATATTGTCAAGATTTTTGTAAATACAATGGATGGTAGCCTTGTCATTATGGAAGGTAGTCTGTTGTCTTGATTTTTGTTACTACAATGGATTGTAGACTTGTCGTTATGGAAGTTAGTCTGTTGTCGAGATTTTTGTTACTATGATAGATTGTAGCCTTGTCATTATGGAAGGTAGTATGTTGACGAGATTCTTGTTATTCCAATTGATGGTAGCCTTGTCATTATGGAAGGTAGTGCATTGTCGATATTTTTGTCACTACAATGGATGGTAGCCTTGTCATTATGGAAAGTAGGCTATTGTTGAGATTTTTGTTACTACAATGGATTATAGCCTTGTCGTTATGGAAGGTAGTCTGTTATCGATATCTTTGTTACTCCAAAGGATGGTAGCCTAGTCATTATGGAAGGTAGTCTGTCGTCAATATTTTTGTTACTCCAATGGATGGTATCCTTGTCATTATTTAACGTAGTATGTTGTCGATATCTTTATTACTTCAATGGATGGTAGCCTTGTCATTATGGAAGGTAGTCTGTTGTCGATATTTTTGTTACTCTAAGGGATGGTAGCCTTGTCATTATTGAAGGTAGTCTGTTGTCGAAATTTTTGTTACTATAATGGATTGTATCCTTGTCATTATGGAAGGTAGTATGTTGTCGATATTTTTCTTACTCCAATGGATGGTAGCCTAGTCATTATGGAAGGTAGTCTGTTGTCGAGATTTTCTTTACTCCATTGGATGGTAGCCTTGTCATTATGGAAGGTAGTGTGTTGTCAAAAAATTTGTTATTCCAATGGATGGTAGCCTTGTCATTATGGAAGGTAGTCTGTTGTCGTGATTTTTGTTACTCCAATGGATGGTATCCTTGTCATTATGGAAGGTAGTATGTTGTCGATATCTTTGTTACTCCAATGGATGGTAGCCTTGACATTTTGTAAGGTAGTATGTTGTCTAGTTTTTTGTTACTCTAAGGGATGGTAGCCTTGTCATTATGGAAGGTAGTTTGTTGTCGAGATTTTTGTTACTACATTAGATGGTATCCTTGTCATTATGGAAGGTAGTCTATTGTCGAGATTTTTGTTACTACAATGGATTGTAGCCATGTCGTTATGGAAGGTAGTCTGTTATCGATATCTTTGTTACTCCAAAGGATGGTAACCTAGTCATTATGGAAGGTATTCTGTTGTGGAGATTTTTGTTACTCCAATGGATGGTATCCTTGTGATTATGGAAGGTAGTATGTTGTCGATATCTTTTTTACTCCAATGGATGGTAGCCTTGTCATTATGGAAGGTAGTCTGTTGTCGAGATTTTTGTTACTCCAATGGATGGTAGCCTTGTCATTATGGAAGGTGATGTGTTGTCGGTATTTTTGTTACTCCAATGGATGGTAGCCTATTCATTATGGGAGGTAGTTTATTGTCGATATTTTTGTTACTCCAATGGATGGTAGCCTTGTCATTATGGAAGGTGGTGTGTTGTCGATATTTTTGTTATTCCAATGGATGGTAGACTTGTCATTATGGAAGTTTGTCAGTTGTCGAGATTTTTGTTACTCCAATGGACGGTAGCCTTGTCATTATGGAAGGTAGTCTGCTATCGATATGTTTGTTACTCCAAAGGATGGTAGCCTAGTCATTATGGAAGTTAGTCTGTTGTCGAGATTTTTTTTACTCCAATGGATGTTAGCCTTGTAATTATGGAAGGTAGTGTGTTGTCGATATTTTTTTTATTCCAATAGATGGTAGCCTTGTCATTATGGAAGGTAGTCTGTTGTCGAGATTTTTATTACTCCAATGGATGGTAGCCTTGTCATTATCAAAGGTGGTCTGTTGTCTTGATTTTTGTTACTACATTGGATGGTAGTCTTGTCATTCTGGAGGGTAGTCTGTTGTCGAGATTTTTGTTACTACAATGGATTGTAGCCTTGTCGTTATGGAAGGTAGTCTATTTTCGATATCTATCTTACTCCAATGGATGGTAGCCTAGTCATTACGGAAGGTAGTCTGTTGTCGAGATTATTGTTACTCCATTGGATGGTAGCCTTGTCATTATGGAAGGTAGTGTGTTGTCGATATTTTTCTTATTCCAATGGATGGAAGCCTTGTCATTATGGAAGGTAGTCTATTGTCGGGATTTTTATTACTCCAATGGATATTATCCTTGTCATTATGGAAGGTGGTATGTTGTTGATATCTTTGTTACTCCAATGGATGGTAGCCTTGTCATTATGGAAGGTAGTCTGTTGTCGAGATTTTTGTTACTCCAATGGATGGTAGCCTTGTCATTCTGGAAGGTAGTCTGTTGTCGAGATTTGTGTTACTACATTGGATGGTAGCCTTATCGTTATGGAAGGTAATCTGTTGTCATGATTTTTTTTACTACAATGTATTGTAGCCATGTCGTTATGGAAGGTAGTCTGTTGCTGATATCTTTGTTACTCCAATGGATGGTAGCCTAGTCATTATTGAAGGTAGTATGTTGTCGAGATTTTTGTTATTCTAAGGGATGGTAGCCTTATCATTATGGAAGTTAGTTTATTGTAAAGAGTTTTGTTATTCCATTGGATGGTAGCCTTGTCATTATAAAAGGTAGTCTGTTGTCAAGATTTTTGTTACTACAATGGATTGTATCCTTGTCGTTATTGAAGGTAGTATGTTGTCGATATCTTTGTTACTCCAATGGATGGTAGCCTAGTCATTATGGAAGGTAGTCTGTTGTCGAGATTTTTGTTACTCCATTGGATGTTAGCCTAGTCATTATGGAAGGTTGTGTGTTATCGATATTTTTGTTATTCCAATGGATGGTAGCCTTGTCATTATGGAAGGTAGTCTGTTGTCGAGATTTTTGTTACTCCAATGGATGGTATCCTTGTGATTATGGAAGGTAGTATGTTGTCGATATCTTTTTTACTCCAATGGATGGTAGCCTTGTCATTATGGAAGGTAGTCTATTGTCGAGATTTTTGTTACTCCAATGGATGTTAGCCTTGTAATTATGGAAGGTAGTGTGTTGTCGATATTTTTGTTATTCCAATAGATGGTAGCCTTGTCATTATGGAAGGTAGTCTGTTGTCGAGATTTTTGTTACTCCAATGGATGGTAGCCTTGTCATTATGAAAGGTGGTCTGTTGTCGAGATTTTTGTTACTACATTGGATGGTAGCCTTATCATTATGGAAGGTAGTCTGTTGTCGAGATTTTTGTTACTACAATGGATTGTAGCCTTGTCGTTATGGAAGGTAGTCTATTTTCGATATCTATCTTACTCCAATGGATGGTAGCCTAGTCATTACGGAAGGTAGTCTGTTGTCGAGATTATTGTTACTCCATTGGATGGTAGCCTTGTCATTATGGAAGGTAGTCTGTTGTCGATATTTTTCTTATTCCAATGGATGGAAGCCTTGTCATTATGGAAGGTAGTCTATTGTCGGGATTTTTATTACTCCAATGGATATTATCCTTCTCATTATGGAAGGTGGTATGTTGTTGATATCTTTGTTACTCCAATGGATGGTAGCCTTGTCATTATGGAAGGTAGTCTGTTGTCGAGATTTTTGTTACTCCAATGGATGGTAGCCTTGTCATTATGGAAGGTAGAATGTTGTCGTGATTTGTGTTACTACATTGGATGGTAGCCTTATCGTTATGGAAGGTAATCTGTTGTCGTGATTTTCATTACTACAATGTATTGTAGCCATGTCGTTATGGAAGGTAGTATGTTGTTGATATCTTTGTTACTCCAATGGATGGTAGCCTAGTCATTATGGAAGGTAGTATGTTGTCGAGATTTTTGTTACTCTAAGGGATGGTAGCCTTGTCATTATGGAAGTTAGTTTATTGTCGAGATTTTTGTTATTCCATTGGATGGTAGCCTTGTCATTATAAAAGGTAGTCCGTTGTCGAGATTTTTGTTACTACAATGGATTGTATCCTTGTCGTTATGGAAGGTAGTATGTTGTCGATATCTTTGTTACTCCAATGGATGGTAGCCTAGTCATTATGGAAGGTAGTCTGTTGTCGAGATTTTTGTTACTCCATTGGATGTTAGCCTTGTCATTATGGAAGGTTGTGTGTTATCAATATTTTTGTTATTCCAACGGATGGTAGCCTTGTCATTATTGAAGGTAGTCTGTTGTCGTGATTTTTTTACTCCAATGGATGGTATCCTTGTCATTATGGAAGGTAGTATGTTGTCGATATCTTTGTTACTCGAATGGATGTTAGCCTTGTCATTATGGAAGGTAGTCTGTTGTCTAGATTTTTGTTACTATAAGGGATGGTGGCCTTCTCATTATGGAAGGTAGTCTGTTGTCGATATTTTTGTTACTCCAATGGATGGTAGCCTTTTCATTATAAAAGGTAGTATTTTGTCGAGATTTTTGTCACTACAATGGATGGTAGCCATTTCATTATGGAAGGTAGTCTGTTGTCAAGATTTTTGTTACTACAATAGATTGTAGCCTTTTCGTTATGGATGATAGTCTGTTGTAGAGATTTTTGTTACTATAATTGAATGTAGCCTTGTCATTATGGAAGGTAGTATGTTGTCGAGATTCTTGTTACTACAATGGATGGTAGCCTTGTCATTATAGAAGGTAGTCTATTGTCGAGATTTTTGTCACTATAATGGATGGTAGCCTTGTCATTATGGAAGGTAGTCCATTGTCGAGATTTTTGTTACTACAATGGATTGTAGCCTTGTCGTTATGGCAGGTAGTCTACTATCGGTATCTTTGTTACTCCAAAGGATGGTAGCCTAGTCATTATAGAAGGTAGTCTGTTTTCGAAATTTTTGTTACTCCAATGGATGGTATCCTTGTGATTATGGAAGGTAGTATGTTATCGATATTTTTGTTACTCCAATGGATGGTAGCCTTGTCATTATGGAAGGTAGTCTGTTGTAGAGATTTTTGTTACTTGAATGGATGGTATCCTTGTCATTATGCAAGGTAGTGTGTTGTCGATATTTTTGTTATTCCAATAGATGGTAGCCTTGTCTTTATGGAAGGTAGTCTGTTGTCGAGATTTTTGTTACTCCAATGGATGGTAGCCTTGTCACTATGGAAGGTAGTCCGTTGTCGAGATTTTTGTTACTACATTGGATGGTAGCCTTGTCATTATGGAAGGTAGTCTGTTGTCATGATTTTTGTTAATACAATGGATTGTAGCCTTGTCTTTATGGAAGGTAGTCTGTTGTCGATATCTTTGTTACTCCAATGGACAGTAGCTTAATCATTATGGAAGGTAGTCTGTTGTTGAGATTTTTGTTACTCTAAGGGACGGTAGCCTTGTCATTGTGGAAGGTAGTCTATTGTCGAGATTTTTGTTACTACAATGGATTGTAGCCTTGTTGTTATGGCAGGTAGTCTGCTATCGATATCTTTGTTACTCCAAAGGATGGTAGCCTAGTCATAATAGAAGGTAGTCTGTTTTCGAGATTTTTGTTACTCCAATAGATGGTATCCTTGTGATTATGGAAGGTAGTATGATGTCGATATCTTTGTTACTCCAATGGATGGTAGCCTTGTCATTATGTAAGGTAGTGTGTTGTCAATATTTTTGTTATTCCAATGGATGGTAGCCTTGTCATTATGGAAGTTAGTCTGTTGTCAAAATTTTTGTTACTCCAATAGATGGTAGCCTTGTCATTATGGAAGGTTGTGTATTGTCGAGATTTTTGTTACTACAATGGATTGTAGCCTTGTCATTATGGAAGGTGGTGTGTTGTCGATATTTTTGTTACTCCAATGGATGGTAGCCTAGTCATTATGGAAGGTAGTCTGTTGTCGAGATTTTTGTTACTCCATTGGATGTTAGCCTTGTCATTATGGAAGGTTGTGTGTTATCGATATTTTTGTTATTCCAATGGATGGTAGCCTTGTCATTATGGAAGGTAGTCTGTTGTCGTGATTTTTTTACTCCAATGGATGATATCCTTGTCATTATGGAAGGTAGTATGTTGTCGATATCTTTGTTACTCGAATGGATGTTAGCCTTGTCATTATGGAAGGTAGTCTATTGTCGAGATTTTTTTCACTACAATGGATGGTATCCTTGTCATTATGGAAGGTAGTATGTTGTCGAAATTTTTGTTACTACAATGGATGGTAGCCTTTTAATTATAAAAGGTAGTATTTTGTCGAGATTTTTGTCACTACAATGGATGGTAGCCATGTCATTATGGAAGGTAGTCTGTTGTCGATATTTTTGTTACTACAATAGATTGTAGCCTTTTCGTTATGGAAGATAGTCTGTTGTAGAGATTTTTGTTACTATAATTGAATGTAGCCTTGTCATTATGGAAGGTAGTATGTTGTCGAGATTCTTGTTACTACAATGGATGGTAGCCTTGTCATTATAGAAGGTAGTCTATTGTCGAGATTTTTGTCACTACAATGGATGGTAGCCTTGTCATTATGGAAGGTAGTCCATTGTCGAGATTTTTGTTACTACAATGGATTGTAGCCTTGTCGTTATGGCAGGTAGTTTACTATCGATATCTTTGTTACTCCAAAGGATGGTATCCTAGTCATTATAGAAGGTAGTCTGTTTTCGAAATTTTTGTTACTCCAATGGATGGTATCCTTGTGATTATGGAAGGTAGTATGTTGTCGATATCTTTGTTACTCCAATGGATGGTAGCCTTGTCATTATGGAAGGTAGTCTGTTGTAGAGATTTTTGTTACTTGAATGGATGGTATCCTTGTCATTATGCAAGGTAGTGTGTTGTCGATATTTTTGTTATTCCAATAGATGGTAGCCTTGTCATTATGGAAGGTAGTCTGTTGTCGAGATTTTTATTACTCCAATGGATGGTAGCCTTGTCACTATGGAAGGTAGTCCGTTGTCGAGATTTTTGTTACTACATTGGATGGTAGCCTTGTCATTATGGAAGGTAGTCTGTTGTCATGATTTTTGTTAATACAATGGATTGTAGCCTTGTCTTTATGGAAGGTAGTTTGTTGTCGATATCTTTGTTACTCCAATGGACGGTAGCTTAATCATTATGGAAGGTAGTCTGTTGTGGAGATTTTTGTTACTCTAAGGGACTGTAGCCTTGTCATTGTGGAAGGTAGTCTATTGTCGAGATTTTTGTTACTACAATGGATTGTAGCCTTGTTGTTATGGCAGGTAGTCTGCTATCGATATCTATGTTACTCCAAAGGATGGTAGCCTAGTCATAATAGAAGGTAGTCTGTTTTCGAGATTTTTGTTACTCCAATAGATGGTATCCTTGTGATTATGGAAGGTAGTATGTTATCGATATCTTTGTTACTCCAATGGATGGTAGCCTTGTCATTATGTAAGGTAGTGTGTTGTCAATATTTTTGTTATTCCAATGGATGGTAGCCTTGTCATTATGGAAGTTAGTCTGTTGTCGAAATTTTTGTTACTCCAATAGATGGTAGCCTTGTCATTATGGAAGGTTGTCTATTGTCGAGATTTTTGTTACTACAATGGATTGTAGCCTTGTCATTATGGAAGGTGGTGTGTTGTCGATATTTTTGTTACTCCAATGGATGGTAGCCTAGTCATTATAGGAGGTAGTTTGTTGTCGAGATTTTTGTTACTCCAATGGATGGTAGCCTTGTCATTATGGAAGGTGGTGTGTTGTCGATATTTTTGTTATTCCAATGAATGGTAGACTTGTCATTATGGAAGTTAGTCTGTTGTCGAGATTTTTGTTACTCCAATGGATGATAGCCTTGTCATTATGGAAGGTAGTCTACTATCGATATCTTTGTTACTCCAAAGGATGGTAGCCTTGTCATTATGGAAGGTAGTCTATTGTCGAGATTTTTTTCACTACAATGGATGGTATCCTTGTCATTATGGAAGGTAGTATGTTGTCGAGATTTTTGTTACTACAATGGATTGTAGCCTTGTCGTTATGGCAGGTAGTCTACTATCGATATCTTTGTTACTCCAAAGGATGGTAGCCTTGTCATTATGGAAGGTTGTCTATTGTCGACATTTTTGTTACTCCAATGGATGGTATCCTTGTGATTATGGAAGGTGGTCTGTTGTCGATATTTTTGTTACTCCAATGGATGGTAGCCTTGTCATTATGGAAGGTAGTGTGTTGTCGATATTTTTCTTATTCCAATGGATGGAAGCCTTGTCATTATGGAAGGTAGTCTATTGTCGGGATTTTTATTACTCCAATGGATAATATCCTTGTCATTATGGATGGTGGTATGTTGTTGATATCTTTGTTACTCCAATGGATGGTAGCCTTGTCATTATTGAAGGTAGTCTGTTGTCGAGATTTTTGTTATTCCAATGGATGGTAGCCTTGTCATTATGGAAGGTAGTCTGTTGTCGAGATTTTTGTTACTACATTGGATGGTAGCCTTATCATTATGGAAGGTAGTCTGTTATCGTGATTTTTGTTACTACAATGTATTGTAGCCATGTCGTTATGGAAGGTAGTCTGTTGTTGATATCTTTGTTACTCCAATGGATTGTAGCCTAGTCATTATGGAAGGTAGTATGTTGTCGATATTTTTGTTACTCTAAGGGATGGTAGCCTTGTCATTATGGAAGTTAGTTTATTTTCGAGATTTTTGTTATTCCATTGGATGGTATCCTTGTCATTATAAAAGGTAGTCTGTTGTCGAGAATTTTGTTACTAAAATGGATTGTATCCTTGTCGTTATGGAAGGTAGTCTGTTGTCGAGATTTTTGTTACTCCATTGGATGGTAGCCTTGTCATTATATAAGGTAGTGTGTTATCGATATTTTTGTTATTCCAATGGATGGTAGCCTTGTCATTATGGAAGGTAGTCTGTTGTCGTGATTTATTTACTCCAATGGATGGTATCCTTGTCATTATGGAAGGTAGTATGTTGTCGATATCTTTGTTACTCCAATGGATGGTAGCCTTGTCATTATGGAAGGTAGTCTGTTGTCTAGATTTTTGTTACTTTAAGGGATGGTGGCCTTCTCATTATGGATGGTAGTTTGTTGTCGATATTTTTGTTACTCCAATGGATTGTAGCCTTTTCATTATAAAAGGTAGTATTTTGTCGAGATTTTTGTCACTACAATGGATGGTAGCCATGTAATTATGGAAGGTAGTCTGTTGTCGAGATTTTTGTTACTACAATAGATTGTAGCCTTTTCGTTATGGAAGATAGTCTATTGTCGAGATTTTTGTTACTATAATAGATTGTAGCCTTGTCGTTATGGCAGATAGTCTACTATCGATATCTTTGTTACTCCAAAGGATGGTAGCCTAGTCATTATATAAGGTAGTCTGTTTTCGAAATTTTTGTTACTACAATGGATGGTATCCTTGTGATTATGGAAGGTAGTATGTTGTTGATATCTTTGTTACTCTAATGGATGGTAGCCTTGTCATTATGGAAGGTAGTCTGTTGTAGAAATTTTTGGTACTATAATAGATTGTAGCCTTGTCATTATGGAAGGTAGTCCATTGTCGAGATTTTTGTTACTACAATAGATTGTAGCCTTTTCGTTATGGAAGATAGTCTGTTGTAGAGATTTTTTTTACTATAATAGATTGTAGCCTTGTCATTATGGAAGGTAGTATGTTGTCGAGATTCTTGTTACTACAATGGATGGTAGCCTTGTCATTATGGAAGGTAGTCTATTGTCGAGATTTTTGTCACTACAATGGATGGTATCCTTGTCATTATGGAAGGTAGTCCATTGTCGAGATTTTTGTTACTACAATGGATTGTAGGCTTGTCGTTATGGCAGGTAGTCTACTATCGATATCTTTGTTACTCCAAAGGATGGTAGCCTAGTCATTATAGAAGGTAGTCTGTTTTTTAAATTTTTGTTACTCCAATGGATGGTATCCTTGTGATTATGGAAGGTAGTATGTTGTCGATATCTTTGTTACTCCAATGGATGGTAGCCTTGTCATTATGGAAGGTAGTCTGTTGTCGAGATTTTTGTTACTCCAATGGATGGTAGCCTTGTCACTATGGAAGGTAGTCTATTGTCGAGATTTTTGTTACTACATTGCATGGTAGCCTTGTCATTATGGAAGGTAGTCTATTGTCGAGATTTTTGTTACTAAAATGGATTGTATCCTTGTCGTTATGGAAGGTAGTATGTTGTCGATATCTTTGTTACTCCAATGGATGGTAGTTTGTCATTATGGAAGGTAGTGTGTTATTGATATTTTTGTTATTCCAATGGATGGTATCCTTGTCATTATGGAAGGTAGTCTATTGTTGTGATTTTTTTACTCCAATGGATGGTATCCTGGTCATTATGGAAGGTAGTACGTTGTCGATATCTTTGTTACTCCAATGGATGGTAGCCTTGTCATTATGGAAGGTAGTATGTTGTCGATATCTTTGTTACTCCAATGGATGGTATCCTTGTCATTATCGAAGGTAGTCTATTGTAGAGATTTTTGTTACTCCAATGGATGGTAGCCTTGTCATTATGGAAGGTAGTATGTTGTCGATAATTTTGTTATTCCAATAGATGATAGCCTTGTTATTATGGAAGGTAGTCTGTTGTCGAGATTTTTGTTACTCCAATGGATGGTATCCTTGTCACTATGGAAGGTAGTCTGTTGTCGAGATTTTTGTTACTACATTGGATGGTAGCCTTGTCATTATGGAAGGTAGTTTGTTTCGTGATTTTTGTTACTACAATGGATTGTAGCCTTGTCTTTATGGAAGGTAGTCTGTTGTCGATATCTTTGTTACTCCAATGGATGGTAGCCTAGTCATTATGGAAGGTAGTCTGTTGTCGAGATTTTTGTTACTCTAAGGGATGGTAGCCTTGTCATTATGGAAGGTAGTCTACTGTCGAGATTGTTGTTACTAAAATGGATTGTAGCCTTGTCATTATGGCAGGTAGTCTGCTATCGATATCTGTGTTACTCCAAAGGATGGTAGCCTAGTCATTATAGAAGGTAGTCTGTTTTCGAGATTTTTGTTACTCCAATGGATGGTAGCCTAGTCATTATGGAAGCTAGTCTGTTGTCGAGATTTTTGCTACTCCATTGGATAGTAGCCCTGTCATTATGGAAGGTAGTGTGTTGTCGATATTTTTATTATTCCAATGGATGGTAGCTTTGTCATTAAGGAGGGTAGTTTGTTCTCGTGATTTTTGTTACTACAATGGATGGTATCCTTGTCATTATGGAAGATAGTATGTTGTCGATATCTTTGTTACTCCAATGGATGGTAGCGTTGTTATTATGGAAGGTAGTCTGTTGTCGAGATTTTTGTTACTCTAAGGGATGGTAGCCTTGTAATTATGGAAGGTAGTGTGTTGTCAATATTTTTGTTATTCCAATGGATGGTAGCCTTGTCATTATGGAAGTTATTCTGTTGTCGAAATTTTTGTTACTACCATGGATGGTAGCCTTGTCATTATGGAAGGTTGTCTATTGTCGAGATTTTTGTTACTATAATGGATGGTAGCCTTGTCATTATGGAAGGTTGTCTGTTGTCGAGATTTTTGTTATTACAATGGATTATAGCCTTGTCTTTATGGAAGGTAGTATGTTTTCGATATCTTTGTTACTCCAATGGATGGTAGACTTGTCATTATGGAAGTTAGTCTGTTGTCGAGATTTTTGTTACTCCAATGGATGGTAGCCTTGTCATTATGGAAGGTAGTCTGTTGTCGAGATTTTTGTTACTCCAATGAATGGTATCCTTGTGATTATGGAAGGTAGTATGTTGTCGATATCTTTGTTACTCCAATGGATGGTAGCCTTGTCATTATGGAAGGTAGTCTGTTGTCGAGATTTTTGTTACTCCAATGGATGGTAGCCTTGTCATTATGGAAGGTAGTGTGTTGTCGATATTTTTGTTATTCCAATAGATGGTAGCCTTGTCATTATGGAAGGTAGTCTGTTGTCGAGATTTTTGTTACTCCAATGGATGGTAGCCTTGTCATTATAAAAGGTGGTCTGTTGTCGAGATTTTTGTTACTACATTGGATGGTAGCCTTGTCATTATGGAAGGTAGTATGTTGTCGAGATTTTTTTTACTACAATGGATTGTAGCCTTGTCGTTATGGAAGGTAGTCTATTGTCGATATCTTTCTTACTGCAATGGATGGTAGCCTAGTCATTACAGAAGGTAGTCTGTTGTCGAGATTATTGTTACTCCATTGGATGGTAGCCTTGTCATTATGGAAGGTAGTGTGTTGTCGATATTTTTCTTATTCCAATGGATGGAAGCCTTGTCATTATGGAAGGTAGTCTATTGTCGTGATTTTTGTTACTCCAATGGATGGTATCCTTGTCATTATGGAAGGTGGTATGTTGTCGATATCTTTGTAACTCCAATGGATGATAGCCTTGTCATTATGGAAGGTAGTCTGTTGTCGCGATTTTTGTTACTCCAATGGATGGTAGCCTTGTCATTATGGAAGGTAGTCTGTTGTCGATATCTTTGTTACTCCAATGGATGGTAGCCTTGTCATTATGGAAGGTAGTCTGTTGTCGAGATTTTTGTTACTCTAAGGGATGGTAGCCTTGTCGTTATGGAAGGTAGTCTGTTGTTGATATCTTTGTTACTCCAATGGATGGTAGCCTAGTCATTATGGAAGGTAGTACGTTGTCGAGATTTTTGTTACTCTAAGGGATGGTAGCCTTGTCATTATGGAAGTTAGTTTATTGTCGAGATTTTTGTTATTCCATTGGATGGTAGCCTTGTCATTATAGAAGGTAGTCTGTTGTCGAGATTTTTGTTACTACAATGGATTGTATCCTTGTTGTTGTCGATATCTTTCTTACTCCAATGGATGGTAGCCTAGTCATTATGGAAGGTAGTCTGTTGTCGAGATTTTTGTTACTCCATTGGATGGTAGCCTTGACATTATGGAAGGTAGTGTGTTATCGATATTTTTGTTATTCCAATGGATGGTAGCCTTGTCATTATGGAAGGTAGTCTGTTGTCGTGATTTTTTTACTCCAATGGATGGTATCCTTGTCATTATGGAAGGTAGTATGTTGTCGATTTCTTTGTTACTATAAGGGATGGTGGCCTTGTCATTATGGAAAGTAGTTTGTTGTCGAGATTTTTGTTATTCCAATGGATGGTAGCCTTGACATTATGAAAGGTAGTCTATTGTCGAGATTTTTGTTACTATAATAGAATGTAGCCTTGTCATTATGGAAGGTAGTCAGTTGTCGATATTTTTGTTACCCCAATGGATGGTAGCCTTTTCATTATAAAAGGTAGTATTTTGTCGAGAATTTTGTCACTACAATGGATGGTAGCCATGTCATTATGGAAGGTAGTCTGTTGTCAAGATTTTTGTTACTTCAATAGATTGTAGCCTTTTCGTTATGAAAGATAGTCTGTTGTCGAGATTTTTGTTACTATAATAGATTGTAGCCTTGTCATTATGGAAGGTAGTATGTTGTCGAGATTCTTGTTACTACAATGGATGGTAGCCTTGTCATTATGGAAGGTAGTCTATTGTCGAGATTTTTGTCACTACAATGGATGGTAGCCTTGTCATTATGGAAGGTAGTCTATTGTCGATATTTTTGTTACTACAATGGATTGTAGCCTTGTTGTTATGGCAGGTAGTCTACTATCGATATCTTTGTTACTCCAAAGGATGGTAGCCTATTCATTATAGAAGGTAGTCTGTTTTAGAGATATTTGTTACTCCAATGGATGGTATCCTTGTGATTATGGAAGGTAGTATGTTGTCGATATCTTTGTTACTCCAATGGATGGTAGCTTTCTCATTATAGAAGGTAGTTTGTTGTAGATATTTTTGTTACTCCAATGGATGGTAGCCTTGTCATTATGCAAGGTAGTGTGTTATCGTTATTTTTGTTATTCCAATAGATGGTAGCTTTTTCATTATTGAATGTAGTCTGTTGTCGAGATTTTTGTTACTCCAATGGATGGTAGCCTTGTCACTATGGAAGGTAGTCTATTGTCGAGATTTTTGTTACTACAATGGTTGGTAGCCTTGTCATTATGGAAGGTAGTATGTTGTCGTGATTTTTGTTAATACAATGGATTATAGCCTTGTCTTTATGGAAGGTAGTCTGTTATCGATATCTTTGTTACTCCAATGGATGGTAGCCTAGTAATTATGGAAGGTAGTCTGTTGTCGAGATTTTTGTTACTATAAGAGATGGTAGCCTTGTCATTATGGAAGGTAGTCTATTGTCGAGATTTTTATTACTACAATGGATTGTAGCCTTGTCGTTATGGCAGGTAGTCTGCTATCGATATCTTTGTTACTCCAAAGGATGGTAGCCTAATCATTATAGAAGGTAGTCTGTTTTCGATATTTTTGTTACTCCAATGGATGGTATCCTTGTGATTATGGAAGGTAGAATGTTGTTGATATCTTTGTTACTCTAATGGATGGTAGCCTTGTCATTATGTAAGGTAGTGTGTTATCGATATTTTTTTTATTCCAATAGATGGTAGCCTTGTCATTATGGAAGGTAGTCTGTTGTCGAGATTTTTGTTACTACATTAGATAATAGCCTTGTCATTATGGAAGGTAGTCTGTTCTCGTGATTTTTGTTAATACAATGGATTATAGCCTTGTCTTTATGGAAGGTAGTCTGTTGTCGATATCTTTGTTACTCCAATGGATTGTAGCCTAGTCATTATGGAAGGTAGTCTGTTGTCGAGATTTTTGTTACTCTAAGGGATGATAGCCTTGTCATTATGAAAGGTAGTCTATTGTCGAGATTTTTATTACTGCAATGGATTGTAGCCTTGTCGTTATGGTAGGTAGTCTGCTATCAATATCTTTGTCACTCCAAAGGATGGTAGCCTAGTCATTATAGAAGGTAGTCTGTTTTCGAGATTTTTGTTACTCCAATTGATGGTATCCTTGTGATTATGGAAAGTATTATGTTGTCGATATCTTTGTTACTCCAATGGATGGTAGCCTTGTAATTATGCAAGGTAGTGTGTTATCGATATTTTTTTTATTCCAATAGATGGTAGCCTTGTCATTATGGAAGGTAGTCTGTTGTCGAGATTTTTGTTACTCCAATGGATGGTAGCCTTGTCACTTTGGAAGGTAGTCTGTTGTCGAGATTTTTGTTACTACATTGGATGGTAGTCTTGTCATTATGGAAGGTAGTGTGTTGTCGATATTTTTCTTATTCCAATGGATGGAAGCCTTGTCATTATGGAAGGTAGTGTGTTGTCGATATTTTTCTTATTCCAATGGATGGAAGCCTTGTCATTATGGAAGGTAGTCTATTGTCGTGATTTTTGTTACTCCAATGGATGGTATCCTTGTCATTATGGAAGGTGGTATGTTGTCGATATCTTTGTTACTCCAATGGATGGTAGCCTTGTCATTATGGAAGGTAGTCTGTTGTCGAGATTTTTGTTACTTCAATGGATGGTAGGCTCGTCATTATGGAAGGTAGTCTGTTGTCGAGATTTTTGTTACTACATTGGATGGTAGCCTTGTCATTATGGAAGGTAGTCTGTTGTCGAGATTTTTGTTACTACAATGGATTGTAGCCTTGCCGTTATGGAAGGTAGTCTGTTGTTGATATCTTTGTTAATCCAATGGATGGTAGCCTAGTCATTATGGAAGGTAGTCTGTTGTCGAGATTTTTGTTAATCTAAGGGATGGTAGCCTTGTCATTATGGAAGTTAGTTTATTGTCGACATTTTTGTTATTCCATTGGATGGTAGCCTTATCATTATAGAAGGTAGTCTGTTGTCGTGATTTTTGGTACTACAATGGATTGTATCCTTGTTGTTATGGAAGGTAGTATGTTGTCGATATCTTTCTTACTCCAATGGATGGTAGCCTAGTCATTATGGAATGTAGTTTGTTGTCGAGATTTTTTTTTCTCCGTTGGATGGTAGCCTTGTCATTATGGAAGGTAGTGTGTTATCTATATTTTTGTTATTCCAATGGATGGTAGCCTTGTCATTATGGAAGGTTGTCTGTTGTCGTGATTTGTTTACTCCAATGGATGGTATCCTTGTCATTATGGATGGTAGTATGTTGTCGATATCTTTGTTACTCCAATGGATGGTAGCCTTGTCATTATGGAAGGTAGTCTATTGTCTAGATTTTTGTTACTATAAGGGATGGTGGCCTTGTCATTATGGAAAGTAGTTTGTTGTCGAGATTTTGGTTATTCCAATGGATGGTAGCCTTTTCATTATGAAAGGTAGTCTATTGTCAATATTTTTGTTACTATAATAGATTGTAGCCTTGTCATTATGGAAGGTAGTCAGTTGTCGATATTTTTGTTACTCCAATGGACAGTAGCCTTGTCATTATAGAAGATAGTATTTTGTCGAGATTTTTGTCACTACAATGGATGGTAGCCATCTCATTATGGAAGGCAGTCTGTTGTCGAGATTTTTGTTACTACAATAGATTGTAGCCTTTTCGTTATGGAAGATAGTCTGTTGTCGAGATTTTTGTTACTATAATAGATTGTAGCCTTGTCATTATGGAAGGTAGTATGTTGTCGAGATTCTTGTTACTACAATGGATGGTAGCCTTGTGATTATGGAAGGTAGTCTATTGTCGAGATTTTTGTCACTCCAATGGATGGTAGCCTTGTCATTATGGAAGGTGGTCTAATGTCGAGATTTTTCTTAGTACAACGGATTGTAGCCTTGTCGTTATGGCAGGTAGTCTGCTATCGATATCTTTGTTACTCCAAAGGATGGTAGCCTAGTCATTATAGAAGGTAGTCTGTTTTCGAGATTTTTGTTACTCCAATTGATGGTATCCTTGTGATTATGGAAGGTAGTATGTTGTCGATATCTTTGTTACTCCAATGGATGGTAGCCTTGTCATTATGGAAGGTAGTCTGTTGTAGAGATTTTTGTTACTCCAATGGATGGTAGCCTTGTCATTATGCAAGGTAGTGTGTTATCGATATTTTTGTTATTCCAATAGATGGTAGCCTTGTTATTATTGAAGGTAGTCTGTTGTCGAGATTTTTGTTACTCTAAGGGATGGTAGCCTTGTCATTATGGAAGGTAGTCTATTGTCGAGATTTTTATTACTACAATGGATTGTAGCCTTGTCGTTATGGCAGGTAGTCTGCTATCGATATCTTTGTTACTCCAAAGGATGGTAGCCTAGTCATTATAGAAGGTAGTCTGTTTTCAAGATTTTTGTTACTCCAATGGATGGTATCCTTGTGAATATGGAAGGTAGTATGTTGTCGATATCTTTGTTACTCCAATGGATGGTATCCTTGTCATTATGGAAGGTAGTTTGTTGTAGAGATTTTTCTTACTCCAATGGATGGTAGCCTTGTCATTATGCAAGGTAGTGTGTTGTCGATATTTTTGTTATTCCAATAGATGGTAGCCATGTCATTATGGAAGGTAGTCTGTTGTCGAGATTTTTGTTACTCTAAGGGATGGTAGCCTTGTCATTATGGAAGGTAGTCTATTGTCGATATTTTTGTTACTACAATGGATTGTAGCCTTGTCGTTATGGCAGGTAGTCTGCTACGATATCTTTGTTACTCCAAAGGATGGTAGCCTTGTCATTATAGAAGGTAGTCTGTTTTCGAGATTTTTGTTACTCCAATGGATGGTATCCTTGTGATTATGGAAGGTAGTATGTAGTCGATATCTTTGTTACTCCAATGGATGGTAGCCTTGTCATTAAGGAAGGTAGTCTGTTGTAGAGATTTTTGTTACTCCAATGGATGGTAGCCTTGTAATTATGCAAGGTAGTGTGTTGTCGATATTTTTTTATTCCAATAGATGGTAGCCTTGTCATTATGGAAGGTAGTCTGTTGTCGAGATTTTTGTTACTCCAATGGATGGTAGCCTTGTCACTATGGAAGGTAGTCTGTTGTCGAGATTTTTGTTACTCCAATGGATGGAAGCCTTGTCATTATGGAAGGTAGTCTGTTGTCGTGATTTTCTGTTACTCCAAAGGATTGTAGCCTAGTCATTATAGAAGGTAGTCTGTTTTCAAGATTTTTGTTACTCCAATGGATGGTATCCTTGTGATTATGGAAGGTAGTATGTTGTCAATATCTTTGTTACTCTAATGGATGGTATCCTTGTCATTATGGAAGGTAGTCCGTTGTAGATATTTTTGTTACTCCAATGGATGGTAGCCTTGTCATTATGCAAGGTAGTGTGTTGTCGATATTTTTGTTATTCTAATAGATGGTAGCCTTGTCATTATTGAAGGTAATCTGTTGTCGAGATTTTTATTACTCCAATGGATGGTAGCCTTGTCACTATGGAAGGTAGTCTGTTGTCGAGATTTTTGTTACTACATTGGATGGTAGCCTTGTCATTATGGAAGGTAGTCTGTTGTCTTGATTTTTGTTACTACAATGGATTGTAGCCTTGTCTTTATGGAAGGTAGTCTGTTGTGGATATCTTTGTTACTCCAATGGATGGTAGCCTAGTCATTATGGAAGGAAGTCTGTTGTCGAGATTTTTGTTACTCTAAGGGATGGTAGCCTTGTCATTTTGGAAGGTAGTCTATTGGCGAGATTTTTGTTACTACAATGGATTGTAGCCTTGTCGTTATGGCAGGTAGTCTGCTACGATATCTTTGTTACTCCAAAGGATGGTAGCCTTGTCATTATAGAAGGTAGTCTGTTTTCTAGATTTTTGTTACTCCAATGGATGGTATCCTTGTGATTATGGAAGGTAGTATATAGTCGATATCTTTGTTACTCCAATGGATGGTAGCCTTGTCATTATGGAAGGTAGTCCGTTGTAGAGATTTTTGTTACTCCAATGGATGGTGGCCTTGTCATTATGCAAGGTAGTGTGTTGTCGATATTTTTTTATTCCAATAGATGGTAGCCTTGTCATTATGGAAGGTAGTCTATTGTCGAGATTTTTGTTACTCCAATGGATGGTAGCCTTGTCACTATGGAAGGTAGTCCGTTGTCGAGATTTTTGTTACTACATTGGATGGTAGCCTTATCATTATGGAAGGTAGTGTGTTGTCGATATTTTTCTTATTCCAATGGATGGAAGCCTTGTCATTATGGAAGGTTGTCTGTTGTCGAGATTTTTGTTACTCCAATGGATGGAAGCCTTGTCATTATGGAAGGTAGTCTGTTGTCGTGATTTTCTGTTACTCCAAAGGATTGTAGCCTAGTCATTATAGAAGGTAATCTGTTTTCAAGATTTTTGTTACTCCAATGGATGGTATCCTTGTGATTATGGAAGGTAGTATGTTGTCGATATCTTTGTTACTCTAATGGATGGTATCCTTGTCATTATCGAAGGTAGTCTGTTGTAGAGATTTTTGTTACTCCAATGGATGGTAGCCTTGTCATTATGCAAGGTAGTGTGTTGTCGATATGTTTGTTATTCCAATAGATGGTAGCCTTGTCATTATTGAAGGTAGTCTGTTGTTGAGATTTTTGTTAAACCAATGGATGGTAGCCTTGTCACTATGGAAGGTAGTCTATTGTCGAGATTTTTGTTACTACATTGGATGGTAGCCTTGTCATTATGGAAGGTAGTCTGTTGTCTTGATTTTTGTTACTACAATGGATTGTAGCCTTGTCTTTATGGAAGGTAGTCTGTTGTGGATATCTTTGTTACTCCAATGGATGGTAGCCTAGTCATTATGGAAGGTAGTCTGTTGTCGAGATTTTTGTAACTCTAAGGGATGGTATCCTTGTCATTATGGAAGGTAGTCTATTGTCGAGATTTTTGTTACTACAATGGATTGTAGCCTTGTCGTTATGGCAGGTAGTCTGCTACGATATCTTTGTTACTCCAAAGGATGGTAGCCTAGTCATTATATAAGGTAGTCTGTTTTCGAGATTTTTGTTACTCCAATGGATGGTATCCTTGTGATTATGGAAGGAAGTATGTTGTCGATATCTTTGTTACTCCAATGGATGGCAGCCTTGTCATTATGGAATGTAGTCTGTTGTAGAGATTTTTGTTACTCCAATGGATGGTAGCCTTGTCATTATGCAAGGTACTGTGTTTTCGATATTTTTTTATTCCAATAGATGGTAGCCTTGTCATTATGGAAGGTAGTCTGTTGTCGAGATTTTTGTTACTCCAATGGATGGTAGCCTTGTCACTATGGAAGGTAGTATGTTGTCGATATCTTTGTTACTCCAATGGATTGTAGCCTTGTCATTATGGAAGGTAGTCTGTTGTAGAGATATTTGTTACTCCAATGGATGGTAGCCTTGTCATTATGAAAGGTAGTGTGTTGTCGATATTATTGTTATTCCAATAGATGGTAGCCTTGTTATTATGGAAGGTAGTCTGTTGTCGAGATTTTTGTTACTCTAAGGGATGGTAGCCTTGTCATTATGGAAGGTAGTCTATTGTCGAGATTTTTGTTACTTCAATGGATTGTAGCCTTGTCGTTATGGCAGGTAGTCTGCTATCGATATCTTTGTTACTCCAAAGGATGGTAGCCTAGTCATTATAGAAGGTAGTCTGTTTTCAAGATTTTTGTTACTCCAATGGATGGTATCCTTGTGATTATGGAAGGTAGTATGTTGTCGATATCTTTGTTACTCCAATGGATGGTATCCTTGTCATTATGGAAGGTAGTATGTTGTAGAGATTTTTGTTACTCCAATAGATGGTAGCCTTGTCATTATGCAAGGTAGTGTGTTGTCGATATTTTTGTTATTCCAATAGATGGTAGCCTTGTCATTATTGAAGGTAATCTGTTGTCGAGATTTTTGTTACTCCAATGGATGGTAGCCTTGTCACTATGGAAGGTAGTCTGTTGTCGAGATTTTTGTTACTACATTGGATGGTAGCCTTGTCATTATGGAAGGTAGTCTGTTGTCTTGATTTTTGTTACTACAATGGATTGTAGCCTTGTCTTTATGGAAGGTAGTCTGTTGTGGATATCTTTGTTACTCCAATGGATGGTAGCCTAGTCATTATGGAAGGTAGTCTGTTGTCGAGATTTTTGTTACTCTAAGGGATGGTAGCCTTGTCATTATGGAAGGTAGTCTATTGTCGAGATTTTTGTTACTACAATGGATTGTAGCTTTGTCGTTATGGCAGGTAGTCCGTTATCGATATCTTTGTTACTCCAAAGGATGGTAGCCTAGTCATTATAGAAGGTAGTTTGTTTTCGAGATTTTTGTTACTCCAATGGATGGTAGCCTTGTCATTATGCAAAGTAGTGTGTTGTCGATATTTTTGTTATTCCAATAGATGGTAGCCTTGTCATTATGGAAGGTAGTCTGTTGTAGAGATTTTTGTTACTCCAATGGATGGTAGCCTTGTCATTATGCAAGGTAGTCTGTTGTCGAGATTTTTGTTACTCCAATGGATGGTAGCCTTGTCACAATGGAAGGTAGTTTGTTGTCGAGATTTTTGTTACTACATTGGATGGTAGCCTTGTCATTATGGAAGGTAGTCTGTTGTCATTATTTTTTTTACTACAATGGAGTGTAGCCGTGTCTTTATGGAAGGTAGTCTGTTGTCGATATCTTTGTTACTCCAATGGATGGTAGCCTAATCATTATGGAAGGTAGTCAGTTGTCTAGATTTTTGTTACTCTAAGGGATGGTAGCCTTGTCATTATGGAATTTAGTTTATTGTCGAGATTTTTTTATTCCAATGGATGGTAGCCTTGTCATTATGGAAGGTAGTCTGTTGTCGAGATTTTTGTTACTCCAATGGATGGTATCCTTGTGATTATGGAAGGTAGTATGTTGTCGATATCTTTGTTACTCCAATGGATGGTGGCCTTGTCATTATGCAAGGTAGTGTGTTGTCGATATTTTGGTTATTCCAATAGATGGTAGCCTTGTCATTATTGAAGGTAATCTGTTGTCGAGATTTTTGTTACTCCAATGGATGGTAGCCTTGTCACTATGGAAGGTAGTCTGTTGTCGAGATTTTTGTTACTACATTGGATGGTAGCCTTGTCATTGTGGAAGGTAGTCTGTTGTCTTGATTTTTGTTACTACAATGGATTGTAGCCTCGTCTTTATAGAAGGTAGTCTGTTGTGGATATCTTTGTTACTCCAATGGATGGTAGCCTAGTCATTATGGAAGGTAGTCTGTTGTCGAGATTTTTGTTACTACATTGGATGGTAGCCTTGTCATTATGGAAGGTAGTCTGTTGTCCTTATTTTTTTTACTACAATGGAGTGTAGCCTTGTCTTTATGGAAGGTAGTCTGTTGTCGATATCTTTGTTACTCCAATGGATGGTAGCCTAATCATTATGGAAGGTACTCTGTTGTCTAGATTTTTGTTACTCTAAGGGATGGTAGCCTTGTCATTATGGAATTTAGTTTATTGTCGACATTTTTTTATTCCAATGGATGGTAGCCTTGTCATTATGGAAGGTAGTCTGTTGTCGAGATTTTTGTTACTCCAATGGATGGTATCCTTGTGATTATGGAAGGTAGTATGTTGTCGATATCTTTGTTACTCCAATTGATGGTGGCCTTGTCATTATGCAAGGTAGTGTGTTGTCGATATTTTTGTTATTCCAATAGATGGTAGCCTTGTCATTATTGAAGGTAATCTGTTGTCGAGATTTTTGTTACTCCAATGGATGGTAGCCTTGTCACTATGGAAGGTAGTCTGTTGTCGAGATTTTTGTTACTACATTGGATGGTAGCCTTGTCATTATGGAAGGTAGTCTGTTGTCTTGATTTTTGTTACTACAATGGATTGTAGCCTTGTCTTAATGGAAGGTAGTCTGTTGTGGATATCTTTGTTACTCCAATGGATGGTAGCCTAGTCATTATGGAAGGAAGTCTGTTGTCGAGATTTTTGTTACTCTAAGGGATGGTAGCCTTGTCATTTTGGAAGGTAGTCTATTGTCGAGATTTTTGTTACTACAATGGATTGTAGCCTTGTCGTTATGGCAGGTAGTCTGCTACGATATCTTTGTTACTCCAAAGGATGGTAGCCTTGTCATTATAGAAGGTAGTCTGTTTTCGAGATTTTTGTTACTCCAATGGATGGTATCCTTGTGATTATGGAAGGTAGTATGTAGTCGATATCTTTGTTACTCCAATGGATGGTAGCCTTGTCATTATGGAAGGTAGTCCGTTGTAGAGATTTTTGTTACTCCAATGGATGGTGGCCTTGTCATTATGCAAGGTAGTGTGTTGTCGATATTTTTTTATTCCAATAGATGGTAGCCTTGTCATTATGGAAGGTAGTCTAATGTCGAGATTTTTGTTACTCCAATGGATGGTAGCCTTGTCACTATGGAAGGTAGTCCGTTGTCGAGATTTTTGTTACTACATTGGATGGTAGCCTTGTCATTATGGAAGGTAGTGTGTTGTCGATATTTTTCTTATTCCAATGGATGGAAGCCTTGTCATTATGGAAGGTTGTCTGTTGTCGAGATTTTTGTTACTCCAATGGATGGAAGCCTTGTCATTATGGAAGGTAGTCTGTTGTCGTGATTTTCTGTTACTCCAAAGGATTGTAGCCTAGTCATTATAGAAGGTAATCTGTTTTCAAGATTTTTGTTACTCCAATGGATGGTATCCTTGTGATTATGGAAGGTAGTATGTTGTCGATATCTTTGTTACTCTAATGGATGGTATCCTTGTCATTATCGAAGGTAGTCTGTTGTAGAGATTTTTGTTACTCCAATGGATGGTAGCCTTGTCATTATGCAAGGTAGTGTGTTGTCGATATGTTTGTTATTCCAATAGATGGTAGCCTTGTCATTATTGAAGGTAGTCTGTTGTTGAGATTTTTGTTAAACCAATGGATGGTAGCCTTGTCACTATGGAAGGTAGTCTATTGTCGAGATTTTTGTTACTACATTGGATGGTAGCCTTGTCATTATGGAAGGTAGTCTGTTGTCTTGATTTTTGTTACTACAATGGATTGTAGCCTTGTCTTTATGGAAGGTAGTCTGTTGTGGATATCTTTGTTACTCCAATGGATGGTAGCCTAGTCATTATGGAAGGTAGTCTGTTGTCGAGATTTTTGTAACTCTAAGGGATGGTAGCCTTGTCATTATGGAAGGTAGTCTATTGTCGAGATTTTTGTTACTACAATGGATTGTAGCCTTGTCGTTATGGCAGGTAGTCTGCTACGATATCTTTGTTACTCCAAAGGATGGTAGCCTAGTCATTATATAAGGTAGTCTGTTTTCGAGATTTTTGTTACTCCAATGGATGGTATCCTTGTGATTATGGAAGGAAGTATGTTGTCGATATCTTTGTTACTCCAATGGATGGCAGCCTTGTCATTATGGAATGTAGTCTGTTGTAGAGATTTTTGTTACTCCAATGGATGGTAGCCTTGTCATTATGCAAGGTACTGTGTTTTCGATATTTTTTTATTCCAATAGATGGTAGCCTTGTCATTATGGAAGGTAGTCTGTTGTCGAGATTTTTGTTACTCCAATGGATGGTAGCCTTGTCACTATGGAAGGTAGTATGTTGTCGATATCTTTGTTACTCCAATGGATTGTAGCCTTGTCATTATGGAAGGTAGTCTGTTGTAGAGATATTTGTTACTCCAATGGATGGTAGCCTTGTCATTATGAAAGGTAGTGTGTTGTCGATATTATTGTTATTCCAATAGATGGTAGCCTTGTTATTATGGAAGGTAGTCTGTTGTCGAGATTTTTGTTACTCTAAGGGATGGTAGCCTTGTCATTATGGAAGGTAGTCTATTGTCGAGATTTTTGTTACTTCAATGGATTGTAGCCTTGTCGTTATGGCAGGTAGTCTGCTATCGATATCTTTGTTACTCCAAAGGATGGTAGCCTAGTCATTATAGAAGGTAGTCTGTTTTCAAGATTTTTGTTACTCCAATGGATGGTATCCTTGTGATTATGGAAGGTAGTATGTTGTCGATATCTTTGTTACTCCAATGGATGGTATCCTTGTCATTATGGAAGGTAGTATGTTGTAGAGATTTTTGTTACTCCAATAGATGGTAGCCTTGTCATTATGCAAGGTAGTGTGTTGTCGATATTTTTGTTATTCCAATAGATGGTAGCCTTGTCATTATTGAAGGTAATCTGTTGTCGAGATTTTTGTTACTCCAATGGATGGTAGCCTTGTCACTATGGAAGGTAGTCTGTTGTCGAGATTTTTGTTACTACATTGGATGGTAGCCTTGTCATTATGGAAGGTAGTCTGTTGTCCTTATTTTTTTTACTACAATGGAGTGTAGCCTTGTCTTTATGGAAGGTAGTCTGTTGTCGATATCTTTGTTACTCCAATGGATGGTAGCCTAATCATTATGGAAGGTACTCTGTTGTCTAGATTTTTGTTACTCTAAGGGATGGTAGCCTTGTCATTATGGAATTTAGTTTATTGTCGAGATTTTTTTATTCCAATGGATGGTAGCCTTGTCATTATTGAAGGTAGTCTGTTGTCGAGATTTTTGTTACTCCAATGGATGGTATCCTTGTGACTATGGAAGGTACTATGTTGTCGATATCTTTGTTACTCCAATTGATGGTGGCCTTGTCATTATGCAAGGTAGTGTGTTGTCGATATTTTTGTTATTCCAATAGATGGTAGCCTTGTCATTATTGAAGGTAATCTGTTGTCGAGATTTTTGTTACTCCAATGGATGGTAGCCTTGTCACTATGGAAGGTAGTCTGTTGTCGAGATTTTTGTTACTACATTGGATGGTAGCCTTGTCATTATGGAAGGTAGTCTGTTGTCTTGATTTTTGTTACTACAATGGATTGTAGCCTTGTCGTTATGGAAGGTAGTCTGTTGTGGATATCTTTGTTACTCCAATGGATGGTAGCCTAGTCATTATGGAAGGTAGTCTGTTGTCGAGATTTTTGTTACTCTAAGGGATGGTAGCCTTGTCATTATGGAAGGTAGTCAATTGTCGAGATTTTTGTTACTACAATGGATTGTAGCTTTGTCGTTATGGCAGGTAGTCTGCTATCGATATCTTTGTTACTCCAAAGGATGGTAGCCTAGTCATTATAGAAGGTAGTCTGTTTTCGAGATTTTTGTTACTCCAATGGATGGTAGACTTGTCATTTTGCAAAGTAGTGTGTTGTCGATATTTTTGTTATTCCAATAGATGGTAGCCTTGTCATTATGGAAGGTAGTCTGTTGTAGAGATTTTTGTTACTCCAATGGATGGTAGCCTTGTCATTATGCAAGGTAGTGTGTTGTCAATATTTTTGTTATTCCAATAGATGGTAGCCTTGTCATTATGGAAGGTAGTCTGTTGTCGAGATTTTTGTTACTCCAATGGATGGTAGCCTTGTCACAATGGAAGGTAGTTTGTTGTCGAGATTTTTGTTACTACATTGGATGGTAGCCTTGTCATTATGGAAGGTACTCTGTTGTCGTTATTTTTTTTACTACAATGGAGTGTAGCCTTGTCTTTATGGAAGGTAGTCTGTTGTCGATATCTTTGTTACTCCAATGGATGGTAGCCTAGTCATTATGGAAGGTAGTCTGTTGTCTAGATTTTTGTTACTCTAAGGGATGGTAGCCTTGTCATTATAGAATTTAGTTTATTGTCGAGATTTTTTTATTCCAATGGATGGTAGCCTTGTCATTATGGAAGGTAGTCTGTTGTCGAGATTTTTGTTACTCCAATGGATGGTATCCTTGTGATTATGGAAGGTAGTATGTTGTCGATATCTTTGTTACTCCAATGGATGGTGGCCTTGTCATTATGCAAGGTAGTGTGTTGTCGATATTTTTGTTATTCCAATAGACGGTAGCCTTGTCATTATTGAAGGTAATCTGTTGTCGAGATTTTTGTTACTCCAATGGATGGTAGCCTTGTCACTATGGAAGGTAGTCTGTTGTCGAGATTTTTGTTACTACATTGGATGGTAGCCTTGTCATTATGGAAGGTAGTCTGTTGTCTTAATTTTTGTTACTACAATGGATTGTAGCCTTGTTTTTATGGAAGGTAATCTGTTGTGGATATCTTTGTTACTCCAATGGATGGTAGCCTAGTCATTATGGAAGGTAGTCTGTTGTCGAGATTTTTGTTACTCTAAGGGATGGTAGCCTTGTCATTATGGAAGGTAGTCAATTGTCGAGATTTTTGTTACTACAATGGATTGTAGCTTTGTCGTTATGGCAGGTAGTCTGCTATCGATATCTTTGTTACTCCAAAGGATGGTAGCCTAGTCATTATAGAAGGTAGTCTGTTTTCGAGATTTTTGTTACTCCAATGGATGGTAGACTTGTCATTTTGCAAAGTAGTGTGTTGTCGATATTTTTGTTATTCCAATAGATGGTAGCCTTGTCATTATGGAAGGTAGTCTGTTGTAGAGATTTTTGTTACTCCAATGGATGGTAGCCTTGTCATTATGCAAGGTAGTGTGTTGTCAATATTTTTGTTATTCCAATAGATGGTAGCCTTGTCATTATGGAAGGTAGTCTATTGTCGAGATTTTTGTTACTCCAATGGATTATAGCTTTGTCGTTATGGCAGGTAGTCTGCTATCGATATCTTTGTTACTCCAAAGGATGGTAGCCTAGTCATTATAGAAGGTAGTCTGTTTTCGAGATTTTTGTTACTCCAATGGATGGTAGACTTGTCATTTTGCAAAGTAGTGTGTTGTCGATATTTTTGTTATTCCAATAGATGGTAGCCTTGTCATTATGGAAGGTAGTCTGTTGTAGAGATTTTTGTTACTCCAATGGATGGTAGCCTTGTCATTATGCAAGGTAGTGTGTTGTCGATATTTTTGTTATTCCAATAGATGGTAGCCTTGTCATTATGGAAGGTAGTCTGTTGTCGAGATTTTTGTTACTCCAATGGATGGTAGCCTTGTCACAATGGAAGGTAGTTTGTTGTCGAGATTTTTGTTACTACATTGGATGGTAGCCTTGTCATTATGGAAGGTAGTCTGTTGTCGTTATTTTTTTTACTACAATGGAGTGTAGCCTTGTCTTTATGGAAGGTAGTCTGTTGTCGATATCTTTGTTACTCCAATGGATGGTAGCCTAGTCATTATGGAAGGTAGTCTGTTGTCTAGATTTTTGTTACTCTAAGGGATGGTAGCCTTGTCATTATAGAATTTAGTTTATTGTCGAGGTTTTTTTATTCCAATGGATGGTAGCCTTGTCATTATGGAAGGTAGTCTGTTGTCGAGATTTTTGTTACTCCAATGGATGGTATCCTTGTGATTATGGAAGGTAGTATGTTGTCGATATCTTTGTTACTCCAATGGATGATGGTCTTGTCATTATGGAAGGTAGTCTGTTGTCGAGATTTTTGTAACTCCAATGGATGGTAGCCTTGTCCCTATGGAAGGTAGTCTGTTGTCGAGATTTTTGTTACTACATTGGATGGTAGCCTTGTCATTATGGAAGGTAGTCTGTTGTCGTGATTTTTGTTACTACAATGGACTGTAGCCTTGTCTTTATGGAAGGTAGTCTGTTGTCGATATCTTTGTTACTCCAATGGATGGTAGCCTAGTCATTATGGAAGGTAGTCTGTTGTCGAGATTTTTGTTACTCTAAGGGATGGTAGCCTTGTCATTATGGAAGGTAGTCTATTGTCGAGATTTTTGTTACTACAATGGATTATAGCTTTGTCGTTATGGCAGGTAGTCTGCTATCGATATCTTTGTTACTCCAAAGGATGGTAGCCTAGTCATTATAGAAGGTAGTCTGTTTTCGAGATTTTTGTTACTCCAATGGATGGTAGCCTTGTCATTATGCAAAGTAGTGTGTTGTCGATATTTTTGTTATTCCAATAGATGGTAGCCTTGTCATTATGGAAGGTAGTCTGTTGTAGAGATTTTTGTTACTCCAATGGATGGTAGCCTTGTCATTATGCAAGGTAGTGTGTTGTCAATATTTTTGTTATTCCAATAGATGGTAGCCTTGTCATTATGGAAGGTAGTCTGTTGTCGAGATTTTTGTTACTCCAATGGATGGTAGCCTTGTCACAATGGAAGGTAGTTTGTTGTCGAGATTTTTGTAACTACATTGGATGGTAGCCTTGTCATTATGGAAGGTAGTCTGTTGTCGTTATTTTTTTTACTACAATGGAGTGTAGCCTTGTCTTTATGGAAGGTAGTCTGTTGTCGATATCTTTGTTACTCCAATGGATGGTAGCCTACTCATTATGGAAGGTAGTCTGTTGTCTAGATTTTTGTTACTCTAAGGGATGGTAGCCTTGTCATTATGGAATTTAGTTTATTGTCGAGATTTTTGTTACTCCAATGGATGGTATCCTTGTGATTATGGAAGATAGTATGTTGTCGATATCTTTGTTACTCCAATGGATGGTATCCTTGCCATTATGGAAGGTAGTCTGTTGTAGAGATTTTTGTTACTCCAATAGATGGTAGCCTTGTCATTATGCAAGGTAGTGTGTTGTCGATATTTTTGTTATTCCAATAGATGGTAGCCTTGTAATTATTGAAGGTAATCTGTTGTCGAGATTTTTGTTACTCCAATGGATGGTAGCCTTGTCACTATGGAAGGTAGTCTGTTGTCGAGATTTTTGTTACTACATTGGATGGTAGCCTTGTCATTATGGAAGGTAGTCTGTTGTCTTGATTTTTGTTACTACAATGGATTGTAGCCTTGTCTTTATGGAAGGTAGTCTGTTGTGGATATCTTTGTTACTCCAATGGATGGTAGCCTAGTCATTATGGAAGGTAGTCTGTTGTCGAGATTTTTGTTACTCTAAGGGATGGTAGCCTTGTCATTATGGAAGGTAGTCTATTGTCGAGATTTTTGTTACTACAATGGATTGTAGCTTTGTCGTTATGGCAGGTAGTCTGCTATCGATATCTTTGTTACTCCAAAGGATGGTAGCCTAATCATTATAGAAGGTAGTCTGTTTTCGAGATTTTTGTTACTCCAATGGATGGTAGCCTTGTCACTATGCAAAGTAGTGTGTTGTCGATATTTTTGTTATTCCAATAGATGGTAGCCTTGTCATTATGGAAGGTAGTCTGTTGTAGAGATTTTTGTTACTCCAATGGATGGTAGCCTTGTCATTATGCAAGGTAGTGTGTTGTCGATATTTTTGTTATTCCAATAGATGGTAGCCTTGTCATTATGGAAGGTAGTCTGTTGTCGAGATTTTTGTTACTCCAATGGATGGTAGCCTTGTCACAATGGAAGGTAGTTTGTTGTCGAGATTTTTGTTACTACATTGGATGGTAGCCTTGTCATTATGGAAGGTAGTCTGTTACCGTTATTTTTTTTACTACAATGGAGTGTAGCCTTGTCTTTATGGAAGGTAGTCTGTTGTCGATATCTTTGTTACTCCAATGGATGGTAGCCTAGTCATTATGGAAGGTAGTCTGTTGTCTAGATTTTTGTTACTCTAAGGGATGGTAGCCTTGTCATTATGGAATTTAGTTTATTGTCGAGATTTTTTTATTCCAATGGATGGTATCCTTGTCATTATGGAAGGTAGTCTGTTGTCGATATTTTTGTTACTCCAATGGATGGTATCTTTGTGATTATGGAAGGTAGTATGTTGTCGATATCTTTGTTACTCCAATGGATGGTGGCCTTGTCATTATGCAACGTAGTGTGTTGTCGATATTTTTGTTATTCCAATAGATGGTAGCCTTGTCATTATTGAAGGTAATATGTTGTCGAGATTTTTGTTACTCCAATGGATGGTAGCCTTGTCACTATGGAAGGTAGTCTGTTGTCGAGATTTTTGTTACTACATTGGATGGTAGCCTTGTCATTATGGAAGGTAGTCTGTTGTCTTGATTTTTGTTACTACAATGGATTGTAGCCTTGTCTTTATGGAAGGTAGTCTGTTGTGGATATCTTTGTTACTCCAATGGATGGTAGCCTTGTCATTATGCAAAGTAGTGTGTTGTCGATATTTTTGTTATTCCAATAGATGGTAGCCTTGTCATTATGGAAGGTAGTCTGTTGTAGAGATTTTTGTTACTCCAATGGATGGTAGCCTTGTCATTATGCAAGGTAGTGTGTTGTCAATATTTTTGTTATTCCAATAGATGGTAGCCTTGTCATTATGGAAGGTAGTCTGTTGTCGAGATTTTTGTTACTCCAATGGATGGTAGCCTTGTCACAATGGAAGGTAGTTTGTTGTCGAGATTTTTGTTACTACATTGGATGGTAGCCTTGTCATTATGGAAGGTAGTCTGTTGTCGTTATTTTTTTTACTACAATGGAGTGTAGCCTTGTCTTTATGGAAGGTAGTCTGTTGTCGATATCTTTGTTACTCCAATGGATGGTAGCCTACTCATTATGGAAGGTAGTTTGTTGTCTAGATTTTTGTTACTCTAAGGGATGGTAGCCTTGTCATTATGGAATTTAGTTTATTGTCGAGATTTTTGTTACTCCAATGGATGGTATCCTTGTGATTATGGAAGATAGTATGTTGTCGATATCTTTGTTACTCCAATGGATATCATCCTTGCCATTATGGAAGGTAGTCTGTTGTAGAGATTTTTGTTACTCCAATAGATGGTAGCCTTGTCATTATGCAAGGTAGTGTGTTGTCGATATTTTTGTTATTCCAATAGATGGTAGCCTTGTAATTATTGAAGGTAATCTGTTGTCGAGATTTTTGTTACTCCAATGGATGGTAGCCTTGTCACTATGGAAGGTAGTCTGTTGTCGAGATTTTTGTTACTACATTGGATGGTAGCCTTGTCATTATGGAAGGTAGTCTGTTGTCTTGATTTTTGTTACTACAATGGATTGTAGCCTTGTCTTTATGGAAGGTAGTCTGTTGTGGATATCTTTGTTACTCCAATGGATGGTAGCCTAGTCATTATGGAAGGTAGTCTGTTGTCGAGATTTTTGTTACTCTAAGGGATGGTAGCCTTGTCATTATGGAAGGTAGTCTATTGTCGAGATTTTTGTTACTACAATGGATTGTAGCTTTGTCGTTATGGCAGGTAGTCTGCTATCGATATCTTTGTTACTCCAAAGGATGGTAGCCTAATCATTATAGAAGGTAGTCTGTTTTCGAGATTTTTGTTACTCCAATGGATGGTAGCCTTGTCACTATGCAAAGTAGTGTGTTGTCGATATTTTTGTTATTCCAATAGATGGTAGCCTTGTCATTATGGAAGGTAGTCTGTTGTAGAGATTTTTGTTACTCCAATGGATGGTAGCCTTGTCATTATGCAAGGTAGTGTGTTGTCGATATTTTTGTTATTCCAATAGATGGTAGCCTTGTCATTATGGAAGGTAGTCTGTTGTCGAGATTTTTGTTACTCCAATGGATGGTATCCTTGTGATTATGGAAGGTAGTATGTTGTCGATATCTTTGTTACTCCAATGGATGGTGGCCTTGTCATTATGCAACGTAGTGTGTTGTCGATATTTTTGTTATTCCAATAGATGGTAGCCTTGTCATTATTGAAGGTAATCTGTTGTCGAGATTTTTGTTACTCCAATGGATGGTAGCCTTGTCACTATGGAAGGTAGTCTGTTGTCGAGATTTTTGTTACTACATTGGATGGTAGCCTTGTCATTATGGAAGGTAGTCTGTTGTCTTGATTTTTGTTACTACAATGGATTGTAGCCTTGTCTTTATGGAAGGTAGTCTGTTGTGGATATCTTTGTTACTCCAATGAATGGTAGCCTAGTCATTATGAAAGGTAGTCTGTTGTCGAGATTTTTGTTACTCTAAGGGATGGTAGCCTTGTCATTATGGAAGGTAGTCAATTGTCGAGATTTTTGTTACTACAATGGATTGTAGCTTTGTCGTTATGGCAGGTAGTCTGCTATCGATATCTTTGTTACTCCAAAGGATGGTAGCCTAGTCATTATAGAAGGTAGTCTGTTTTCGAGATTTTTGTTACTCCAATGGATGGTAGCCTTGTAATTTTGCAAAGTAGTGTGTTGTCGATATTTTTGTTATTTCAATAGATGGTAGCCTTGTCATTATGGAAGGTAGTCTGTTGTAGAGATTTTTGTTACTCCAATGGATGGTAGCCTTGTCATTATGCAAGGTAGTGTGTTGTCGATATTTTTGTTATTCCTATAGATGGTAGCCTTGTCATTATGGAAGGTAGTCTGTTGTCGAGATTTTTGTTACTCCAATGGATGGTAGCCTAGTCATTAAGGAAGGCAGTTTGTTGTCGATATTTTCGTTACTCCAATGGATGGTTTCCTTGTGATTATGGAAGGTAGTTTGTTGTCGATATCTTTGTTACTCCAATGGATCGTAGCCTTGTCATTATGGAAGGTAGTCTGTTGTCGAGATTTTTGTTACTCCAATGGATGGTAGGCTTGTCACTATGGAAGGTAGTCAGTTGTCTAAATTTTTGTTACTACATTGGATGGTAGCCTTGTCATTATGGAAGGTAGTCTGTTGTCGTGATTTTTGTTACTACAATGGATTGTAGCCTTGTCTTTATGGAAGGTAGTTTGTTGTCGATATCTTTGTTACTCCAATGGATGGTAGCCTAGTCATTATAGAAGGTAGTCTGTTTTCGAGATTTTTGTTACTCCAATGGATGGTAGCCTTGTCATTGTAGAAGGTAGTATTTTGTCGAGATTTTTGTCACTACAATGGATGGTAGCCATTTCATTATGGAAGGTAGTCTGTTGTCGAGATTTTTGTTACTACAATAGATTGTAGCCTTTTCGTTATGGAGGATAGTCTGTTATCGATATCTTTGTTACTCCAAAGGATGTTAGCCTAGTCATTATAGAAGGTAGTATGTTTTCGAGATTTTTGTTACTCCAATGGATGGTATCCTTGTGATTCTGGAAGGTAGTATGTTGTCGATATCTTTGTTACTCCAATGCATGGTAGCCTTGTCATTATGGAAGGTAGTATGTTGTAGAGATTTTTGTTACTCCAATGGATGGTAGCCTTGTCATTATGCAAGGTAGTGTGTTGTCGATATTTTTGTTATTCCAATAGATTGTATCCTTGTAATTATGGAAGGTAGTATGTTGTCGATATTTTTGTTACTCCAATGGATGGTAGCCTTGTTAATATGAAAGGTAGTCTGTTGTCGAGATTTTTGTTACTCCAATGGATGGTAGCCTTGTCACTATGGAAGGTAGTCTGTTGTCGAGATTTTTGTTACTACATTGGATGGAAGCCTTGTCATTATGGAAGGTAGTCTTTTGTCGTGATTTTTGTTACTACAATGGATTGTAGCCTTGTCTTTATGGAAGGTAATTTGTTGTCAATATCTTTGTTACTCCAATGGATGGTAGCCTAGTCATTATGGAAGGTAGTCTGTTGTCGATATATTTGTTACTCTAAGGGATGGTAGCCTTGTCATTATGAAAGGTAGTCTATTGTCGAGATTTTTGTTACTATAACAGATTGTAGCCTTGTCATTATAGAAGGTATTCTGTTGTCGATATTTTTGTTACTCCAATGGATGGTAGCCTTGTCATTATAGAAGGTAGTAATTTGTCGAGATTTTTGTCACTACAATGGATGGTAGCCATGTCATTATGGAAGGTAGTCTGTTGTCGAGATTTTTGTTACTACAATAGATTGTAGCCTTTTCATTATGGAAGATAGTATGTTGTCGAGATTTTTGTTTCTATAATAGATTGTATCCTTGTCATTATGGAAGGTAGTATGTTGTCGAGATTCTTGGTACTACAATGGATGGTAGCCTTGTCATTATGGAAGGTAGTCTATTCTCGAGATTTTTGTCACTACAATGGATGGTAACCTTGTCATTATGGAAGGTAGTCTATTGTCGAGATTTTTGTTACTACAATGGATTGTAGCCTTGTCGTTATGGCAGGTAATCTGCTATCGATATCTTTGTTACTCCAAAGGATGGTAGCCTAGTCATTATAGAAGGTATTCTGTTTTCGAGATTTTTGTTACTCCAATGGATGGTAGCCTTGTAATTTTGCAAAGTAGTGTGTTGTCGATATTTTTGTTATTTCAATAGATGGTAGCCTTGTCATTATGGAAGGTAGTCTGTTGTAGAGATTTTTGTTACTCCAATGGATGGTAGCCTTGTCATTATGCAAGGTAGTGTGTTGTCGATATTTTTGTTATTCCTATAGATGGTAGCCTTGTCATTATGGAAGGTAGTCTGTTGTCGAGATTTTTGTTACTCCAATGGATGGTAGCCTAGTCATTAAGGAAGGCAGTCTGTTGTCGATATTTTCGTTACTCCAATGGATGGTTTCCTTGTGATTATGGAAGGTAGTTTGTTGTCGATATCTTTGTTACTCCAATGGATCGTAGCCTTGTCATTATGGAAGGTAGTCTGTTGTCGAGATTTTTGTTACTCCAATGGATGGTAGGCTTGTCACTATGGAAGGTAGTCAGTTGTCTAAATTTTTGTTACTACATTGGATGGTAGCCTTGTCATTATGGAAGGTAGTCTGTTGTCGTGATTTTTGTTACTCGATGGATTGTAGCCTTGTCTTTATGGAAGGTAGTCTGTTGTCGATATCTTTGTTACTCCAATGGATGGTAGCCTAGTCATTATAGAAGGTAGTCTGTTTTCGAGATTTTTGTTACTCCAATGGATGGTAGCCTTGTCATTGTAGAAGGTAGTATTTTGTCGAGATTTTTGTCACTACAATGGATGGTAGCCATTTCATTATGGAAGGTAGTCTGTTGTCGAGATTTTTGTTACTACAATAGATTGTAGCCTTTTCGTTATGGAGGATAGTCTGCTATCGATATCTTTGTTACTCCAAAGGATGTTAGCCTAGTCATTATAGAAGGTAGTATGTTTTCGAGATTTTTGTTACTCCAATGGATGGTATCCTTGTGATTCTGGAAGGTAGTATGTTGTCGATATCTTTGTTACTCCAATGCATGGTAGCCTTGTCATTATGGAAGGTAGTCTGTTGTAGAGATTTTTGTTACTCCAATGGATGGTAGCCTTGTCATTATGCAAGGTAGTGTGTTGTCGATATTTTTGTTATTCCAATAGATTGTATCCTTGTAATTATGGAAGGTAGTATGTTGTCGATATTTTTGTTACTCCAATGGATGGTAGCCTTGTTAATATGAAAGGTAGTCTGTTGTCGAGATTTTTGTTACTCCAATGGATGGTAGCCTTGTCACTATGGAAGGTAGTCTGTTGTCGAGATTTTTGTTACTACATTGGATGGAAGCCTTGTCATTATGGAAGGTAGTCTTTTGTCGTGATTTTTGTTACTACAATGGATTGTAGCCTTGTCTTTATGGAAGGTAATTTGTTGTCAATATCTTTGTTACTCCAATGGATGGTAGCCTAGTCATTATGGAAGGTAGTCTGTTGTCGATATATTTGTTACTCTAAGGGATGGTAGCCTTGTCATTATGAAAGGTAGTCTATTGTCGAGATTTTTGTTACTATAACAGATTGTAGCCTTGTCATTATAGAAGGTATTCTGTTGTCGATATTTTTGTTACTCCAATGGATGGTAGCCTTGTCATTATAGAAGGTAGTAATTTGTCGAGATTTTTGTCACTACAATGGATGGTAGCCATGTCATTATGGAAGGTAGTCTGTTGTCGAGATTTTTGTTACTACAATAGATTGTAGCCTTTTCATTATGGAAGATAATATGTTGTCGAGATTTTTGTTTCTATAATAGATTGTATCCTTGTCATTATGGAAGGTAGTATGTTGTCGAGATTCTTGGTACTACAATGGATGGTAGCCTTGTCATTATGGAAGGTAGTCTATTCTCGAGATTTTTGTCACTACAATGGATGGTAACCTTGTCATTATGGAAGGTAGTCTATTGTCGAGATTTTTGTTACTACAATGGATTGTAGCCTTGTCGTTATGGCAGGTAATCTGCTATCGATATCTTTGTTACTCCAAAGGATGGTAGCCTAGTCATTATAGAAGGTAGTCTGTTTTCGAGATTTTTTTTACTCTAATGGATGGTATCCTTGTGATTATGGAAGGTAGTATGTTGTCGATATCTTTGTTACTCCAATGGATGGTAGCCTTGTCATTATGGAAGGTAGTCTGCTGTAGAGATTTTTGTTACTCCAATGGATGGTAGCCTTGTAGTTATGGAAGGTAGTCTGTTGTCGAGATTTTTGTTACTCCAATGGATTGTAGCGTTGTCACTATGGAAGGTAGTCTGTTTTCGAGATTTTTGTTACTACATGGGATGGTAGCCTTGTCATTATGGAAGGTAGTTTGTTGTCGTGATTTTTGTTACTACAATGAATTGTAGTCTTGTCTTTATGGAAGGTAGTCTGTTGTCGATATCATTGTTACTCCAATGGATGGTAGCCTAGTCATTATGGAAGGTAGTCTGTTGTCAAGATTTTTGTTACTACAATGGATTGTAGGCTTGTCGTTATGGAAGCTAGTCTGCTATCGATATCTTTGGTACTCCAAAGGATGGTAGCCTAGTCATTATATATGGTAGTCTGTATTCGAGATTTTTGTTATTCCAATGGATTGTATCTTTGTGATTATGGAAGGTAGTATGTTGCCGATATCTTTGTTACTCCAATGGATGGTAGCCTTGTCATTATGGAAGGTAGTCTGTTGTAGAGATTTTTGTTACTCCAATGGATGGTAGCCTTGTTACTATGGAAGGTAGTCTGTTGCCGTGATTTTTGTTACTACATTGGATGGTAGCCTTGTCATTATGGAAGGTAGTTTGTTGTCGTGATTTTTGTTACTACAATGGATTATAGCCTTGTCTTTATGGAAGGTAATCTGTTGTCGATATCTTTGTTACTCCAATGGATGGTATCCTAGTCATTATGGAAGGTAGTCTGTTGTCGAGATTTTTGTTACTCTAAGGGATGGTAGCCTTGTCATTATGGAAGGTAGTCTATTGTCGAGATTTTTTTTACTACAATGGATTGTAGCTTTGTCGTTATGGCAGGTAGTCTGCTATCGATATCTTTGTTACTCCAAAGGATGGTAGCCTAGTCATTATAGAAGGTAGTCTGTTTTCGAGATTTTTGTTACTCCAATGGATGGTATCCTTGTCATTATGCAAGGTAGTGTGTTGTCGATATTTTTGTTATTCCAATAGATGGTAGCCTTGTCATTATGGAAGGCAGTCTGTTGTAGAGATTTTTGTTACTCCAATGGATGGTAGCCTTGTCATTATGCAAGGTAGTGTGTTGTTGATATTTTTGTTACTCCAATGGATGGTAGCCTAGTCATTATGGAAGGTAGTCTGTTGTCGAGATTTTTGTTACTCCAATGGATGGTAGCCTTGTCACTATGGAAGGTAGTCTGTTGTCAAGATTTTTGTTACTACATTGGTTGGTAGCCTGGTCATTATGGAAGGTAGTCTATTGTCGTTATTTTTTTTACTACAATGGATTTTAGCCTTGTCTTTATGGAAGGTAGTCTGTTGTCGATATCTTTGTTACTCCAATGGATGGTAGCCTAGTCATTATGGAAGGTAGTCTGTTGTCGAGATTTTTGTTACTCTAAGGGATGGTAGCCTTGTCATTATGGAAGGTAGTCTATTGTCGATATTTTTGTTACTACAATGGATTGTAGCCATGTCGTTATGGAAGGTAGTCTGCTATCGATATCTTTGTTACTCCAAAGGATGGTAGCCTAGTCATTATAGATGGTAGTCTGTATTCGAGATTTTTGTTATTCCAATGGATTGTATCCTTGTGATTATGGAAGGTAGTATGTTGTCGATATCTTTGTTACTCCAATGGATGGTAGCCTTGTCATTATGGAAGGTAGTCTGTTGTAGAGATTTTTGTTACTCCAATGGATGTTAGCCTTGTCACTATGGAAGATAGTCTGTTGTCGAGATTTTTGTTACTACATTGGATGGTAGCCTTGTCATTATGCAAGGTAGTTTGTTGTTGTGATTTTTGTTACTACAATGGATTGTAGCCTTGTCTTTATGGAAGGTAATCTGTTGTCGATATCTTTGTTACTCCAATGGATGGTAGCCTAGTCATTATGGAAGGTAGTCTGTTGTCGAGATTTTTGTTACTCTAAGGGATGGTAGCCTTCTCATTATTGAAGGTAGTCTATTGTCGAGATTTTTTTTACTACAATGGATTGTAGCCTTGTCGTTATGGCAGGTAGTCTGCTATCGATATCTTTGTTACTCCAAAGGATGGTAGCATAGTCATTATAGAAGGTAGTCTGTTTTCGAGATTTTTGTTACTCTAATGGATGGTATCCTTGTGATTATGGAAGGTAGTATGTTGTCGATATCTTTGTTACTCCAATGGATGGTAGCCTTGTCATTATGGAAGGTAGTCTGTTGTAGAGATTTTTGTTACTCCAATGGATGGTAGCCTTGTAGTTATGAAAGGTAGTCTGTTGTTGAGATTTTTGTTACTCCAATGGATGGTAGCCTTGTCACTATGGAAGGTAGTCTGTTTTCGAGATTTTTGTTACTACATGGGATGGTAGCATTGTCATTATGGAAGGTGGTTTGTTGTCATGATTTTTGTTACTACAATGAATTGTAGTCTTGTCTTTATGGAAGGTAGTCTGTTGTCGATATCATTGTTACTCCAATTGATGGTAGCCTAGTCATTATGGAAGGTAGTCTGTTGTCCAGATTTTTGTTACTCTAAGGGATGGTAGCCTTGTCATTATGGAAGGTAGTCTATTGTCGAGATTTTTGTTACTACAATGGATTGTAGCCATGTCGTTATGGAAGGTAGTCTGCTATCGATATCTTTGTTACTCCAAAGGATGGTAGCCTAGTCATTATAGATGGTAGTCTGTATTCGAGATTTTTGTTATTCCAATGGATTGTATCCTTGTGATTATGGAAGGTAGTATGTTGTCGATATCTTTGTTACTCCAATGGATGGTAGCCTTGTCATTATGAAAGGTAATCTGTTGTAGTGATTTTTGTTACTCCAATGGATGTTAGCCTTGTCACTATGGAAGGTAGTCTGTTGTCGAGATTTTTGTTACTACATTGGATGGTAGCCTTGTCATTATGCAAGGTAGTTTGTTGTCGTGATTTTTGTTACTACAATGGATTGTAGCCTTGTCTTTATGGAAGGTAATCTGTTGTCGATATCTTTGTTACTCCAATGGATGGTAGCCTAGTCATTATGGAAGGTAGTCTGTTGTCGAGATTTTTGTTACTCTAAGGGATGGTAGCCTTGTTATTATTGAAGGTAGTCTATTGTCGAGATTTTTTTTACTACAATGGATTGTAGCTTTGTCGTTATGGAAGGTAGTCTGCTATCGATATCTTTGTTACTCCAAAGGATGGTAGCCTAGTCATTATTGAAGGTAGTCTGTTTTCGAGATTTTTGTTACTCCAATGGATGGTAGCCTTGACATTATGTAAGTAGTGTGTTGTCGATATTTTTGTTATTCCATTAGATGGTAGCCTTGTCATTATGGAAGGCAGTCTGTTGTAGAGATTTTTGTTACTCCACTGGATGGTAGCCTTGTCATTATGCAAGGTAGTGTGTTGTTGATATTTTTGTTATTCCAATAGATGGTAGCCTTGTCAATATGGAAGGTAGTATATTGTCGTGTTTTTTGTTACTCCAATGGATGGTAGCCTTGTCACTATGGAAGGTAGTCTGTTGTCGATATTTTTGTTACTACATTGGATGGTAGCCTGGTCATTATGGAAGGTAGTCTATTGTCGTTATTTTATTTACTACAATGGATTGTAGCCTTGTCTTTATGGAAGGTAGTCTGTTGTCGATATCTTTGTTACTCCAATGGATGGTAGCCTTGTCATTATGGAAGGTAGTCTGTTGTCGAGATTTTTGTTACTCCAATGGATGGTATCCTTGTGATTATGGAAGGTAGTATGTTGTCGATATCTTTGTTACTCCAATGGATGGTGGCCTTGTCATTATGGAAGGTAGTCTGTTGTCGAGATTTTTGTTACTCCAATGGATGGTAGCCTTGTCACTATGGAAGGTAGTCTGTTGTCGAGATTTTTGTTACTACGTTGGATGGTAGCCTTGTCATTATGGAAGGTAGTCTGTTATCGTGATTTTTGTTACTACAATGGATAGTAGCCTTGTCTTTATGGAAGGTAGTCTATTATTGATATCTTTGTTACTCCAATGCATGGTAGCCTTGTCATTATGGAAGGTAGTCTGTTGTCGAGATTTTTGTTACTCCAATGGATGGTATCCTTGTGATTATGGAAGGTAGTATTTTGTCGATATCTTTGTTACTCTAATGGATCATAGCCTTGTCATTATGGAAGGTAGTCTGTTGTCGAGATTTTAGTTACTCTAATGGATGGTAGCCTTGTCACTATGGAAGGTAGTCTGTTGTCGAGATTTTTGTTACTACATTGGATGGTAGCCTTGTCATTATGGAAGGTAGTCTGTTGTCGTGATTTTTGTTACTACAATGGATTGTAGCCTTGTCTTTATGGAAGGTAATCTATTGTCGATATCTTTGTTAATCCATTGGATGGTAGCCTAGTCATTATGGAAGGTAGTTTGTTGTCGAGATTTTTGTTACTCTAAGGGATGGTAGCCTTGTCATTATTGAAGGTAGTCTATTGTCGAGATTTTTTTTACTACAATGGATTGTAGCTTTGTCGTTATGGCAGGTAGTCTGCTATCGATATCTTTGTTACTCCAAAGGATTGTAGCCTAGTCATTATAGAAGGTAGTCTATTTTCGAGATTTTTGTTACTCCAATGGATGGTAGCCTTGTCATTATGCAAGGTAGTGTGTTGTCGATATTTTTGTTATTCCAATAGATGGTAGCCTTGTCATTATGGAAGGCAGTCTGTTGTAGAGATTTTTGTTACTCCACGGGATGGTAGCCTTGTCATTATGCAAGGTAGTGTGTTGTTGATATTTTTTTTATTCCAATAGATGGTAGCCTTGTCACTATGGAAGGTAGTCTGTTGTCGAGTTTTTTGTTACTCCAATGGATGGTAGCCTTGTCACTATGGAAGGTAGTCTGTTGTCGAGATTTTTGTTATTACATTGGATGGTAGCCTGGTCGTTATGGAAGGTAGTCTGTTGTCGTTATTTTTGTTACTACAATGGATTGTAGCCTTGTCTTTATGGAAGGTAGTTTGTTGTCGATATCTTTGTTACTCCAATGGATTGTAGCCTAGTCATTATGGAAGGTAGTCTGTTGTCGATATTTTTGTTACTCTAAGGGATGGTAGCCTTGTCATAATGGAATTTAGTTTATTGTCGAGATTTTTTTTATTCCAATGGATGGTAGCCTTGTCATTATGGAAGGTAGTCTGTTGTCGAGATTTTTGTTACTCCAATGGATGGTATCCTTGTGATTATGGAAGGTAGTATGTTGTCGATATCTTTGTTACTCCGATGGATGGTGGCCTTGTCATTATGGAAGGTAGTCTGTTGTCGAGATTTTTGTTACTCCAATGGATGGTAGCCTTGTCACTATGGAAGGTAGTCTGTTGTCGAGATTTTTGTTACTACGTTGGATGGTAGCCTTGTCATTATGGAAGGTAGTCAGTTGTCGTGATTTTTGTTACTACAATGGATTGTAGCCTTGTCTTTATGGAAGGTAGTCTATTGTCGATATCTTTGTTACTCCAATTGATGGTAGCCTAGTCATTATGGAAGGTAGTCTGTTGTCGAGATTTTTGTTACTCTAAGGGATGGTAGCCTTGTCATTATTGAAGGTAGTCTATTGTCGAGATTTTTTTTACTACAATGGATTGTAGCTTTGTCGTTATGGAAGGTAGTCTGCTATCGATATCTTTGTTACTCCAAAGGATGGTAGCCTAGTCATTATTGAAGGTAGTCTGTTTTCGAGATTTTTGTTACTCCAATGGATGGTAGCCTTGACATTATGCAAGTAGTGTGTTGTCGATATTTTTGTTATTCCATTAGATGGTAGCCTTGTCATTATGGAAGGCAGTCTGTTGTAGAGATTTTTGTTACTCCACTGGATGGTAGCCTTGTCATTATGCAAGGTAGTGTGTTGTTGATATTTTTGTTATTCCAATAGATGGTAGCCTTGTCACTATGGAAGGTAGTCTATTGTCGTGTTTTTTGTTACTCCAATGGATGGTAGCCTTGTCACTATGGAAGGTAGTCTGTTGTCGATATTTTTGTTACTACATTGGATGGTAGCCTGGTCATTATGGAAGGTAGTCTATTGTCGTTATTTTTTTTACTACAATGGATTGTAGCCTTGTCTTTATGGAAGGTAGTCTGTTGTCGATATCTTTGTTACTCCAATGGATGGTAGCCTAGTCATTATGGAAGGTAGTCTGTTGTCGAGATTTTTGTTACTCCAATGGATGGTATCCTTGTGATTATGGAAGGTAGTATGTTGTCGATATCTTTGTTACTCCAATGGATGGTGGCCTTGTCATTATGGAAGGTAGTCTGTTGTCGAGATTTTTGTTACTCCAATGGATGGTAGCCTTGTCACTATGGAAGGTAGTCTGTTGTCGAGATTTTTGTTACTACGTTGGATGGTAGCCTTGTCATTATGGAAGGTAGTCTGTTGTCGTGATTTTTGTTACTACAATGGATTGTAGCCTTGTCTTTATGGAAGGTAGTCTATTATTGATATCTTTGTTACTCCAATTGATGGTAGCCTAGTCATTATGGAAGGTAGTCTGTTGTCGAGATTTTTGTTACTCCAATGGATGGTATCCTTGTGATTATGGAAGGTAGTATGTTGTCGATATCTTTGTTACTCTAATGGATCATAGGCTTGTCATTATGGAAGGTAGTCTGTTGTCGAGATTTTAGTTACTCTAATGGATGGTAGCCTTGTCACTATGGAAGGTAGTCTGTTGTCGAGATTTTTGTTACTACATTGGATGGTAGCCTTGTCATTATGGAAGGTAGTCTGTTGTCGTGATTTTTTTTACTACAATGGATTGTAGCCTTGTCTTTATGGAAGGTAATCTTTGTTACTCCATTGGATGGTAGCCTAGTCATTATGGAAGGTAGTTTGTTGTCGAGATTTTTGTTACTCTAAGGGATGGTAGCCTTGTCATTATTGAAGGTAGTCTATTGTCGAGATTTTTTTTACTACAATGGATTGTAGCTTTGTCGTTATGGCAGGTAGTCTGCTATCGATATCTTTGTTACTCCAAAGGATTGTAGCCTAGTCATTATAGAAGGTAGTTTGTTGTCGATATCTTTGTTACTCCAATGGATTGTAGCCTAGTCATTATGGAAGGTAGTCTGTTGTCGATATTTTTGTTACTCTAAGGGATGGTAGCCTTGTCATAATGGAATTTAGTTTATTGTCGAGATTTTTTTTATTCCAATGGATGGTAGCCTTGTCATTATGGAAGGTAGTCTGTTGTCGAGATTTTTGTTACTCCAATGGATGGTATCCTTGTGATTATGGAAGGTAGTATGTTGTCGATATCTTTGTTACTCCGATGGATGGTGGCCTTGTCATTATGGAAGGTAGTCTGTTGTCAAGATTTTTGTTACTCCAACGGATGGTAGCCTTGTCACTATGGAAGGTAGTCTGTTGTCGAGATTTTTGTTACTACGTTGGATGGTAGCCTTGTCATTATGGAAGGTAGTCAGTTGTCGTGATTTTTGTTACTACAATGGATTGTAGCCTTGTCTTTATGGAAGGTAGTCTATTGTCGATATCTTTGTTACTCCAATTGATGGTAGCCTAGTCATTATGGAAGGTAGTCTGTTGTCGAGATTTTTGTTACTCCAATGGATGGTATCCTTGTGATTATGGAAGGTAGTATGTTGTCGATATCTTTGTTACTCCAATGGATCATAGCCTTGTCATTATGGAAGGTAGTCTGTTGTCGAGATTTTAGTTACTCTAATGGATGGTAGCCTTGTCACTATGGAAGGTAGTATGTTGTCGAGATTTTTGTTACTACATTGGATGGTAGCCTTGTCATTATGGAAGGTAGTCTGTTGTCGAGATTTTTGTTACTACAATGGATTGTAGCCTTGTCTTTATGGAAGGTAGTCTGCTGTCGATATCTTTGTTACTCCAATGGATGGTAGCCTAGTCATTATGGAAGGTAGTCCGTTGTGGAGATTTTTGTTACTCTAAGGGATGGTAGCCTTATCATTATGGAAGCTAGTCTATTGTCGAGATTTTTGTTACTACAATGGATGGTAGCCTTGTCATTATAGAAGGTAGTATTTTGTCGAGATTTTTGTCACTACAATGGATGGTAGCCATCTCCTTATGGAAGGTAGTCTGTTGTCGAGATTTTTGTTACTCCAATAGATTGTAGCCTTTTCGTTATGGAAGATAGTCTGTTGTCGAGATTTTTGTTACTATAAGAGATTGTATCCTTGTCATTATGGAAGGTAGTATGTTGTCGAGATTCTTGTTACTACAATGGATGGTAGCCTTGTCATTATGGAAAGTAGTCTATTATCGATATTTTTGTCACTATAATGGATGGTAGCCTTGTCATTATGGAAGGTAGTCTAATGTCGAGATTTTTGTTACTACAATGGATTTTAGCCTTATCGTTATGGCAGGTAGTCTGCTATCGATATCTTTGTTACTCCAAAGGATGGTAGCCTAGTCATTATAGAAGGTAGTCTGTTTTCGAGATTTTTGTTACTCCAATAGATTGTAGCCTTTTCGTTATAAAAGGTAGTATGCTATCGATATCTTTGTTACTCCAATGTATGGTAGCCTTGTCATTATGGAAGGTAGTCTGTTGTAGAGATTTTTGTTACTCCAATGGATGGTAGCCTTGTCATTATGCAAGGTAGTATGTTGTCGATATTTTTGTTATTCCAATAGATGGTAGCCTTGTCATTATGTAAGGTAGTCTGTTGTCGAGATTTTTGTTACTCCAATGGATGGTAACCTTGTCATATGGAAGGTAGTCTGTTGTCGAGATTTTTGTTACTCCAATGGATGGTAGCCTTGTCACTATAGAAGGTAGTCTGTTGTCGAGATTTTTGTTACTTCATTGGATGGTAGCCGTGTCATTATGGAAGGTAGTCTGTTGTCGTGATTTTTGTTACTACAATGGATTGTTGCCTTGTCTTTATGGAAGTTAATCTGTTGTCAATATCTTTATTACTCCAATGGATGGTAGCCTAGTCATTATGGAAGGTAGTCTGTTGTCAAGATTTTTGTTACTCTAAGGGATGGTAGCCTTGTCATTATGAAAGGTAGTCTATTGTCGAGATTTTTGTTACTATAATAGATTGTAGCCTTGTCATTATGGAAGGTAGTTTGTTATGGATATTTTTGTTACTCCAATGGATTGTAGCCTTGTCATTATGGAAGGTAGTATTTTGTCGAGATTTTTGTCACTACAATGGATGGTAGCCATGTCATTATGGAAGGTAGTTTGTTGTCGAGATTTTTGTTACTACAATAGATTGTAGCCTTTTCGTTTTGGAAGATAGTCTGTTGTCGAGATTTTTGTTACTCCAATGGATCATAGCCTTGTCATTATGGAAGGTAGTCTGTTGTCGAGATTTTAGTTACTCTAATGGATGGTAGCCTTGTCACTATGGAAGGTAGTCTATTGTCGAGATTTTTGTTACTACATTGGATGGTAGCCTTGTCATTATGGAAGGTAGTCTGTTGTCGTGATTTTTGTTACTACAATGGATTGTAGCCTTGTCTTTATGGAAGGTAGTCTACTGTCGATATCTTTGTTACTCCAATGGATGGTAGCCTAGTCATTATGGAAGGTAGTCCGTTGTGGAGATTTTTGTTACTCTAAGGGATGGTAGCCTTATCATTATGGAAGCTAGTCTATTGTCGAGATTTTTGTTACTACAATGGATGGTAGCCTTGTCATTATAGAAGGTAGTATTTTGTCGAGATTTTTGTCACTACAATGGATGGTAGCCATCTCCTTATGGAAGGTAGTCTGTTGTCGAGATTTTTGTTACTCCAATAGATTGTAGCCTTTTCGTTATGGAAGATAGTCTGTTGTCGAGATTTTTGTTACTATAAGAGATTGTATCCTTGTCATTATGGAAGGTAGTATGTTGTCGAGATTCTTGTTACTACAATGGATGGTAGCCTTGTCATTATGGAAAGTAGTCTATTATCGATATTTTTGTCACTATAATGGATGGTAGCCTTGTCATTATGGAAGGTAGTCTAATGTCGAGATTTTTGTTACTACAATGGATTTTAGCCTTATCGTTATGGCAGGTAGTCTGCTATCGATATCTTTGTTACTCCAAAGGATGGTAGCCTAGTCATTATAGAAGGTAGTCTGTTTTCGAGATTTTTGTTACTCCAATGGATGGTATCCTTGTGATTATGGAAGGTAGTATGCTATCGATATCTTTGTTACTCCAATGTATGGTAGCCTTGTCATTATGGAAGGTAGTCTGTTGTAGAGATTTTTGTTACTCCAATGGATGGTAGCCTTGTCATTATGCAAGGTAGTATGTTGTCGATATTTTTGTTATTCCAATAGATGGTAGCCTTGTCATTATGTAAGGTAGTCTGTTGTCGAGATTTTTGTTACTCCAATGGATGGTAACCTTGTCATATGGAAGGTAGTCTGTTGTCGAGATTTTTGTTACTCCAATGGATGGTAGCCTTGTCACTATAGAAGGTAGTCTGTTGTCGAGATTTTTGTTACTACATTGGATGGTAGCCTTGTCATTATGGAAGGTAGTCTGTTGTCGTGATTTTTGTTACTACAATGGATTGTAGCCTTGTCTTTATGGAAGGTAGTCTGCTGTCGATATCTTTGTTACTCCAATGGATGGTAGCCTAGTCATTATGGAAGGTAGTCCGTTGTGGAGATTTTTGTTACTCTAAGGGATGGTAGCCTTATCATTATGGAAGCTAGTCTATTGTCGAGATTTTTGTTACTACAATGGATGGTAGCCTTGTCATTATAGAAGGTAGTATTTTGTCGAGATTTTTGTCACTACAATGGATGGTAGCCATCTCCTTATGGAAGGTAGTCTGCTGTCGATATCTTTGTTACTCCAATGGATGGTAGCCTAGTCATTATGGAAGGTAGTCCGTTGTGGAGATTTTTGTTACTCTAAGGGATGGTAGCCTTATCATTATGGAAGCTAGTCTATTGTCGAGATTTTTGTTACTACAATGGATGGTAGCCTTGTCATTATAGAAGGTAGTATTTTGTCGAGATTTTTGTCACTACAATGGATGGTAGCCATCTCCTTATGGAAGGTAGTCTGTTGTCGAGATTTTTGTTACTACAATAGATTGTAGCCTTTTCGTTATGGAAGATAGTCTGTTGTCGAGATTTTTGTTACTATAAGAGATTGTATCCTTGTCATTATGGAAGGTAGTATGTTGTCGAGATTCTTGTTACTACAATGGATGGTAGCCTTGTCATTATGGAAAGTAGTCTATTATCGATATTTTTGTCACTATAATGGATGGTAGCCTTGTCATTATGGAAGGTAGTCTAATGTCGAGATTTTTGTTACTACAATGGATTTTAGCCTTATCGTTATGGCAGGTAGTCTGCTATCGATATCTTTGTTACTCCAAAGGATGGTAGCCTAGTCATTATAGAAGGTAGTCTGTTTTCGAGATTTTTGTTACTCCAATGGATGATATCCTTGTCATTATGGAAGGTAGTATGCTATCGATATCTTTGTTACTCCAATGTATGGTAGCCTTGTCATTATGGAAGGTAGTCTGTTGTAGAGATTTTTGTTACTCCAATGGATGGTAGCCTTGTCATTATGCAAGGTAGTATGTTGTCGATATTTTTGTTATTCCAATAGATGGTAGCCTTGTCATTATGTAAGGTAGTCTGTTGTCGAGATTTTTGTTACTCCAATGGATGGTAACCTTGTCATATGGAAGGTAGTCTGTTGTCGAGATTTTTGTTACTCCAATGGATGGTAGCCTTGTCACTATAGAAGGTAGTCTGTTGTCGAGATTTTTGTTACTTCATTGGATGGTAGCCTTGTCATTATGGAAGGTAGTCTGTTGTCGTGATTTTTGTTACTACAATGGATTGTTGCCTTGTCTTTATGGAAGTTAATCTGTTGTCAATATCTTTATTACTCCAATGGATGGTAGCCTAGTCATTATGGAAGGTAGTCTGTTGTCAAGATTTTTGTTACTCTAAGGGATGGTAGCCTTGTCATGATGAAAGGTAGTCTATTGTCGAGATTTTTGTTACTATAATAGATTGTAGCCTTGTCATTATGGAAGGTAGTTTGTTATGGATATTTTTGTTACTCCAATGGATTGTAGCCTTGTCATTATGGAAGGTAGTATTTTGTCGAGATTTTTGTCACTACAATGGATGGTAGCCATGTCATTATGGAAGGTAGTTTGTTGTCGAGATTTTTGTTACTACAATAGATTGTAGCCTTTTCGTTTTGGAAGATAGTCTGTTGTCGAGATTTTTGTTACTATAATATATTGTAGCCTTGTCATTATGGAAGGTAGTATGTTGTCGAGATTCTTGTTACTATAATGGATGGTAGCCTTGTCATTATGGAAGGTAGTCTATTGTCGAGATTTTTGATACTACAATGGATTGTAGCCTTGTCGTTATGGCAGGTAGTCTGCTATCGATATCTTTGTTACTCCAAAGGATGGTAGCTTAGTCATTATAGAAGGTAGTCTGTTTTCGAGATTTTTGTTACTCCAATGGATGGTATCCTTGTGATTATGGAAGGTAGTCTGTTGTAGAGATTTTGGTTACTCCAATGGATGGTAGCATTGTCGACAAGGTAGTGTGTTGTTGATATTTTTGTTACTCCAATGGATGGTAGCCTTGTCATTATGCAAGGTAGTGTGTTGTCGATATTTTTGTTATTCCAATGGATGGTAGCCTTGTCTTTATGGAAGGTAATCTGTTGTCAAGATTTTTGTTACTCTAAGGGATGGTAGCCTAGTCATTATGAAAGGTAGTCTATTGTCGAGATTTTTGTTACTATAATAGATTGTAGCCTTGTCATTATGGAAGGTAGTCTGTTGTGGATATTTTTGTTACTCCGATGGATTGTAGCCTTGTCATTATAGAAGGTAGTATTTTGTCGAGATTTTTGTCACTACAATGGATGGTAGCCATGTCATTATGGAAGGTAGTCTGTTGTCGAGATTTTTGTTACTACAATAGATTGTAGCCTTTTCATTATGGAAGATAGTCTGTTGTCGAGATTTTTGTTACTATAATAGATTGTAGCCTTGTCATTATGGAAGGTAGTATGTTGTCGAGATTCTTGTTACTACAATGGATGGTAGACTTGTCATTATGGAAGGTAGTCTAATGTCGAGATTTTTGTTACTACAATGGATTTTAGCCTTGTCGTTATGGCAGGTAGTCTGCTATCGATATCTTTGTTACTCCAAAGGATTGTAGCCTAGTCATTATAGAAGGTAGTCTGTTTTTGAGATTTTTGTTACTCCAATGGATGGTATCCTTGTGATTATTGAAGGTAGTATGTTGTCGATATCTTTGTTACTCCAATGCATGGTAGCCTTGTCATTATGGAAGGTAGTCTGTTGTAGAGATTTTTGTTACTCCAATGGATGGTAGCCTTGTCATTATGCAAGGTAGTGTGTTGTCGATATTTTTGTTATTCCAATAGATGGTAGCCTTGTCATTATGTAAGGTAGTCTGTTGTCAAGATTTTTGTTACTCCAATGGATGGTAACCTTGTCACTATGGAAGGTAGTCTGTTGTCGAGATTTTTGTTACTCCAATGGATGGTAGCCTTGTCACTATGGAAGGTAGTCTTTTGTCGAGATTTTTGTTACTTCATTGGATGGTAGCCTTGTCATTATGGAAGGTAGTCTGTTGTCGTGATTTTTGTTACTATAATGGATTGTTGCCTTGTCTTTACGGAAGGTAATTTGTTGTCAATATCTTTGTTACTCCAATGGATGGTAGCCTAGTCATTATGGAAGGTAGTCTGTTGTCAAGATTTTTGTTACTCTAAGGGATGGTAGCCTTGTCATTATGAAAGGTAGTCTATTGTCGAGATTTTTGTTACTATAATAGATTGTAGCCTTGTCATTATGGAAGGTAGTCTGTTGTGGATATTTTTGTTACTCCAACGGATTGTAGCCTTGTCATTATAGAAGGTAGTATTTTGTCGAGATTTTTGTCACTACAATGGATGGTAGCCATGTCATTATGAAAGGTAGTTTGTTGTCGAGATTTTTGTTACTACAATAGATTGTAGCCTTTTCGTTTTGGAAGATAGTCTGTTGTCAAGATTTTTGTTACTATAATAGATTGTAGCCTTGTCATTATGGAAGGTAGTATGTTGTCGAGATTCTTGTTACTACAATGGATGGTAGCCTTGTCATTATGGAAGGTAGTCTATTGTCGAGATTTTTGTCACTACAATGGACGGTAGCCTTGTCATTATGGAAGGTAGTCTATTGTCGAGATTTTTGATACTACAATGGATTGTAGCCTTGTCGTTATGGCAGGTAGTGTGCTATCGATATCTTTGTTACTCCAAAGGATGGTAGCTTAGTCATTATAGAAGGTAGTCTGTTTTCAAGATTTTTGTTACTCCAATGGATGGTATCCTTATGATTATGGAAGGTAGTCTGTTGTAGAGATTTTGGTTACTCCAATGGATGGTAGCCTTGTCATTATGCAAGGTAGTGTGTTGTTGATATTTTTGTTACTCCAATGGATTGTAGCCTTGTCATTATGCAAGGTAGTGTGTTGTCGATATTTTTGTTATTCCAATGGATGGTAGCCTTGTCTTTATGGAAGGTAATCTGTTGTCAATATCTTTGTTACTCCAATGGATGGTAGCCTAGTCATTATGGAAGGTAGTTTGTTGTCAAGATTTTTGTTACTCTAAGGGATGGTAGCCTTGTCATTATGAAAGGTAGTCTATTGTCGAGATTTTTGTTACTATAATAGATTGTAGCCTTGTCATTATGGAAGGTAGTCTGTTGTGGATATTTTTGTTACTCCGATGGATTGTAGCCTTGTCATTATAGAAGGTAGTATTTTGTCGAGATTTTTGTCACTACAATGGATGGTAGCCATGTCATTATGGAAGGTAGTTTGTTGTCTAGATTTTTGTTACTACAATAGATTGTAGCCTTTTCATTATGGAAGATAGTCTGTTGTCGAGATTTTTGTTACTATAATAGATTGTAGCCTTGTCATTATGGAAGGTAGTATGTTGTCGAGATTCTTGTTACTACAATGGATGGTAGCCTTGTCATTATGGAAGGTAGTCTATTGTCGATATTTTTGTCACTATAATGGATGGTAGCCTTGTCATTATAGAAGGTAGTCTAATGTCGAGATTTTTGTTACTACAATGGATTTTAGCCTTGTCGTTATGGCAGGTAGTCTGCTATCGATATCTTTGTTACTCCAAAGGATGGTAGCCTAGTCATTATAGAAGGTAGTCTGTTTTCGAGATTTTTGTTACTCCAATGGATGGTATCCTTGTGATTATGGAAGGTAGTATGTTGTCGATATCTTTGTTACTCCAATGTATGGTAGCCTTGTCATTATGGAAGGTAGTCTGTTGTAGAGATTTTTGTTACTCCAATGGATGGTAGCCTTGTCATTATGCAAGGTAGTGTGTTGTCGATATTTTTTTTATTCCAATAGATGGTAGCCTTGTCATTATGTAAGGTAGTTTGTTGTCGAGATTTTTGTTACTCCAATGGATGGTAAGCTTGTCACTATGGAAGGTAGTCTGTTGTCGAGATTTTTGTTACTCCAATGGATAGTAGCCTTGTCACTATGGAAGGTAGTCTGTTGTCGAGATTTTTGTTACTCCAATGGATGGTAGCCTTGTCATTATGCAAGGTAGTGTGTTGTCGATATTTTTGTTATTCCAATGGATGGTAGCCTTGTCTTTATGGAAGGTAATCTGTTGTCAATATATTTGTTACTCCAATGGATGGTAGCCTAGTCATTATGGAAGGTAGTCTGTTGACAAGATTTTTGTTACTCTAAGGGATGGTAGCCTTGTCATTATGAAAGGTAGTCTATTGTCGAGATTTTTGTTACTATAATAGATTGTAGCCTTGTCATTATGGAAGGTAGTCTGTTGTGGATATTTTTCTTACTCCGATGGATTGTAGCCTTGTCATTATAGAAGGTAGTATTTTGTCGAGATTTTTGTCACTACAATGGATGGTAGCCATGTCATTATGGAAGGTAGTCTGTTGTCGAGATTTTTGTTACTACAATAGATTGTAGCCTTTTCGTTTTGGAAGATAGTTTGTTGTCGAGATTTTTGTGACTATAATAGATTGTAGCCTTGTCATTATGGAAGGTAGTATGTTGTCGAGATTCTTGTTACTACAATGGATGGTAGCCTTGTCATTATGGAAGGTAGTCTATTGTCGAGATTTTTGTCACTACAATGGATGGTAGCCTTGTCATTATGGAAGGTAGTCTATTGTCTAGATTTATGTTACTACAATGGATTGTAGCCTTGTCGTTATGGCAGGTAGTCTGCTATCGATATCTTTGGTACTCCAAAGGATGGTAGCCTAGTCATTATAGAAGGTAGTCTGTTTTCGAGATTTTTGTTACTCCAATGGATTGTATCCTTGTGATTATGGAAGGTAGTCTGTTGTAGAGATTTTTGTTACTCCAATGGATGGTAGCCTTGTCATTATGCAAGGTAGTGTGTTGTCGATATTTTTGTTACTCCAATGGATGGTAGCCTTGTCATTATGGAAGGTAGTCTGTTGTAGAGATTTTTGTTACTCCAATGGATTGTAGCCTTGTCATTATGCAAGGTAGTGTGTTGTCTATATTTTTGTTATTCCAATAGATGGTAGCCTTGTAGTTATGGAAGGTAGTCTGTTGTCGAGATTTTTTTTACTCCAATGGATGGTAGCCTTGTCACTATGGAAGGTAGTCTGTTGTCAAGATTTTTGTTACTACATTGGATGGTAGCCTTGTCATAATGGAAGGTAGTCTGTTGTAGTGATTTTTGTTACTACAATGGATTGTAGCCTTGTCTTTATGGAAGGTAGTCTGTTGTGGATATCATTGTTACTCCAATTGATGGTAGCCTAGTCATTATGGAAGGTAGTATGTTGTCAAGATTTTTGTTACTCTAAGGGATGGTAGCCTTGTCATTATGGAAGGTAGTCTATTGTCGAGATTTTTGTTACTACAATGGATTGTAGCCTTGTCGTTATGGCAGGTAGTCTGCTATTGATATCTTTGTTACTCCAAAGGATGGTAGCCTAGTCATTATAGATGGTAGTCTATATTCGAGATTTTTGTTATTCCAATGGATGGTATCCTTGTGATTATAGAAGGTTGTATGTTGTCGATATCTTTGTTACTCCAATGGATGGTAGCCTTGTCATTATGGAAGGTAGTCTATTGTCGAGATTTTTGTTTCTCCAATGGATGGTAGCCTTGTCACTATGGAAGGTAGTCTGTTGTCAAGATTTTTGTTACTACATTGGATGGTAGCCTTGTCTTTATGGAAGGTAGTTTGTATTCGATATCTTTATTACTCCAATGGATGGTAGCCTAGTCATTATGGAAGGAAGTCTGTTGTCGATATTTTTGTTACTCTAAGGGATGGTAGCCTTGTCATTATGGAATTTAGTTTATTGTCGAGATTTTTTTTTATTCCAATGGATGGTAGCATTGTCATTATGGAAGGTAGTCTGTTGTCGAAATTTTTGTTACTCCAATGGATGGTATCCTTGTGATTATGGAAGGTAGTATGTTGTCGATATCTTTGTTACTCCAATGGATGGTAGGCTTTTCATTATGGAAGGTAGTCTGTTTTCGAGATTTTTGTTACTCTAATGGATGGTAGCCTTATCATTATGGAAGGTAGTTTGTTGTCGATATTTTTGTTGCTCTAATGGATGGTAGCCTTGTCATCATGGAAGGTAGTCTATTGTCGAGATCTTTGTTACTCAATGGATAATAGCCTTGTCATTATGTAAGGTAGTTTGTTATAGAGATTTTTGTTACTCCATAAGAATGTAGCCTTGTCATTTTGGAAGGTACTCTGCTGTCAAGATTTTTGTTACTCGAATGGATGGTAGCCTTGTCATTATATAACGTAGTCTGTTGTCGATATTTTTGTTACTCCAATGGATGGTAGGCTTTTCATTATGGAAGGTAGTCTGTTTTCGATATTTTTGTTACTCCAATGGATGGTAGCCTTGTCATTATGGAAGGTAGTTTGTTGTCGATATTTTTGTTACTCTAATGGATGGTAGCCTTGTCATTATGGAAGGTAGTCTATTGTCGAGATCTTTGTTACTCAATGGATTGTAGCCTTGTCATTATGTAAGGTAGTTTGTTATAGAGATTTTTGTTACTCCATAGGAATGTAGCCTTGTTATTTTGGAAGGTACTCTGCTGTCGAGATTTTTGTTACTCGAATGGATGGTAGCCTTGTCATTATGGAACGTAGTTTGTTGTCGATATTTTTCTTACTCCAATGGATGGTAGGCTTTTCATTATGGAAGGTAATTTGTTGTCGAGATTTTTGTTACTCCAATGGATGGTAGGCTTTTCATTATGGAAGGTAGTATGTTGTCAATATTTTTGTTACTCCAATGGATGGTAGCCTTGTCATTATGTAAGGTAGTTTGTTGTCGAGATTTTTGTTACTCTAATGGATGGTAGCCTTGTCATTATGGAACCTAATGTGTTGTCGATATTTTTGTTACTCCAATGGATGGTAACCTTGTCATTATGGAAGGTAGTAAGTTGTCGAGATTTTTATTACTCCAATGGATGGTATCCTTGTCATTATGGAAGGTATTCTGTTGTCGAGATTTTTTTACTCCAATGGATGGTAAACATATCATTATGGAAGGTAGTCTTTTGTCGATATCTTTCTTATTCCAATGGATGGTAACCTTGTCATTATGGAAGGTAGTCTGTTGTCGATATTTTTTTACTCCAATGGATGGTAACCATGTCATTATGAAAGGTAGTCTTTTGTCGATATCTTTGTTATTCCAGTGGATGGTAACCTTGTCATTATGGAAGGTAGTCTGTTGTCGAGATTTTTGTTAGTCTAATGGATGGTAGCCTTCTCATTATGGAAGGTATTCTATTGTCGAGATTTTTGTTATTCAAATGGATGGTAACCTTGTTGTTAAGAAAGGTAGTCTTTTGTCGAGATTTTTTTTACTCCAATGGATGGTAGCCTTGTCATTATGGAAGGTAGTTTTTTGTTGTTTTCTTTGTTACTCAATGGATGGTAGCCTTATCATTATGGAAGGTAGTTTGCTGTAGAGATTTTTGTTACTCCATAGGATGGTAGCCTTGTCATTTTGGCAGGTAGTCTGTGGTCGAAATTTTTGTTACTCCAATGGATGGTAGCCTTGTCATTATGGAACATAGTTCGTTGTCGATGTTTTTGTTACTCCAGTGGATGGTAGCCTTGTCATTATGGAAGGCAGTATGTTGTCGAGATTTTTGTTACTCTAATGGATTGTATCCTTGTCATTATGGAACGTAGTTTATTATCGAGATTTTTTTTACTCCAATGGATGGTAGCCTTGTCATTATGGAACGTAGTTTGTTGTGGATAACTTTGTTACTCCAATGGATGGTAGCCTTTTCATTATGGAAAGTAGTCTGTTGTCGAGATTTTTGTTAATCCAATGGATGGTAGCCTTGTCATTATGGAAGGTAGTCTGTTGTTGATATTTTTGTTACTCCAATGGATGGTAGCCTTGTCATTATGGAACAAAGTTTGTTATCGAGATTTTTGTTATTCCATAGGATGGTAGCCTTGTCATTATGGAAGGTAGTTTGTTGTCGAGATTTTTCTTACTCCGATGGATGGTAGCCTTTTCATTATGGAAGGTAGTCTGTTGTCGAGATTTTTGTTACTCCAATGGATGGTAGCCTTGTCATTATGGAAGGTAGTCTATTGTCGAGATCTTTGTTACTCAATGGATAGTAGCCTTGTCATTATGTAAGGTAGTTTGTTATAGAGATTTTTGTTACTCCATAAGAATGTAGCCTTGTCATTTTGGAAGGTACTATGCTGTCAAGATTTTTGTTACTTGAATGGATGGTAGCCTTGTCATTATATAACGTAGTCTGTTGTCGATATTTTTGTTACTCCAATGGATGGTAGGCTTTTCATTATGGAAGGTAGTCTGTTTTCGATATTTTTGTTACTCCAATGGATGGTAGCCTTGTCATTATGGAAGGTAGTTTGTTGTCGATATTTTTGTTACTCTAATGGATGGTAGCCTTGTCATTATGGAAGGTAGTCTATTGTCGAGATCTTTGTTACTCAATGGATTGTAGCCTTGTCATTATGTAAGGTAGTTTTTTATAGAGATTTTTGTTACTCCATAGGAATGTAGCCTTGTCATTTTGGAAGGTACTCTGCTGTCGAGATTTTTGTTACTCGAATGGATGGTAGCCTTGTCATTATGGAACGTAGTTTGTTGTCGATATTTTTGTTACTCCAATGGACGGTAGGCTTTTCATTATGGAAGGTAATTTGTTGTCGAGATTTTTGTTACTCCAATGGATGGTAGGCTTTTCATTATGGAAGGTAGTTTGTTGTCAATATTTTTGTTACTCCAATGGATGGTAGCCTTGTCATTATGTAAGGTAGTTTGTTGTCGAGATTTTTGTTACTCTAATGGATGGTAGCCTTGTCATTATGGAACCTAATCTGTTGTCGATATTTTTGTTACTCCAATGGATGGTAACCTTGTCATTATGGAAGGTAGTCTGTTGTCAAAATTTTTATTACTCCAATGGATGGTATCCTTGTCATTATGGAAGGTATTCTGTTGTCGAGATTTTTTTACTCCAATGGATGGTAACCATAACATTATGGAAGGTAGTCTTTTGTCGATATCTTTCTTATTCCAATGGATGGTAACCTTATCATTATGGAAGGTAGTCTGTTGTCGATATTTTTTTACCCCAATGGATGGTAACCATGTCATTATGAAAGGTAGTCTTTTGTCGATATCTTTGTTATTCCAGTGGATGGTAACCTTGTCATTATGGAAGGTAGTCTGTTGTCGAGATTTTTGTTAGTCTAATGGATGGTAGCCTTCTCATTATGGAAGGTATTCTATTGTCGAGATTTTTGTTATTCAAATGGATGGTAACCTTGTTGTTAAGGAAGGTAGTCTTTTGTCGAGATTTTTTTTACTCCAATGGATGGTAGCCTTGTCATTATGGAAGGTAGTCTGTTGTCGAGACTTTTGTTACTCTATTGGATCGTCGCCTTTTCATTATGCAATGTAGTCTATTATCAAGATTTTTTTTACTCCAATGGATGGTAGCCTTGTCATTACGGAAGGTAGTCTGTCATTGAGATTTATGTTACTCCAATGGATAGTAGCCTTGTCATTATGGAACATAGTTTGTTGTTTAGATTTTTGTTACTCCAATGGATGATAGCCTTGTCATTATGAAAGGTAGTCTGTTGTCGAGATTTTTGTTATTCCATTGGATGGTAGCCTTGTCATTATGGAAGGTAGTATGTTGTCGAGATTTTTGTTACTCCAATGGATGGTAACCTCGTCATTATAGAAGGTAGTCTGTTGTCGAGATTTTTATTACTCCAATGGATGGTAGCCTTCTCATTATGGAAGGTAGTCTATTGTCGAGATTTTTATACTCCAATGGATGGTAACCGTGTCATTATGGAAGGTAGTCTTTTGTCTATATCTTTGTTATTCCAATGGATGGTAAACTTGTCATTATGGAAGGTAGTCTATTGTCGAGATTTTTTTAACTCCAATGGATGGTAGCCTTGTCATTATGGAACATGGTCTGTTGTCGAGATTTTTGTTATTCCATTGGATGGTAGCCTTGTCATTAGGGAAGGTAGTCTGTTGTCGAGACTATTGTTACTCCAATGAATGGTAGCCTTTTCATTATGGAAGGTAGTCTGTTGTCGAGATTTTTATTACTCCAATGGATGGTAACCTTGTCATTATGGAAGGTAATATGTTTTCAATATTTTTGTTACTTCAATGGATGGTAGCCTTGTCATTATCGAAGGTAATCTGTTGTAGACATTTTTGTTACTCCAATGGATGGTAGCCTTGTCATTATGGAAGGTAGTCTGTTGTCGAGATTTTTGTTATTCCATTGGATGGTAGCCTTGTCATTATGGAAGGTAGTATGTTGTCCAGATTTTTGTTCTCCAATGGATGGTAACCATATCATTTTGGAAGGTAGTCTTTTAGCGATATCTTTGTTATTCCAATGGATGGTAGCCTTGTCATTATGGAAGGTTGTCTGTTGTCGATATTTTTTTACTCCAATGGATGGTAACCATGTCATTATGGAAGGTAGTCTTTTGTCAATATCTTTGTTACTCCAATGGATGGTAACCTTGTCATTTTGGAAGGTAGTCTATTGTCGAGATTTTTGTTAGTCTAATGGATGGTATCCTTGTCATTATGGAAGGTAGTCTATTGTCGAGATTTTTGTTATTCAAATGGATGGTAACCTTGTCGTTAAGGAAGGTAGTCTTTTGTCGAGATTCTTTTTACTCCAATGGATGGTAGCATTGTCATTATGGAAGATAGTTTGTTGTTGTTTTCTTTGTTACTCAATAGATGGTAGCCTTATCATTATGGAAGGTAGTTTGTTGTAGAGATTTTTGTTACTCCATAGGATGGTAGCCTTGTCATTTTGGCAGGTAGTCTGATGTCAAAAATTTTGTTACTCCAATGGATGGTAGCCTTGTCATTATGGAACATAGTCTGTTGTCGATGTTTTTGTTAGTCCAATGGATGGTAGCCTTGTCATTATGGAACAAAGTTTGTTATCGAGATTTTTGTTATTCCATAGGATGGTAGCCTTGTCATTATGGAAGGTAGTTTGTTGTCGAGATTTATGTTACTCCGATGGATGGTAGCCTTTTCATTATGGAAGGTAGTCTGTTGTCGGGATTTTTGTTACTCCAATGGATGGTAGCCTTGTCATTATGGAAGGTAGTCTGTTGTCGAGATTTTTGTTACTCCAATGGATGGTAGCCTTGTCATTACGGAAGGTAGTCTATCATTGAGATTTATGTTACTCCAATGGATGGTAGCCTTGTCATTATGGAACATAGTTTGTTGTTTAGATTTTTGTTACTCCAATGGATGATAGCCTTGTCATTATGAAAGGTAGTCTGTTGTCGAGATTTTTGTTATTCCATTGGATGGTAGCCTTGTCATTGTGGAAGGTAGTATGTTGTTGAGATTTTTGTTACTCCAATGGATAGTAACCTCGTCATTATAGAAGGTAGTCTATTGTCGAGATTTTTATTACTCCAATGGATGGTAGCCTTCTCATTATGGAAGGCAGTCTGTTGTCGAGATTTTTATACTCCAATGGATGGTAACCGTGTCATTATGGAAGGTAGTCTTTTGTCTATATCTTTGTTATTCCAATGGATGGTAAACTTGTCATTATGGAAGGTAGTCTATTGTCGAGATTTTTTTTACTCATATGGATGGTAGCCTTGTAATTATGGAACATGGTCTATTGTCGAGATTTTTGTTATTCCATTGGATGGTAGCCTTGTCATTAGGGAAGGTAGTCTGTTGTCGAGAGTTTTGTTACTCCAATGGATGGTAGCCTTTTCATTATGGAAGGTAGTCTGTTGTCGAGATTTTTGTTACTCCAATGGATGGTAACCTTGTCATTATGGAAGGTAATATGTTTTCAATATATTTGTTACTTCAATGGATGGTAGCCTTGTCATTATCGAAGGTAGTCTGTTGTAGAGATTTTTGTTACTCCAATGGATGGTAGCCTTGTCATTATGGAAGGTAGTCTGTTCTCGATATTTTTGTTACTCCAATGGATGGTAGCCTTTTCATTATGGAAGGTAGTTTGTTGTCGAGATTTTTTTACTCCAATGGATGGAAGCCTTTTCATTATGGAAGGTAGTCTGTTGTCGATATCTTTTTTATTCCAGTGGATGATATCCTTTTCATTATGGAAGGTTATCTATTGTGGAGATTTTTTTACTCTAATCGATGGTAGCCTTGTCATTATGGAAGGTAGTCTGTTGTTGATATCTTTGTTACTCAATGGCTGGTAGCCTTGCAATTATGGAAGGTAGTTTGTTGTAGAAATTTTTGTTACTCCATAGGAATGTAGCCTTGTCATTTTTGAAGGTAGTCTACTGTCGAGATTTTTGTTACTCCAATGGATGGTAGCCTTGTCATTATGGAAGGTAGTTTGTTGTCGATATTTTTGTTGCTCTAATGGATGGTAGCCTTGTCATTATGGAAGGTAGTCTATTGTCGAGATCTTTTTTACTCAATGGATAGTAGCCTTGTTATTATGTAAGGTAGTTTGTTATAGAGATTTTTGTTACTCAATAGGAATGTAGCCTTGTCATTTTGGAAGGTACTCTGCTGTCAAGATTTTTGTTACTCGAATGGATGGTAGCCTTGTCATTATATAACGTAGTATGTTGTCGATAATTTTGTTACTCCAATGGAAGGTAGGCTTTTCATTATGGAAGGTAGTCTGTTTTCGAGATTTTTGTTTCTCCAATGGATGATAGCCTTGTCATTATGGAAGGTAGTTTGTTGTCGATATTTTTGTTACTCTAATGGATGGTAGCCTTGTCATTATTAAAGGTAGTCTATTGTTGAGATCTTTGTTACTCAATGGATAGTAGCCTTGTCATTATGTAAGGTAGTTTGTTATTGAGATTTTTTTTACTCCATAGGAATGTAGCCTTGTCATTTTGGAAGGTACTGTACTGTCGAGATTTTTGTTACTCGAATGGATGGTAGCCTTGTCATTATGGAACGTAGTCTATTGTCGATATTTTTGTTACTCCAATGGATGGTAGGCTTTTAATTATGGAAGGTAATCTGTTGTCGAGATTTTTGTTACCCCAATGGATGGTAGCCTTGTCATTATGGAACGTAGTCTGTTGTCGATAATTTTGTTACTCCAATGGATGGTAGCCTTTTCATTATGGAAAGTAGTCTGTTGTGGAGATTGTTGTTACTCCAATGGATGGTAGCCTTGTCATTATGGAAGTTAATCTGTTGTCGATATTTTTGTTACTCCAATGGATGGTAACCTAGTTATTATGGAAGGTAGTTTGTTGTCGAGATTTTTATTACTCCAATGGATGGTAGCCTTGTCATTATGGAAGGTAGTCTATTGTCGAGATTTTTTTACTCCAATGGATGGTAACCATATCATTATGGAAGGTAGTCCTTTGTCGATACCTTTGTTATTCCAATGGATGGTAGCCTTGTCATTATGGAAGGTAGTCTGTTGTCGAAATTTTTATTACTCCAATGGATGTTAGCCTTGTCATTATGGAAGGTTGTCTATTGTCGATATTTTTTTACTCCAATGGATGGTAACCATGTCATTATGGAAGGTAGTCTTTTGTCGATATCTTTGTTACTCCAGTGGATGGTAACCTTGTCATTATGGAAGGTAGTCTGTTGTCGAGATTTTTTTTAGTCTAATGGATGGTAGCCTTGTCATTATGGAAGGTAGTCTATTGTCGAGATTTTTGTTATTCAAAAGAATGGTAACCTTGTCGTTAAGGAAGGTAGTCTTTTGTCGAGATTCTTTTTACTCCAATGGATGGTAGCCTTGTCATTATGGAAGGTAGTTTGTTGTTGTTTTCTTTGTTACTCAATGGATGGTAGCCTTATCATTATGGAAGGTAGTTTGTTGTAGAGATTTTTGTTACTCCATAGGATGGTAGCCTTGTCATTTTGGGAAGTAGTCTGTTGTCAAAAATTTTGTTACTCCAATGGATGATAGCCTTGTCATTATGGAACATAGTCTGTTGTCGATGTTTTTGTTAGTCCAATGGATGGTAGCCTTGTCATTATGGAAGGCAATTTGTTGTCTAGATTTTTGTTACTCTAATGGATGGTATCCTTATCAATATGGAACGTAGTTTATTATCGAGATTTTTGTTACTCCAATGGATGGTAGCCTTGTCATTATGGAACGTAGTTTGTTGTCGATAATTTTGTTACTCCAATGGATGGTAGCCTTTTCATTATGGAAAGTAGTCTGTTGTCGAGATTTTTGTTACTCCAATGGATGGTAGCCTTATCATTATGAAAGGTAGTTTGTTGTCGATATTTTTGTTACTCCAATGGATGGTAGCCTTGTCATTATGGAACATAGTTTGTTATCGAGATTTTTGTTACCCCAATGGATGGTAGCCTTGTCATTATGGAACGTAGTCTGTTGTCGATAATTTTGTTACTCCAATGGATGGTAGCCTTTTCATTATGGAAAGTAGTCTGTTGTGGAGATTGTTGTTACTCCAATGGAACGTAGCCTTGTCATTATGGAAGTTAATCCGTTGTCGATATTTTTGTTACTCCAATGGATGGTAACCTTGTTATTATGGAAGGTAGTTTGATGTCGAGATTTTTATTACTCCAATGGATGGTAGCCTTGTCATTATGGAAGGTAGTCTGTTGTCGAGATTTTTTTACTCCAATGGATGGTAACCATATCATTATGGAAGGTAGTCCTTTGTCGATATCTTTGTTATTCCAATGGATGGTAGCCTTGTCATTATGGAAGGTAGTCTGTTGTCGAAATTTTTATTACTCCAATGGATGTTAGCCTTGTCATTATGGAAGGTTGTCTATTGTCGATATTTTTTTACTCCAATGGATGGTAACCATGTCATTATGGAAGGTAGTCTTTTGTCGATATCTTTGTTACTCCAGTGGATGGTAACCTTGTCATTATGGAAGGTAGTCTGTTGTCGAGATTTTTTTTAGTCTAATGGATGGTAGCCTTGTCATTATGGAAGGTAGTCTATTGTCGAGATTTTTGTTATTCAAATGGATGGTAACCTTGTCGTTAAGGAAGGTAGTCTTTTCTCGAGATTCTTTTTACTCCAATGGATGGTAGCCTTGTCATTATGGAAGGTAGTTTGTTGTTGTTTTCTTTGTTACTCAATGGATGGTAGCCTTATCATTATGGAAGGTAGTTTGTTGTGAAGATTTTTGTTACTCCATAGGATGGTAGCCTTGTCATTTTTGCAAGTAGTCTGTTGTCAAAAATTTTGTTACTCCAATGGATGATAGCCTTGTCATTATGGAACATAGTCTGTTGTCGATGTTTTTGTTAGTCCAATGGATGGTAGCCTTGTCATTATGGAAGGCAATTTGTTGTCTAGATTTTTGTTACTCTAATGGATGGTATCCTTGTCAATATGGAACGTAGTTTATTATCGAGATTTTTGTTACTCCAATGGATGGTAGCCTTGTCATTATGGAACGTAGTCTGTTGTCGATAATTTTGTTACTCCAATGGATGGTAGCCTTTTCATTATGGAAAGTAGTCTGTTGTCGAGATTTTTGTTACTCCAATGGATGGTAGCCTTATCATTATGAAAGGTAGTTTGTTGTCGATATTTTTGTTACTCCAATGGATGGTAGCCTTGTCATTATGGAACATAGTTTGTTATCGAGATTTTTGTTACCCCAATGGATGGTAGCCTTGTCATTATGGAACGTAGTCTGTTGTCGATAATTTTGTTACTCCAATGGATGGTAGCCTTTTCATTATGGAAAGTAGTCTGTTGTGGAGATTGTTGTTACTCCAATGGAACGTAGCCTTGTCATTATGGAAGTTAATCCGTTGTCGATATTTTTGTTACTCCAATGGATGGTAACCTTGTTATTATGGAAGGTAGTTTGATGTCGAGATTTTTATTACTCCAATGGATGGTAGCCTTGTCATTATGGAAGGTAGTCTGTTGTCGAGATTTTTTTACTCCAATGGATGGTAACCATATCATTATGGAAGGTAGTCCTTTGTCGATATCTTTGTTATTCCAATGGATGGTAGCCTTGTCATTATGGAAGGTAGTCTGTTATCGAAATTTTTATTACTCCAATGGATGTTAGCCTTGTCATTATGGAAGGTTGTCTATTGTCGATATTTTTTTACTCCAATGGATGGTAACCATGTCATTATGGAAGGTAGTCTTTTGTCGATATCTTTGTTACTCCAGTGGATGGTAACCTTGTCATTATGGAAGGTAGTCTGTTGTCGAGATTTTTTTTAGTCTAATGGATGGTAGCCTTGTCATTATGGAAGGTAGTCTATTGTCGAGATTTTTGTTATTCAAATGGATGGTAACCTTGTCGTTAAGGAAGGTAGTCTTTTCTCGAGATTCTTTTTACTCCAATGGATGGTAGCCTTGTCATTATGGAAGGTAGTTTGTTGTTGTTTTCTTTGTCACTCAATGGATGGTAGCCTTATCATTATGGAAGGTAGTTTGTTGTGAAGATTTTTGTTACTCCATAGGATGGTAGCCTTGTCATTTTTGCAAGTAGTCTGTTGTCAAAAATTTTGTTACTCCAATGGATGATAGCCTTGTCATTATGGAACATAGTCTGTTGTCGATGTTTTTGTTAGTCCAATGGATGGTAGCCTTGTCATTATGGAAGGCAATTTGTTGTCTAGATTTTTGTTACTCTAATGGATGGTATCCTTGTCAATATGGAACGTAGTTTATTATCGAGATTTTTGTTACTCCAATGGATGGTAGCCTTGTCATTATGGAACGTAGTCTGTTGTCGATAATTTTGTTACTCCAATGGATGGTAGACTTTTCATTATGGAAAGTAGTCTGTTGTCGAGATTTTTGTTACTCCAATGGATGGTAGCCTTATCATTATGAAAGGTAGTTTGTTGTCGATATTTTTGTTACTCCAATGGATGGTAGCCTTGTCATTATGGAACATAGTTTGTTATCGAGATTTTTGTTACCCCAATGGATGGTAGCCTTGTCATTATGGAACGTAGTCTGTTGTCGATAATTTTGTTACTCCAATGGATGGTAGCCTTTTCATTATGGAAAGTAGTCTGTTGTGGAGATTGTTGTTACTCCAATGGATGGTAGCCTTGTCATTATGGAAGTTAATCTGTTGTCGATATTTTTGTTACTCCAATGGATGGTAACCTTGTTATTATGGAAGGTAGTTTGATGTCGAGATTTTTATTACTCCAATGGATGGTAGCCTTGTCATTATGGAAGGTAGTCTGTTGTCGAGATTTTTTTACTCCAATGGATGGTAACCATATCATTATGGAAGGTAGTCCTTTGTTGATATCTTTGTTATTCCAATGGATGGTAGCCTTGTCATTATGGAAGGTAGTCTGTTGTCGAGATTTTTATTACTCCAATGGATGTTAGTCTTGTCATTATGGAAGGTTGTCTATTGTCGATATTTTTTTACTCCAATGGATGGTAACCATGTCATTATGGAAGGTAGTCTTTTGTCGATATCTTTGTTACTCCAGTGGATGGTAACCTTGTCATTATGGAAGGTAGTCTGTTGTCGAGATTTTTTTTAGTCTAATGGATGGTAGCCTTGTCATTATGGAAGGTAGTCTATTGTCGAGATTTTTGTTATTCAAATGGATGGTAACCTTGTCGTTAAGGAAGGTAGTCTTTTGTCGAGATTCTTTTTACTCCAATGGATGGTAGCCTTGTCATTATGGAAGGTAGTTTGTTGTTGTTTTCTTTGTTACTCAATGGATGGTAGCCTTATCATTATGGAAGGTAGTTTGTTGTAGAGATTTTTGTTACTCCATAGGATGGTAGCCTTGTCATTTTGGCAAGTAGTCTGTTGTCAAAAATTTTGTTACTCCAATGGATGATAGCCTTGTCATTATGGAACATAGTCTGTTGTCGATGCTTTTGTTAGTCCAATGGATGGTAGCCTTGTCATTATGGAAGGCAATTTGTTGTCTAGATTTTTGTTACTCTAATGGATGGTATCCTTGTCAATATGGAACGTAGTTTATTATCGAGATTTTTGTTACTCCAATGGATGGTAGCCTTTTCATTATGGAACGTAGTCTGTTGTCGATAATTTTGTTACTCCAATGGATGGTAGCCTTTTCATTATGGAAAGTAGTCTGTTGTCGAGATTTTTGTTACTCCAATGGATGGTAGCCTTATCATTATGAAAGGTAGTTTGTTGTCGATATTTTTGTTACTCCAATGGATGGTAGCCTTGTCATTATGGAACATAGTTTGTTATCAAGATTTTTGTTATTCCAATGGATGGTAGCCTTGTAATTATGGAAGGTAGTCTGTCATTGAGATTTATGTTACTCCAATGGATGGTAGCCTTGTCATTATGGAACATAGTTTGTTGTTTAGATTTTTGTTACTCCAATGGATGATAGCCTTGTCATTATGAATGGTAGTTTCTTGTTTAGATTTTTATTACTCCAATGGATGGTAGCCTTCTCATTATGGAAGGTAGTCTGTTGTCGAGATTTTTATACTCCAATGGATGGTAACCGTGAAATTATGGAAGGTAGTTTGTTGTCGGTATTTTTATTACTCCAATGGATGGTAGCCTTTTCATTATGGAACGTAGTCTGTTGTCGATAATTTTGTTACTCCAATGGATGGTAGCCTTTTCATTATGGAAAGTAGTATAGTGTCGAGATTTTTGTTAATCCAATGGATGGTAGCCTTGTCATTATGGAAGGTAGTCTGTTGTTGATATTTTTGTTACTCCAATGGACGGTAGCCTTGTCATTATGGAACAAAGTTTGTTATTGAGATTTTTGTTATTCCATAGGATGGTAGCCTTGTCATTATGGAAGGTAGTTTGTTGTCCAGATTTTTGTTACTCTGATGGATGGTAGCCTTTTCATTATGGAAGGTAGTCTGTTGTCGAGATTTTTGTTACTCCAATGGATGGTAGCCTTGTCATTATGGAAGGTAGTATGTTGTCGAGATTTTTGTTACTCTATTGGATCGTCGCCTTTTCATTATGGAACATAGTCTATTATCAAGATTTTTGTTACTCCAATGGATGGTAGCCTTGTCATTACAGAAGGTAGTCTGTCATTGAGATTTATGTTACTCCAATGGATGGTAGCCTTGTCATTATGGAACATAGTTTGTTGTTTAGATTTTTGTTACTCCAATGGATGATAGCCTTGTCATTATGAAAGGTAGTCTGTTGTCGAGATTTTTGTTATTCCATTGGATGGTAGCCTTGTCATTATGGAAGGTAGTATGTTGTCGAGATTTTTGTTACTCCAATGGATGGTAACCTCGTAATTATAGAAGGTAGTCTGTTGTCGAGATTTTTATTACTCCAATGGATGGTAGCCGTCTCATTATGGAAGGTAGTCTGTTGTCGAGATTTTATACTCCAATGGATGGTAACCGTGTCATTATGGAAGGTAGTCTTTTGTCTATATCTTTGTTATTCCAATGGGTGGTAAACTTGTCATTATGGAAGGTAGTCTACTGTGGAGATTTTTTTTACTCCTATGGATGTTAGCCTTGTCATTATGGAACATGGTCTATTGTCGATATTTTTGTTATTCCATTGGATGGTAGCCTTGTCATTAGGGAAGGTAGTCTGTTGTCGAGACTTTTGTTACTCCAATGGATGGTAGCCTTTTCATTATGGAAGGTAGTCTTTTGTCGAGATTTTTGTTACTCCAATGGATGGTAACCTTGTCATTATGGAAGGTAATATGTTTTCAATATTTTTGTTACTTCAATGGATGGTAGCCTTGTCATTATCGAAGGTAGTCTGTTGTAGAGATTTTTGTTACTCCAATGGATGGTAGCCTTGTCATTATGGAAGGTAGTCTGTTGTCGATATTTTTGTTACTCCAACGGATGGTAGCCTTTTCATTATGGAAGGTAGTTTGTAGTCGATATCTTTTTTAGTCCAATGGATGATATCCTTTTCATTATGGAAGGTTGTCTATTGTGGAGATTTTTTTTACTCTAATGGATGGTAGCCTTGTCATTATGGAAGGTAGTCTGTTGTCGATATCTTTGTAACTCAATGGCTGGTAGCCTTGTCATTATGGAAGGTAGTTTGTTGTAGAGATTTTTGTTACTCCATAGGAATGTAACCTTGTCATTTTTGAAGGTAGTCTACTGTCGAGATTTTTGTTACTCGAATGGATGCTAGCCTTGTCATTATATAACGTAGTCTATTGTCGATATTTTTGTTACTCTAATGGATGGTAGGCTTTTCATTATGGAAGGTAGTCTGTTTTCGAGATTCTTGTTACTCCAATGGATGGTAGCCTTGTCATTATGGAAGGTAGTTTGTTGTCGATATTTTTGTTTCTCTAATGGATGGTAGCCTTATCATTATGGAAGGTAGTCTATTGTCGAGATCTTTGTTACTCAATGGATAGTAGCCTTGTCATTACGTAGGGTAGTTTGTTATAGAGATTTTTGTTACTCGAATGGATAGTAGCCTTGTCATTATATAAAATAGTCTGTTGTCGATATTTTTGTTACTCCAATGGATGGTTGGCTTTTCATTATGGAAGGTAGTCTGTTTTCGAGATTTTTGTTACTCCAATGGATTGTAGCCTTGTCATTATGTAACATAGTTTGTTGTCGATATTTTTGTTACTCCAATGGATGGTAGGCTTTTCATTATGGAAGGTAATCTGTTGCGAGATTTTTGTTACTCCAATGGATGGTAGCCTTGTCATTATGGAACGTAGTCTGTTGTCGATAATTTTGTTACTCCAATGGATGGTAGCCTTTTCATTATGGAAAGTAGTCTGTTGTCGAGATTTTTGTTACTCCAATGGATGGTAGCCTTGTCATTATGGAAGGTAATCTGTTGTCGATATTTTTGTTATTCAAATGGATGGTAACCTTGTCGTTAAGGAAGGTAGTCTTTTGTCGAGATTCTTTTTACTCCAATGGATGGTAGCTTTGTCATTATGGAAGGTAGTTTGTTGTTGTTTTCTTTGTTACTCAATGGATGGTAGCCTTATCATTATGGAAGTTAGTTTGTTGCAGAGGTTTTTGTTACTCCATAGGATGGTAGCCTTGTCATTTTGGCAGGTAGTCTGTTGTAAAATTTTTTGTTACTCCAATGGATGGTAGCCTCGTCATTATGGAACATAGTCTGTTGTCGATGTTTTTGTTAGTCCAATGGATGGTAGCCTTGTCATTATGGAAGGCAGTTTGTTGTCTAGATTTTTGTTACTCTAATGGATTGTATCCTTGTCAATATGGAACGTAGTTTATTATCGAGATTTTTGTTACTCCAATGGATGGTAGCCTTGTCATTATGGAACATAGTCTGTTGTCGATAATTTTGTTACTCCAATGGATGGTAGCCTTTTCATTATGGAAAGTAGTCTGTTGTCGAGATTTTTGTTACTCCAATGGATGGTAGCCTTGTCATTATGAAAGGTAGTTTGTTGTCGATATTTTTGTTACTCCAATGGATGGTAGCCTTGTCATTATGGAACATAGTTTGTTATCGAGATTTTTGTTATTCCAATTGATTGTAGCCTTGTCATTATGGAAGGTAGTCTGTCATTGAGATTTATGTTACTCCAATGGATGGTAGCCTTGTCATTATGGAACATAGTTTGTTGTTTATATTTTTGTTACTCCAATGGATGATAGCCTTGTCATTATGAAAGGTAGTTTATTGTCGAGATTTTTGTTATTCCATTGGATGGTAGCCTTGTCATTATGGAAGGTAGTATGTTGTCGAAATTTTTGTTACTCCAATGGATGGTAACCTTGTCATTATGGAAGGTAGTTTCTTGTTTAGATTTTTATTACTCCAATGGATGGTAGCCTTCTCATTATGGAAGGTAGTCTGTTGTCGAGATTTTTATACTCCAATGGATGGTAACCGTGTCATTAAGAAAGGTAGTTTGTTGTCGAGATTTTTATTACTCCAATGGATGGTAGACTTTTCATTATGGAACGTAGTCTGTTGTCGATAATTTTGTTACTCCAATGGATGGTAGCCTTTTCATTATGGAAGGTAGTCTGTTTTCGAGATTCTTGTTACTCCAATGGATGGTAGCCTTGTCATTATGGAACATAGTTTGTTGTCGATATTTTTGTTACTCCAATGGATGGTAGGCTTTTCATTATGGAAGGTAATCTGTTGTCGAGATTTTTGTTACTCCAATGGATGGTAGCCTTGTCATTATGGAACGTAGTCTGTTATCGATAATTTTGTTACTCCAATGGATGGTAGCCTTTTCTTTAAGGAAAGTAGTTTGTTGTCGAGATTTTTGTTACTCCAATGGATGGTAGCCTTGTCATTATGGAAGGTAATCTGTTGTCGATATTTTTGTTAATCCAATGGATGGTAACCTTGTCATTATGGAAGGTAGTCTGTTGTCGAGATTTTTATTACTCCAATGGATGGTAGCCTTGTCATTATGGAAGGTAGTCTGTTGTCGAGATTTTTTTACTCCAATGGATGGTAACCATAGCATTATGGAAGGTAGTCTTTTGTCGATATCTTTGTTATTCCAATGGATGGTAATCTTGTCATTATGGAAGGTAGTCTGTTGTCAAGATTTTTATTACTCCAATGGATGGTAGCCTTGTCATTATGGAAGGTTGTCTGTTGTCGATATTTTTTTACTCCAATGGATGGTAACCATGTCATTATGGAAGGTAGTCTTTTGTCGATATCTTTGTTACTCCAGTGGATGGTAACCTTGTCATTATGGAAGGTAGTCTGTTGTCGAGATTTTTGTTCGTCTAATGGATGGTAGCCTTGTCATTATGGAAGGTAGTCTATTGTCGAGATTTTTGTTATTCAAATGTATGGTAACCTTGTCGTTAAGGAAGGTAGTCTTTTGTCGAGATTCTTTTTACTCCAATGGATGGTAGCCTTGTCATTATGGAAGGTAGTTTGTTGTTCTTTTCTTTGTTACTCAATGGATGGTAGCCTTATCATTATGGAAGGTAGTTTGTTGTAGAGATTTTTGTTACTCCATAGGATGGTAGCCTTGTCATTTTGGCAGGTAGTCTGTTGTAAAATTTTTTGTTACTCCAATGGATGGTAGCCTCGTCATTATGGAACATAGTCTGTTGTCGATGTTTTTGTTAGTCCAATGGATGGTAGCCTTGTCATTATGGAAGGCAGTTTGTTGTCTAGATTTTTGTTACTCTAATGGATTGTATCCTTGTCAATATGGAACGTAGTTTATTATCGAGATTTTTGTTACTCCAATGAATGGTAGCCTTGTCATTATGGAACGTAGTCTGTTGTCGATAATTTTGTTACTCCAATGGATGGTAGCCTTTTCATTATGGAAAGTAGTCTGTTGTCGAGATTTTTGTTACTCCAATGGATGGTAGCCTTGTCATTATGAAAGGTAGTTTGTTGTCGATATTTTTGTTACTCCAATGGATGGTAGCCTTGTCATTATGGAACATAGTTTGTTATCGAGATTTTTGTTATTCCAATGGATTGTAGCCTTGTCATTATGGAAGGTAGTCTATCATTGAGATTTATGTTACTCCAATGGATGGTAGCCTTGTCATTATGGAACATAGTTTGTTGTTTATATTTTTGTTACTCCAATGGATGATAGCCTTGTCATTATGAAAGGTAGTTTATTGTCGAGATTTTTGTTATTCCATTGGATGGTAGCCTTGTCATTATGGAAGGTAGTATGTTGTCGAAATTTTTGTTACTCCAATGGATGGTAACCTTGTCATTATGGAAGGTAGTTTCTTGTTTAGATTTTTATTACTCCAATGGATGGTAGCCTTCTCATTATGGAAGGTAGTCTGTTGTCGAGATTTTTATACTCCAATGGATGGTAACCGTGTCATTAAGAAAGGTAGTTTGTTGTCGAGATTTTTATTACTCCAATGGATGGTAGCCTTTTCATTATGGAACGTAGTCTGTTGTCGATAATTTTGTTACTCCAATGGATGGTGGCCTTTTCATTATGGAAGGTAGTCTGTTTTCGAGATTTTTGTTACTCCAATGGATGGTAGCCTTGTCATTATGGAACATAGTTTGTTGTCGATATTTTTGTTACTCCAATGGATGGTAGGCTTTTCATTAAGGAAGGTAATCTGTTGTCGAGATTTTTGTTACTCCAATGGATGGTAGCCTTGTCATTATGGAACGTAGTCTGTTATCGATAATTTTGTTACTCCAATGGATGGTAGCCTTTTCTTTATGGAAAGTAGTCTGTTGTCGAGATTTTTGTTACTCCAATGGATGGTAGCCTTGTCATTATGGAAGGTAATCTGTTGTCGATATTTTTGTTACTCCAATGGATGGTAACCTTGTCATTATGGAAGGTAGTCTGTTGTCGAGATTTTTATTACTCCAATGGATGGTAGCCTTGTCATTATGGAAGGTAGTCTGTTGTCGAGATTTTTTTACTCCAATGGATGGTAACCATATCATTATGGAAGGTAGTCTTTTGTCGATATCTTTGTTATTCCAATGGATGGTAATCTTGTCATTATGGAAGGTAGTCTGTTGTCAAGATTTTTATTACTCCAATGGATGGTAGCCTTGTCATTATGGAAGGTTGTCTGTTGTCGATATTTTTTTACTCCAATGGATGGTAACCATGTCATTATGGAAGGTAGTCTTTTGTCGATATCTTTGTTACTCCAGTGGATGGTAACCTTGTCATTATGGAAGGTAGTCTGTTGTCGAGATTTTTGTTAGTCTAATGGATGGTAGCCTTGTCATTATGGAAGGTAGTCTATTGTCGAGATTTTTGTTATTCAAATGTATGGTAACCTTGTCGTTAAGGAAGGTAGTCTTTTGTCGAGATTCTTTTTACTCCAATGGATGGTAGCCTTGTCATTATGGAAGGTAGTTTGTTGTTGTTTTCTTTGTTACTCAATGGATGGTAGCCTTATCAATATGGAAGAAAGTTTGTTGTAGAGATTTTTGTTACTCCATAGGATGGTAGCCTTGTCATTTTGGCAGCTAGTCGGTTGTCAAAAATTTTGTTACTCCAATGGATGGTAGCCTCGTCATTATGGAACATACTCTGTTGTCCATGTTTTTGTTAGTCCAATGGATGGTAGCCTTGTCATTATGGAAGGCAGATTGTTGTCTAGTTTTTTGTTACTCTAATGGATGGTATCCTTGTCAATATGGAACGTAGTTTATTATCGAGATTTTTGTTACTCCATTGGATGGTAGCCTTGTCATTATGGAACGTAATCTGTTGTCGATAATTTTGTTACTCCAATGGATGGTAGCCTTTTCATTATGGAAAGTAGTCTGTTGTCGAGATTTTTGTTATTCCAATGGATGGTAGCCTTGTCATTATGAAAGGTAGTTTGTTGTCGATATTTTTGTTACTCCAATGGATGGTAGCCTTGTCATTATGGAACATAGTTTGTTATCGAGATTTTTGTTATTCCAATGGATGGTAGCCTTGTCATTATGGAAGGTAGTCTGTCATTGAGATTTATGTTACTCCAATGGATGGTAGCCTTGTCATTATGGAACATAGTTTGTTGTTTAGATTTTTGTTACTCCAATGGATGACAGCCTTGTCATTATGAAAGGTAGTTTATTGTCGAGATTTTTGTTATTCCATGGGATGGTAGCCTTGCAATTATGGAAGGTAGTATGTTGTCGAAATTTTTATTACTCCAATGGATGGTAACCTTGTCATTATGGAAGGTAATTTCTTGTTTAGATTTTTATTACTCCAATGGATGGTAGCCTTCTCATTATGGAAGGTAGTCTGTTGTCGAGATTTTTATACTCCAATGGATAGTAACCGTGTCATTATGGAAGGTAGTTTGTTGTCGAGATTTTTATTACTCCAATGGATGGTAGCCTTTTCATTATGGAACGTAGTCTGTTGTCGATAATTTTGTTACTCCAATGGTTGGTAGCCTTTTCATTATGGAAAGTAGTCTGTTGTCGAGATTTTTGTTAATCTAATGGATCGTAGCCTTGTCATTATGGAAGGTAGTCTATTGTTAATATTTTTGTTACTCCAATGGACGGTAGCCTTGTCATTATTGAACAAAGTTTGTTATCGAGATTTTTGTTATTCCATAGGATGGTAGCCTTGTCATTATGGAAGGTAGTTTGTTGTCCAGATTTTTGTTACTCCGATGGATGGTAGCCTTTTCATTATGGAAGGTAGTCTGTTGTCGAGAATTTTGTTACTCCAATGGATGGTAGCCTTGTCATTATGGAAGGTAGTCTGTTGTCGATATTTTTGTTACTCTATTGGATCGTCGCCTTTTTATTATGGAACATAGTCTATTATCAAGATTTTTGTTACTCCAATGGATGGTAGCCTTGTCATTACGGAAGGTAGTCTGTCATTGAGATTTATGTTACTCCAATGGATGGTGGCCTTGTCATTATGGAACATAGTTTGTTTATTAGATTTTTGTTACTCCAATGGATGATAGCCTTGTCATTATGAAAGGTATTCTGTTGTCGAGATTTTTGTTATTCCATTGGATGGTAGCCTTGTCATTATGGAAGGTAGTATGTTGTCGAGATTTTTGTTACTCCAATGGATGGTAACCTCGTCATTATAGAAGGTAGTCTGTTGTCGAGATTTTTATTACTCCAATGGATGGTAGCCTTCTCATTATGGAAGGTAGTCTGTTGTCGAGATTTTATACTCCAATGGATGGTAACCGTGTCATTATGGAAGGTAGTCTTTTGTCTATATCTTTGTTATTCCAATGGGTGGTAAACTTGTCATTATGGAAGGTAGTCTACTGTGGAGATTTTTTTTACTCCTATGGATGGTAGCCTTATCATTATGGAACATGGTCTATTGTCGATATTTTTTTTATTCCATTGGATGGTAGCCTTGTCATTAGGGAAGGTAGTCTGTTGTCGAGACTTTTGTTACTCCAATGGATGGTAGCCTTTTCATTATGGAAGGTAGTCAGTTGTCGAGATTTTTGTTACTCCAATGGATGGTAACCTTGTCATTATGGAAGGTAATATGTTTTCAATATTTTTGTTACTTCAATGGATGGTATCCTTGTCATTATCGAAGGTAGTCTGTTGTAGAGATTTTTGTTACTCCAATGGATGGTAGCCTTGTCATTATGGAAGGTGGTCTGTTGTCGATATTTTTGTTACTCAGTTGGATGGTAGCCTTTTCATTATGGAAGGTAGTTTGTTGTTGAGATTTTTTTACTCCAATGGATGGTAGCCTTGTCATTATGGAAGGTAGTTTGTTGTCGATATCTTTTGTATTCCAATGGATGATATCCTTTTCATTATGGAAGGTTGTCTGTTGTGGAGATTTTTTTTACTCTAATGGATGGTAGCCTTGTCATTATGGAAGGTAGTCTGTTGTCGATATCTTTGTTACTCAATGGCTGGTAGCCTTGTCATTATGGAAGGTAGTTTGTTTTAGAAATTTTTGTTACTCCATAGGAATGTAGCCTTGTCATTTTTGAAGGTAGTCTACTGTCGAGATTTTTGTTACTCGAATGGATGGTAGCCTTTTCATTATATAACGTAGTATGTTGTCGATATTTTTGTTACTCTAATGGATGGTAGGCTTTTCATTATGGAAGGTAGTCTATTTTCGAGATTTTTGTTACTCCAATGGATGGTAGCCTTGTCATTATGGAAGGTAGTTTGTTGTCGATATTTTTGTTTCTCTAATGGATGGTTGCCTTGTCATTATGGAAGGTAGTCTATTGTCGAGATCTTTGTTACTCAATGGATAGTAGCCTTGTCATTATGTAAGGTAGTTTTTTATAGAGATTTTTGTTACTTCATAGGAATGTAGCCTTGTCATTTTGGAAGGTACTCTGCTGTCAAGATTTTTGTTACTCGAATGGATGGTAGCCTTTTCATTATATAACGTAGTCTGTTGTCGATATTTTTGTTACTCCAATGGATGGTAGGCTTTTCATTATGAAAGGTAGTCTGTTTTCGAGATTTTTGTTACTCCAATGGATGGTAGCCTTGTCATTATGGAACATAGTTTGTTATCGATATTTTTGTTACTCCAATGGATGGTAGGCTTTTCATTATGGAAGGTAATTTGTTGTCGAGATTTTTGTTACTCCAATGGATGGTAACCTTGTCATTATGGAACGTAGTCTGTTGTCGATAATTTTGTTACTCCAATGGATGGTAGCCTTTTCATTATGGAAAGTAGTCTGTTGTCGAGATTTTTGTTACTCCAATGGATGGTAGCCTTGTCATTATGGAAGGTAATCTGTTGTCGATATTTTTGTTACTCCAATGGATGGTAACCTTGTCATTATGGAAGGTAGTCTGTTGTCGAGATTTTTATTACTCCAATGAATGGTAGCCTTGTCACTATGGAAGGTAGTCTGATGTCGAGATTTTTTTACTCCAATGGATGGTAACCATATCATTATGGAAGGTAGTCTTTTGTCGATATCTTTGTTATTCCAATGGATGGTAACCTTGTCATTATGGAAGGTAGTCTGTTGTCAAGATTTTTATTACTCCAATGGATGGTAGCCTTGTCATTATGGAAGCTTGTCTGTTGTCGATATTTTTTTACTCCAATGGATGGTAACCATGTCATTATGGAAGGTAGTCTTTTGTCGATATCTTTGTTATTCCAGTGGATGGTAACCTTGTCATTATGGAAGGTAGTCTGTTGTCGAGATTTTTGTTAGTCTAATGGATGGTAGCCTTGTGATTATGGAAGGTAGTCTATTGTCGAGATTTTTGTTATTCAAATGGATGGTAACCTTGTCGTTAAGGAAGGTAGTCTTTTGTCGAGATTATTTTTATTCCAATGGATGGTAGCCTTGTCATTATGGAAGGTAGTTTGTTGTTGTTTTCTTTGTTACTCAATGGATGGTAGGCTTATCATTATGGAAGGTAGTTTGTTGTAGAGATTTTTGTTACTCCATAGGATGGTAGCCTTATCATTTTGGCAGGTAGTCTGTTGTTGAAATTTTTGTTACTCCAATGGATGGTATCCTTGTCATTATGGAACATAGTCTGTTGTCGATGTTTTTGTTAGTCCAATGGATGGAAGCCTTGTCATTATGGAAGGCAGTTTGTTGTCGAGATTTTTGTTACTTTAATGGAAGGTATCCTTGTCATTATGGAACGTAGTTTATTATCGAGATTTTTGTTACTCCAATGGATGGTAGCCTTGTCATTATGGAACGTAGTATGTTGTCGATAATTTTGTTACTCCAATGGATGGTATCCTTTTCATTATGGAAAGTAGTCTCTTGTCGAGATTTTTTTTACTCCAATGGATGGTAGCCTTGTCATTATTAAAGGTAGTTTGTTGTGGATATTTTTGTTACTCCAATGGATGGTAGCCTTGTCATTATGGAACATAGTTTGTTGTTTAGATTTTTGTTACTCCAATGGATGATAGCCTTGTCATTATGAAAGGTAGTCTGTTGTCGAGATTTTTTTTATTCCATTGGATGGTAGCCTTGTCATTATGGAAGGTAGTATGTTGTCGAGATTTTTGTTACTCCAATGAATGGTAACCTCGTCATTATAGAAGGTAGTCTGTTGTCGAGATTTTTATTACTCCAATGCATGGTAGCCTTCTCATTATGGAAGGTAGTCTGTTGTCGATATTTATACTCCAATGGATGGTTACCGTGTCATTATGGAAGGTAGTCTTTTGTCTATATCTTTGTTATTCCAATGGGTGGTAAACTTCTCATTATGGAAGGTAGTCTACTGTGGAGATTTTTTTTACTCCTATGGATGGTATCCTTGTCATTATGGAACATGGTCTATTGTCGATATTTTTGTTATTCCATTGGATGGTAGCCTTGTCATTAGGGAAGGTAGTCTGTTGTCGAGACTTTTGTTACTCCAATGGATGGTAGCCTTTTCATTATGGAAGGTAGTCTGTTGTCGAGATTTTTGTTACTCCAATGGATGGTAACCTTGTCATTATGGAAGGTAATATGTTTTCAATATTTTTGTTACTTCAATGGATGGTAGCCTTGTCATTATCGAAGGTAGTCTGTTGTAGAGATTTTTGTTACTCCAATGGATGGTAGCCTTGTCATTATGAAAGGTAGTCTGTAGTCTGGTTTCCGATGCTGTGTTTTAAATCGACTCCAATCACTATAAATAGCACTAAGTGCTTCATTTGGACTCTTTACGCTTTCTTGCATCCAAATTTTCGATCGAACGAAATTTTCTACAAATAACCCTTTGCTTCTTCCTCTCCAAACCCAGTAATCTTTATTCTTCATCCATCCTCATCTCAAACCAAAAATGGCTTCACGTACTCGTGCTCCCAATACCCCAAGAGCTAGCATTCTCTCCAAGACTGCTCAACCAGAAACCTTCTCAACCGCTCCAGTAGTTAATTCTATGGGAATGCAAAGGGTTCCTGAACCCATGGGTGATGCTGAGCGCGGAACCTATGGCTCTCAACTTCTGATTCCCGTTGGGTATTCCAACCAGGTTTTTGCCATGTCAGGCCCTCTTTCAACATGCATTACTGACCCCATAAAATTTGAGGGTTTCTTCCCCGCGATTGAGGCACTCAAACCCATTGGGTGCTCAAAGAAGGCGAAAGATGATACTGAAGATCCTGCGAAAGAGAAAATAGATCTTTAGTTTTTTAACAGGGGGTTAGGGCTTTTCGATCTAGCCCTAGCCTTACACCAGAATATACCACTTGGCTCAACAAGATGGAGAAGTGCCAGGCTTCGATTTCGAAAGGCATGGGCATTTATGACCTTGTCATGTTGTCTAAAACTGGTCTAAACTACTGTCCTGACATGCTGGTAGCTTCGTTGGTGTTTTGGGACTACACTCACTATACCTTCCACTTGCCATGTGGAATGGTTACACCCACTCTCTTCGATGCGGCCACAATTGCTGGTCTTCGACCAACTGGGGACTACTTTGACCCAGAGGAAATGTCTGAAGACCAGATTGGGTTTTCTGCTACCAAACCCACCTACACCACTTACACTAATCATTACCACAACAAATCGACGGTTGTGGTGACTTATGTGGAGCACATCGCGTTTCTAGCCCTTTGGCTGTCGCGCTTCGTCTTCTGCATGAAATCCCTGCAGGTGACGAAGAAAATGGTCACCCTCGTTACTCAGCTTCATCACGGCCGAAACATCTGTTTGGCCGAATTAATATTGGCAAACTTGTATGAGTCGATAAGCAATGGAGCGGCTCAATTAAAAGTAATCGAAAATAGAGCCAGCTTGCTGCTTGCTGGTCTCTTCTGGCTACTTCAACTCTGGTTGAATGCCACTTTCGAGTCTTTTCTTCCCCAGAAGACTCAAATAAATGAACAGGCTCCTGAGATAGCTAGAAGGCGCGTCGAAGGCACCAGGCTTGCCTTATTGACTCCTACTGAGGATGGGCTGGAACTACAAAAGACCTTCACAAACTTCATTCAGATATTTGCGGGGAGGAAGGAATTTACTTCGACCATGGCCCCTTTTGCCGGTCGAAAGTGTTGTCCAGGATGGTTTACCAGGCCCCATCCTAAATTACCAGAGGATCCTCACTTCGAAGAGCATACAACAATGTGGGAAGCGTTTCTCACTCCAAGGATAATGCCGTTGCGTTTCAAGAGTTCAAAAAATCAGCTGAGCCTGATTTCCTACCAGCCGAATCTTGTCTCTCGACAATTTGGCATTATCCAATCGCTTCCTTCTCTAATTTATCCTCGGGAGAAATCATTGTTGTTCCTTTCTAATGACTACTCTGAAGACGCCGCTACTAGGCATATTAGTAGGTACGTTGGTCGGACCATACTATCATTGTTCGACTACCAACTCAACTTCCTCTATTCACCAGCTTTTGAAGACTGGTGGAAGAGATATTACATCGAAGAGTTTCTCGATGAGAAGGACTTTGCAGACGAACTCAAGAAGTCCTTCGTCATGGTCCTCGATAAAATAAAGAAATGTACGTTCCATCTACAAATTATACTTGTCTTTTCATTTCGACTTACATCTGTCAATTATAACTTGTGAACGTTTTTATTTTAGTTGTTCGAAAACCCGTGGCTAAGAAGGCCACAGACAACAATCAGGGTGGAGGTCGCTCTGCAAAACCTCCAATACAGGTAACCAAAAAAATTTTTTTTTTGTTTCCCTCTTTGGTTTTAAACATCCTGGTTTCCAATTCGACTGTGCAAGATGGGTTTCGACAACATGTATTTGAAAACATCAAAATGGGACGAAACATACACATCAACTGGTTTTATATATTATTTGAGCTTTGTACAAGAGAAATACAGACATAGACATAATTTTTCAACTTCGCTATATCTAGTTCCTGCATCGTTCAAAACTCTGCTAAGGTAGTAAATGGGTCTTTCGACTCCATTTTCATCTTCTTGGGCTAACATGCTTCCCAAAGTTTTGTCGGATGAAGCTATGTACAATCTCATACTCCTATTGCTACAAGGAGGCACCAAAACAGGTGGCTTGGTGAGGTACCCTTTGATCTTGTCGAAGGCATCTTGTTGCTCTTGCCCTCACTCGAATCCTTCCTTATTCAATCAAAGTAAGGGTGAGAAGGCTTGTGCTTTTCCACTTAGGTTAGATATAAATCTCCTTAAGAAGTTTATCTTGCCCAGCAGAGATTGCAGTTCCTTCTTGTTTGTTGGCGCTTTCGCTTCCAAGATTGCCTTCGTCTTGTTCTGGTTGATTTCGATTCCTTTCTTATGGACGACGAAGCCCAAGAAATCTCCAGCTTTCACACAGAACGCACACTTCAAAGGGTTCATTTTCAGACAATTCTTTCTCATTCTTTCAAATGATTGTCGAAGGTGGTCTATATGGTTCTTTCTGGAAATAGATTTTACAACAATATCGTCAATATATACTTGCATGAAAGTGTTAATAAAATCATGAAGATAAAGTTCATTGCTCGCTGATATGTTTCCCCAGCGTTTTTTAGGCCAAAAGGAATTACTACCAATTCGTAAGTGCCTAAGGCCCCAGGGCATCGAAAATTTGTTTTCAACACATCTTCTTCAGCAATGAAAATTTGATTGTATCTTGAGTAACCGTCGAGCATGCTCAGCTACTCGTGGCCAGCGACAGAGTCAACAAGCATTTCCGCCACAGGCATAGGATATTCATATTTGGGTGTTGCAGCATTCAGATCTCTGAAATCTATGCACAACCTCAATGTACCATTTTTCTCAATCACTGGCACAATGTTTGCAATCCATTCGACGTACCTCGTAGTTCGTATGAATTTGCACTTCAGCAGTCTTTCGACTTCCGTTTTGATCTTCGACATTATTTATGGAGCGAAGCGTCTTGGGCACCGTTTGATTAGCTTTTTCCCAGGTTTGATTGGTAACTAAAGTTCTACCAATCCTCTGTCGTGACCAAGCATCTCGTTGTAATCCAATGCAAAGCAGTCTTTGAAATCCTTCAGTAATTGCATCACTTCAACCCTGAGCTCTGGGTCTATTTTGGCGCTGATGTAAGTGGGTCTTTTATCTAACCCTTCGCCCAAGTTGATTTCTTCTAAAGGATCATGTGCTAACATTTTGATGTTGTTCGCCAGGGGGTCCTTTTCGAAACCCAAAGGCTCATCGTCGTAGATGGAGTCGAGCCTCTGTTCCAGCATTCCTTCTGTCATGATATCGGGAGGTTCCGGGTCGAAATATTTTCCAGGACCTATATCTGGTGGCTCCGGGTTGAAATCTTTTCCAGGACCTGCAGAAGGTAGCACTTGGTCATTGGCCTTGGTGGCCATATATTTTACTTTTGCTTCGAGAGCCGCTATCATTCTTGTTTCGGCTACGTAAGCCGAAATTAGCTGTAACGCTTGTGACTCAGTCATTATCACTGAATTCGCTTCCCCAACCAGTTGGCTGGATGTCAGTTAGCCCACTGAAATCAATGTGGGACAATTCTTCTTTATCCCATTGAAACCCATGATTAGGATGCAGGTACAAGGAACAAAAAGCATTTGGCGCTGGCGCCATGTCGAAGTCAGGTGCTGGACATGGCCCTATGTGAGCCAAATTTTTGTCGAAGTCAGCTTTCCCTAGGTGATTAACTTCACCTAAGTAGTAGCTTTGATCTGCTTCTATATTCTCGACAATCCCATCGGGACGCCATAATATCACCCTTTGGTGCATCGATGATGGTACTTCTCCGACACCATGTATCCATTCTCGGCCTAACAGTAGGTTGTAATTTGGTTTTGCCGATATGACCATGAACATGGTTGGTCGAAGGATGGATCCCACTTTGAGGTCTAGTTGAATCACACCCATGGTGGTCCCTATTCCACCTTCGTAGTTCGATAAGACCATATTATGAGGCTTAATGTTTTCATTATTGTTGCCTACTTTTCTTAGCATGAAGTGGGGGATTATGTTGATAGTCACCCCACAGTCCACCAAGATTTTGTTTGCAGTGGCCTCTTCGAGCCTTGGCCTTATGAATAAAGGCTTGAGGTGACTTTTCATCTCCTCAGTTGGTGGTTCGAAGAAACCATTTTGCTCTTCAGTGCAGCCATTACCCACGACAAAGTAACATACTGGCCGATGCTTGGCCATCTCTTGTTCGACTTCCCAGTCGTTTGATTCGACTTCCATTTGGCGATCGAATTATCTTGGCAAGACCGAAACTATATTTACCATGATGTCTAAAGTGTCGTCGGACTCGAAACTATCTTCATCACCAGCTTTGTCTTGATCAGGCCATACCAATCTATTGGTCACTAGTTCCCTCTCCAAAGGCTTTCTTTGCTTTCGCTGGGGGACATTTGAACTCGACTCTGGTTTTGGTTCTTTGACAGCCTCTCTCTCAGCCTTGCGCCGCCTTTGGTACCTTCTCCACTAGGATCGAGACATTGGGTTCTTTCCCTTGTAGTTACTCGATACTTGAGCAACTTTGGTGGCACCTACATGAGGTTCTTTCTTGAGTGTCAAAGATGAACCTCTTGGCACTTCAAAGGGATGCGACCTTTCTTCGTTGGGTCTCTTTCGACTCGATGTTTTGAGCCATGTATCGACTGGAACATTGGTTGGAGGCCTGAAAGTTAGTTTCCTCTTTTCCTGACTTGAACCCTTTTGATATGTTCTTCTAGGATCGTGTTGAACATCAGATCCTGCACTTTTTTGGGCATTTCTGCTCCATTTTTTGTTTGCTGCTCTCACACCTTCGATGTGTTCAGCAGCTTTCTTGTCAAAAATAGAGTTGCATCGAGGACACAACATTACTTCTGATTTTTTCTTCTGGCATCATTGCAATAATTCTGCCAGATTTTCGTTCTCTAGGGGGAACGCTATTCTGTTTTCTTGCTCTTGCCTGATGGCTTCCTCTGAAACTTTTGATTCAAAGATTTCGACCATGTTGACATTCATGTTGTCTTTAGTAGCAAGAGTCATTTGCTTCATTTGAGCCTCCAGGACTTTGTCCTGGCCTTGCACCGCAGCCACGTAGGAAGTGGGTTTAGTTCCATATTTTGAGACTCCACCTGTTTCCAGTTTTGGGCCCTCAGTGGCCTTTTGGACTGCTTCGATTGTTTTTCTAGAAAGGTTCCTAGAAAAACTGCCAAATATTGGCATATTGATATGATCTTTGGTGACTTCGACCATAGTTATCCCTGGCCTTTTCACCTGACTCCTGAAAGCTTCGATCACATTCACCGCTGAAGGTTCAGCATAGTGGGCTTCCGCCTGCAAAGGGCTCGAATCCACATTCACGGGGGCCTTATCAATGAACTTCAACCTCCCTTCTTCGATAGCATTTTGCACGAGATCCCTGAAAAGAAAACATTGAGATGTTTTATGGCCAAGAAAGTTATGATATTTATAATAGCCTCTTTTCTTTCTTTGATCAAGAGGAGTCACTTTTACCCCTGGGGGTATTATCATTTGGCCATCTTTTACAAGTAAATCAAAAAGTTCATCACATTTCATAATATCAAAACTGTAAGTCTTTTTAGGGAACCTGTCACTGGCCTTTTCAGACCCAGTGGGGTTTTTTCCACTTGAGGGGACTAGTAATTTTCAAGAGTATGGTGGCCCTTGTTTTAACTCAGCTAAATCGACCTCACTCTCCTCGACGGCCATAAGTTCGTCGAATGTTTCTGGATCTTCCTCGTCCATTTCGACATATGCTATCTTTTCTCTTTTATGAGTTTTCATCGCCCTAGCTTTTTCAGCTTTAAGGCGTTCTACCTGTCGAACCCTATCGGCCAATTGGGCCATGTCCCTCAAGTACTGAGTGTCTAATTCCTTCCTAATGGAGTAATCTAGACCTCTTACGGCTATTTCGACTAACTCGTGCTCTGGCACTTGCGTAAAGCATCTTGCCTTGAACAATCTAAACCTATTTAGGTATTCGTCTATAGGCTCAGTGAATCTCCTCTTTACACTGGCCAACTCTTTCACGCTTATCTTGGTTTGTCCCATGTATAATTGCTCATGGAACAATCTCTCCAACTGGGTCCAATGGTGGATCGAATTGGGGGGGAGAGTTGTGAACCAAGTAAACGCATTCTTTGTTATGGAACTTGGGAAATACTTAATCCTTAGGTTCTCATTGTCTGAGATTTCTCCCGCTTTGATTAAATATCTTGCCACATGTTCGACAGTGGATTTTGTCGTGTCCCCTGAAAACATTCTGGTATTGGATCTGCTGAACTACTTCGTCAGCATTTTGGTGTCTATTAACCTCCTTATTTTCGGGGCTATGACTCTCAGCTCTTTGACCCCGGGTTGTTCCATTTGTACCCTAAGGTTCTCTTCGACAGGCTGCTGGACTTGGTTAATAGTGGTTTCTTCCTCTAGAAGTATGCCTTGGTTTCCCCTTATCTTTGCCCTTTAAGGCTGTCGAATAGGTTGGGGTACCCCACAAAATTTATCCAAACGCGACATTTGCATTGTCATTTGCTGATTCGACTTGGTGGTATTCTGTATTAGAGGATTTAGCACTGTACTTAAAGTTTGCGCCAACATTTGAACCATGTCGTGGTTGCTTTCCTCCATTTGCTGCCTCAAGACTGCTATCGAGGAATTTGTAAGGCCAGGCATTACGTGGGAAGTTCCTCCTAAGAGTTGGTTCCTACCCCTGTTCGCCATACTAACCCCAGAGCCTTGGAGTGGCGAAGAGGCGCTCACTAAAGGGTCTGAAAAGGTAGACGTAGCGTTTGTCAAGCTAGCCAATTCAGAAGTTGGCATGTCGTAGGGTGGTTCTCGATTTAACCCGACTATCGAAAAACCTGGGAGAACATATGGTCTGGTTTCTTGGTTTCCCCTAGGCGGGGGAGTTCCCAAGGGCATTATGGGGCCTGTAAATGTAGGTAATGGCCCCGCTTGTATATTCGTTACTGTCGACGTTGAACCAGCGGTTACCACTTCGCTTACGATTGGGATAATTGTTGCTCCCATGTTTGTTTGTGGGATTTCTCCATTGTTTGGCGGATTCGCCATTTCTCTACTTCTTCTCCTAGTATTGGTTTCGTTGATGTATATTCTACCACTTCTCAATAACATGCAATACTCTCGAAAAAGTAGGATATTTTATATAAAACGATTAAACGTGAAAAAACTAACACAAGGTCCCACCGGGTGTGCCAATTTGTTTACCTTGAAAAATGGTAAACAACTGCTGATCTTCCAAAAGGTTACTTATTTGGTGACTCGAAGGATCGTTCAGATTGATCCTAAGATATGGTTGATTTTTGGAGTTTAAATGCTTTGAAATAAAAAGTTTCGACTAATCCTAATGGTGATTAATGCAAGTAAAGTAGAGACACTTTAAGTAAATTGCATGGAGAAAAGCTTGATAAAGTAAATAAAAGCATTAAAGGGTTGTTAAATAAATGACTTCGACTGAGGTAGATAAGTGAAAGCGATAAATTGCTTGAATGTAAAAGATTTTGATTAAAGTAAATGGTGTTTCACACATACATTCTCAATGATTCTTTCTCTCATGCTGGGTACTTGAATCTAAATGAGTGACTTGTATACAATGATGAACACACTTAATAACAACGTGAACACTTAGTATTTATACTAAAAAATCCAAAGTAACTGCTGGGCAGTCACACCGCTTCGTGATAACACCACATGGCACGCTCACAACCTTCGACGCCTACTTTAACGACACGTTGCGCTTGGTAACTGATGGGAACCGTCTTCCCTCCAAAAATTCAAAATTCAAACCGTTCGACCTTGGGCATCAGGGACCTTGGTCGAAAGGTTTCTCCTTTGACATCGAAGATAACATGATTCCAACTTAGAGGAATTTCTCTAAGTATGTTGTCATTCTTTGAGGAGCCTTCGATGTGATCAGCTGATCGAAGCCTTCTTGTGTAGGAAACTCTTCTGACTCATAATTAATGATCTATATGATAATAGAACGTGGGTGTCGAATTTAGGAGCCAACAGGAAGGTAGTTTATTTTCGAGATTTTTGTTACTCCAATGGATGGTAGCCTTGTCATTATGGAAGGTAGTTTGTTGTCGATATTTTTGTTACTCTAATGGATGGTAGACTTGTCATTATGGAAGGTAGTCTATTGTCTAGATCTTTGTTACTCAATGGATAGTAGCCTTGTCATTATGTAAGGTAGTTTGTTGTAGAGATTTTTGGTACTCCATAGAAATGTAGCCTTGTCATTTTGGAAGGTACTCTGATGTCGAGATTTTTGTTACTCGAATGGATGGTAGCCTTGTCATTATGGAACGTAGTCTGTTGTCGATATTTTTGTTACTCCAATGGATGGTAGCCTTGTCATTATGGAAGGTAGTTTGTTGTCTAGATTTTTGTTACTCCAATGGATGGTAGTCTGTTGTTTAGATTTTTTTTACTCCAATGGATGGTAGCCTTGTCATTATGGAAGGTAGTCTGTTGTTTAGATTTTTTTTACTCCAATGGATGGTAGCCTTGTCATTATGGAAGGTAGTCTGTTGTCGATATTTTTATTATTCCATTGGATGGTAGCCTTGTCATTATGGAAGGTAGTATGTTGTCGAGATTTTTGTTACTCCAATGGATGGTAACCTTGTCATTATGGAAGGTAGTCTGTTGTCGAGATTTTTATTACTCCAATGGTAGCCTTCTCATTATGAAAGGTGGTCTGTTGTTGAGATTTTTATACTCCAATGGATGGTAACCGTGTCATTATAGAAGGTATTCTTTTGTCGATATCTTTGTTATTCCAATGGATGGTAAACTTGTCATTATGGAAGGTAGTCTGTTGTCGAGATTTTTTTTACTCCTATGGATGCTAGCCTTGTCATTATGGAACATGGTCTATTGTCGAGATTTTTGTTATTCCATTGGATGGTAGCCTTGTCTTTAGGGAAGGTAGTCCATTGTCGAGACTTTTGTTACTCCAATGGATGGTAGCCTTTTCATTGTGAAAGGTAGTCTGTTGTCGAGATTTTTGTTACTCCAATAGATGGTAAACTTGTCATTATGGAAGGTAATATGTTGTCAATATTTTTGTTACTTCAATGGATGGTAGCCTTGTCATTATCGAAGGTAGTCTGTTGTAGAGATTTTTGTTACTCCAATGGATGGTAGCCTTGTCATTATGGAAGGTAGTCTGTTGTCGATATTTTTTTTACTCCAATGGATGGTAGCCTTTTCATTATGGAAGGTAGTCTGTTGTCGAGATTTTTTTACTCCAATGGATGGTAGCCTTGTCATTATGGAAGGTAATTTGTTGTCGTTATATTTTTTATTCCAATGGATGACATCCTTTTCATTATGGAAGGTTGTCTGTTGTCGGGATTTTATTTACTCTAACGAATGGTAGCCTTGTCATTATGGAAGGTAGTCTGTTTTCGATATCTTTGTTACTCAATGCATGGTAGCCTTGTCATTATGGAAGGTAGTTTGTTGTAGAGATTTTTGTTACTCCGTAGGAATGTAGCCTTGTCATTTTTGAAGTTAGTCTGCTGTCGAGATTTTTCTTACTCGAATGGATGGTAGCCTTGTCATTATAGAACGTAGTCTGTTGTCGATATTTTTGTTACTCCAATGGATGGTAGGCTTTTCATTATGGAAGGTAGTCTATTTTCGAGATTTTTGTTACTCCAATGGATGGTAGCCTTGTCATTATGGAAGGTAGCTTGATGTCGATATTTTTGTTACTATAATGGATGGTAGCCTTGTTATTATGGAAGGTAATCTATTGTCGAGATCTTTGTCACTCAATGGATAGTAGCCTTGTCATTATGTAAGGTAGTTTGTTACAGATATTTTTGTTACTCAATATCAATGTAGCCTTGTCATTTTGGAAGGTACACTGCTATCGAGATTTTTGTTACTCGAATTAATGGTAGCCTTGTCATTATGGAACGTAGTCTGTTGTCGATATTTTTGTTACTCCAATGGATGGTAGGCTTATGATTATGGAAGGTAATCTGTTGTCGAGATTTTTGTTACTCCAATGGATGGTAGGCTTTTCATTATGGAAGGTAGTTTGTTATCGAGATTTTTGTTATTCCAATGGATGGTAGCCTTGTCAATATGGAAGTTAGTTTGTTGTCGAGATTTTTGTTACTCCAATGGATTGTAGCCTTTTCATTATGGAAGGTAGTCTGTTGTCGAGATTTTTGTTACTCCAATGGATGGTAGCCTTGTCATTATAGAACGTAGTTTATTGTCGATATTTTTGTTACTCTAATGGATGGTAGGCTTTTCATTATGGAAGGTAGTCTGTTTTCGAGATTTTTGTTACTCCTATGGATGGTAGCCTTGTCATTATGGAAGGTATTTTGTTGTCGATATTTTTGTTACTCTAATGGATGGTAGCCTTGTCATTATGTAAGGTAGTTTGTTGTAGAGATCTTTGTTACTCAATGGATATTAGATTTGTCATTATGTAAGGTAGTTTCTTGTAGAGATTTTTGTTACTCCATAGGAATGTAGCCTTGTCATTTTGGAAGATACTCTGCTGTCGAGATTTTTGTTACTCGAATGGATTGTAGCCTTGTCATTATGGAACATAGTCTGATGTCGATATTTTTGTTACTCCAATGGATGGTAGGCTTTTCATTATGGAAGGTAATCTGTTGTCGAGATTTTTGTTACTCCAATGGATGGTAGCCTGGTCATTATGGAAGGTAGTCTGTTGTCGAGATTTTTGTTATTCCATTGGATGGTAGCCTTGTCATTATGGAAGGTAGTATGTTGTCGAGATTGTTGTTACTCCAATGGATGGTAACCTTGTCATTATGGAAGGTAGTCTGTTGTCGAGATTTTTATTACTCCAATGGTAGCCTTCTCATTATGGAAGGTAGTCTGTTGTCGAGATTTTTATATTCCAATGGATAGTAACCGTGTCATTAAAGAAGGTAGTCTTTTGTCGATATTTTTGTTATTCCAATGGATGGTAAACTTGTCATTATGGAAGGTAGTTTGTTGTCATGATTTTTTTTACTCCCATGGATGCTAGCCTTGTCATTATGGAACATGGTCTATTGTCGAGATTTTTGTTATTCCATTGGATGGTAGCCTTGTCTTTAGGGAAGGTAGTCCATTGTCGAGACTTTTGTTACTCCAATGGATGGTAGCCTTTTCATTGTGAAAGGTAGTCTGTTGTCGAGATTTTTGTTACTCCAATAGATGGTAAACTGGTCATTATGGAAGGTAATATGTTGTCAATATTTTTGTTACTTTAATGGATGGTATCCTTGTTATTATCGAAGGTAGTCTGTTGTAGAGATTTTTGTTACTCCAATGGATGGTAGCCTTGTCATTATGGAAGGTAGTCTGTTGTCGATATTTTTGTTACTCCAATGGATGGTAGCCTTTTCATTATGGAAGGTAGTCTGTTGTCGAGATTTTTTTACTCCAATGGATGGTAGCCTTGTCATTATGGAAGGTAGTTTGTTGTCGTTATCTTTTTTATTCCAATGGATGACATCCTTTTCATTATGGAAGGTTGTCTGTTGTCGTGATTTTATTTACTCTAATGGATGGTAGCCTTGTCATTTTGGAAGGTAGTCTGTTTTCGATATCTTTGTTACTCAATGGATGGTAGCCTTGTCATTATGGAAGGTAGTTTGTTGTAGAGATTTTTGTTACTCCATAGGAATGTAGCCTTGTCATTTTTGAAGTTAGTCTGCTGTCGAGATTTTTGTTACTCGAATGGATGGTAGCCTTGTCATTATAGAACGTAGTCTGTTGTCGATATTTTTGTTACTCCAATGGATGGTAGGCTTTTCATTATGGAAGGTAGTCTGTTTTCGAAATTTTTGTTACTCCAATGGATGGTAGCCTTGTTATTATGGAAGGTAGTTTGATGTCGATATTTTTGTTACTATAATGGATTGTAGCCTTGTTATTATGGAAGGTAGTCTATTGTCGAGATCTTTGTTACTCAATTGATAGTAGCCTTGTCATTATGTAAGGTAGTTTGTTATAGATATTTCTGTTACTCAAAATCAATGTAGCCTTGTCATTTTGGAAGGTACACTGCTATCGAGATTTTTGTTACTCGAATTAATGGTAGCCTTGTCATTATGGAACGTAGTCTGTTGTCGATATTTTTGTTACTCCAATGGATGGTAGGCTTTTGATTATGGAAGGTAATCTGTTGTCGAGATTTTTGTTACTCCAATGGATGGTAGGCTTTTCATTATGGAAGGTAGTTTGTTATCGAGATTTTTGTTATTCCAATGGATGGTAGCCTTGTCAATATGGAAGTTAGTTTGTTGTCAAGATTTTTGTTACTCCAATGGATTGTAGCCTTTTCATTATGGAAGGTAGTCTGTTGTAGAGATTTTTGTTACTCCAATGGATGGTAGCCTTGTCATTATAGAACGTAGTCTGTTGTCGATATTTTTGTTACTCTAATGGATGGTAGGCTTTTCATTATGGAAGGTAGTCTATTTTCAAGATTTTTGTTACTCCTATGGATGGTAGCCTTGTCATTATGGAAGGTATTTTGTTGTCGATATTTTTGTTACTCTAATGGATGGTAGCCTTGTCATTATGGAAGGTAGTCTATTGTCGAGATCTTTGTTACTCAATGGGTATTAGCTTTGTCATTATGTAAGGTAGTTTGTTGTAGAGATTTTTGTTACTCCATAGGAATGTAGCCTTGTCATTTTTGAAGGTAGTCTGCTGTCGAGATTTTTGTTACTCGAATGGATGGTAGCCTTGTCATTATAGAACGTAGTCTGTTGTCGATATTTTTGTTACTCCAATGGATGGTAGGCTTTTCATTATGGAAGGTAGTCTATTTTCGAGATTTTTGTTACTCCAATGGATGGTATCCTTATCATTATGGAAGGTAGTTTGCTGTCGATATTTTTGTTACTATAACGGATGGTAACCTTGTTATTATGGAAGGTAGTCTATTGTCGAGATCTTTGTTAATCAATGGATAGTAGCCTTGTCATTATGTAAGGTAGTTTGTTATAGATATTTTTGTTACTCAATATCAATGTAGCCTTGTCATTTTGGAAGGTACACTGCTATCGAGATTTTTGTTACTCGAATTGATGGTAGCCTTGTCATTATGGAACATAGTCTGTTGTCGATATTTTTGTTACTCCAATGGATGGTAGGCTTTTGATTATGGAAGGTAATCTGTTGTCCAGATTTGTGTTACTCCAATGGATGGTAGGCTTTTCATTATGGAAGGTAGTTTGTTATTGAGATTTTTGTTATTCCAATGGATGGTAGCCTTGTCAATATGGAAGTTAGTTTGTTGTCCAGATTTTTGTTACTCCAATGGATTGTAGCCTTTTCATTATGTAAGGTAGTCTGTTGTCGAGATTTTTGTTACTCCAATGGATGGTAGCCTTGTCATTATAGAACGTAGTCTGTTGTCGATATTTTTGTTACTCTAATGGATGGTAGGCTTTTCATTATGGAAGGTAGTCTATTTTCGAGATTTTTGTTACTCCAATGGATGGTAGCCTTGTCATTATGGATGGTAGTTTGTTGTCGATATTTTTGTTACTCTAATGGATGGTAGCCTTGTCATTATGGAAGGTAGTCTATTGTCGAGCTCTTTGTAACTCAATGGATAGTAGCTTTGTCATTATGTAAGGTAGTTTGTTGTAGAGATTTTTGTTACTCCATAGGAATGTAGCCTTGTCATTTTGGAAGGTACTCTACTATCGAGATTTTTGTTATTCGAATGGATTGTAGCCTTGTCATTATGGAACATAGTCTGTTGTCGATATTTTTGTTACTCCAATGGATGGTAGGCATTTCATTATGGAAGGTAATCTGTTGTCGAGATTTTTGTTACTCCAATGGATGGTAGGCTTTTCATTATGGATGGTAGTCTGTTGTCGAGATTTTTGTTACTCCAATGGATGGTAGCCTTGTCATTATAGAAGATAGTCTATTATTGATATTTTTGTTACTCCAATGGATGGTAGCCTTGTAATTATGGAAGGTAGTATGTTACCGATATCTTTGTTACTCAATGGATGGTAGCCTTGTTATTATGGAAGGTAGTCTGTTGTAGGGATTTTTGTTACTCCATAGGATGGTAGCCTTGTCATTTTGGAAGGTAATCTGTTGTTGATATCTTTGTTACTCAATGGATGGTAGCCTTGTCATTATGGAAGGTAGTCTATTGTCGCGATTTTTGTTACTCCATTGGATGGTAGCCTTGTCATTATGGAAGGTATTTTGTTGTCGAGATTTTTTTTACTCCTATGGATGGTAGCCTTGTCATTATGGAACATGGTCTATTGTCGAGATTTTTGTTATTCCATTGGATGGTTGCCTTGTCTTTATGGAAGGAAGTCAGTTGTCGAGACTTTTGTTACTCCAATGGATGGTAGCCTTTTCATTATGGAAGGTAGTCTGTTGTCGATATTTTTGTTACTCAAATGGATGGTAGCCTTGTCATTATCGAAGATAGTCTGTTGTAGAGATTTTTGTTACTCCAATGGATGTTAGCCTTGTCATTTTGGAAGGTAGTATGTTGTCGATATTTTTTTTACTCCGATGGATGGTAGCCTTGCCATTATGGAAGGTAGTCTGTCGTTTAGACTTTGATTACTCCAATGGATGGTAGCCTTGTCATTACGAAAGGTAGTCTGTTGTCGAGATTTTTGTTATTCCATTGGATGGTAGACTTGTCATTATGGAAGGTAGTCTATTGTCGAGATTTTTGTTATTCCAATGGATGGTAACCTTGTCATTATGGAAGGTAGTCTATCGTCAAGATTTTTATTACTCCAATGGATGGTAGCCTTTTCATTATGGAAGGTATTCTGTTGTCGAGATTTTTTTACTCCAATGGATTATAGCCTTGTCATTATGGAAGGTAGTATGTTGCCGATATCTTTGTTACTCCTTGCATGGTAGCCTTGTCATTATGGAAGGTAGTTTGTTGTAGAGATTTTTTTTAATCCATAGGAATGTAGCCTTGTCATTTTGGAAGGTAGTCTGCTGTCGAGATTTATGTTACTCGAATGGATGGTAGCCTTGTCATTATGGAATGTAGTATGTTGTCGATATTTTTGTAACTCCAATGGTTGGTAGGCTTTTCATTATTGATGGTAGTTTGTTGTCGAGATTTTCGTTACTCCAAAGGATGGTAGGCTTTTCATTATGGAAGGTAGTTTGTTGTCGAGATTTTTGTTACTCCAAAGGATGGAAGCCTTGTCATTATGGCAGGTAGTTTGTTGTCGATATTTTTCTTACTCTAATGGATGGTAGCCTTGTCGTTATGGAAGGTAGTCTATTGTCGAGATCTTTGTTACTCAATGGATGGTAGCCTTGTCATCATGTAAGGTAGTCTGTTCTCGAGATTTTGTTTACTACAATGGATGGTAGCCTTGTCATTATGGAAGGTAGTCTGTTGTCGATATTTTTGTTACTCCAATGGATGGTAGCCTTGTCATTATAAAACGTAGTCTATAGTATATTTTTTGTTACTCCAATGGACGGCAGCCTTGCCATTATGGAAGGTAGTCTATTATCGATATCTTTGTAACTCAATGGATGGTAGCCTTTTCATTATGGAAGGTAGTCTGTTGTAGAGATTTTTGTTACTCCATAGGATGGTAGCCTTGTCATTTTGGATGGTAATCTGTTGTCGATATCTTTGTTACTCAATGGATGGTAGCCTTGTCATTATGGACGGTAGTCTGTTGTCGAGATTTTTGTTAATCCAATGGATGGTAGCCTTGTCATTATGGAAGGTATTTTGTTGTCGTGATTTTTTTTACTCCAATAGATGGTAGCCTTGTCATTATGGAACATGGTCTATTGTCGAGATTTTTGTTATTCCATTAGATGGTTGCCTTGTCATTATGGAAGGAAGGTAGTTGTCGAGACTTTTGTTACTCCAATGGATGGTAACCTTTTCATTATGGAAGGTAGTCTATTGTCGATATTTTTGTTACTCCAATGGATGGTAGCCTTGTCATTATGGAAGGTAATATGTTGTCAATATTTTGGTTACTCCAATGGATGGTAGCCTTGTCATTATCGAAGATAGTTTGTTGTAGAGATTTTTGTTACTCCAATGGATGGTATCCTTGTCATTTTTGAAGGTAGTCTGTTGTCGGTATTTTTTTTACTCCAATGCATGGTAGCCTTGTCATTATGGAAGGTAGTATGTTGTCAATATTTTTGTTACTCCAATGGATGGTAGCATTGTCATTATCGAAGATAGTCTGTTGTAGAGATTTTTGTTACTCCAATGGATGTTAGCCTTGTCATTTTGGAAGGTAGTATGTTGTCGATATTTTTGTTACTCCAATGGATGGTAGCCTTGCCATTATGGAAGATAGTCTGTCATTGAGACTTCGGTTACTCCAATGGATGGTAGCCTTGACATTATGGAAGGTAGTCTGTTGTTCAGATTTTTGTTACTCCAATGGATGGTAGCCTTGTCATTACGAAAGGTAGTCTGTTGTCAAGATTTTTGTTATTCCATTGGATGGTAGCCTTGTCATTATGGAAGGTAGTCTGTTGGCGAGATTTTTGTTATTCCAATGGATGGTAACCTTGTCATTATGGAAGGTAGTCTATTGTCAAGATTTTTATTACTCCAATGGATGGTAGCCTTTTCATTATGGAAGGTAGTCTGTTGTCGAGATTTTTTTACTCCAATGGATTATAGCCTTGTCATTATGGAAGGTAGTCTGTTGTCAATATCTTTGTTACTCCTATGATGGTAGCCTTGTCATTTTGGAAGGTAGTCTACTGTCGAGATTTATGTTACTCGAATGGATGGTAGCCTTGTCATTATGGAATGTAGTATGTTGTCGATATTTTTGTAACTCTAATGGTTGGTAGGCTTTTCATTATTGATGGTAGTTTGTTGTCGAGATTTTCGTTACTCCAAAGGATGGTAGGCTTTTCATTATGGAAGGTAGTTTGTTGTCGAGATTTTTGTTACTCCAATGGATGGAAGCCTTGTCATTATGGAAGGTAGTTTGTTGTCGATATTTTTCTTACTCTAATGTATGGTAGCCTTGTCGTTATGGAAGGTAGTCTATTGTCGAGATCTTTGTTACTCAATGGATGGTAGCCTTGTCATTATGTAAGGTAGTCTGTTATCGATATTTTTGTTACTCCAATGGATGGTAGCCTTGTCATTATGGAAGGTAGTCTATTATCGATATCTTTGTAACTCAATGGATGGTAGCCTTTTCATTATGGAAGGTAGTCTGTTGTAGAGATTTTTGTTACTCCATAGTATGGTAGCCTTGTCATTTTGGATGGTAATCTGTTGTCGATATCTTTGTTACTCAAGGGATGGTAGCCTTGTCATTATGGACGGTAGTCTGTTGTCGATATTTTTGTTAATCCAATGGATGGTAGCCTTGTCATTATGGAATGTATTTTGTTGTCGTGATTTTTTTTACTCCAATAGATGGTAGCCTTGTCATTATGGAACATGGTCTATTGTCGAGATTTTTGTTATTCCATTGGATGGTTGCCTTGTCATTATGGAAGGTAGTATGTTGTCGAGATTTTTGTTATTCCAATGGATGGTAACCTTTTCATTATGGAAGGTAGTCTATTGTCAAGATTTTTATTACTCCAATGGATGGTAGCCTTTTCATTTTGGAAGGTAGTCTGTTGTCGAGATTTTTTTACTCCAATGGATTATAGCCTTGTCATTATGGAAGGTAGTCTGTTGTCGATATCTTTGTTACTCCTATGATGGTAGCCTTGTCATTATGGAAGGTAGTTTGTTGTAGAGATTTTTTTTAATCCATAGGAATGTAGCCTTGTCATTTTGGAAGGTAGTCTACTGTCGCGATTTATGTTACTCGAATGGATGGTAGCCTTGTCATTATCGAAGATAGTCTGTTGTAGAGATTTTTGTTACTCCAATGGATGTTAACCTTTTCATTACGAAAGGTAGTCTGTTGTCGAGATTTTTGTTACTCCAATGGATGGTAGCCTTGCCATTATGGAAGGTAGTCTGTCGTTGAGACTTCGGTTACTCCAATGGATGGTAGCCTTGTAATTATGGAAGGTATTCTATTGTTCAGATTTTTGTTACTCCAATGGATGGTAGTCTTTTCATTATGGAAGGTAGTCTGTTGTCGAGATTTTTTTACTCCAATGGATGGTAGCCTTGTCATTATGGAAGGTAGTCTATTGTCGATATCTTTTTTATTCCAACGGATGGTATCCTTTTCATTAATTAAGGTTGTTTGTTGTCGAGATTTTTTTTACTCCAATGGATTATAGCCTTGTCATTATGGAAGGTAGTCTGTTGTCGATATCTTTGTTACTCCTTGGATGGTAGCCTTGTAATTATGGAAGTTAGTTTGTTGTAGAGATTTTTTTTAATCCATAGGAATGTAGCCTTGTCATTTTGGAAGGTAGTCTGCTGTCGAGATTTTTGTTACTCGAATGGATGGTAGCCTTGTCATTATTGAATGTAGTCTGTTGTCAATATTTTTGTTACTCCAATGGTTGGTAGGCTTTTCATTATTGATGGTAATCTGTTGTCGAGATTTTCGTTACTCCAATGATGGTAGGCTTTTCATTATGGAAGGTAGTTTGTTGTCGATATTTTTGTTACTCTAATGGATGGTAGCCTTGTCATTATGGAAGGTAGTCTGTTGTCGAGATTTTTGTTACTCCAATGGATGGTAGCCTTGTCATTATAGAACATAGTCTATAGTATATTTTTTGTTACTCCAATGGATGGTAGCCTTGTCATTAGGGAAGGTAGTCTATTGTCGATATCTTTGTTACTCAATGGATGGTAGCCTTTTCATTATGGAAGGTAGTCTGTTGTAGAGATTTTTATTACTCCATAGTATGGTAGCCTTGTCATTTTGGATGGTAATTTGTTGTCGATATCTTTGTTACTCAATGAATGGTAGCCTTGTCATTATGGACGGTAGTCTGTTGTCGATATTTTTGTTAATCCAATGGATGGTAGCCTTGTCATTATGGAAGGTATTTTGTTGTCGTGATTTTTTTACTCCAATAGATGGTAGCCTTGTCATTATGGAACATGGTCTATTGTCGAGATTTTTGTTATTCCATTGGATGGTTGCCTTGTCATTATGGAAGGTAGTCTGTTGTCGAGATTTTTGTTATTCCAATGGATGGTAACCTTGTCATTATGGAAGGTAGTCTATTGTCAAGATTTTTATTACTCCAATGGATGGAAGCCTTTTCATTATGGAAGGTAGTCTGTTGTCGAGATTTTTTTACTCCAATGGATTATAGCCTTGTCATTATGGAAGGTAGTCTGTTGTCGATATCTTTGTTACTCCTATGATGGTAGCCTTGTCATTATGGAAGGTAGTTTGTTGTAGAGATTTTTTTTAATCCATAGGAATGTAGCCTTGTCATTTTGGAAGGTAGTCTAGTGTCGCGATTTATGTTACTCGAATGGATGGTAGCCTTGTCATTATCGAAGATAGTCTGTTGTAGAGATTTTTGTTACTCCAATGGATGTTAACCTTTTCATTACGAAAGGTAGTCTGTTGTCGAGATTTTTGTTACTCCAATGGATGGTAGCCTTGCCATTATGGAAGGTAGTCTGTCGTTGAGACTTCGGTTACTCCAATGGATGGTAGCCTTGTAATTATGGAAGGTATTCTATTGTTCAGATTTTTGTTACTCCAATGGATGGTAGTCTTTTCATTATGGAAGGTAGTCTGTTGTCGAGATTTTTTTACTCCAATGGATGGTAGCCTTGTCATTATGGAAGGTAGTCTATTGTCGATATCTTTTTTATTCCAACGGATGGTATCCTTTTCATTAATTAAGGTTGTTTGTTGTCGAGATTTTTTTTACTCCAATGGATTATAGCCTTGTCATTATGGAAGGTAGTCTGTTGTCGATATCTTTGTTACTCCTTGGATGGTAGCCTTGTAATTATGGAAGTTAGTTTGTTGTAGAGATTTTTTTTAATCCATAGGAATGTAGCCTTGTCATTTTGGAAGGTAGTCTGCTGTCGAGATTTTTGTTACTCGAATGGATGGTAGCCTTGTCATTATGGAATGTAGTCTGTTGTCAATATTTTTGTTACTCCAATGGTTGGTAGGCTTTTCATTATTGATGGTAATCTGTTGTCGAGATTTTCGTTACTCCAATGATGGTAGGCTTTTCATTATGGAAGGTAGTTTGTTGTCGATATTTTTGTTACTCTAATGGATGGTAGCCTTGTCATTATGGAAGGTAGTCTGTTGTCGAGATTTTTGTTACTCCAATGGATGGTAGCCTTGTCATTATAGAACATAGTCTATAGTATATTTTTTGTTACTCCAATGGATGGTAGCCTTGTCATTAGGGAAGGTAGTCTATTGTCGATATCTTTGTTACTCAATGGATGGTAGCCTTTTCATTATGGAAGGTAGTCTGTTGTAGAGATTTTTGTTACTCCATAGTATGGTAGCCTTGTCATTTTGGATGGTAATCTGTTGTCGATATCTTTGTTACTCAATGAATGGTAGCCTTGTCATTATGGACGGTAGTCTGTTGTCGATATTTTTGTTAATCCAATGGATGGTAGCCTTGTCATTATGGAAGGTATTTTGTTGTCGTGATTTTTTTACTCCAATAGATGGTAGCCTTGTCATTATGGAACATGGTCTATTGTCGAGATTTTTGTTATTCCATTGGATGGTTGCCTTGTCATTATGGAAGGTAGTCTGTTGTCGAGATTTTTGTTATTCCAATGGATGGTAACCTTGTCATTATGGAAGGTAGTCTATTGTCAAGATTTTTATTAATCCAATGGATGGAAGCCTTTTCATTATGGAAGGTAGTCTGTTGTCGAGATTTTTTTACTCCAATGGATTATAGCCTTGTCATTATGGAAGGTAGTCTGTTGTCGATATCTTTGTTACTCCTATGATGGTAGACTTGTCATTATGGAAGGTAGTTTGTTGTAGAGATTTTTTTTAATCCATAGGAATGTAGCCTTGTCATTTTGGAAGGTAGTCTGCTGTCGCGATTTATGTTACTCGAATGGATGGTAGCCTTGTCATTATCGAAGATAGTCTGTTGTAGAGATTTTTGTTACTTCAATGGATGTTAACCTTGTCATTACGAAAGGTAGTCTGTTGTCGAGATTTTTGTTACTCCAATGGATGGTAGCCTTGCCATTATGGAAGGTAGTCTGTCGTTGAGACTTCGGTTACTCCAATGGATGGTAGCCTTGTAATTATGGAAGGTATTCTATTGTTCAGATTTTTGTTACTCCAATGGATGGTAGGCTTTTCATTATGGAAGGTAGTCTGTTGTCGAGATTTTTTTACTCCAATGGATGGTAGCCTTGTCATTATGGAAGGTAGTCTATTGTCGATATCTTTTTTATTCCAACGGATGTTATCCTTTTCATTAATGAAGGTTGTTTGTTGTCGAGATTTTTTTACTCCAATGGATTATAGCCTTGTCATTATGGAAGGTAGTCTGTTGTCGATATCTTTGTTACTCCTTGGATGGTAGCCTTGTCATTATGGAAGTTAGTTTGTTGTAGAGATATTTTTTAATCCATAGGAATGTAGCCTTGTCATTTTGGAAGGTAGTCTGCTGTCGAGATTTTTGTTACTCGAATGGATGGTAGCCTTGTCATTATGGAATGTAGTCTGTTGTCAATATTTTTGTTACTCCAATGTTTGGTAGGCTTTTCATTATTGATGGTAATCTGTTGTCGAGATTTTCGTTACTACAATGATGCTAGGCTTTTCATTATGGAAGGTAGTTTGTTGTCGATATTTTTGTTACTCTAATGGATGGTAGCCTTGTCATTATGGAAGGTAGTCTGTTGTCGAGATTTTTGTTACTCCAATGGATGGTAGCCTTGTCATTATAGAACATAGTCTATAGTATATTTTTTGTTACTCCAATGGATGGTAGCCTTGTCATTAGGGAAGGTAGTCTATTGTCGATATCTTTGTTACTCAATGGATGGTAGCCTTGTCATTATGGAAGGTAGTCTGTTGTCGAGATTTTTGTTACTCCAATGGATGGTAGCCTTTTCATTATGGAAGTTAGTCTGTTGTCGAGATTTTTGTTATTCCAATGGATGGTAGCCATGTCATTATGGAAGGTAATATGTTGTCAATATTTTTGTTACTCCAATGGATGGTAGCATTGTCATTATCGAAGATAGTCTGTTGTAGAGATTTTTGTTACTCCAATGGATGGTAGCCTTGTCATTATGGAAGGTAGTCTGTTGTTAAGATTTTTGTTACTCTAATGGATGGTAGCCTTGTCATTACGAAAGGTAGTCTGTTGTCGAGATTTTTGTTATTCCATTGGATGGTAGGCTTGTTATTATGGAAGGAATTTTGTTGTCGATATTTTTGTTACTCTAATGGATGATAACCTTGTCATTATTGAAGGTAGTCTATTGTCAAGATTTTTATTACTCCAATAGATGGTATCCTTTTCATTATGGAAGGTTGTCTGTTGTCGAGATTTTTGTTACTCCAATGGATGGTAGCCTTGTCATTCTGGAAGGTAGTCTGTTGCCGATATCTTTGTAACTCAATGGATGGTAGCCTTGTCATTATGGAAGGTAGTCTGTTATAGAGATTTTTGTTAGTCCATAGGATGGTAGCCTAGTCATTTTGGAAGGTAATCTGTTGTCGATATCTTTATTACTCAATGCATGGTAGCCTTGTCATTATGGAAGGTAGTCTGTTGTCGGTATTTGTGTTAGTCCAATGGATGGTAGCCTTGTCATTATGGAAGGTATTTTGTTGTCGAGATTTTTTTTACTCCTATGGATGGTAGCCTTGTCATTATGGAACATGGTCTATTGTCGAGATTTTTGTTATTCTATTGGATGGTTGCCTTGTCATTATGGAAGGTAGTCTGTTGTCGAGATTTTTGTTACTCCAATGGATGTTAGCCTTGTCTTTATGGAAGGTAGTCTGTTATCGATATTTTTGTTACTCCATTGGATGGTAGCCTTGTCTTTATGGAAGGTAGTCGGTTTTCGATATTTTTGTTACTCCAATGGATGGTAGCCTTGTCATTATGGAAGGTAGTCTGTTTTTGAGATTTCTATTACTCTAATGGATGGTAGCCTTGTAAATATGGAACGTTATCTGTTGACGAGATTTTTGTTACTCCAATGGATGGTAGCCTTGTCATTATGGAACATAGTCTATTGTTGATATTTTTGTTACTCCAATGAATGGTAGCCTTGTAATTATGGAAGGTAGTCTGTTGCCGATATCTTTGTTACTCAATGGATGGTAGCCTTGTCATTATGGAAGGTAGTCTGTTGTAGAGATTTTTGTTACTCCATAGGATGGTAGCCTTGTCATTTTGGAAGGTAATCTGTTGTCGATATCTTTGTTACTCAATGGATGGTAGCCTTGTCATTATGGAAGGTAATATGTTGTCAATATTTTTGTTACTCCAATGGATGGTAGAATTGTCATTATCGAAGATAGTCTGTTGTAGAGATTTTTGTTACTCCAATGGATGTTAGCCTTGTCATTTTGGAAGGTAGTATGTTGTCGATACTTTTTTTACTCCAATGGATGGTAGCCTTGTCATTATGGAAGGTAGTATGTTGTCAATATTATTGTTACTCCAATGGATGGTAGCATTGTCATTATCGAAGATAGTCTGTTGTAGAGATTTTGGTTACTCCAATGGATGTTAGCCTTGTCATTACGAAAGGTAGTCTGTTGTCGAGATTTTTGTTACTCCAGTGGATGGTAGCCTTGTAATTATGGAAGGTAGTCTGTTGTTCATATTTTTGTTACTCCAATAGATGGTAGCCTTGTCATTACGAAAGGTAGTCTGTTGTCGAGATTTTTGTTACTCTAATGGATGGTAGCCTTGTCATTATGGAAGGTAGTATGTTGTCAATATTTTTGTTACTCCAATGGATGGTAGCATTGTCATTATGGAAGTAAGTCTGTTGTCGAGAATTTTGTTACTCCAATGGATGGTAGCCTTTTCATTATGGAAGGTAGTTTGTTGTCGAGATTTTTGTTACTCCAATGGATGGTAGCCATGTCATTATGGAAGGTAATATGTTGTCAATATTTTTGTTACTCCAATGGATGGTAGAATTGTCATTATCGAAGATAGGCTGTTATATAGATTTTTGTTACTCCAATGGATGGTAGCCTTGTCATTTTGGAAGGTAGTCTGTTGTCGATATTTTTGTTACTCCAATGGATGGTAGCCTTGCCATTATGGAAGGTAGTCTGTCGTTGAGATTTTTGTTACTCCAATGGATGGTAGCCTTGTAATTATGGAAGGTAGCCTATTGTCAAGATTTTTATTACTCCAATGGATGGTAGCCTTTTCATTATGGAAGGTAGTCTGTTGTCGAGAGTTTTTTACTCCAATGGATGGTAGCCTTGTCATTATGGAAGGTAGTCTGTTATCGATATCTTTTTTATTCCAATGGATGGTATTCTTTTCATTATGGAAGGTTGTCTATTGTCGATATTTTTGTTACTCCAATGGATGGTAGCCTTGTCATTATGGAACATAGTCTATTGTTGATATTTTTGTTACTCCAATGGATGGTAGCCTTGTCATTATGGAAGGTAGTCAATTGCCGATATCTTTGTAACTCAATGGATGGTAGCCTTGTCATTATGGAAGGTAGTCTGTTGTAGAGATTTTTGTTACTCCATAGGATGGTAGCCTTGTAATTTTGGAAGGTAATCTATTGTCGATATCTTTGTTACTCAATGGATGGTAGCCTTGTCATTATGGAAGGTAGTCTGTTGTCGATATTTTTGTTACTCCAATGGATGGTAGCCTTGTCATTATGGAAGGTATTTTGTTGTCGAGATTTTTGTTATTCCATTGGATGGTTGCCTTGTCATTATGGAAGGATGTCTATTGTCGAGACTTTTGTTACTCCAATGGATGGTAGCCTTTTCATTATGGAAGGTAGTTTGTTGTCGAGATTTTTGTTACTCTAATGGATGGTAGCCATGTCATTATGGAAGGTAATATGTTGTCAATATTTTTGTTACTCCAATGGATGGTAGAATTGTCATTATCGAAGATAGGCTGTTATAGAGATTTTTGTTACTCCAATGGATGGTAGCCTTGTCATTTTGGAAGGTAGTCTGTTGTCGATATTTTTGTTACTCCAATGGATGGTAGCCTTGCCATTATGGAAGGTAGTCTGTCGTTGAGATTTTTGTTACTCCAATGGATGGTAGCCTTGTAATTATGGAAGGTAGTCTATTGTCAAGATTTTTATTACTCCAATGGATGGTAGCCTTTTCATTATGGAAGGTAGTCTGTTGTCTAGATTTTTTTACTCCAATGGATGGTAGCCTTGTCATTATGGAAGGTAGTTTGTTATCGATATCTTTTTTATTCCAATGGATGGTATTCTTTTCATTATGGAAGGTTGTCTATTGTCGATATTTTTGTTACTCCAATGGATGGTAGCCTTATCATTATGGAACATAGTCTATTGTTGATATTTTTGTTACTCCAATGGATGGTAGCCTTGTCATTATGGAAGGTAGTCTATTGCCGATATCTTTGTAACTCAATGGATGGTAGCCTTGTCATTATGGAAGGTAGTCTGTTGTAGAGATTTTTGTTACTCCATAGGATGGTAGCCTTGTCATTTTGGAAGGTAATCTATTGTCGATATCTTTGTTACTCAATGGATGGTAGCCTTGTCATTATGGAAGGTAGTCTGTTGTCGATATTTTTGTTAGTCCAATGGATGGTAGCCTTGTCATTATGGAAGGTATTTTGTTGTCGAGATTTTTTTTACTCCTATGGATGGTAGCCTTGTCATTATGGAACATGGTCTATTGTCAAGATTTTTTGTTATTCCATTGGATGGTTGCCTTGTCATAATGGAAGGAAGTCTATTTTCGAGACTTTTGTTACTCCAATGGATGGTAGCCTTTTCATTATCGAAGGTAGTCTGTTGTCGAGATTTTTGTTACTCCAATGGATGGTAGCCTTGTCATTATGGAAGGTAATATGTTGTCAATATTTTTGTTACTCCAATGGATGGTAGCATTGTCATTATCGAAGATAGTCTGTTGTAGAGATTTCTGTTACTCCAATGTATGTTAGCCTTGTCATTATGGAAGGTAGTATGTTGTTGAAATTTTTCTTACTCCAATGGATGGTAGCCTTGTCATTACGAAAGGTAGTCTGTTGTCGAGATTTTTGTTATTCCATTGGATGGTAGCCTTGTCATTATGGAAGGAAGTCTGTTGTCGAGACTTTTTTTACTCCAATGGATGGTACCCTTGTCATTATGGAAGGGAGTCTATTGTCAAGATTTTTATTACTCCAATGGATGGTAGCCTTTTCATTATGGAAGGTAGTCTGTTGTCGAGATTTTTTTACTCCAATGGATGGTAGACTTGTCATTATGGAAGGTAGTCTGTTGTCGTGATTTTTTTTACTCCAATGGATGGTAGCCTTGTCATTATGGAAGGTATTTTGTTGTCGAGATTTTTTTTACTCTAATAGATGGTAGCCTTGTCATTAAGGAACATGGTCTATTATCGAGATTTTTGTTATTCCATTGGACGGTTGCCTTGTCATTATGGAAGGATGTCTGTTGTCGAGACTTTTGTTACTCCAATGGATGGTAGCCTTTTCATTATGGAAGGTAGTTTGTTGTCGAGATTTTTGTTACTCTAATGGATGGTAGCCATGTCATTATGGAAGGTAATATGTTGTCAATATTTTTGTTACTCCAATGGATGGTAGAATTGTCATTATCGAAGATAGGCTGTTATAGAGATTTTTGTTACTCCAATGGATGGTAGCCTTGTCATTTTGGAAGGTAGTCTGTTGTCGATATTTTTGTTACTCCAATGGATGGTAGCCTTGCCATTATGGAAGGTAGTCTGTCGTTGAGATTTTTGTTACTCCAATGGATGGTAGCCTTGTAATTATGGAAGGTAGTCTATTGTCAAGATTTTTATTACTCCAATGGATGGTAGCCTTTTCATTATGGAAGGTAGTCTGTTGTCTAGATTTTTTTACTCCAATGGATGGTAGCCTTGTCATTATGGAAGGTAGTTTGTTATCGATATCTTTTTTATTCCAATGGATGGTATTCTTTTCATTATGGAAGGTTGTCTATTGTCGATATATTTGTTACTCCAATGGATGGTAGCCTTGTCATTATGGAACATAGTCTATTGTTGATATTTTTGTTACTCCAATGGATGGTAGCCTTGTCATTATGGAAGGTAGTCTATTGCCGATATCTTTGTAACTAAATGGATGGTAGCCTTGTCATTATGGAAGGTAGTCTGTTGTAGAGATTTTTGTTACTCCATAGGATGGTAGCCTTGTCATTTTGGAAGGTAATCTATTGTCGATATCTTTGTTACTCAATGGATGGTAGCCTTGTCATTATGGAAGGTAGTCTGTTGTCGATATTTTTGTTACTCCAATGGATGGTAGCCTTGTCATTATGGAAGGTATTTTGTTGTCGAGATTTTTTTTACTCCTATGGATGGTAGCCTTGTCATTATGGAACATGGTCTATTGTCGAGATTTTTTGTTATTCCATTGGATGGTTGCCTTGTCATAATGGAAGGAAGTCTATTTTCGAGACTTTTGTTACTCCAATGGAGGGTAGCCTTTTCATTATCGAAGGTAGTCTGTTGTCGAGATTTTTGTTACTCCAATGGATGGTAGCCTTGTCATTATGGAAGGTAATATGTTGTCAATATTTTTGTTACTCCAATGGATGGTAGCATTGTCATTATCGAAGATAGTCTGTTGTAGAGATTTCTGTTACTCCAATGTATGGTAGCCTTGTCATTATGGAAGGTAGTCTGTTGTTCAGATTTTTCTTACTCCAATGGATGGTAGCCTTGTCATTACGAAAGGTAGTCTGTTGTCGAGATTTTTGTTATTCCATTGGATGGTAGCCTTGTCATTATGGAAGGAAGTCTGTTGTCGAGACTTTTTTTACTCCAATGGATGGTACCCTTGTCATTATGGAAGGGAGTCTATTGTCAAGATTTTTATTACTCCAATGGATGGTAGCCTTTTCATTATGGAAGGTAGTCTGTTGTCGAGATTTTTTTACTCCAATGGATGGTAGACTTGTCATTATGGAAGGTAGTCTGTTGTCGTGATTTTTTTTACTCCAATGGATGGTAGCCTTGTCATTATGGAAGGTATTTTGTTGTCGAGATTTTTTTTACTCTAATAGATGGTAGCCTTGTCATTAAGGAACATGGTCTATTGTCGAGATTTTTGTTATTCCATTGGACGGTTGCCTTGTCATTATGGAAGGAAGTCTATTGTCGAGACTTTTGTTACTCCAATGGATGGTAGCCTTTTAATTATGGAAGGTAGTTTGTTGTCGAGATTTTTGTTACTCTAATGGATGGTAGCCATGTCATTATGGAAGGTAATATGTTGTCAATATTTTTGTTACTCCAATGGATGGTAGAATTGTCATTATCGAAGATAGGCTGTTATAGAGATTTTTGTTACTCCAATGGATGGTAGCCTTGTCATTTTGGAAGGTAGTCTGTTTTCGATATTTTTGTTACTCCAATGGATGGTAGCCTTGCCATTATGGAAGGTAGTCTGTCGTTGAGATTTTTGTTACTCCAATGGATGGTAGCCTTGTAATTATTGAAGGTAGTCTGTTGTCAAGATTTTTATTACTCCAATGGATGGTAGCCTTTTCATTATGCAAGGTAGTCTGTTGTCTAGATTTTTTTACTCCAATGGATGGTAGCCTTGTCATTATGGAAGGTAGTTTGTTATCGATATCTTTTTTATTCCAATGGATGGTATTCTTTTCATTATGGAAGGTTGTCTATTGTCGATATATTTGTTACTCCAATGGATGGTAGCCTTGTCATTATGGAACATAGTCTATTGTTGATATTTTTGTTACTCCAATGGATGGTAGCCTTGTAATTATGGAAGGTAGTCTATTGCCGATATCTTTGTAACTCAATGGATGGTAGCCTTGTCATTATGGAAGGTAGTCTGTTGTAGAGATTTTTGTTACTCCATAGGATGGTAGCCTTGTCATTTTGGAAGGTAATCTATTGTCGATATCTTTGTTACTCAATGGATGGTAGCCTTGTCATTATGGAAGGTAGTCTGTTGTCGATATTTTTGTTACTCCAATGGATGGTAGCCTTGTCATTATGGAAGGTATTTTGTTGTCGAGATTTTTTTTACTCCTATGGATGGTAGCCTTGTCATTATGGAACATGGTCTATTGTCGAGATTTTTTGTTATTCCATTGGATGGTTGCCTTGTCATAATGGAAGGAAGTCTATTTTCGAGACTTTTGTTACTCCAATGGATGGTAGCCTTTTCATTATCGAAGGTAGTCTGTTGTCGAGATTTTTGTTACTCCAATGGATGGTAGCCATGTCATTATGGAAGGTAATATGTTGTCAATATTTTTGTTACTCCAATGGATGGTAGCATTGTCATTATCGAAGATAGTCTGTTGTAGAGATTTCTGTTACTCCAATGTATGGTAGCCTTGTCATTATGGAAGGTAGTCTGTTGTTCAGATTTTTCTTACTCCAATGGATGGTAGCCTTGTCATTACGAAAGGTAGTCTGTTGTCGAGATTTTTGTTATTCCATTGGATGGTAGCCTTGTCATTATGGAAGGAAGTCTGTTGTCGAGACTTTTTTTACTCCAATGGATGGTACCCTTGTCATTATGGAAGGGAGTCTATTGTCAAGATTTTTATTACTCCAATGGATGGTAGCCTTTTCATTATGGAAGGTAGTCTGTTGTCGAGATTTTTTTACTCCAATGGATGGTAGACTTGTCATTATGGAAGGTAGTCTGTTGTCGTGATTTTTTTTACTCCAATGGATGGTAGCCTTGTCATTATGGAAGGTATTTTGTTGTCGAGATTTTTTTTACTCTAATAGATGGTAGCCTTGTCATTAAGGAACATGGTCTATTGTCGAGATTTTTGTTATTCCATTGGATGGTTGCCTTGTCATTATGGAAGGAAGTCTATTGTCGAGACTTTTGTTACTCCAATGGATGGTAGCCTTTTAATTATGGAAGGTAGTTTGTTGTCGAGATTTTTGTTACTCTAATGGATGGTAGCCATGTCATTATGGAAGGTAATATGTTGTCAATATTTTTGTTATTCCATTGGATGGTAGAATTGTCATTATCGAAGATAGGCTGTTTTCGAGACTTTTGTTACTCCAATGGATGGTAGCCTTTTCATTTTGGAAGGTAGTCTGTTGTCGATATTTTTGTTACTCCAATGGATGGTAGCCTTGCCATTATGGAAGGTAGTCTATGGTTGAGATTTTTGTTACTCCAATGGATGGTAGCCTTGTAATTATGGAAGGTAGTCTATTGTCAAGATTTTTATTACTCCAATGGATGGTAGACTTTTCATGATGGAAGGTAGTCTGTTGTCGAGATTTTTTTACTCCAATGGATGGTAGCCTTGTCATTATGGAAGGTAGTCTGTTATCGATATCTTTTTTATTCCAATGGATGGTTTTCTTTTCATTATGGAAGGTTGTCTATTGTCGATATTTTTGTTACTCCAATGGATGGTAGCCTTGTCATTATGGAACATAGTCTATTGTTGATATTTTTGTTACTCCAATGGATGGTAGCCTTGTCATTATGGAAGGTAGTCAATTTCTGATATCTTTGTAACTCAATGGATGGTAGCCTTGTTATTATGGAAGGTAGTTTGTTGTAGATATTTTTGTTACTCCATAGGATGGTAGCCTTGTCATTTTGGAAGGTAATCTATTGTCGACATCTTTGGTACTCAATAGATGGTAGCCTTGTCATTATGGAAGGTAGTCTGTTGTCGATATTTTTCTTACTCCAATGGATGGTAGCCTTGTCATTATGGAAGGTATTTTGTTGTCGAGATATTTTTTATCCTATGGATGGTAGCCTTGTCATTATGGAACATGTTCTATTGTCGAGATTTTTTGTTATTCCATTGGATGGTTGCCTTGTCATAATGGAAGGAAGTCTATTTTCGAGACTTTTGTTACTCCAATGGATGGTAGCCTTTTCATTATGGAAGGTAGTCTGTTGTCGAGATTTTTGTTACTCCAATGGATGGTAGCCTTGTCATTATGGAAGGTAATATGTTGTCAATATTTTTGTTACTCCAATGGATGGTAGCATTGTCATTATCGAAGATAGTCTGTTGTAGAGATTTTTGTTACTCCAATGGATGTTAGCTTTGTCATTTCGGAAGGTAGTCTGTCGTTGAGATTTCTGTTACTCCAATGGTTGGTAGCCTTGTCATTATGGAAGGTAGTCTGTTGTTCAGATTTTTGTTACTCCAATGGATGGTAGCCTTGTCATTACGAAAGGTAGTCTATTGTCGAGATTTTTGTTATTCCATTGGATGGTAGCCTTGTCATTATGGAAGGAAGTCTGTTGTCGAGACTTTTTTTACTCCAATGGATGGTACCCTTGTCATTATGGAAGGGAGTCTATTGTCAAGATTTTCATTACTCCAATCGATGGTAGCCTTTTCATTATGGAAGGTAGTCTGTTGTCGAGATTTTTTTACTCCAATGGATGGTAGCCCTGTCATTATGGAAGGTAGTCTGTTGTCGATATCTTTTTTATTCCAATGGATGGTATCCTTTTCATTACGGTTGGATGTCTGTTGTCGAGATTTTTTTTACTCCAATGGATTATAGCCTTGTCATTATGGAAGGTAGTCTGTTGTCGATATTTTTGTTACTCCAATGGATGGTAGCCTTGTCATTATGGATGGTATTTTGTTGTCGAGATTTTTTTTACTCCTATGGATGGTAGCCTTGTCATTATGGAACATGGTCTATTGTCGAGATTTTTGTTATTCCATTGGATGGTTGCCTTGTCATTATGGCAGGAAGTCTGTTGTCGAGACTTTTTTTACTCCAATGGATGGTACCCTTTTCATTATGGAAGGTAGTCTATTGTCGAGATTTTTGTTACTCCAATGGATGGTAGCCTTGTCATTATGGAAGGTAATATGTTGTCAATATTTTTGTTACTCCAATGGATGGTAGCATTGTCATTATCGAAGATAGTCTGTTGTAGAGATTTTTGTTACTCCAATGGATGTTAGCCTTGTCATTTCGGAAGGTAGTATGTCGTTGAGATTTCTTTTACTCCAATGGATGGTAGCCTTGTCATTATGGAAGGTAGTCTGTTGTTCAGATTTTTGTTACTCAAATGGATGGTAGCCTTGTCATTACGAAAGGTAGTCTGTTGTCGAGATTTTTGTTATTCCATTGGATGGTAGGCTTGTCATTATGGAAGGTATTTTGTTGTCGATATTTTTGTTACTCTAATGGATGATAACCTTGTCATTATGGAAGGTTGTCTATTGTCAAGATTTTTATTACTCCAATGGATGGTAGCCTTTTCATTATGGAAGGTAGTCTGTTATCGATATCTTTTTTATTCCAATGGATGGTATTCTTTTCATTATGGAAGGTTGTCTATTGTCGATATTTTTGTTACTCCAATGGATGGTAGCCTTGTCATTATGGAACATAGTCTATTGTTGATATTTTTGTTACTCCAATGGATGGTAGCCTTGTCATTATGGAAGGTAGTCTATTGTCGATATCTTTGTAACTTAATGGATGGTAGCCTTGTCATTATGGAAGGTAGTCTGTTGTAGAGATTTTTGTTACTCCATAGGATGGTAGCCTTGTCATTTTGGAAGGTAATCTATTGGTGATATCTTTGTTACTCAATGGATGGCAGCCTTGTCATTATGGAAGGTAGTCTGTTGTCGATATTTTTGTTACTCCAATGGATGGTAGCCTTGTCATTATGGAAGGTATTTTGTTGTCAAGATTTTTTTTACTCCTATGGATGGTAGCCTTGTCATTATGGAACATGGTCTATTGTCGAGATTTTTTGTTATTCCATTGGATGGTTGCCTTGTCATAATGGAAGGAAGTCTGTTTTCGAGACTTTTGTTACTCCAATGGATGGTAGCCTTTTCATTATGGAAGGTAGTCTGTTGTCGAGATTTTTGTTACTCCAATGGATGGTAGCCTTGTCATTATGGAAGGTAATATGTTGTCAATATTTTTGTTACTCCATTGGATCGTAGCATTGTCATTATCGAAGATAGTCTGTTGTAGAGATTTTTGTTACTCCAATGGATGTTAGCCTTGTCATTTCAGAAGGTAGACTGTCGTTGAGATTTCTGTTACTCCAATGGATGGTAGCCTTGTCATTATGGAAGGTAGTCTGTTGTTCAGATTTTTGTTACTCCAATGGATGGTAGCCTTGTCATTACGAAAGGTAGTTTGTTGTCGAGATTTTTGTTATTCCATTGGATGGTAGCCTTGTCATTATGGAAGGAAGTCTATTGTCGAGACTTTTTTTACTCCAATGGATGGTACCCTTGTCATTATGGAATGGAGTCTATTGTCAAGATTTTTATTACTCCAATGGATGGTAGCCTTTTCATTATGGAAGGTAGTCTGTTGTCGAGATTTTTTTACTCCAATGGATGGTAGCCTTGTCATTATGGAAAGTAGTCTGTTGTCGATATCTTTTTTATTCCAATGGATGGTATCCTTTTCATTACGGTTGGATGTCTGTTGTCGAGATTTTTTTTACTCCAATGGATTATAGCCTTGTCATTATGGAAGGTAGTCTGTTGTCAATATTTTTGTTACTCCAATGGATGGTAGCCTTGTCATTATGGATGGTATTTTGTTGTCGAGATTTTTTTTACTCCTATGGATGGTAGCCTTGTCATTATGGAACATGGTCTATTGTCGAGATTTTTGTTATTCCATTGGATGGTTGCCTTGTCATTATGGTAGGAAGTCTGTTGTCGAGACTTTTTTTACTCCAATGGATGGTACCCTTTTCATTATGGAAGGTAGTATATTGTCGAGATTTTTGTTACTCCAATGGATGGTAGCCTTGTCATTATGGAAGGTAATATGTTGTCAATATTTTTGTTACTCCAATGGATGGTAGCATTGTCATTATCGAAGATAGTCTGTTGTAGAGATTTTTGTTACTCCAATGGATGTTAGCCTTGTCATTTCGGAAGGTAGTATGTCGTTGAGATTTCTGTTAATCCAATGGATGGTAGCCTTGTCATTATGGAAGGTAGTCTGTTGTTCAGATTTTTGTTACTCCAATGGATGGTAGCCTTGTCATTACGAAAGGTAGTCTGTTGTCGAGATTTTTGTTATTCCATTGGATGGTAGGCTTGTCATTATGGAAGGTAGTTTGTTGTCGATATTTTTGTTACTCCAATGGATAGTAGCCTTGTCATTATGGATGGTAGTTTGTTGTCGATATTTTTGTTACTCTAATGGATGGTAGCCTTGTCATTATGGAAGGTAGTCTGTTGTCGAGATCTTTGTTACTCAATGGATGGTAGCCTTGTCATTATGTAAGGTAGTTTGTTCTCGAGATTTTGTTTACTCCAATGGATGTTAGCCTTGTAATTATGGAAGGTAGTCTGTTGTCGAGATTTTTGTTACTACAATTGATGGTAGCCTTTTCATTATAGAACATAGTCTATAGTTGATATTTTTGTTAATCCAATGGATGGTAGCCTTGTCATTATGGAAGCTAGTCTATTGTCGATATCTTTGTAACTCAATGGATGGTAGCCTTGTCATTATGGAAGGTAGTCTGTTGTAGAGATTTTTGTTACTCCATAGGATGGTAGCCTTGTCATTTTGGATGGTAATCTTTTGTCGATATCTTTGTTACTCAATGGATGGTAGCCTTGTCATTATGGAAGGTAGTCTGTTGTCGTGATTTATGGATGGTAGCCTTGTCATTATGGAAGGTATTTTGTTGTCGAGAATTTTTTTACTCTAATAGATGGTAGCCCTGTCATTAAGGAACATGGTTTATTGTCGAGATTTTTGTTATTCCATTGGATGGTTGCCTTGTCATTATGGAAGGATGTCTGTTGTCGAGACTTTTGTTACTCCAATGGATGGTAGCCTTTTCATTATGGAAGGTAGTTTGTTGTCGAGATTTTTGTTACTCTAATGGATGGTAGCCATGTCATTATGGAAGGTAATATGTTGTCAATATTTTTGTTACTCCAATGGATGGTAGAATTGTCATTATCGAAGATAGGCTGTTATAGAGATTTTTGTTACTCCAATGGATGGTAGCCTTGTCATTTTGGAAGGTAGTCTGTTGTCGATATTTTTGTTACTCCAATGGATGGTAGCCTTGCCATTATGGAAGGTAGTCTGTCGTTGAGATTTTTGTTACTCCAATGGATGGTAGCCTTGTAATTATGGAAGGTAGTCTATTGTCAAGATTTTTATTACTCCAATGGATGGTAGACTTTTCATTATGGAAGGTAGTATGTTGTCGAGATTTTTTTACTCCAATGGATGGTAGCCTTGTCATTATGGAAGGTAGTCTGTTATCGATATCTTTTTTATTCCAATGGATGGTATTCTTTTCATTATGGAAGGTTGTCTATTGTCGATATTTTTGTTACTCCAATGGATGGTAGCCTTGTCATTATGGAACGTAGTCTATTGTTGATATTTTTGTTACTCCAATGGATGGTAGCCTTGTCATTATGGAAGGTAGTCAATTTCCGATATCTTTGTAACTCAATGGATGGTAGCCTTGTCATTATGGAAGGTAGTCTGTTGTAGAGATTTTTGTTACTCCATAGGATGGTAGCCTTGTCATTTTGGAAGGTAATCTATTGTCGATATCTTTGTTACTCAATGGATGGTAGCCTTGTCATTATGGAAGGTAGTCTGTTGTCGATATTTTTGTTACTCCAATGGATGGTAGCCTTGTCATTATGGAAGGTATTTTGTTGTCGAGATTTTTTTTACTCCTATGGATGGTAGCCTTGTCATTATGGAACATGTTCTATTGTCGAGATTTTTTGTTATTCCATTGGATGGTTGCCTTGTCATAATGGAAGGAAGTCTATTTTCGAGACTTTTGTTACTCCAATGGATGGTAGCCTTTTCATTATGGAAGGTAGTCTGTTGTCGAGATTTTTGTTACTCCAATGGATGGTAGCCTTGTCATTATGGAAGGTAATATGTTGTCAATATTTTTGTTACTCCAATGGATGGTAGCATTGTCATTATGGAAGATAGTCTGTTGTAGAGATTTCTGTTACTCCAATGTATGGTAGCCTTGTCATTATGGAAGGTAGTCTGTTGTTCAGATTTTTCTTACTCCAATGGATGGTAGCCTTGTCATTACGAAAGGTAGTCTGTTGTCGAGATTTTTGTTATTCCATTGGATGGTAGCCTTGTCATTATGGAAGGAAGTCTGTTGTCGAGACTTTTTTTACTCCAATGGATGGTACCCTTGTCATTATGGAAGGGAGTCTATTGTCAAGATTTTTATTACTCCAATGGATGGTAGCCTTTTCATTATGGAAGGTAGTCTGTTGTCGAGATTTTTTTACTCCAATGGATGGTAGACTTGTCATTATGGAAGGTAGTCTGTTGTCGTGATTTTTTTTACTCCAATGGATGGTAGCCTTGTCATTATGGAAGGTATTTTGTTGTCGAGATTTTTTTTACTCTAATAGATGGTAGCCTTGTCATTAAGGAACATGGTCTATTGTCGAGATTTTTGTTATTCCATTGGATGGTTGCCTTGTCATTATGGAAGGAAGTCTATTGTCCAGACTTTTGTTACTCCAATGGATGGTAGCCTTTTAATTATGGAAGGTAGTTTGTTGTCGAGATTTTTGTTACTCTAATGGATGGTAGCCATGTCATTATGGAAGGTAATATGTTGTCAATATTTTTGTTACTCCAATGGATGGTAGCCTTGTCATTATGGAAGGTAATATGTTGTCAATATTTTTGTTACTCCAATGGATGGTAGCATTGTCATTATCGAAGATAGTCTGTTGTAGAGATTTTTGTTACTCCAATGGATGTTAGCTTTGTCATTTCGGAAGGTATTCTATCGTTGAGATTTCTGTTACTCCAATGGATGGTAGCCTTGTCATTATGGAAGGTAGTCTGTTGTTCAGATTTTTGTTACTCCAATGGATGGTAGCCTTGTCATTACGAAAGGTAGTCTATTGTCGAGATTTTTGTTATTCCATTGGATGGTAGCCTTGTCATTATGGAAGGAAGTCTATTGTCGAGACTTTTTTTACTCCAATGGATGGTACCCTTGTCATTATGGAAGGGAGTCTATTGTCAAGATTTTTATTACTCCAATCGATGGTAGCCATGTCATTATGGAAGGTAATATGTTGTCAATATTTTTGTTACTCCAATGGATGGTAGAATTGTCATTATCGAAGATAGGCTGTTATAGAGATTTTTGTTACTCCAATGGATGGTAGCCTTGTCATTTTGGAAGGTAGTCTGTTGTCGATATTTATGTTACTCCAATGGATGGTAGCCTTGCCATTATGGAAGGTAGTCTGTCATTGAGATTTTTGTTACTCCAATGGATGGTAGCCTTGTAATTATGGAAGGTAGTCTATTGTCAAGATTTTTATTACTCCAATGGATGGTAGCCTTTTCATTATGGAAGGTAGTCTGTTGTCGAGATTTTTTTACTCCAATGGATGGTAGCCTTGTCATTATGGAAGGTAGTCTGTTATCAATATCTTTTTTATTCCAATGGATGGTATTCTTTTCATTATGGAAGGTTGTCTATTGTCGATATTTTTGTTACTCCAATGGATGGTAGCCTTGTCATTATGGAACATGGTCTATTGTCGAGATTTTTGTTATTCCATTGGATGGTTGCCTTGTCATTATGGCAGGAAGTCTGTTGTCGAGAATTTTTTTACTCCAATGGATGGTACCCTTTTCATTATGGAAGGTAGTCTATTGTCGAGATTTTTGTTACTCCAATGGATGGTAGCCTTGTCATTATGGAAGGTAATATGTTGTCAATATTTTTGTTACTCCAATGGATGGTAGCATTGTCATTATCGAAGATAGTCTGTTGTAGAGATTTTTGTTACTCCAATGGATGTTAGCCTTGTCATTTCGGAAGGTAGTATGTCGTTGAGATTTCTGTTAATCCAATGGATGGTAGCCTTGTCATTATGGAAGGTAGTCTGTTGTTCAGATTTTTGTTACTCCAATGGATGGTAGCCTTGTCATTACGAAAGGTAGTCTGTTGTCGAGATTTTTGTTATTCCATTGGATGGTAGACTTGTCATTATGGAAGGTAGTTTGTTGTCGATATTTTTGTTACTCCAATGGATGGTAGCTTTGTCATTATGGATGGTAGTTTGTTGTCGATATTTTTGTTACTCTAAGGGATGGTAGCCTTGTCATTATGGAAGGTAGTCTGTTGTCGAGATCTTTGTTACTCAATGGATGGTAGCCTTGTCATTATGTAAGGTAGTTTGTTCTCGAGATTTTGTTTACTCCAATGGATGGTAGCCTTGTAATTATGGAAGGTAGTCTATTGTCGAGATTTTTGTTACTACAATTGATGGTAGCCTTTTCATTATAGAACATAGTCTATAGTTGATATTTTTGTTACTCCAATGGATGGTAGCCTTGTCATTATGGAAGCTAGTCTATTGTCGATATCTTTGTAACTCAATGGATGGTAGCCTTGTCATTATGGAAGGTAGTCTGTTGTAGAGATTTTTGTTACTCCATAGGATGGTAGCCTTGTCATTTTGGATGGTAATCTTTTGTCGATATCTTTGTTACTCAATGGATGGTAGCCTTGTCATTATGGAAGGTAGTCTGTTGTCGTGATTTTTTTTACTCCAATGGATGGTAGCCTTGTCATTATGGAAGGTATTTTGTTGTCGAGAATTTTTTTACTCTAATAGATGGTAGCCCTGTCATTAAGGAACATGGTCTATTGTCGAGATTTTTGTTATTCCATTGGATGGTTGCCTTGTCATTATGGAAGGATGTCTATTGTCGAGACTTTTGTTACTCCAATGGATGGTAGCCTTTTCATTATGGAAGGTAGTTTGTTGTCGAGATTTTTGTTACTCTAATGGATGGTAGCCATGTCATTATGGAAGGTAATATGTTGTCAATATTTTTGTTACTCCAATGGATGGTAGAATTGTCATTATCGAAGATAGGCTGTTATAGAGATTTTTGTTACTCCAATGGATGGTAGCCTTGTCATTTTGGAAGGTAGTCTGTTGTCGATATTTTTGTTACTCCAATGGATGGTAGCCTTGCCATTATGGAAGGTAGTCTGTCGTTGAGATTTTTGTTACTCCAATGGATGGTAGCCTTGTAATTATGGAAGGTAGTCTATTGTCAAGATTTTTATTACTCCAATGGATGGTAGCCTTTTCATTATGGAAGGTAGTCTGTTGTCTAGATTTTTTTACTCCAATGGATGGTAGCCTTGTCATTATGGAAGGTAGTTTGTTATCGATATCTTTTTTATTCCAATGGATGGTATTCTTTTCATTATGGAAGGTTGTCTATTGTCGATATTTTTGTTACTCCAATGGATGGTAGCCTTGTCATTATGGAACATAGTCTATTGTTGATATTTTTGTTACTCCAATGGATGGTAGCCTTGTCATTATGGAAGGTAGTCTATTGCCGATATCTTTGTAACTCAATGGATGGTAGCCTTGTCATTATGGAAGGTAGTCTGTCGTAGAGAGTTTTGTTACTCCATAGGATGGTAGCCTTGTCATTTTGGAAGGTAATCTATTGTCGATATCTTTGTTACTCAATGGATGGTAGCCTTGTCATTATGGAAGGTAGTCTGTTGTCGATATTTTTGTTAGTCCAATGGATGGTAGCCTTGTCATTATGGAAGGTATTTTGTTGTCGAGATTTTTTTTACTCCTATGGATGGTAGCCTTGTCATTATGGAACATGGTCTATTGTCGAGATTTTTTGTTATTCCATTGGATGGTTGCCTTGTCATAATGGAAGGAAGTCTATTTTCGAGACTTTTGTTACTCCAATGGATGGTAGCCTTTTCATTATCGAAGGTAGTCTGTTGTCGAGATTTTTGTTACTCCAATGGATGGTAGCCTTGTCATTATGGAAGGTAATATGTTGTCAATATTTTTGTTTCTCCAATGGATGGTAGCATTGTCATTATCGAAGATAGTCTGTTGTAGAGATTTCTGTTACTCCAATGTATGGTAGCCTTGTCATTATAGAAGGTAGTCTGTTGTTCAAATTTTTCTTACTCCAATGGATCGTAGCCTTGTCATTACGAAAGGTAGTCTGTTGTCGAGATTTTTGTTATTCCATTGGATGGTAGCCTTGTCATTATGGAAGGAAGTCTGTTGTCGAGACTTTTTTTACTCCAATGGATGGTACCCTTGTCATTATGGAAGGGAGTCTATTGTCAAGATTTTTATTACTCCAATGGATGGTAGCCTTTTCATTATGGAAGGTAGTCTGTTGTCGAGATTTTTTTACTCCAATGGATGGTAGACTTGTCATTATGGAAGGTAGTCTGTTGTCGTGATTTTTTTTACTCCAATGGATGGTAGCCTTGTCATTATGGAAGGTATTTTGTTGTCGAGATTTTTTTTACTCTAATAGATGGTAGCCTTGTCATTAAGGAACATGGTCTATTGTCGAGATTTTTGTTATTCCATTGGACGGTTGCCTTGTCATTATGGAAGGATGTCTGTTGTCGAGACTTTTGTTACTCCAATGGATGGTAGCCTTTTAATTATGGAAGGTAGTTTGTTGTCGAGATTTTTGTTACTCTAATGGATGGTAGCCATGTCATTATGGAAGGTAATATGTTTTCAATATTTTTGTTACTCCAATGGATGGTAGAATTGTCATTATCGAAGATAGGCTGTTATAGAGATTTTTGTTACTCCAATGGATGGTAGCCTTGTCATTTTGGAAGGTAGTCTGTTGTCGATATTTTTGTTACTCCAATGGATGGTAGCCTTGCCATTATGGAAGGTAGTCTGTCGTTGAGATTTTTGTTACTCCAATGGATGGTAGCCTTGTAATTATGGAAGGTAGTCTATTGTCAAGATTTTTATTACTCCAATGGATGGTAGCCTTTTCATTATGGAAGGTAGTCTGTTGTCGAGATTTTTTTACCCCAATGGATGGTAGCCTTGTCATTATGGAAGGTAGTCTGTTATCGATATCTTTTTTATTCCAATGGATGGTATTCTTTTCATTATGGAAGGTTGTCTATTGTCGATATATTTGTTACTCCAATGGATGGTAGCCTTGTCATTATGGAACATAGTCTATTGTTGATATTTTTGTTACTCCAATGGATGGTAGCCTTGTCATTATGGAAGGTAGTCAATTTCCGATATCTTTGTAACTCAATGGATGGTAGCCTTGTCATTATGGAAGGTAGTCTGTTGTAGAGATTTTTGTTACTCCATAGGATGGTAGCCTTGTCATTTTGGAAGGTAATCTATTGTCGATATCTTTGGTACTCAATAGATGGTAGCCTTGTCATTATGGAAGGTAGTCTGTTGTCGATATTTTTCTTACTCCAATGGATGGTAGCCTTGTCATTATGGAAGGTATTTTGTTGTCGAGATTTTTTTTATCCTATGGATGGTAGCCTTGTCATTATGGAACATGTTCTATTGTCGAGATTTTTTGTTATTCCATTGGATGGTTGCCTTGTCATAATGGAAGGAAGTCTATTTTCGAGACTTTTGTTACTCCAATGGATGGTAGCCTTTTCATTATGGAAGGTAGTCTGTTTTTTCGAGATTTTTGTTACTCCAATGGATGGTAGCATTGTCATTATCGAAGATAGTCTGTTGTAGAGATTTTTGTTACTCCAATGGATGTTAGCTTTGTCATTTCGGAAGGTAGTCTGTCGTTGAGATTTCTGTTACTCCAATGGATGGTAGCCTTGTCATTATGGAAGGTAGTCTGTTGTTCAGATTTTTGTTACTCCAATGGATGGTAGCCTTGTCATTACGAAAGGTAGTCTATTGTCGAGATTTTTGTTATTCCATTGGATGGTAGCCTTGTCATTATGGAAGGAAGTCTGTTGTCGAGACTTTTTTTACTCCAATGGATGGTACCCTTGTCATTATGGAAGGGAGTCTATTGTCAAGATTTTTATTACTCCAATCGATGGTAGCCTTTTCATTATGGAAGGTAGTCTGTTGTCGAGATTTTTTTACTCCAATGGATGGTAGCCTTGTCATTATGGAAGGTAGTCTGTTGTCGATATCTTTTTTATTCCAATGGATGGTATCCGTTTCATTACCGTTGGATGTCTGTTGTCGAGATTTTTTTTACTCCAATGGATTATAGCCTTGTCATTATGGAAGGTAGTCTGTTGTCGATATTTTTGTTACTCCAATGGATGGTAGCCTTGTCATTATGGATGGTATTTTGTTGTCGAGATTTTTTTTACTCCTATGGGTGGTTGCCTTGTCATTATGGAACATGGTCTATTGTCGAGATTTTTGTTATTCCATTGGATGGTTGCCTTGTCATTATGGAAGGAAGTCTGTTGTCGAGACTTTTTTTACTCCAATGGATGGTACCCTTTTCATTATGGAAGGTAGTCTATTGTCGATATTTTTGTTACTCCAATGGATGGTAGCCTTGTCATTATGGAAGGTAATATGTTGTCAATATTTTTGTTACTCCAATGGATGGTAGCATTGTCATTATCGAAGATAGTCTGTTGTAGAGATTTTTGTTACTCCAATGGATGTTAGCCTTGTCATTTCAGAAGGTAGACTGTCGTTGAGATTTCTGTTACTCCAATGGATGGTAGCCTTGTCATTATGGAAGGAAGTCTGTTGTCGAGACTTTTTTTACTCCAATGGATGGTACCCTTGTCATTATGGAAGGGAGTCTATTGTCAAGATTTTTATTACTCCAATCGATGGTAGCCTTTTCATTATGGAAGGTAGTCTGTTGTCGAGATTTTTTTACTCCAATGGATGGTAGCCTTGTCATTATGGAAGGTAGTCTGTTGTCGATATCTTTTTTATTCCAATGGATGGTATCCGTTTCATTATGGTTGGATGTCTGTTGTCGAGATTTTTTTTACTCCAATGGATTATAGCCTTGTCATTATGGAAGGTAGTCTGTTGTCGATATTTTTGTTACTCCAATGGATGGTAGCCTTGTCATTATGGATGGTATTTTGTTGTCGAGATTTTTTTTACTCCTATGGGTGGTTGCCTTGTCATTATGGAACATGGTCTATTGTCGAGATTTTTGTTATTCCATTGGATGGTTGCCTTGTCATTATGGCAGGAAGTCTGTTGTCGAGACTTTTTTTACTCCAATGGATGGTACCCTTTTCATTATGGAAGGTAGTCTATTGTCGAGATTTTTGTTACTCCAATGGATGGTAGCCTTGTCATTATGGAAGGTAATATGTTGTCAATATTTTTGTTACTCCAATGGATGGTAGCATTGTCATTATCGAAGATAGTCTGTTGTAGAGATTTTTGTTACTCCAATGGATGTTAGCCTTGTCATTTCGGAAGGTAGTATGTCGTTGAGATTTCTTTTACTCCAATGGATGGTAGCCTTGTCATTATGGAAGGTAGTTTGTTGTTCAGATTTTTGTTACTCAAATGGATGGTAGCCTTGTCATTACGAAAGGTAGTCTGTTGTCGAGATTTTTGTTATTCCATTGGATGGTAGGCTTGTCATTATGGAAGGTATTTTGTTGTCGATATTTTTGTTACTCTAATGGATGATAACCTTGTCATTATGGAAGGTTGTCTATTGTCAAGATTTTTATTACTCCAATGGATGGTAGCCTTTTCATTATGGAAGGTAGTCTGTTGTCGAGATTTTTTTACTCCAATGGATGGTAGCCTTGTCATTATGGAAGGTAGTCTGTTATCGATATCTTTTTTATTCCAATGGATGGTATTCTTTTCATTATGGAAGGTTGTCTATTGTGGATATTTTTGTTACTCCAATGGATGGTAGCCTTGTCATTATGGAACATAGTCTATTGTTGATATTTTTGTTACTCCAATGGATGGTAGCCTTGTCATTATGGAAGGTAGTCTATTGTCGATATCTTTGTAACTCAATGGATGGTAGCCTTGTCATTATGGAAGGTAGTCTGTTGTAGAGATTTTTGTTACTCCATAGGATGGTAGCCTTGTCATTTTGGAAGGTAATCTATTGGTGATATCTTTGTTACTCAATGGATGGCAGCCTTGTCATTATGGAAGGTAGTCTGTTGTCGATATTTTTGTTACTCCAATGGATGGTAGCCTTGTCATTATGGAAGGTATTTTGTTGTCAAGATTTTTTTTACTCCTATGGATGGTAGCCTTGTCATTATGGAACATGGTCTATTGTCGAGATTTTTTGTTATTCCATTGGATGGTTGCCTTGTCATAATGGAAGGAAGTCTGTTTTCGAGACTTTTGTTACTCCAATGGATGGTAGCCTTTTCATTATGGAAGGTAGTCTGTTGTCGAGATTTTTGTTACTCCAATGGATGGTAGCCTTGTCATTATAGAAGGTAATATGTTGTCAATATTTTTGTTACTCCATTGGATGGTAGCATTGTCATTATCGAAGATAGTCTGTTGTAGAGATTTTTGTTACTCCAATGGATGTTAGCTTTGTCATTTCGGAAGGTAGTCTGTCGTTGAGATTTCTGTTACTCCAATGGATGCTAGCCTTGTCATTATGGAAGGTAGTCTGTTGTTCAGATTTTTGTTACTCCAATGGATGGTTGCCTTGTCATTACGAAAGGTAGTCTGTTGTCGAGATATTTGTTATTCCATTGGATGGTAGCCTTGTCATTATGGAAGGTAGTCTATTGTCGAAATTTTTGTTATTCCAATGGATGTTAACCTTGTCATTATGGAAGGGAGTCTATTGTCAAGATTTTTATTACTCCAATGGATAGTAGCCTTTTCATTATGGAAGGTAGTCTGTTGTCGAGATTTTTTTACTCCAATGGATGGTAGCCTTGTCATTATGGAAGGTAGTCTGTTGTCGATATCTTTTTTATTCCAATGTATGGTATCCTTTTCATTACGGTTGGATGTCTGTTGTCGAGACTTTTTTTACTCCAATGGATTATAGCCTTGTCATTATGGAAGGTAGTCTGTTGGCGATATTTTTGTTACTCCAATGGATGGTAGCCTTGTCATTATGGATGGTATTTTGTTGTCGAGATTTTTTTTACTCCTATGGGTGGTTGCCTTGTCATTATGGAACATGGTCTATTGTCGAGATTTTTGTTATTCCATTGGATGGTTGCCTTGTCATTATGGAAGGAAGTCTGTTGTCGAGACTTTTTTTACTCCAATGGATGGTACCCTTTTCATTATGGAAGGTAGTCTATTGTCGATATTTTTGTTACTCCAATGGATGGTAGCCTTGTCATTATGGAAGGTAATATGTTGTCAATATTTTTGTTACTCCAATGGATGGTAGCATTGTCATTATCGAAGATAGTCTGTTGTAGAGATTTTTGTTACTCCAATGGATGTTAGCCTTGTCATTTCAGAAGGTAGACTGTCGTTGAGATTTCTGTTACTCCAATGGATGGTAGCCTTGTCATTATGGAAGGTAGTCTGTTGTTCAGATTTTTGTTACTCCAATGGATGGTAGCCTTGTCATTACGAAAGGTAGTTTGTTGTCGAGATTTTTGTTATTCCATTGGATGGTAGCCTTGTCATTATGGAAGGAAGTCTATTGTCGAGACTTTTTTTACTCCAATGGATGGTACCCTTGTCATTATGGAATGGAGTCTATTGTCAAGATTTTTATTACTCCAATGGATGGTAGCCTTTTCATTATGGAAGGTAGTCTGTTGTCGAGATTTTTTTACTCCAATGGATGGTAGCCTTGTCATTATGGAAAGTAGTCTGTTGTCGATATCTTTTTTATTCCAATGGATGGTATCCTTTTCATTACGGTTGGATGTCTGTTGTCGAGATTTTTTTTACTCCAATGGATTATAGCCTTGTCATTATGGAAGGTAGTCTGTTGTCAATATTTTTGTTACTCCAATGGATGGTAGCCTTGTCATTATGGATGGTATTTTGTTGTCGAGATTTTTTTTACTCCTATGGATGGTAGCCTTGTCATTATGGAACATGGTCAATTGTCGAGATTTTTGTTATTCCATTGGATGGTTGCCTTGTCATTATGGTAGGAAGTCTGTTGTCGAGACTTTTTTTACTCCAATGGATGGTACCCTTTTCATTATGGAAGGTAGTATATTGTCGAGATTTTTGTTACTCCAATGGATGGTAGCCTTGTCATTATGGAAGGTAATATGTTGTCAATATTTTTGTTACTCCAATGGATGGTAGCATTGTCATTATCGAAGATAGTCTGTTGTAGAGATTTTTGTTACTCCAATGGATGTTAGCCTTGTCATTTCGGAAGGTAGTATGTCGTTGAGATTTCTTTTACTCCAATGGATGGTAGCCTTGTCATTATGGAAGGTAGTTTGTTGTTCAGATTTTTGTTACTCAAATGGATGGTAGCCTTGTCATTACGAAAGGTAGTCTGTTGTCGAGATTTTTGTTATTCCATTGGATGGTAGGCTTGTCATTATGGAAGGTATTTTGTTGTCGATATTTTTGTTACTCTAATGGATGATAACCTTGTCATTATGGAAGGTTGTCTATTGTCAAGATTTTTATTACTCCAATGGATGGTAGCCTTTTCATTATGGAAGGTAGTCTGTTGTCGAGATTTTTTTACTCCAATGGATGGTAGCCTTGTCATTATGGAAGGTAGTCTGTTATCGATATCTTTTTTATTCCAATGGATGGTATTCTTTTCATTATGGAAGGTTGTCTATTGTGGATATTTTTGTTACTCCAATGGATGGTAGCCTTGTCATTATGGAACATAGTCTATTGTTGATATTTTTGTTACTCCAATGGATGGTAGCCTTGTCATTATGGAAGGTAGTCTATTGTCGATATCTTTGTAACTCAATGGATGGTAGCCTTGTCATTATGGAAGGTAGTCTGTTGTAGAGATTTTTGTTACTCCATAGGATGGTAGCCTTGTCATTTTGGAAGGTAATCTATTGGTGATATCTTTGTTACTCAATGGATGGCAGCCTTGTCATTATGGAAGGTAGTCTGTTGTCGATATTTTTGTTACTCCAATGGATGGTAGCCTTGTCATTATGGAAGGTATTTTGTTGTCAAGATTTTTTTTACTCCTATGGATGGTAGCCTTGTCATTATGGAACATGGTCTATTGTCGAGATTTTTTGTTATTCCATTGGATGGTTGCCTTGTCATAATGGAAGGAAGTCTGTTTTCGAGACTTTTGTTACTCCAATGGATGGTAGCCTTTTCATTATGGAAGGTAGTCTGTTGTCGAGATTTTTGTTACTCCAATGGATGGTAGCCTTGTCATTATAGAAGGTAATATGTTGTCAATATTTTTGTTACTCCATTGGATGGTAGCATTGTCATTATCGAAGATAGTCTGTTGTAGAGATTTTTGTTACTCCAATGGATGTTAGCTTTGTCATTTCGGAAGGTAGTCTGTCGTTGAGATTTCTGTTACTCCAATGGATGCTAGCCTTGTCATTATGGAAGGTAGTCTGTTGTTCAGATTTTTGTTACTCCAATGGATGGTTGCCTTGTCATTACGAAAGGTAGTCTGTTGTCGAGATATTTGTTATTCCATTGGATGGTAGCCTTGTCATTATGGAAGGTAGTCTATTGTCGAAATTTTTGTTATTCCAATGGATGTTAACCTTGTCATTATGGAAGGGAGTCTATTGTCAAGATTTTTATTACTCCAATGGATAGTAGCCTTTTCATTATGGAAGGTAGTCTGTTGTCGAGATTTTTTTACTCCAATGGATGGTAGCCTTGTCATTATGGAAGGTAGTCTGTTGTCGATATCTTTTTTATTCCAATGTATGGTATCCTTTTCATTACGGTTGGATGTCTGTTGTCGAGACTTTTTTTACTCCAATGGATTATAGCCTTGTCATTATGGAAGGTAGTCTGTTGGCGATATTTTTGTTACTCCAATGGATGGTAGCCTTGTCATTATGGATGGTATTTTGTTGTCGAGATTTTTTTTACTCCTATGGGTGGTTGCCTTGTCATTATGGAACATGGTCTATTTTCGAGATTTTTGTTATTCCATTGGATGGTTGCCTTGTCATTATGGAAGGAAGTCTGTTGTCGAGACTTTTTTTACTCCAATGGATGGTACCCTTTTCATTATGGAAGGTAGTCTATTGTCGATATTTTTGTTACTCCAATGGATGGTAGCCTTGTCATTATGGAAGGTAATATGTTGTCAATATTTTTGTTACTCCAATGGATGGTAGCATTGTCATTATCCAAGATAGTCTGTTGTAGAGATTTTTGTTACTCCAATGGATGTTAGCCTTGTCATTTCAGAAGGTAGACTGTCGTTGAGATTTCTGTTACTCCAATGGATGGTAGCCTTGTCATTATGGAAGGTAGTCTGTTGTTCAGATTTTTGTTACTCCAATGGATGGTAGCCTTGTCATTACGAAAGGTAGTTTGTTGTCGAGATTTTTGTTATTCCATTGGATGGTAGCCTTGTCATTATGGAAGGAAGTCTATTGTCGAGACTTTTTTTACTCCAATGGATGGTACCCTTGTCATTATGGAATGGAGTCTATTGTCAAGATTTTTATTACTCCAATGGATGGTAGCCTTTTCATTATGGAAGGTAGTCTGTTGTCGAGATTTTTTTACTCCAATGGATGGTAGCCTTGTCATTATGGAAAGTAGTCTGTTGTCGATATCTTTTTTATTCCAATGGATGGTATCCTTTTCATTACGGTTGGATGTCTGTTGTCGAGATTTTTTTTACTCCAATGGATTATAGCCTTGTCATTATGGAAGGTAGTCTGTTGTCAATATTTTTGTTACTCCAATGGATGGTAGCCTTGTCATTATGGATGGTATTTTGTTGTCGAGATTTTTTTTACTCCTATGGATGGTAGCCTTGTCATTATGGAACATGGTCAATTGTCGAGATTTTTGTTATTCCATTGGATGGTTGCCTTGTCATTATGGTAGGAAGTCTGTTGTCGAGACTTTTTTTACTCCAATGGATGGTACCCTTTTCATTATGGAAGGTAGTATATTGTCGAGATTTTTGTTACTCCAATGGATGGTAGCCTTGTCATTATGGAAGGTAATATGTTGTCAATATTTTTGTTACTCCAATGGATGGTAGCATTGTCATTATCGAAGATAGTCTGTTGTAGAGATTTTTGTTACTCCAATGGATGTTAGCCTTGTCATTTCGGAAGGTAGTATGTCGTTGAGATTTCTGTTAATCCAATGGATGGTAGCCTTGTCATTATGGAAGGTAGTCTGTTGTTCAGATTTTTGTTACTCCAATGGATGGTAGCCTTGTCATTACGAAAGGTAGTCTGTTGTCGAGATTTTTGTTATTCCATTGGATGGTAGGCTTGTCATTATGGAAGGTAGTTTGTTGTCGATATTTTTGTTACTCCAATGGATGGTAGCCTTGTCATTATGGATGGTAGTTTGTTGTCGATATTTTTGTTACTCTAATGGATGGTAGCCTTGTCATTATGGAAGGTAGTCTGTTGTCGAGATCTTTGTTACTCAATGGATGGTAGCCTTGTCATTATGTAAGGTAGTTTGTTCTCGAGATTTTGTTTACTCCAATGGATGTTAGCCTTGTAATTATGGAAGGTAGTCTGTTGTCGAGATTTTTGTTACTACAATTGATGGTAGCCTTTTCATTATAGAACATAGTCTATAGTTGATATTTTTGTTAATCCAATGGATGGTAGCCTTGTCATTATGGAAGCTAGTCTATTGTCGATATCTTTGTAACTCAATGGATGGTAGCCTTGTCATTATGGAAGGTAGTCTGTTGTAGAGATTTTTGTTACTCCATAGGATGGTAGCCTTGTCATTTTGGATGGTAATCTTTTGTCGATATCTTTGTTACTCAATGGATGGTAGCCTTGTCATTATGGAAGGTAGTCTGTTGTCGTGATTTTTTTTACTCCAATGGATGGTAGCCTTGTCATTATGGAAGGTATTTTGTTGTCGAGAATTTTTTTACTCTAATAGATGGTAGCCCTGTCATTAAGGAACATGGTCTATTGTCGAGATTTTTGTTATTCCATTGGATGGTTGCCTTGTCATTATGGAAGGATGTCTGTTGTCGAGACTTTTGTTACTCCAATGGATGGTAGCCTTTTCATTATGGAAGGTAGTTTGTTGTCGAGATTTTTGTTACTCTAATGGATGGTAGCCATGTCATTATGGAAGGTAATATGTTGTCAATATTTTTGTTACTCCAATGGATGGTAGAATTGTCATTATCGAAGATAGGCTGTTATAGAGATTTTTGTTACTCCAATGGATGGTAGCCTTGTCATTTTGGAAGGTAGTCTGTTGTCGATATTTTTGTTACTCCAATGGATGGTAGCCTTGCCATTATGGAAGGTAGTCTGTCGTTGAGATTTTTGTTACTCCAATGGATGGTAGCCTTGTAATTATGGAAGGTAGTCTATTGTCAAGATTTTTATTACTCCAATGGATGGTAGCCTTGTCATTATGGAAGGTAGTTTGTTATCGATATCTTTTTTATTCCAATGGATGGTATTCTTTTCATTATGGAAGGTTGTCTATTGTCGATATTTTTGTTACTCCAATGGATGGTAGCCTTGTCATTATGGAACATAGTCTATTGTTGATATTTTTGTTACTCCAATGGATGGTAGCCTTGTCATTATGGAAGGTAGTCTATTGCCGATATCTTTGTAACTCAATGGATGGTAGCCTTGTCATAATGGAAGGTAGTCTGTTGTAGAGATTTTTGTTACTCCATAGGATGGTAGCCTTGTCATTTTGGAAGGTAATCTATTGTCGATATCTTTGTTACTCAATGGATGGTAGCCTTGTCATTATGGAAGGTAGTCTGTTGTCGATATTTTTGTTACTCCAATGGATGGTAGCCTTGTCATTACGGAAGGTATTTTGTTGTCGAGATTTTTTTTACTCCTATGGATGGTAGCCTTGTTATTATGGAACATGGTCTATTGTCGAGATTTTTTGTTATTCCATTGGATGGTTGCCTTGTCATAATGGAAGGAAGTCTATTTTCGAGACTTTTGTTACTCCAATGGATGGTAGCCTTTTCATTATCGAAGGTAGTCTGTTGTCGAGATTTTTGTTACTCCAATGGATGGTAGCCTTGTCATTATGGAAGGTAATATGTTGTCAATATTTTTGTTACTCCAATGGATGGTAGCATTGTCATTATCGAAGATAGTCTGTTGTAGAGATTTCTGTTACTCCAATGTATGGTAGCCTTGTCATTATGGAAGGTAGTCTGTTGTTCAGATTTTTCTTACTCCAATGGATGGTAGCCTTGTCATTACGAAAGGTAGTCTGTTGTCGATATTTTTGTTACTCCAATGGATGGTAGCCTTGCCATTATGGAAGGTAGTCTGTCATTGAGATTTTTGTTACTCCAATGGATGGTAGCCTTGTAATTATGGAAGGTAGTCTATTGTCAAGATTTTTATTACTCCAATGGATGGTAGACTTTTCATTATGGAAGGTAGTCTGTTGTCGAGATTTTTTTACTCCAATGGATGGTAGCCTTGTCATTATGGAAGGTAGTCTGTTATCGATATCTTTTTTATTCCAATGGATGGTATTCTTTTCATTATGGAAGGTTGTCTATTGTCGATATTTTTGTTACTCCAATGGATGGTAGCCTTGTCATTATGGAACATAGTCTATTGTTGATATTTTTGTTACTCCAATGGATGGTAGCCTTGTCATTATGGAAGGTAGTCAATTTCCGATATCTTTGTAACTCAATGGATGGTAGCCTTGTCATTATGGAAGGTAGTCTGTTGTAGAGATTTTTGTTACTCCATAGGATGGTAGCCTTGTCATTTTGGAAGGTAATCTATTGTCGATATCTTTGTTACTCAATGGATGGTAGCCTTGTCATTATGGAAGGTAGTCTGTTGTCGATATTTTTGTTACTCCAATGGATGGTAGCCTTGTCATTATGGAAGGTATTTTGTTGTCGAGATTTTTTTTACTCCTATGGATGGTAGCCTTGTCATTATGGAACATGTTCTATTGTCGAGATTTTTTGTTATTCCATTGGATGGTTGCCTTGTCATAATGGAAGGAAGTCTATTTTCGAGACTTTTGTTACTCCAATGGATGGTAGCCTTTTCATTATGGAAGGTAGTCTGTTGTCGAGATTTTTGTTACTCCAATGGATGGTAGCCTTGTCATTATGGAAGGTAATATGTTGTAAATATTTTTGTTACTCCAATGGATGGTAGCATTGTCATTATCGAAGATAGTCTGTTGTAGAGATTTTTGTTACTCCAATGGATGTTAGCTTTGTCATTTCGGAAGGTAGTCTGTCGTTGAGATTTCTGTTACTCCAATGGATGGTAGCCTTGTCATTATGGAAGGTAGTCTGTTGTCGAGACTTTTTTTACTCCAATGGATGGTACCCTTGTCATTATGGAAGGGAGTCTATTGTCAAGATTTTTATTACTCCAATCGATGGTAGCCTTTTCATTATGAAAGGTAGTCTGTTGTCGAGATTTTTTTACTCCAATGGATGGTAGCCTTGTCATTATGGAAGGTAGTCTGTTGTCGATATCTTTTTTATTCCAATGGATGGTATCCTTTTCATTACGGTTGGATGTCTGTTGTCGAGATTTTTTTTACTCCAATGGATTATAGCCTTGTCATTATGGAAGGTAGTCTGTTGTCGATATTTTTGTTACTCCAATGGATGGTAGCCTTGTCATTATGGATGGTATTTTCTTGTCGAGATTTTTTTTACTCCTATGGATGGTAGCCTTGTCATTATGGAACATGGTCTATTGTCGAGATTTTTGTTATTCCATTGGATGGTTGCCTTGTCATTATGGCAGGAAGTCTGTTGTCGAGACTTTTTTTACTCCAATGGATGGTACCCTTTTCATTATGGAAGGTAGTCTATTGTCGAGATTTTTCTTACTCCAATGGATGGTAGCCTTGTCATTATGGAAGGTAATATGTTGTCAATATTTTTGTTACTCCAATGGATGGAAGCATTGTCATTATCGAAGATAGTCTGTTGTAGAGATTTTTGTTACTCCAATGGATGTTAGCCTTGTCATTTCGGAAGGTAGTATGTCGTTGAGATTTCTGTTACTCCAATGGATGGTAGCCTTGTCATTATGGAAGGTAGTCTGTTGTTCAGATTTTTGTTACTCAAATGGATGGTAGCCTTGTCATTACGAAAGGTAGTCTGTTGTCGAGATTTTTGTTATTCCATTGGATGGTAGGCTTGTCATTATGGAAGGTATTTTGTTGTCGATAATTTTGTTACTCTAATGGATGATAACCTTGTCATTATGGAAGGTAGTCTATTGTCAAGATTTTTATTACTCCAATGGATGGTAGCCTTTTCATTATGGAAGGTAGTTTGTTGTCGAGATTTTTTTACTCCAATGGATGCTAGCCTTGTCATTATGGAAGGTAGTCTGTTATCGATATATTTTTTATTCCAATGGATGGTATTCTTTTCATTATGGAAGGTTGTCTATTGTCGATATTTCTGTTACTCCAATGGATGGTAGCCTTGTCATTATGGAACATAGTCTATTGTTGATATTTTTGTTACTCCAATGGATGGTAGCCTTGTCATTATGGAAGGTAGTCTATTGTCGATATCTTTGTAACTCAATGGATGGTAGCCTTGTCATTATGGAAGGTAGTCTGTTGTAGAGATTTTTGTTACTCCATAGGATGGTAGCCTTGTCATTTTGGAAGGTAATCTATTGGTGATATCTTTGTTACTCAATGGATGGTAGCCTTGTCATTATGGAAGGTAGTCTGTTGTCGATATTTTTGTTACTCCAATGGATGGTAGCCTTGTCATTATGGAAGGTATTTTGTTGTCATGATTTTTTTTACTCCTATGGATGGTAGCCTTGTCATTATGGAACATGGTCTATTGTCGAGATTTTTTGTTATTCCATTGGATGGTTGCCTTGTCATAATGGAAGGAAGTCTGTTTTCGAGACTTTTGTTACTCCAATGGATGGTAGCCTTGTCATTATAGAAGGTAATATGTTGTCAATGTTTTTGTTACTCCAATGGATGGTAGCATTGTCATTATCGAAGATAGTCTGTTGTAGAGATTTTTGTTACTCCAATGGATGTTAGCTTTGTCATTTCGGAAGGTAGTCTGTCGTTGAGATTTCTGTTACTCCAATGGATGCTAGCCTTGTCATTATGGAAGGTAGTTTGTTGTTCAGATTTTTGTTACTCCAATGGATGGTTGCCTTGTCATTACGAAAGGTAGTCTGTTGTCGAGATATTTGTTATTCCATTGGATGGTAGCCTTGTCATTATGGAAGGTAGTCTGTTGTCGAAATTTTTGTTATTCCAATGGATGTTAACCTTGTCATTATGGAAGGGAGTCTATTGTCAAGATTTTTATTACTCCAATGGATGGTAGCCTTTTCATTATGGAAGGTAGTCTGTTGTCGATATTTTTTTACTCCAATGGATGGTAGCCTTGTCATTATGGAAGGTAGTCTGTTGTCGATATCTTTTTTATTCCAATGTATGGTATCCTTTTCATTACAGTTGGATGTCTGTTGTCGAGACTTTTTTTACTCCAATGGATTATAGCCTTGTCATTATGGAAGGTAGTCTGTTGTTGATATTTTTGTTACTCCAATGGATGGTAGCCTTGTCATTATGGATGGTATTTTGTTGTCGAGATTTTTTTTACTCCTATGGATGGTAGCCTTGTCATTATGGAACATGGTCTATTGTCGAGATTTTTGTTATTCCATTGGATGGTTGCCTTGTCATTATGGTAGGAAGTCTGTTGTCGAGACTTTTTTTACTCCAATGGATGGTACCCTTTTCATTATGGAAGGTAGTCTATTGTCGATATTTTTGTTACTCCAATGGATGGTAGCCTTGTCATTATGGAAGGTAATATGTTGTCAATATTTTTGTTACTCCAATGGATGGTAGCATTGTCATTATCGAAGATAGTCTGTTGTAGAGATTTTTGTTACTCCAATGGATGTTAGCCTTGTCATTTCGGAAGGTAGTATGTCGTTGAGATTTCTTTTACTCCAATGGATGGTAGCCTTGTCATTATGGAAGGTAGTTTGTTGTTCAGATTTTTGATACTCCAATGAATGGTAGCCTTGTCATTACGAAAGGTAGTCTGTTGTCGAGATTTTTGTTATTCCATTGGATGGTAGCCTTGTCATTATGGAAGGAAGTCTGTTGTCGAGACATTTTTTACTCCAATGGATGGTACCCTTGTAATTATGGAAGGGAGTCTATTGTCAAGATTTTTATTACTCCAATGGATCGTAGCCTTTTCATTATGGAAGGTAGTCTGTTGTCGAGATTTTTTTACTCCAATGGATGGTAGCCTTGTCATTATGGAAGGTAGTCTGTTGTCGATATCTTTTTTATTCCAATGGATGGTATCCTTTTCATTACGGTTGGATGTCTGTTGTCGAGATTTTTTTTACTCCAATGGATTATAGCCTTGTCATTATGGAAGGTAGTCTGTTGTCGATATTTTTGTTACTCCAATGGATGGTAGCCTTGTCATTATGGATGGTATTTTGTTGTCGAGATTTTTTTTACTCCTATGGATGGTAGCCTTGTCATTATTGAACATGGTCTATTGTCGAGATTTTTGTTATTCCATTGGATGGTTGCCTTGTCATTATGGTAGGAAGTCTGTTGTCGAGACTTTTTTTACTCCAATGGATGGTACCCTTTTCATTATGGAAGGTAGTCTATTGTCGAGATTTTTGTTACTCCAATGGATGGTAGCCTTGTCATTATGGAAGGTAATATGTTGTCAATATTTTTGTTACTCCAATGGATGGTAGCATTGTCATTATCGAAGATAGTCTGTTGTAGAGATTTTTGTTACTCCAATGGATGTTAGCTTTGTCATTTCAGAAGGTAGTCTGTCGTTGAGATTTCTGTTACTCCAATGGATGGTAGCCTTGTCATTATGGAAGGTAGTTTGTTGTTTAGATTTTTGTTACTCCAATGGATGGTAGCCTTGTCATTACGAAAGGTAGTCTGTTGTCGAGATTTTTGTTATTCCATTGGATGGTAGTCTTGTCATTATGGAAGGAAGTCTGTTGTCGAGACTTTTTTTACTCCAATGGATGGTAGCCTTGTCATTATGGAAGGTAGTCTGTTATCGATATCATTTTTATTCCAATGGATGGTATTCTTTTCATTATGGAAGGTTGTCTATTATCGATATTTTTGTTACTCCAATGGATGGTAGCCTTGTCATTATGGAACATAGTCTATTGTTGATATTTTTGTTACTCCAATGGATGGTAGCCTTGTCATTATGGAAGGTAGTCTATTGTCGATATCTTTGTAACTCAATGGATGGTAGCCTTGTCATTATGGAAGGTAGTCTGTTGTAGAGATTTTTGTTACTCCATAGGATGGTAGCCTTGTCATTTTGGAAGGTAATCTATTGTCGATATCTTTGTTACTCAATGGATGGTAGCCTTGTCATTATGGAAGGTAGTCTGTTGTCGATATTTTTGTTACTCCAATGGATGGTAGCCTTGTCATTATGGAAGGTAATATGTTGTCAATATTTTTGTTACTCCAATGGATGGTAGCATTGTCATTATCGAAGATAGTCTGTTGTAGAGATTTTTGTTACTCCAATGGATGTTAGCTTTGTCATTTCGGAAGGTAGTCTGTCGTTGAGATTTCTGTTACTCCAATGGATGGTAGCCTTGTCATATGGAAGGTAGTCTGTTTTTCAGATTTTTGTAACTCCAATGGATGGTAGCCTTGTCATTATAGAAGGTAATATGTTGTCAATATTTTTGTTACTCCAATGGATGGTAGCATTGTCATTATCGAAGATAGTCTGTTGTAGAGATTTTTGTTACTCCAATGGATGTTAGCTTTGTCATTTCGGAAGGTAGTATGTCGTTGAGATTTTTGTTACTCCAATTGATGGTAGCCTTGTCATTATGGAAGGTAGTCTGTTGTTCAGATTTTTGTTACTCCAATGGATGGTAGCCTTGTCATTACGAAAGGTAGTCTGTTGTCGAGATTTTTGTTATTCCATTGGATGGTAGCCTTGTCATTATGGAAGGTAGTCTGTTGTCGAAATTTTTGTTATTCCAATGGATGGTAACCTTGTCATTATGGAAGGGAGTCTATTGTCAAGATTTTTATTACTCCAATGGATGGTAGCCTTTTCATTATGGAAGGTAGTCTGTTGTCGAGATTTTTTAACTCCAATGGATTGTAGCCTTGTCATTATGGAAGGTAGTCTGTTGTCGATATCTTTTTTATTCCAATGTATGGTATCCTTTTCATTACGGTTGGATGTCTGTTGTCGAGATTTTTTTTACTCCAATGGATTATAGCCTTGTCATTATGGAAGGTAGTCTGTTGTCGATATTTTTGTTACTCCAATGGATGGTAGCCTTGTCATTATGGATGGTATTTTGTTGTCGAGATTTTTTTTACTCCTATGGATAGTTGCCTTGTCATTATGGAACATGGTCTATTGTCGAGATTTTTGTTATTCCATTGGATGGTTGCCTTGTCATTATGGAAGGAAGTCTGTTGTCGAGACTTTTTTTACTCCAATGGATGGTACCCTTTTCATTATGGAAGGTAGTCTATTGTCGAGATTTTTGTTACTCCAATGGATGGTAGCCTTGTCATTATGGAAGGTAATATGTTGTCAATATTTTTGTTACTCCAATGGATGGTAGCATTGTCATTATCGAAGATAGTCTGTTGTAGAGATTTTTGTTACTCCAATGGATGTTAGCCTTGTCATTTCAGAAGGTAGTATGTCGTTGAGATTTTTTGTTACTCCAATGGATGGTAGCCTTGTCATTATGGAAGGTAGTATGTTGTTCAGATTTTTGTTACTCCAATGGATGGTAGCCTTGTCATTACGAAAGGTAGTATGTTGTCGAGATTTTTGTTATTCCATTGGATGGTAGCCTTGTCATTATGGAATGTAGTTTGTTGTTGAAATTTTTGTTATTCCAATGGATGGTAACATTGTCATTATGGAAGGTAGTCTAATGTCAAGATTTTTATTACTCCAATGGACGGTAGCCTTTTCATTATGGAAGGTAGTCTGTTGTTGAGATTTTTTTACTCCAATGGATGGTAGCCTTGTAATTATGGAAGGTAGTCTGTTGTCGATATCTTTTTTATTCCAATGGATGGTATCCTTTTCATTATGGTTAGTTATCTGTTGTCGAGATTTTTTTTACTCCAATGGATTATAGCCTTGTCATTATGGAAGGTAGTCTGTTGTCGATATCTTTCTTACTCCATGGATGGTAGCCTTGTCATTATGGAAGGTAGTATTTGGTAGAGATTTTTGTTAATCCATAGGAATGTAGCCTTGTCATTTTGGAAGGTAGTCTGCTGTCGAGATTTTTGTTACTCGAATGGATGGTAGCCTTGTCATTATGGAACGTAGTCTGTTGTCGATATTTTTGTTACTCCAATGGTTGGTAGGCTTTTCATTATTAAAGGTAATATGTTGTCGAGATTTTTGTTACTCCAATGGATGGTAGGCTTTTCATTATGGAAGGTAGTCTATTGTCAAGATTTTTTTTACTCCAATGGATGGTAGCCTTGTCATTATGGAAGGTAGTTTGTTGTCGATATTTTTGTTACTCTAATGGATGGTAGCCTTGTCATTATGGAAGGTAGTCTATTGTCGAGATCTTTGTTACTCAATGGATGGTAGCCTTGTCATTATGTAAGGTAGTCTGTTCTCAAGATTTTGTTTACTCCAATGGATGGTAGCCTTTTCATTATGGAAGGTAGTCTGTTGTCGAGATTTTTGTTACTCCAATGGATGGTTGCCTTGTCATTATGGATGGAAGTCTATTGTCGAGACTTTTGTTACTCCAATGGATGGTAGCCTTTTCATTATGGAAGGTAGTCTGTTGTCGATATTTTTGTTACTCCAATGGATGGTAGCCTTGTCATTATGGAAGGTAATATGTTTTCAATATTTTTGTTACTCCAATGGATGGTAGCATTGTCATTATCGAATATAGTCTGTTGTAAAGATTTTTGTTACTCCAATGGATGTTAGCCTTGTCATTTCGGAAGGTAGTTTGTTGTTGAGATTTCTGTTACTCTAATGGACGGTAGCCTTGTCATTATGGAAGGTAGTCTGTTGTTCAGATTTTTGTTACTCCAATGGATGGTAGCCTTGTCATTACGAAAGGTACTCTGTTGTCGAGATTTTTGTTATTCCATTGGATGGTAGCCTTGTCATTATGGAAGGCAGTCTGTTGTCGAGATTTTGGTTATTCCAATGGATGGTAACCTGGTCATTATGGAAGGTAGTCTATTGTCAAGATTTTTATTACTCCAATGGATGGTAGCCTTTTCATTATGGAAGGTAGTCTGTTTTTGAGATTTTATTAATCCAATGGATGGTATCCTTGTCAGTATGGAAGGTAGTCTATTGATTATATCTTTTTTATTCCAGCGGATGGTTTCCTTTTCATTATGGAAGGTTGTCTGTTGTCGAGATTTTTTTTACTCCAATGGATTATAGCCTTGTCATTATGGAAGGTAGTCTGTTGTCGATATCTTTGTTACTCCATGGATGGTAGCCTTGTCATTATGGAAGGTAGTTTATTGTAGAGATTTTTGTTAATCAATAGAAATGTAGACTTGTCATTTTGGAAGGTAGTCTGCTATCGAGATTTTTGTTACTCGAATGGATGGTAGCCTTGTCATTTCGGAAGGTAGTCTGTTGTCGATATTTCTGTTACTCTAATGGATGGTAGCCTTGTCATTATTGAAGGTGGTCTGTTTTCGAGATTTTCGTTACTCCAATGGATGGTAGGCTTTTCATTATGGAAAGTAGTTTGTTGTCGAGATTTTTGTTACTCCAATGGATGGTAGCCTTGTCATTATGGAAGGTAGTTTGTTGTTGATATTTTTGTTACTCTAATGGATGGTAGGCTTGTCATTATGGAAGGTAGTCTATTGTCGAGATCTTTGTTATCAAATGGATGGTAGCGTTCTCATTATGGAAGGTAGTCTGTTGTTCAGATATTTGTTACTCCAATGGATGGTAGCCTTGTCATTATGAAAGGTAGTTTGTTGTCGAGATTTTTGTTATTCCATTGGATGGTAGCCTTGTCATTATGGAAGGTATTTTGTTGTCGATATTTTTGTTACTCTAATGGATGATAACCTTGTCATTATGGAAGGTAGTCTATTGTCAAGATTTTTATTACTCTAATGGATGGTAGCCTTTTCATTATGGAAGGTAGTCTATTGTCGAGATTTTTTTACTCCAATGAATGGTAGCCTTGTCATTATGGAAGGTAGTTTGTTATCGATATCTTTTTTATTCCAATGAATGGTATCCTTTTCATTATGGAAGGTTGTCTATTGTCGAGATTTTTTTTACTCCAATGGATGGTAGCCTTGTCATTATGGAACATAGTCTATTGTTGGTATTTTTGTTACTCCAATGGATGGTAGCTTTGTCATTATGGAAGGTAGTTTGTTGCTGATATCTTTGTAACTCAATGGATGGTAGCCTTGTCATTATGGAAGGTAGTCTGTTGTAGAGATTTTTGTTACTCCATAGGATGGTAGCCTTATCATTTTGGAAGGTAATCTGTTGTCCATATCTTTGTTACTCTATGGATGGTAGCCTTATCATTATGGAAGGTATTTTATTATCGATATTTTTTTTACTCCTATGGATGGTAGCCTTGTCATTATGGAACATGGTCTATTGTTGAGATTTTTGTTATTCCATTGGATGGCTGCCTTGTCATTATGGAAGGAAGTCTTTTGTCGAGACTTTTGTTACTCCAATGGATGGTAGCCTTTTCATTATGGAAGGTAGTCTGTTGACGAGACTTTTTGTTACTCCAATGGATGGTAGCCTTGTCATTATGGAAGGTAATATGTTTTCAATATTTTTGTTACTCCAATGGATGGTAGCATTGTCATTATCGAATATAGTCTGTTGTAAAGATTTTTGTTACTCCAATGGATGTTAGCCTTGTCATTTCGGAAGGTAGTTTGTTGTTGAGATTTCTGTTAATCTAATGGACGGTAGCCTTGTCATTATGGAAGGTAGTCTGTTGTTCAGATTTTTGTTACTCCAATGGATGGTAGCCTTGTCATTACGAAAGGTACTCTGTTGTCGAGATTTTTGTTATTCCATTGGATGGTAGCCTTGTCATTATGGAAGGCAGTCTGTTGTCGAGATTTTGGTTATTCCAATGGATGGTAACCTTGTCATTATGGAAGGTAGTCTATTGTCAAGATTTTTATTACTCCAATGGATGGTAGCCTTTTCATTATGGAAGGTAGTCTGTTTTTGAGATTTTATTACTCCAATGGATGGTATCCTTGTCAGTATGGAAGGTAGTCTATTGATGATATCTTTTTTATTCCAGCGGATGGTTTCCTTTTCATTATGGAAGGTTGTCTGTTGTCGAGATTTTTTTTATTCCAATGGATTATAGCCTTGTCATTATGGAAGGTAGTCTGTTGTCGATATCTTTGTTACTCCATGGATGGTAGCCTTGTCATTATGGAAGGTAGTTTATTGTAGAGATTTTTGTTAATCAATAGAAATGTAGACTTGTCATTTTGGAAGGTAGTCTGCTATCGAGATTTTTGTTACTCGAATGGATGGTAGCCTTGTCATTTCAGAAGGTAGTCTGTTGTCGATATTTCTGTTACTCTAATGGATGGTAGCCTTGTCATTATTGAAGGTGGTCTGTTGTCGAGATTTTCGTTACTCCAATGGATGGTAGGCTTTTCATTATGGAAAGTAGTTTGTTGTCGAGATTTTTGTTACTCCAATGGATGGTAGCCTTGTCATTATGGAAGGTAGTTTGTTGTTGATATTTTTGTTACTCTAATGGATGGTAGGCTTGTCATTATGGAAGGTAGTCTATTGTCGAGATCTTTGTTATCAAATGGATGGTAGCGTTCTCATTATGGAAGGTAGTCTGTTGTTCAGATATTTGTTACTCCAATGGATGGTAGCCTTGTCATTATGAAAGGTAGTTTGTTGTCGAGATTTTTGTTATTCCATTGGATGGTAGCCTTGTCATTATGGAAGGTATTTTGTTGTCGATATTTTTGTTACTCTAATGGATGATAACCTTGTCATTATGGAAGGTAGTCTATTGTCAAGATTTTTATTACTCTAATGGATGGTAGCCTTTTCATTATGGAAGGTAGTCTATTGTCGAGATTTTTTTACTCCAATGAATGGTAGCCTTGTCATTATGGAAGGTAGTCTGTTATCGATATCTTTTTTATTCCAATGGATGGTATCCTTTTCATTATGGAAGGTTGTCTGTTGTCGAGATTTTTTTTACTCCAATGGATGGTAGCCTTGTCATTATGGAACATAGTCTATTGTTGGTATTTTTGTTACTCCAATGGATGGTAGCTTTGTCATTATGGAAGGTAGTTTGTTGCCGATATCTTTGTAACTCAATGGATGGTAGCCTTGTCATTATGGAAGGTAGTCTGTTGTAGAGATTTTTGTTACTCCATAGGATGGTAGCCTTATCATTTTGGAAGGTAATCTGTTGTCCATATCTTTGTTACTCTATGGATGGTAGCCTTATCATTATGGAAGGTATTTTATTATCGATATTTTTTTTACTCCTATGGATGGTAGCCTTGTCATTATGGAACATGGTCTATTGTTGAGATTTTTGTTATTCCATTGGATGGCTGCCTTGTCATTATGGAAGGAAGTCTTTTGTCGAGACTTTTGTTACTCCAATGGATGGTAGCCTTTTCATTATGGAAGGTAGTCTGTTGACGAGACTTTTTGTTACTCCAATGGATGGTAGCCTTGTCATTATGGAAGGTAATATGTTTTCAATATTTTTGTTACTCCAATGGATGGTAGCATTGTCATTATCGAATATAGTCTGTTGTAAAGATTTTTGTTACTCCAATGGATGTTAGCCTTGTCATTTCGGAAGGTAGTTTGTTGTTGAGATTTCTGTTACTCTAATGGACGGTAGCCTTGTCCTTATGGAAGGTAGTCTGTTGTTCAGATTTTTGTTACTCCAATGGATGGTAGACTTGTCATTACGAAAGGTACTCTGTTGTCGAGATTTTTGTTATTCCATTGGATGGTAGCCTTGTCATTATGGAAGGCAGTCTGTTGTCGAGATTTTGGTTATTCCAATGGATGGTAACCTGGTCATTATGGAAGGTAGTCTATTGTCAAGATTTTTATTACTCCAATGGATGGTAGCCTTTTCATTATGGAAGGTAGTCTGTTTTTGAGATTTTATTACTCCAATGGATGGTATCCTTGTCAGTATGGAAGGTAGTCTATTGATGATATCTTTTTTATTCCAGCGGATGGTTTCCTTTTCATTATGGAAGGTTGTCTGTTGTCGAGATTTTTTTTACTCCAATGGATTATAGCCTTGTCATTATGGAAGGTAGTCTGTTGTCGATATCTTTGTTACTCCATGGATGGTAGCCTTGTCATTATGGAAGGTAGTTTATTGTAGAGATTTTTGTTAATCAATAGAAATGTAGACTTGTCATTTTGGAAGGTAGTCTGCTATCGAGATTTTTGTTACTCGAATGGATGGTAGCCTTGTCATTTCGGAAGGTAGTCTGTTGTCGATATTTCTGTTACTCTAATGGATGGTAGCCTTGTCATTATTGAAGGTAGTCTGTTGTCGAGATTTTCGTTACTCCAATGGATGGTAGGCTTTTCATTATGGAAAGTAGTTTGTTGTCGAGATTTTTGTTACTCCAATGGATGGTAGCCTTGTCATTATGGAAGGTAGTTTGTTGTTGATATTTTTGTTACTCTAATGGATGGTAGGCTTGTCATTATGGAAGGTAGTCTATTGTCGAGATCTTTGTTATCCAATGGATGGTAGCGTTCTCATTATGGAAGGTAGTCTGTTGGTCAGATATTTGTTACTCCAATGGATGGTAGCCTTGTCATTATGAAAGGTAGTTTGTTGTCGAGATTTTTGTTATTCCATTGGATGGTAGCCTTGTCATTATGGAAGGTATTTTGTTGTCGATATTTTTGTTACTCTAATGGATGATAACCTTGTCATTATGGAAGGTAGTCTATTGTCAAGATTTTTATTACTCTAATGGATGGTAGCCTTTTCATTATGGAAGGTAGTCTATTGTCGAGATTTTTTTACTCCAATGAATGGTAGCCTTGTCATTATGGAAGGTAGTCTGTTATCGATATCTTTTTTATTCCAATGGATGGTATCCTTTTCATTATGGAAGGTTGTCTGTTGTCGAGATTTTTTTTACTCCAATGGATGGTAGCCTTGTCATTATGGAACATAGTCTATTGTTGGTATTTTTGTTACTCCAATGGATGGTAGCTTTGTCATTATGGAAGGTAGTTTGTTGCCGATATCTTTGTAACTCAATGGATGGTAGCCTTGTCATTATGGAAGGTAGTCTGTTGTAGAGATTTTTGTTACTCCATAGGATGGTAGCCTTATCATTTTGGAAGGTAATCTGTTGTCCATATCTTTGTTACTCTATGGATGGTAGCCTTATCATTATGGAAGGTATTTTATTATCGATATTTTTTTTACTCCTATGGATGGTAGCCTTGTCATTATGGAACATGGTCTATTGTTGAGATTTTTGTTATTCCATTGGATGGCTGCCTTGTCATTATGGAAGGAAGTCTTTTGTCGAGACTTTTGTTACTCCAATGGATGGTAGCCTTTTCATTATGGAAGGTAGTCTGTTGACGAGACTTTTTGTTACTCCAATGGATGGTAGCCTTGTCATTATGGAAGGTAATATGTTTTCAATATTTTTGTTACTCCAATGGATGGTAGCATTGTCATTATCGAATATAGTCTGTTGTAAAGATTTTTGTTACTCCAATGGATGTTAGCCTTGTCATTTCGGAAGGTAGTTTGTTGTTGAGATTTCTGTTACTCTAATGGACGGTAGACTTGTCATTATGGAAGGTAGTCTGTTGTTCAGATTTTTGTTACTCCAATGGATGGTAGCCTTGTCATTACGAAAGGTACTCTGTTGTCGAGATTTTTGTTATTCCATTGGATGGTAGCCTTGTCATTATGGAAGGCAGTCTGTTGTCGAGATTTTGGTTATTCCAATGGATGGTAACCTGGTCATTATGGAAGGTAGTCTATTGTCAAGATTTTTATTACTCCAATGGATGGTAGCCTTTTCATTATGGAAGGTAGTCTGTTTTTGAGATTTTATTACTCCAATGGATGGTATCCTTGTCAGTATGGAAGGTAGTCTATTGATGATATCTTTTTTATTCCAGCGGATGGTTTCCTTTTCATTATGGAAGGTTGTCTGTTGTCGAGATTTTTTTTACTCCAATGGATTATAGCCTTGTCATTATGGAAGGTAGTCTGTTGTCGATATCTTTGTTACTCCATGGATGGTAGCCTTGTCATTATGGAAGGTAGTTTATTGTAGAGATTTTTGTTAATCAATAGAAATGTAGACTTGTCATTTTGGAAGGTAGTCTGCTATCGAGATTTTTGTTACTCGAATGGATGGTAGCCTTGTCATTTCGGAAGGTAGTCTGTTGTCGATATTTCTGTTACTCTAATGGATGGTAGCCTTGTCATTATTGAAGGTAGTCTGTTGTCGAGATTTTCGTTACTCCAATGGATGGTAGGCTTTTCATTATGGAAAGTAGTTTGTTGTCGAGATTTTTGTTACTCCAATGGATGGTAGCCTTGTCATTATGGAAGGTAGTTTATTGTTGATATTTTTGTTACTCTAATGGATGGTAGGCTTGTCATTATGGAAGGTAGTCTATTGTCTAGATCTTTGTTATCCAATGGATGGTAGCGTTCTCATTATGGAAGGTAGTCTGTTGTTCAGATATTTGTTACTCCAATGGATGGTAGCCTTGTCATTATGAAAGGTAGTTTGTTGTCGAGATTTTTGTTATTCCATTGGATGGTAGCCTTGTCATTATGGAAGGTATTTTGTTGTCGATATTTTTGTTACTCTAATGGATGATAACCTTGTCATTATGGAAGGTAGTCTATTGTCAAGATTTTTATTACTCTAATGGATGGTAGCCTTTTCATTATGGAAGGTAGTCTATTGTCGAGATTTTTTTACTCCAATGAATGGTAGCCTTGTCATTATGGAAGGTAGTCTGTTATCGATATCTTTTTTATTCCAATGGATGGTATCCTTCTCATTATGGAAGGTTGTCTGTTGTCGAGATTTTTTTTACTCCAATGGATGGTAGCCTTGTCATTATGGAACATAGTCTATTGTTGGTATTTTTGTTACTCCAATGGATGGTAGCTTTGTCATTATGGAAGGTAGTTTGTTGCCAGTATCTTTGTAACTCAATGGATGGTAGCCTTGTCATTATGGAAGGTAGTCTGTTGTAGAGATTTTTGTTACTCCATAGGATGGTAGCCTTATCATTTTGGAAGGTAATCTGTTGTCCATATCTTTGTTACTCTATGGATGGTAGCCTTATCATTATGGAAGGTATTTTATTATCGATATTTTTTTTACTCCTATGGATGGTAGCCTTGTCATTATGGAACATGGTCTATTGTTGAGATTTTTGTTATTCCATTGGATGGCTGCCTTGTCATTATGGAAGGAAGTCTTTTGTCGAGACTTTTGTTACTCCAATGGATGGTAGCCTTTTCATTATGGAAGGTAGTCTGTTGACGAGACTTTTTATTACTCCAATGGATGGTAGCCTTGTCATTATGGAAGGTAATATGTTTTCAATATTTTTGTTACTCCAATGGATGGTAGCATTGTCATTATCGAATATAGTCTGTTGTAGAGATTTTTATTACTCCAATGGATGTTAGCCTTGTCATTTCGGAAGGTAGTCTGTCGTTGAGATTTCTGTTACTCTAATGGACGGTAGCCTTGTCATTATGGAAGGTAGTCTGTTGTCGAGATTTTCGTTACTCCAATGGATGGTAGCCTTGTCATTACGAAAGGTACTCTGTTGTCGAGATTTTTGTTATTCCATTGGATGGTAGCCTTATCATTATGGAAGGCAGTCTGTTGTCGAGATTTTGGTTATTCCAATGGATGGTAACCTGGTCATTATGGAAGGTAGTCTATTGTCAAGATTTTTATTACTCCAATGGATGGTAGCCTTTTCATTATGGAAGGTAGTCTGTTTTTGAGATTTTATTACTCCAATGGATGGTATCCTTGTCAGTATGGAAGGTAGTCTATTGATGATATCTTTTTTATTCCAGCGGATGGTTTCCTTGTCATTATGGAAGGTTGTCTGTTGTCGAGATTTTTTTTACTCCAATGGATTATAGCCTTGTCATTATGGAAGGTAGTCTGTTGTCGATATCTTTGTTACTCCATGGATGGTAGCCTTGTCATTATGGAAGGTAGTTTATTGTAGAGATTTTTGATAATCCATAGGAATGTAGACTTGTAATTTTGGAAGGTAGTCTGCTATCGAGATTTTTGTTACTCGAATGGATGGTAGCCTTGTCATTTCGGAAGGTAGTCTATTGTCGATATTTCTGTTACTCTAATGGATGGTAGCCTTGTCATTATTGAAGGTAGTCTGTTGTCGAGATTTTCGTTACTCCAATGGATGGTAGGCTTTTCATTATGGAAAGTAGTTTGTTGTCGAGATTTTTGCTACTCCAATGGATGGTAGCCTTGTCATTATGGAAGGTAGTTTGTTGTCGATATTTTTGTTACTCTAATGGATGGTAGGCTTGTCATTATGGAAGGTAGTCTAGTGTCGAGATCTTTGTTATCCAATGGATGGTAGCGTTCTCATTATGGAAGGTAGTTTGTTGTTCAGATATTTGTTACTCCAATGGATGGTAGCCTTGTCATTACGAAAGGTAGTTTGTTGTCGAGATTTTTGTTATTCCATTGGATGGTAGGCTTGTCATTATGGAAGGTATTTTGTTGTCGATATTTTTGTTACTCTAATGGATGATAACCTTGTCATTATGGAAGGTAGTCTATTGTCAAGATTTTTATTACTCCAATGGATGGTAGCCTTTTCATTATGGAAGGTAGTCTATTGTTGAGATTTTTTTACTCCAATGAATGGTAGCCTTGTCATTATGGAAGGTAGTCTAATATCGATATCTTTTTTATTCCAATGGATGGTATCCTTTTCATTATGGAAGGTTGTTTGTTGTCGAGATTTTTTTTACTCCAATGGATGGTAGCCTTGTCATTATGGAAGGTAGTCTGTTATCGATATCTTTTTTATTCCAATGGATGGTATCCTTTTCATTATGGAAGGTTGTCTGTTGTCGAGATTTTTTTTACTCCAATGGATGGTAGCCTTGTCATTATGGAACATAGTCTATTGTTGGTATTTTTGTTACTCCAATGGATGGTAGCTTTGTCATTATGGAAGGTAGTTTGTTGCCGATATCTTTGTAACTCAATGGATGGTAGCCTTGTCATTATGGAAGGTAGTCTGTTGTAGAGATTTTTGTTACTCCATAGGATGGTAGCTTTGTCATTTTGGAAGGTAATCTGTTGTCCATATCTTTGTTACTCTATGGATGGTAGCCTTATCATTATGGAAGGTATTTTATTATCGATATTTTTTTTACTCCTATGGATGGTAGCCTTGTCATTATGGAACATGGTCTATTGTTGAGATTTTTGTTATTCCATTGGATGGCTGCCTTGTCATTATGGAGGGAAGTCTTTTGTCGAGACTTTTGTTACTCCAATGGATGGTAGCCTTTTCATTATGGAAGGTAGTCTGTTGACGAGACTTTTTGTTACTCCAATTGATGGTAGCCTTGTCATTATGGAAGGTAATATGTTTTCAATATTTTTTTTACTCCAATGGATGGTAGCATTGTCATTATCGAATATAGTCTGTTGTAGAGATTTTTTATTACTCCAATGGATGTTAGCCTTGTCATTTCGGAAGGTAGTCTGTTGTTGAGATTTCTGTTACTCTAATGGATGGTAGCATTGTCATTATGGAAGGTAGTCTGTTGTCGAGATTTTCGTTACTCCAATGGATGGTAGGCTTTTCATTATGGAAAGTAGTTTGTTGTCGAGATTTTTGTTACTCCAATGGATGGTAGCCTTGTGATTATGGAAGGTAGTTTTTTGTTGATATTTTTGTTACTCTAATGGATGGTAGGCTTGTCATTATGGAAGGGAGTCTATTGTCGAGATCTTTGTTACTCAATGGATGGTAGCCTTGTCATTATGTAAGGTAGTCTGTTCTCGAGACTTTGTTTACTCCAATGGATGGTAGCCTTGTCATTATGGAAGGTAGTCTGTTGTCGAGATTTTTGTTACTCCAATGGATGCTAGCCTTGTCATTATAGAACGTAGTCTATACTTGATATTTTTGTTACTCCAATGGATGGTAGCCTTGTCATTATGGAAGGTAGTCTATTGTCGATATCTTTGTAACTCAATGGATGGTAGCCTTGTCATTATGGAAGGTAGTCTGTTGTAGAGATTTTTGTTACTCCATAGGATGGTAGCCTTGTCATTTTGGATGGTAATCTGTTGTCGATATCTTTGTTACTCAATGGATGGTAGCCTTGTCATTATGGAAGGTAGTCTGTTGTCGAGATTTTTGTTACTCCAATGGATGGTAGCCTTGTCATTATGGAATGTATTTTGTTGTCGAGATTTTTGTTACTCCAATAGATGGTAGCCTTGTCATTATGGAACATGGTCTATTGTCGAGATTTTTGTTATTCCATTGGATGGTTGCCTTGTCATTATGGAAGGAAGTCTGTTGTCGAGACTTTTGTTACTCCAACGGATGGTAGCCTTTTCATTATGGAAGGTAGTCTGTTGTCGAGATTTTTGTTACTCCAATGGATGGTAGCCTTGTCATTATGGAAGGTAATATGTTGTCAATATTTTTGTTACTCCAATGGATGGTAGCATTGTCATTATCGAAGATAGTCTTTTGTAGAGATTTTTGTTACTCCAATGGATGTTAGCCTTGTCATTTTGGAAGGTAGTCTGTTGCCGATATTTCTGTTACTCCAAAGGATGGTAGCGTTCTCATTATGGATGGTAGTCTGTTGTTTAGATATTTGTTACTCCAATGGATGGTAGCCTTGTCATTACGAAAGGTAGTTTGTTGTCGAGATTTTTCTTATTCCATTGGATGGTAGCCTTGTCATTATGGAAGGTATTTTGTTGTCGATATTTTTGTTACTCTAATGGATGATAACCTTGTCATTATGGAAGGTAGTCTATTGTCAAGATTTTTATTACTCCAATGGATGGTAGCCTTTTCATTATGGAAGGTAGTCTATTGTCGGGATTTTTTTACTCCAATGAATGGTAGCCTTGTCATTATGGAAGGTAGTCTGTTATCGATATCTTTTTTATTCCAATGGATGGTATCCTTTTCATTATGGAAGGTTGTCTGTTGTCGAGATTTTTGTAACTCCAATGGATGGTAGCCTTGTCATTATGGAACATAGTCTATTGTTGGTATTTTTGTTACTCCAATGGATGGTAGCTTTGTCATTATGGAAGGTAGTCTGTTGCCGATATCTTTGTAACTCAATGGATGGTAGCCTTGTCATTATGGAAGGTAGTCTGTTGTAGAGATTTTTGTTACTCCATAGGATGGTATCCTTGTCATTTTGGAAGGTAATCTGTTGTCCATATCTTTGTTACTCAATGGATGGTAGCCTTATCATTATGGAAGGTATTTTATTGTCGATATTTTTTTTACTCCTATGGATGGTAGCCTTGTCATTATGGAACATGGTCTATTGTTGAGATTTTTGTTATTCCATTGGATGGTTGCCTTGTCATTATGGAACGAAGTCTGTTGTCGAGACTTTTGTTACTCCAATGGATGGTAGCCTTTTCATTATGGAAGGTAGTCTGTTGTCGAGATTTTTGTTACTCCAATGGATGGTAGCCTTGTCATTATGGAAGGTAATATGTTGTCAATATTTTTGTTACTCCAATGGATGGTAGCATTGTCATTATCGAAGATAGTCTGTTGTAGAGATTTTGGTTACTCCAATGGATGTTAGCCTTGTCATTTTGGAAGGTAGTCTGTTGTCGATATTTCTGTTACTCCAATGGATGGTAGCGTTCTCATTATGGAAGGTAGTCTGTTGTTCAGATATTTGTTACTCCAATGGATGGTAGCCTTGTCATTACGAAAGGTAGTTTGTTGTCGAGATTTTTGTTATTACATTGGATGGTAGCCTTGTCATTATGGAAGGTATTTTGTTGTCGATATTTTTGTTAATCTAATGGATGATAACCTTGTCATTATGGAAGGTAGTCTATTGTCAAGATTTTTATTACTCCAATGGATGATAGCCTTTTCATTATGGAAGGTAGTCTATTGTCGAGATTTTTTTACTCCAATGAATGGTAGCCTTGTCATTATGGTAGGTAGTCTGTTATCGATATCTTTTTTATTCCAATGGATGGTATCCTTTTCATTATGGAAGGTTGTCTGTTGTCAAGATTTTTGTTACTCCAATGGATGGTAGCCTTGTCATTATGGAACGTATTCTATTGTTGGTATTTTTGTTACTTCAACGGATGGTAGCTTTGTCATTATGGAAGGTAGTCTGTTGCCGATATCTTTGTAACTCAATGGATGGTAGCCTTGTCATTATGGAAGGTAGTCTGTTGTAGAGATTTTTGTTACTCCATAGGATGGTAGCCTTGTCATTTTGGAAGGTAATCTGTTGTCCATATCTTTGTTACTCAATGGATGGTAGCCTTATCATTATGGAAGGTATTTTATTGTCGATATTTTTGTTACTCCAATGGATGGTAGGCTTTTCATTATGGAAAGTAGTTTGTTGTCGAGATTTTTATTACTCCAATGGATGGTAGCCTTGTCATTATGGAAGGTAGTTTGTTGTCGATATTTTTGTTACTCTAATGGATGGTAGCCTTTTCATTATGGAAGGTAGTCTGTTGTCGAGACTTTTTGTTACTCCAATGGATGGTAGCCTTGTCATTATGGAAGGTAATATGTTTTCAATATTTTTGTTACTCCAATGGATGGTAGCATTGTCATTATCGAATATAGTCTGTTGTAGAGATTTTTGTTACTCCAATGGATGTTAGCCTTGTCATTTCGGAAGGTAGTCTGTTGTTGAGATTTCTGTTACTTTAATGGATGGTAGCCTTGTCATTATGGAAGGTAGTCTGTTGATCAGATTTTTGTTACTCCAATGGATGGTAGCCTTGTCATTACACAACGTACTCTGTTGTCGAGATTTTTGTTATTCCATTAGATGGTAGCCTTGTCATTATGGAAGGCAGTCTGTTGTCGAGATTTTTGTTATTCCAATGGATGGTAACCTTGTCATTATGGAAGGTAGTCTATTGTCAAGATTTTTATTAATCCAACGGATGGTAGCCTTTTCATTATGGAAGGTAGTCTGTTGTCAATATTTTTTTACTCCAATGGATGGTAGCCTTCTCAGTATGGAAGGTAGTCTATTGACGATATCTTTTTTATTCCAGCAGATGGTATCCTTTTCATTATGGAAGGTTGTCTGTTGTCAAGATTTTTTTTACTCCAATGGATTATAGCCTTGTCATTATGGAAGGTAGTCTGTTGTCGATATCTTTGTTACTCCATGGATGGTAGCCTTGTCATTATGGAAGGTAGTTTGTTGTAGAGATTTTTGTTAATCCATAGGAATGTAGCCTTGTCATTTTGGAAGGTAGTCTGCTATCGAGATTTTTGTTACTCGAAAGGATGGTAGCCTTGTCATTATGGAACGTAGTCTATTGTCGATATTTTTGTTACTCCAATGGTTGTTAGGCTTTTCATTATTGATGGTAATCTGTTGTCGATATTTTCGTTACTCCAATGGATGGTAGGCTTTTCATTATGGAAAGTAGTTTGTTGTCGAGATTTTTGTTACTCCAATGGATGGTAGCCTTGTCATTATGGAAGGTAGTTTGTTGTCGATATTTTTGTTACTCTAATGGATGGTAGCCTTGTCATTATGGAAGGTAGTCTGTTGTCGAGACTTTTTGTTACTCCAATGGATGGTAGCCTTGTCATTATGGAAGGTAATATGTTTTCAATATTTTTGTTACTCCAATGGATGGTAGCATTGTCATTATCGAATATAGTCTGTTGTAGAGATTTTTATTACTCCAATGGATATTAGCCTTGTCATTTCGGAAGGTAGTCTGTTGTTGAGATTTTTGTTACTCTAATGGATGGTAGCCTTGTCATTATGGAAGGTAGTCTGTTGTTCATATTTTTGTTACTCCAATGGATGGTAGCCTTGTCATTACGAAAGGTACTCTGTTGTCGAGATTTTTGTTATTCCATTGGATGGTAGCCTTGTCATTATGGAAGGCAGTCTGTTGTCGAGATTTTTGTTATTCCAATGGATGGTAACCTTGTCATTATGGAAGATAGTCTATTGTCAAGATTTTTATTAATCCAATGGATCGTAGCCTTTTCATTATGGAAGGTAGTCTGTTGTCGAGATTTTTTTACTCCAATGGATGGTAGCCTTGTCAGTATGGAAGGTAGTCTATTGACGATATCTTTTTTATTCCAGCAGATGGTATCCTTTTCATTATTGAAGGTTGTCTGTTGTCGAGATTTTTTTTACTCCAATGGATTATAGCCTTGTCATTATGGAAGGTAGTCTGTTGTCGATATCTTTGTTACTCCATGGATGGTAGCCTTGTCATTATGGAAGGTAGTTTGTTGTAGAGATTTTTGTTAATCCATAGGAATGTAGCCTTGTCATTTTGGAAGGTAGTCTGCTATCGAGATTTTTGTTACTCGAATGGATGGTAGCCTTGTCATTATGGAACGTAGTCTATTGTCGATATTTTTGTTACTCCAATGGTTGTTAGGCTTTTCATTATTGATGGTAATCTGTTGTCGATATTTTCGTTACTCCAATGGATGGTAGGATTTTCATTATGGAAAGTAGTTTGTTGTCAAGATTTTTGTTACTCCAATGGATGGTAGCCTTGTCCTTATGGAAGGTAGTTTGTTGTCGATATTTTTGTTACTCTAATGGATGGTAGCCTTGTCATTATGGAAGGTAGTCTATAGTCGAGATCTTTGTTACTCAATGGATGGTAGTTTGTCATTATGTAAGGTAGTCTGTTCTCGAGATTTTGTTTACTCCAATGGATGGTAGCCTTTTCATTATGGAAGGTAGTCTGTTGTCGAGATTTTTGTTACTCCAATGGATGCTAGCCTTGTCATTATAGAACGTAGTCTATAGTTGATATTTTTGTTACTCCAATGGATGGTAGCCTTGTCATTATGGAAGGTAGTCTATTGTCGATATCTTTGTAACTCAATGGATGGTAGCCTTGTCATTATGGAAGGTAGTCTATTATAGAGATTTTTGTTACTCCATAGGATGGTAGCCTTGTCATTTTGGATGGTAATCTGTTGTCGATATCTTTGTTACTCAATGGATGGTAGCCTTGTCATTATGGAAGGTAGTATGTTGTCGAGATTTTTGTTACTCCAATGGATGGTAGCCTTGTCATTATGGAAGGTATTTTGTTGTCGAGATTTTTGTTACTCCAATAGATGGTAGCCTTGTCATTATGGAACATGGTCTATTATCGAGATTTTTTGTTATTCCATTGGATGGTTGCCTTGTCATTATGGAAGGAAGTCTGTTGTCGAGACTTTTGTTACTCCAACAGATGGTAGCCTTTTCATTATGGAAGGTAGTCTATTGTTGAGATTTTTGTTACTCCAATGGATGGTAGCCTTGTCATTATGGAAGGTAATATGTTGTCAATATTTTTGTTACTCCAATGGATGGTAGCATTGTCATTATCGAAGATAGTCTGTTGTAGAGATTTTTGTTACTCCAATGGATGTTAGCCTTGTCATTTTGGAAGGTAGTCTGTTGTCGATATTTCTGTTACTCCAATGGATGGTAGCGTTCTCATTATGGAAGGTACTCTGTTGTTCAAATATTTGTTACTCCAATGGATGGTAGCCTTGTCATTACGAAAGGTAGTCTGTTGTCGAGATTTTTGTTATTCCATTGGATGGTAGCCTTGTCATTATGGAAGGTATTTTGTTATTGATATTTTTGTTACTCTAATGGATGATAACCTTGTCATTATGGAAGGTAGTCTATTGTCAAGATTTTTATTACTCCAATGGATGGTAGCCTTTTCATTATGGAAGGTAGTCTATTGTCGAGATTTTTTTACTCCAATGGATGGTAGCCTTGTCATTATGAAAGGTAGTCTGTTATCGATATCTTTTTTATTCCAATGGATGGTATCCTTTTCATTATGGAAGGTTGTCAGTTGTCGAGATTTTTGTTACTCCAATGGATGGTAGCCTTGTCATTATGTAAGGTAGTTTGTTCTCGAGATTTTGTTTACTCCAATGGATGGTTGCCTTGTCATTATGGAAGGTAGTCTGTTGTCGAGATTTTTGTTACTCCAATGGATGATAGCCTTGTCAATATTGAACGTAGTCTATAGTTGATATTTTTGTTACTCCAATGGATGGTAGCCTTGTCATTATGGAAGGTAGTCTATTGTCGATATCTTTGTAACACAATGGATAGTAGCCTTGTCATTATGGAAGGTAGTCTGTTGTAGAGATTTTTGTTACTCCATAGGATGGTAGCCTTGTCATTTTGGATGGTAATCTGTTGTCGATACCTTTGTTACTCAATGGATGGTAGCATTGTCATTATGGAAGGTAGTCTGTTGTCGAGATTTTTGTTACTCCAATGGATGGTAGCCTTGTCATTATGGAAGGTATTTTGTTGTCGAGATTTTTGTTACTGCAATAGATGGTAGCCTTGTCATTATAGAACATGGTCTATTGTCGAGATTTTTGTTATTCCATTGGATGGTTGCCTTGTCATTATGGAAGGAAGTCTGTTGTCGAGACTTTTGTTACTCCAATGGATGGTAGCCTTTTCATTATGGAAGGTAGTCTGTTGTCAAGATTTTTGTTACTCCAATGGATGGTAGCCTTGTCATTATGTAAGGTAATATGTTGTCAATATTTTTGTTACTCCAATGGATGGTAGCATTGTCATTATCAAAGATAGTCTGTTGTAGAGATTTTTGTTACTCCAATGGATGTTAGCCTTGTCATTTTGGAAGGTAGTTTGTTGTCGATATTTCTGTTACTCCAATGGATGGAAGCGTTCTCATTATGGAAGGTAGTCTGTTGTTCAGATATTAGTTACTCCAATGGATGGTAGCCTTGTCATTACGAAAGGTAGTTTGTTGTCGAGATTTTTTTTATTCCATTGGATGGTAGCCTTGTCATTATGGAAGGTATTTTGTTGTTGATATTTTTGTTACTCTAATGGATGATAACCTTGTCATTATGGAAGGTAGTCTATTGTCAAGATTTTTATTACTCCAATGGATGGTAGCCTTTTCATTATGGAAGGTAGTCTGTTGTCGAGATTTTTGTACTCCAATGGATGGTAGCCTTGTCATTATGGAAGGTTGTGTGTTGTCGATATTTTTGTTACTCCAATGGATGGTAGCCTTGTCATTATGGAACATAGTCTATTGTTGGTATTTTTGTTACTCCAATGGATGGTAGGTTTGTCATTATGGAAGGTAGTCTGTTGCCGATATCTTTGTAACTCAATGGATGGTAGCCTTGTCATTATGGAAGGTAGTCTGATGTAGTGATTTTTGTTACTCCATAGGATGGTAGCCTTGTCATTTTGGAAGGTAATCTGTTGTCGATATCTTTGTTACTCAATGGATGGTAGCCTTATCATTATGGAAGCTATTTTATTGTCGATATTTTTTTTACTCGTATGGATGGTAGCCTTGTCATTATGCAACATGGTCTATTTTTGAGATTTTTGTTATTCCATTGGATGGTTGCCTTGTCATTATGGAAGGAAGTCTGTTTTCGAGACTTTTGTTACTCCAATGGATGGTAGCCTTTTCATTATGGAAGGTAGTCTGTTGTCGAGATTTTTGTTACTCCAATGGATGGTAGCCTTGTCAATATGGAAGGTAGTATGTTGTCAATATTTTTGTTAAACCAATGGATGGTAGCATTGTCATTATCGAAGATAGTCTGTTGTAGAGATTTTTGTTACTCCAAAGGATGTTAGCCTTGTCATTTCAGAAGGTAGTCTGTCGTTGAGATTTATGTTACTCCAATGGATGGTAGCCTTGTCATTATGGAAGGTAGTCTCTTGTTCAGATTTTTGTTACTCCAATGGATGGTAGCCTTGTCATTATGAAAGGTAGTCTGTTGTCAAGATTTTTGTTATTCCATTGGATGGTAGCCTTGTCATTATGGAAGGTAGTCTATTGTCGAAATTTTTCTTATTCCAATGGATGGTAACCTTGTCATTATGGAAGGTAGTCTATTGTCAATATTTTTATTACTCCAATGGATGGTAGCCTTTTCATTATGGAAGGTAGTCTGTTGTCCAGATTTTTTTACTCCAATGGTTGGTAGCCTTGTCATTATGGAAGGTAGTCTGTTGTCGATATCTTTTTTATTCAAATGGATGGTATCCTTTTCATTATGACTTGTTGTCTGTTGTCGAGATTTTTTTTACTCCAGTGGATTATAGCCTTGTCATTATGGAAGGTAGTCTGTTGTCGATATTTTTGTTACTCCAATGGATGGTAGCCTTGTCATTATGGAAGGTATTTTGTTGTCGAGATTTTTTTTACTCCTATGGATGGTAGCCTTGTCATTATGGAACATGGTCTATTGTCGAGATTTTTGTTATTCCATTGGATGGTTGCCTTGTCATTACGGAAGGAAGTCTGTTGTCGAGACTTTTGTTACTCCAATGGATGGTAGCCTTTTCATTATGGAAGGTAGTATGTTGTAGAGATTTTTGTTACTCCAATGGATGGTAGCCTGGTCATTATGGAAGGTAATATGTTGTCAATATTTTTGTTACTCCAATGGTTGGTAGCATTTTCATTATCGAAGATAGTCTGTTGTAGAGATTTTTGTTAATCCAATGGATGTTAGCCTTGTCATTTCGGAAGGTAGTCTGTCGTTGAGATTTCTGTTACTCCAATGGATGGTAGCCTTGTCATTATGGAAGGTTGTCTGTTGTCGATATTTTCGTTACTCCAATGGATGGTAGCCTTGTCATTACGAAAGGTAGTCTGTTGTCGAGATTTTTGTTATTCCACTGGATGGTAGCCTTGTCATTATGGAAGGTAGTCTGTTGTCAAAATTTTTGTTATTCCAATGGATGGTAACCTTGTCATTATGGAAGGTAATCTATTGTCATGATTTTTATTACTCCAATGGATGGTAGCCTTTTCATTATGGAAGGTAGTCTGTTGTCTAGATTTTTTTACTCCAATGGATGGTAGCCTTGTCATTATGGAAGGTAGTCTGTTGTCGATATCTTTTTTATTCCAATGGATGGTATCCTTTTCATTATGGTTGGTTGTCTGTTGTCGAGATTTTTTTTACTCCAATGGATTATAGCCTTGTCATTATGGAAGGTAGTCTGTTGTCGATATCTTTCTTACTCCATGGATGGTAGCCTTTTCATAATGGAAGGTAGTATTTGGTAGAGATTTTTGTTAATCCATAGGAATGTAGCCTTGTCATTTTGGAAGGTAGTCTGCTGTCGAGATTTATGTTACTCGAATGGATGGTAGCCTTGTCATTATGGAACGTAGTCTGTTGTTGATATTTTTGTTACTCCAATGGTTGGTAGGCTTTTCATTATTAAAGGTAATCTGTTGTCGAGATTTTCGTTACTTCAATGGATGGTAGGCTTTTCATTATGGAAGGTAGTCTATTGTCAAGATTTTTGTTACTCCAACGGATGGTAGCCTTGTCATTATGGAAGGTAGTTTGTTGTTGATATTTTTGTTACTCTAATGTGTGGTAGCCTTGTCATTATGGAAGGTAGTCTATTGTCGAGATCTTTGTTACTCAATGGATGGTAGCCTTGTCATTTTGTAAGGTAGTCTGTTCTCGAGATTTTGTTTACTCCAATGGATGGTAGCCTGGTCATTATGGAAGGTAGTCTGTTGTCGAGATTTTTGTTACTCCAATGGATGGTAGCCTTGTCATTAAACAACATAGTCTATTGTTGATATTTTTGTTACTCCAATGGATGGTAGCCTTGTCATTATGGAAGGTAGTCTATTGTCGAGATCTTTGTTACTCAATAGATGGTAGCCTTGTCATTAAGTAAGGTAATGTTTTTCCAAGATTTTGTTTACTCCAATGGATGGTAGCCTTGTCATTACGAAAGGTAGTGTGTTGTCGAGATTTTTGTTATTCCATTGGATGGTAGCCTTGTCATTATGGAAGGTAGTCTGTTGTCGAGATTTTTGTTATTCCAATGGATGGTAACCTTGTCATTATGGATAGTAGTCTATTGTCAAAAAATTTATTACCCCAACGGATGGTAGCCTTTTCATTCTGGAAGGTAGTCTGTTGTCGAGATTTTTTTACTCCAATGGATGGTATCCCTGTCATTATGGAAAGTTGTATATTGTTGATATCTTTTTTATTACAATGGATGGTATTCTTTTCATTATGGAAGGAAGTCTATTGTCGAGTCTTTTGTTACTCCAATGGATGGTAGCCTTTTCATTATGGAAGGTAGTCTGTTGTCGAGATTTTTGTTACTCCAATGGATGGTAGCCTTGTCATTCTGGAAGGTAATATGTTGTCAATATTTTTGTTACTCCAATGTATGGTAGCATTGGCATTATCGAAGATAGTCTGTTGTAGAGATTTTTGTTACTCCAATGGATGTTAACCTTGTCATTTCGGAAGGTAGTCTGTCGTTGAGATTTCTGTTACTCCAATGGATGGTAGCCTTGTCATTATGGAAGGTAGTCTGTTGTTCAGATTTTTGTTACTCCAATGGATGGCAGCCTTGTCATTACGAAAGGTAGTATGTTGTCGAGATTTTTGTTTTTCCATTGGATGGTATCCTTGTTATTATGGAAGGTAGTCCGTTGTCGAAATTTTTGTTATTCCAATGGATGGTAACATTGTCATTATGGAAGGTAGTCTATTATCTAGATTTTTATTACTCCAATGGATGGTAGCCTTTTCATTATGGAAGGTAGTATTTGGTAGAGATTTTTGTTAATCCATAGGAATGTAGCATTCTCATTTTGGAAGGTAGTCTGGTGTCGAGATTTTTGTTACTCGAATGGATGGTAGCCTTGTCATTATGGAACGTAGTCTGTTGTCGATATTTTTTTTTACTCCAATGGTTGGTAGGCTATTCATTATTAAAGGTAATCTTTTGTCGAGATTTTCGTAACTCCAATGGATTGTAGGATTTTCATTATAGAAGGTAGTTTGTTGTCGATATTTTTGTTACTCTAATTGATGGTAGCCTTGTCATTATGGAAGGTAGTCTATTGTCGAGATCTTTGTTACTCAATGGATGGTAGCCTTGTCATTATGTAAGGTAGTCTGTTCTCGAGATTTTGTTTACTCCAATGGATGGTAGCCTTGTCATTATAGAACGTAGTCTATCGTTGATATTTTTTTTACTCCAATGGATGGTAGCCTTATCATTATTGAAGGTAGTCTATTGTCGAGATCTTTGTTACTCAATGGATGGTAGCCTTGTCATTAAGTAAGGTAGTCTGTTGTCAAAATTTTTATTACCCCAATGGATGGTAGCCTTTTCATTATGGAAGGTAGTCTGTTGTCGAGATTTTTTTACTCCAATGGATGGTAGCCCTGTCATTATGGAAGGTAGTCTGTTGCCAATATCTTTGTTACTCATCGGATGGTAGCCTTGTCATTAAGGAAGGTAGTTTGTTGTAGAGATTTTTGTTAATCCATAGGACGGTAGCCTTGTTATTTTAGAAGGTAGTCTGTTGTCGAGATTTTTGTTACTCGAATGGATGGTAGCCTTGTCATTATGGAACATAGTCTGTTGTCGATATTTTTGTTACTCTAATAGATGGTAGGGTTTTCATTATGGAAGGTAATCTGTTGTCGAGATTTTTGTTACTCCAATGAATGGTAGGCTTTTCATTATGGAAGGTAGTCTGTTGTCGAGATTTTTATTACTCCAATGGATGGTAGCCTTGTCATTATGAAAGGTAGTTTGTTGTCGATATTTTTGTTACTCTAATGGATGGTAGCCTTGTCATTATGGAAGGTAGTCTATTGTCGAGATCTTTGTTACTCAATGGATGGTAGCCTTGTCATTAAGTAAGGTAGTCTGTTGTCGAGATTTTGTTTACTCCAATGGATGGTAGCCTTGTCATTATGAAAGGTAGTCTGTTGTTGAGATTTTTGTTATTCCATTGGATGGTAGCCTTTTCAATATGGAAGGTAGTCTGTTGTCGAGATTTTGGTTACTCTAATGGATGGTAGCCTTGTCATTAAGTAACGTAGTCTGTTGTCGAGATTTTTGTTTATTCCAATGGATGGTATTCGTTTCATTATCGAAGGTTGTATGTTGTCGAGATTTGTTTTACTCCAATGGATGGTAGCCTTGTCATTCAGTAAGGTAGTCTGTTGTCGAGATTTGTTTTACTCCAATGGATGGTAGCCTTGTCATTAAGTAACGTAGTCTGTTGTCGAGATTTTTGTTACTCCAATGGATGGTAGCCTTGTCATTATGGAAGGTAGTCTGTTGTCGAGATTTTGGTTACTCCAATGGATGGTAGCCTTGTCATTATGGAAGGTAGTATGTTGCCCATATCTTTGTTAATCAATGGATGGTAGCCTTGTCATTATGGAAGGTAGTTTGTTGTCGAGATTTTTGTTACTCCAATGGATGGTAGCCTTGTCATTATGGAAGGTAGTCTATTGTTCAGATTTTTGTTACTCCAATGGATGGTAGCCTTGTCATTACGAAAGGTAGTCTGTTGTCTAGATTTTTGTTATTCCATTGGATGGTAGTCTTGTCATTATGGAAGGTAGTTTGTTGTCGAGATTTTTGTTATTCCAATGGACGGTAAACTTGTCATTATGGAAGGTAGTCTATTATCAAAAATTTTATTACTCCAATGGATGGTAGCCTTTTCATTATGGAAGGTAGTCTGTTATTGACGTCTTTTTTATTCCAATCGATGGTATCCTTTTCATTATGGAAGGTTGTCTGTTGTCGAGATTTTTTTACTCTAATGGATGGTAGCCTTGTCATTATGGAAGGTAGTCTTTTGTCGATATCTTTGTTACTCAATGGATGGTAGCCTTGTCATTATGGAAGATAGTTTTTTGTAGAGATTGTTTTTAATCCCTAGGAATGTAGCCTTGTCTTTTAAAAAGGTAGTCTGCTGTCGAGATTTTTGTTACTCAAATGGATGGTAGCCTTGTCATTATGGAACATAGTTTTTTGTCGATATTTTTGTTACTCTAATGGATGGTAGGCTTTTCATTATGGAAGGTTATCTGTTGTAGAGATTTTTGTTACTCCAATGGATGGTAGGCTTTTCATTATGGAAGGTAGTCTGTGTCGAGATTTTTGTTACTCCAATGGATGGTAGCCTTGTCATTATGGAAGGTAGTTTGTGGTCGATATCTTTGTTACTCAATGGATGGTAGCCTTGTCATTAAGTAAGGTAGTCTATTGTCAAGATTTTGTTTACTCCATTGGATGGTAGCCTTGTCATTATGGAATGTACTCTATTGTTGATATTTTTGTTACTCGAATGGATGGAAGCCTTGTCATTATGGAAGGTAGTATGTTGCCGATATCTTTGTTAATAAATGGATGGTAGCCTTGTCATTATGGAAGGTTGTCCGTTGTAGAGATTTTTGTTATTCCATAGGATGGTAGCCTTATCATTTTGGAAGGTAATCTGTTGTCTATATCTTTGTTACTCAATGGATGGTAGCCTTGTCATTATGGAAGGTAGTTTGTTGTCGATATTTTTGTTACTCCAATCGATGGTAGCCTTTTCATTATGGAAGGTAGTGTGTTGTCGAGATTTTTTTACTCCTATGGATGGTAGCTGTTGTACCCCAAAATTTGCCCTCCCATATTCTTCAAGATTTGCAAAGAGCATGCTTCAAAATCTCCCCAAGGGTTGCACAGTTCAAGGGCCTCCTAACAGTCAAAAACTAGGGTTTTGGTTCTGGCAAAGAAATTGAAGTTTCCAAGGGTCTAAACAAGTCCCACATGCCTAAAAACAAGGTCAAGCATCCTCATGTCAAGTTTCAAGACTTACAACACAAAATTGCACAGTCAAAAACCCTAATTGCCCTACAGTCAACTGCAGGGGCAAAATGTTCATTTGACAGTCAAAAGTTCAAATTTTTGGTCAACATCTTATTTTGAAGCCACAAACATCATTTGATCCATTCTTAATCATGATTTTCAAGGCATGGCTCAAAAAGTCTCAAGATGCAAAAGTTTCCATATTTGGACAGTTGAAAAAGTCAGCTGTAACTTGACTAAGGCATAACTTCCACATGGTTTATCAGAAAAATTCCATCCAAATCTCATTTTGAAGAGAAAGACATTTCCTACAACTCCTCTTCACACTTCAAGTCCAAGAAATGCTCTCACAAAAAGTTATCAATTTCAACATTATAGGTCATTTTCAAAAGTCAACAAAAAGGGACTTTAAGTCAAAGGCCATAACTTGAGATTGGTAAATCAAAATGACATGGGACCAAAGGCATTGGTTAAAGGACTTCAAGACCTTTCCAAAATGTCCAAGAACATGATCAAAGCTTAACAATTGAGCAAGATATGCCTTGTGGAAGTTGGGAAATTTTTGGGAATTTTGAAAAGTCAACTTTACTTCAAATGCCTCAAAATCGCTAATGGGCCACATTTTCTTCCAAGATTCATCATCCAAAGGCTATGCACGACCATTTGGCCCAAGGGGAGTTATTTCATCATTTTTTATTATTTATTTGAATTTTTAATCACCATTAATTCATTTAATAAAATAAAATATGAAAAAAATACTCATCCATGCTTTTCAAATCTTTTTGTGCATAGAATACCTTCAAGATTTCGTGCACTATCTGATATGGAAAGAATCAAGGTGATTTGGTCATGATTGGCATCAAAACTCATGGAAAAGATTTTAAGAAATATGCCATTAAAATCAAATATTGGATTCATGATTACAAGGCTTTTTGACTAAAATCTTTACCATAATTCATCCCTCATATAAGTCAGAAGCTAAACCTAATGCACATAACCCTTGAAGCTGCGCCTAAGAACCAAAACAAACTTTGCATTTTTGACCAATTTTTTCAAAACTGAAAACAATATTGCAGGGAGTTTCAAGACGAAAGAACTATCCCAAAAGCTTCCTAAGACACTAAGGAACCTAACTGACTCCTTTTACACGCTTCCAGCATCAAGAATTGGTATATGGAGATCAAACTTTTTCAAACTTTTTGCATATTCGTATCTCATGATTCATGTGTTGTTTTCAATTTCTAATGTTTGATTTGTGTTAGTTGATTCATTCTAAAGCTAATCATGCCGGTTAATTGAGTTTTCGTGCTTTATTCATGAATCCACCATTGAAGCTCGCTAGGGTTACAGAGCTGTAAATTTGGGGCTTCCCTATTCTGAAAAAATTGGCCAACAAGACCTGGACCACTGGACTCACGACCTTCACACGATTTGATTACACTAGTCGCGCCCTATTTATATGGCCACACGGGCTAATCGCTATTTTAGAAAAGACTGTGTTTTGGGGGGGTTTAAAACCCCCGCTACTTCTTTTTATTTTCTGGCCAAAAACAAACAATTGGAGAAGAAGGTGAGGTGTAAGCCAGCGGTTGGTGCGTTTGAATTTCGCGCAAAAAAATGCCACTAACCATTGTTTTGCCTTATGTTGATTACTTGTCATATTATGTTACAAATGTGCACGCAGCTCAGTTGGTGGAGAAGGGTATTGGTAAGCCTTGGGACCTGGGTTCGAACCCCAGGTCCCCCTACTTTGTTTCATATTTTTCTTCTTAACGTGGTTCTATGTAGCTTGCTCCATGAGGCCTACCATGCAGCCTCATGACTTGGCTTGCCACACGTCCCATGGCATCAGTCCAATGGTCCAGATCTAAAGCCTATGGAATGATTCAGTCAATGCCTACGCACATGATCACCCAGAAGTCAACAAGGCCAGGAATTAAATGGGCCTAATTACTGGGACAAACCTCCAAACTGGGGTCAACACCCCCCATTGGTTTGCATCAATTCTTCTTTCTTTTTTATTCTTTTCTATTTTATTTGTTTTATTTCTCTTTTAGTTTAATTCATAAATTAATTTTTCTTTAATATAAAAAATAATAAAAAATTCAGAAACTATAAAGAATATAAATATATTTTATTTAAATGTTTTCTTTGTAAATAAATTATATTAATTAATTTAGTTAATTCTAGGGTTAAATTTTTAATATTTTTGTAATAAATTAAAAAATGTAGAATTAGGGTTTTAATTACTTTTATCTTCTCTCTTTTCTTTTATCATTATTAATAATTAATTATTTATTTTTTTAAATAAAATTGTATTAATTAATTATGTTAACTTTAGGTTTAATTTTCACATTTTTTTAATAAACTAAAAATAGCTAGAATTAGGTTTTAATTCCATTAATTCTCATTAAAAATCCATAAATGCAAAAAACTCAAAAAATAACTTCCTTTTTCATTAAATATAATTAATTTCATAATTGTAATTTAACTTCCTTAAAAGGGTCCAACGCCCTCGCATTCTCGATTTTACTTATTTTCGCATTTTATTTTTATTTCCTCTTTTTGTGAATATTCATGTAATTCTCCCAAAGCCATGTAATAGCTTAATTAGACATTTATCTTTTCCGCTTTATTTTATTTCAAATCGGGTCTCGGATTGATTTGGCGATGTAGACCCGCGCCTTTGTAATAGCGTAGGACCTTTCAATTCCCGCGACTTTTAACTGTTAATAACTTGCATGAAAGAATGAATGTCAAAATAAAAGCAACGCGTAGATCACCAATGCATGAATAAGACAAAAATAAATGAACATAACACACAAATCACACACCATCCCTAGGGTACGCCTCATTGTTGCCTTGCCCCTCGAAAGGTGATCGTCGAGTAGAGGACGTTTTAGTAAGTCCTCATGTCCATGAACATGGCATGAGGGTAGCTTCTAAGGTGTCTTCCCATTGCTCCGGTGATCACCATGTCCCGAACCTCGAATTGACCCGAACACCTCCAACGATGGTGCTACCTACCTCTCAATGGTGGGATGGCACTACTTTAAGGACATTTACACAGACGAATTCCTTAGGGTAGGTAGACGACTCTAGATACTTGCTCTAATTTCAAAACAAATCAAAAAATACTTTTCACACCGACACCTTTTCAAAAAGCTTTCAAAAGCAATTTTTCAAACACTCTTGAGGACCGATACAAGAGTCAAACTGGAATTTTCAAAGAAACTTTTTAAAACCCACAGTTGAAAAGCAATCAAACCATTTTTAAAACACAAATGAGCAAGTATCTAAGAGCCCATGGATAACCATGGATAGAAAGGGTGCTAACACCTTCCCTTTCTATAAATCTACCTCCCGAACCGAGAATAATCTCTATAAGGAATTTTTCTGTGCTTTTGTCCTTTCCATTTGGAGAAAATAAAAGACGGTGGCGACTCTTGCTTCCGCGACATTTCGCGAACCAGCGTTAAACAGTCAGTTCCAGATCCACCGATCACAGTAGCCTTGTCATTATGGAACATGGTCTATTGTCGATATTTTTGTTATTCCATTGGATCGTAGCCTTGTCATTTTGGAAAGTAGTCCGTTGTCGAGACTTTTGTTACTCCAATGGATGGTAGCCTTTTCATTATGCAAGGTAGTCTGTTGTCGAGATTTTTGTTACTCAAATGGATGGTAGCCTTTTCATTGTGGAAGGTAATCTGTTGTCAATATTTTTGTTACTCCAATGGATGGTAGCCTTGTCATAATCGAAGCTAGTCTGTTATAGAGATTTTTGTTACTCCAATGGATGGTATCCTTGTCATTATGGAAGGTAGTCTATTGTCGATATTTTTGTTACTCCAATGGATGGTAGCCTTGCCATTATGGAAGGTAGTCTGTTGTTCAGATTTTTGTTACTCCAATGGATGGTAGCCTTGTCATTATGAAAGGTAGTGTGTTGTCGATATTTTTGTTATTCCATTAGATGGTAGCCTTGTCATTATGGAAGGTAGTCTATTGTCATGATTTTTATTACTCCAATGGATGGTAGCCTTTTCATTATGGAAGGTAGTATGTTGTCAAGATTTTTTTACTCCAATGGATGGTAGCCTTGTCATTATGCAAGGTAGTCTGTTGTCGATATCTTTTTTATTCCAATGGGTTGTATCCTTTTCATTATGGAAGGTTGTCTGTTGTCGAGAATTTTGTTACTCCAATGGATGGTAGCCTTGTCATTATGGAAGTTAGTTTGTTGTCGATATCTTTGTTACTCAATGGATGATAGCCCTTTCAATATGGAAGGTAGTTTGTTGTAGAGATTTTTGTTACTCCATAGGAATGTAGCCTTGTTATTTTAGAAGGTAGTCTGCTATCGAGATTTTTGTTACTCGAATGGATGGTGGCCTTATCATTATGGAACGTAGTCTGTTGTCGATATTTTTGTTACTCCAATGGATGGTAGCCTTGTCATTATGGAAGGTAGTGTGTTGTCGATATTTTTTTACTCCTATGGATGGTAGCCTTGTCATTATGGAACATGGTCTATTGTCGAGATTTTTGTTATTCCATTGGATGGTAGCCTTGTCATTTTGGAAGGTAGTCCATTGTCGAGACTTTTGTTACTCCAATGGATGGTAGCCTTTTCATTATGGAAAGTAGTCTATTGTCGAGATTTTTGTTACTCCAATGGATGGTAGCCTTTTAATTGTGGATGGTAATCCGTTGTCAATATTTTTGTTACTCCAATGGATGGTAGCCTTGTCATAATCGAAGGTAGTCTGTTGTAGAGATTTTTGTTACTCCAATGGATGGTATCCTAGTCAATATAGAAGGTAGTCTGTTGTTCAGATTTTTGTTACTCCAATGGATGGTAGCCTTGTCATTATGAAAGGTAGTGTTTTGTCGAGATTTTTGTTATTCCATTGGATGGTAGCCTTGTCATTATGGAAGGTAGTCTATTGTCAAGATTTTTATTACTCCCATGGATGGTAGCCTTTTCATTATGGAAGGTAGTTTGTTGTCAAGATTTTTTTACTCCAAAGGATGGTAGCCTTGTCATTATGGAAGGTAGTCTGTTGTCGATATCTTTTTTATTCCAATGGATGGTAACCTTTTCATTATGGAAGGTTGTCTGTTTTCGAGAATTTTTTACTCCAATGGATGGTAGCCTTGTCATTATGGAAGTTAGTTTGTTGTCAATATCTTTGTTACTCAATGGATGGTAGCCTTGTCAATATAGAAGGTAGTTTGTTGTAGAGATTTTTGTTACTCCATAGGAATGTAGCCTTGTCATTTTGGAAGGTAGTCTGCTGTCGAGATTTTTGTTACTCGAATGGATGGTAGCCTTATCATTATGGAACGTAGTCTGTTGTCGATATTCTTGTTACTCCAATGGATGGTAGCCTTGTCATTAGGGAAGGTAGTGTGTTGTCGAGATTTTTTTACTCCTATGGATGGTAGCCTTGTCATTATGGAACATGGTCTAATGTAGAGATTTTTGTTATTCCATTGGATGGTAGCCTTGTCATTTTGGAAGGTAGTCCGTTGTTGAGACTTTTGTTACTCCAATGGATGGTAGCCTTTTTATTATGGAAGGTAGTCTGTTGTCGAGATTTTTGTTACTCCAATGGATGGTAGCCTTTTCATTGTGTAAGGTAATCCGTTGTCAATATTTTTGTTACTCCAATGGATGGTAGCCTTGTCATATTCAAAGGTAGTCTGTTGTAGAGATTTTTGTTACTCCAATGGATGGTATCCTTGTCATTATGGAAGGTAGTTTGTTGTCGATATTTTTGTTACTCCAATCGATGGTAGCCCTACCATTATGGAAGGTAGTCTGTTGTTCAGATTTTTGTTACTCCAATGGATGGTAGCCTTGTCATTATGAAAGGTAGTGTGTTGTCGAGATTTTTGTTATTCCATTTGATGGTAGCCTTGTCATTATGGAAGGTAGTCTGTTATCAAGATTTTTATTACTCCAATGGATGGTAGCCTTTTCGTTATGGAAGGTAGTCTGTTGTCAAGATTTTTTTACTCCAATGGATGGTAGCCTTATCATTATGGAAGGTAGTCTATTGTCGATATCTTTTTTATTCCAATGGATGGTATCCTTTTCATTATGGAAGGTTGTCTGTTGTCGATAATTTTTTTACTCCAATGGATGGTAGCCTTGTCATTATGGAAGGTAGTTTGTTGTCGATATCTTTGTCACTCAATGGATGGTAGCCTTGTCAATATGAAAGGTAGTTTGTTGTAGAGATTTTTGTTACTCCATAGGAATGTAGCCTTGTCATTTTGGAAGGTAATCTGCTGTCGAGATTTATGTTACTCGAATGGATGGTACCCTTGTCATTATGGAACGTAATCTGTTCTCGATATTTTTGTTACTCCAATGGATGGTAGAATTTTCATTATGGAAGGTAATCTGTTGTCGAGATTTTTGTTACTCCAATGGATGGTAGCCTTGTCATTATGGAACATGGTCTATTGTCGAGATTTTTGTTATTCCATTGAATGGTAGCCTTGTCCTTAGGGAAGGTAGTCTGTTGTCGAGACTTTTGTTACTCCAATGGATGGTAGCCTTTTCATTATGGAAGGTAGTCTGTTGTCGACATTTTTGTTACTCCAATGGATGGTAACCTTTTCATTATGGAAGGTAGTCTGTTGTCGAGATTTTTTTACTCCAATGGATTGTAGCCTTGTCATTATGGAAGGTAGTCAGTTGTCGATATCGTTTTTATTCCAATGGATGGTATCCTTTTCATTATGGAAGGTTGTCTGTTGTTGAGAATTTTTTTACTCCAATGGATGGTAGCCTTGTAATTATGGAAGGTAGTTTGTTGTCAATATCTTTGTTACTCAATGGATGGTAGCCTTGTCAATATGGAAGGTAGTTTTTTGTAGAGATTTTTGTTACTCCATAGGAATGTAGCCTTGTCATTTTGGAAGGTAGTCTGCTGTCGAGATTTTTGTTACTCGAATAGATCGTAGCCTTATCATTATGGAACATAGTCTGTTGTCGATATTTTTGTTACTCCAATGGATGGTAGGCTTTTCATTATGAAAGGTAGTCTATTGTCGAGATTTTTGTTACTCCAATGGATGGTAGCCTTGTCATTATGGAAGGTAGTTTGTTGTCGATATTTTTGTTACTCTAATGGATGGTAGCCTTGTCATTATGGAAGGTATTCTATTGTCGAGATCTTTGTTACTCAATGGATTGTAGCCTTGTCATTATGTAAGGTAGTCTGTTGTCGAGATTTTGTTTACTCCAATGGATGGTAGCCTTGTCATTATGGAACGTAGTCTGTTTTCGATATTTTTGTTACTCCAATGGATGGTAGGCTTTTCATTATGGAAGGAAATCTGTTGTCGAGATTTTTGTTACTCCAAAGGATGGTAGGCTTTTCATTATGAAAGGTAGTCTATTGTCTAGATTTTTGTTACTCAAATTGATGGTAGCCTTGTCATTATGGAAGGTAGTGTGTTGTCAAGATTTTTTTACTCCTATTTATGGTAGCCTTGTCATTATGGAACATGGTCTATTGTCGAGATTTTTGTTATTCCATTGGATGGTAGCCTTGTCATTTTGGAAGGTAGTCCATTGTCGAGACTTTTGTTACTCCAATGGATGGTAGCCTTTTCATTATGGAAGGTAGTCTGTTGTCGAGATTTTTGTTACTCCAATGGATGGTAGCCTTTTCATTGTGGAAGGTAATCTATTGTCAATATTTTTGTTACTCCAATGAAAGGTAGCCTTGTAATAATAGAAGGTAGTCTGTTGTAGATATTTTTGTTACTCCAATGAATGGTATCCTTGTCATTATGGAAGGTAGTCTGTTGTCGATATTTTTGTTACTCCAATGGATGGTAACCTTGCCATTATGGAAGGTAGTCTGTTGTTCAGATTTTTGTCACTCCAATGGATGGTAGCCTTGTCATTACGAAAGGTAGTCTGTTGTCGAGATTTTGTTATTCCATTGGATGGTAGCCTTGTCATTATGGATGGTAGTCTATTGTCAAGATTTTTATTACTCCAATGGATGGTAGCCTTTTCATTATGGAAGGTAGTCTGTTGTCGAGATTTTTTTACTCCAATGGATGGTAGCCTTGTCATTATAGAAGGTAGTTTGTTGTCGATATCTTTTTTATTCCAATGGATGGTATTCTTTTCATTATGGAAGGTTGTCTGTTGTCGAGAATTTTTTTTCTCCAATGGATGGTAGCCTTGTCATTATAGAAGGTTGTTTGTTGTCGATATTTTTATTACTCTAATGGATGGTAGCCTTGTCATTATGGAAGGTAGTCTATTGTCGAGATTATGTTTACTCCAATGGATGGTAGCCTTGTCATTATGGAACGTAGTCTATTTTTGATATTTTTGTTACTCCAATGGATGGTAGGCTTTTCATTATGGAAGGTAATCGGTTGTCGAGATTTTTGTTACTCCAATGGATGGTAGGCTTTTCATTATGAAAGGTAGTCTATTGTCGAGTTTGTTGTTACTCCAATGGATGGTAGCCTTGTCATTATGGAAGGTAGTGTGTTGTCGATATTTTTTTACTCCTATGGATGGTAGCCTTGTCATTATGGAACATGATCTATTGTCGAGATTTTTGTTATTCCATTGGATGGTAGCCTTGTCATTTTGGAAGGTAGTCTGTTGTCGAGACCTTTGTTACTCCAATGGATGGTAGCCTTTTCATTATGGAAGGTAGTCTGTTGTCGAGATTTTTGGTACTCCAATGGATGGTAGCCTTTTCATTATGGAAGGTAATCTGTTGTCAATATTTTTTGTTACTCCAATGGATGGTAGCCCTGTCACAATCGAAGGTAGTCTGTTGTAGAGATTTTTGTTACTCCCATGGATGGTATCCTTGTCATTATGGAAGGTAGTCTGTTGTCGATATTTTTGTTACTCCAATGGATGGTAGGCTTTTCATTATGGAAGGAAATCTGTTGTCGAGATTTTTGTTACTCCAAAGGATGGTAGGCTTTTCATTATGAAAGGTAGTCTATTGTCTAGATTTTTGTTACTCAAATTGATGGTAGCCTTGTCATTATGGAAGGTAGTGTGTTGTCAAGATTGTTTTACTCCTATTTATGGTAGCCTTGTCATTATGGAACATGGTCTATTGTCGAGATTTTTGTTATTCCATTGGATGGTAGCCTTGTCATTTTGGAAGGTAGTCCATTGTCGAGACTTTTGTTACTCCAATGGATGGTAGCCTTTTCATTATGGAAGGTAGTCTGTTGTCGAGATTTTTGTTACTCCAATGGATGGTAGCCTTTTCATTGTGGAAGGTAATCTATTGTCAATATTTTTGTTACTCCAATGAATGGTAGCCTTGTAATAATAGAAGGTAGTCTGTTGTAGATATTTTTGTTACTCCAATGAATGGTATCCTTGTCATTATGGAAGGTAGTCTGTTGTCGATATTTTTGTTACTCCAATGGATGGTAACCTTGCCATTATGGAAGGTAGTCTGTTGTTCAGATTTTTTTCACTCCAATGGATGGTAGCCTTGTCATTACGAAAGGTAGTCTGTTGTCGAGATTTTGTTATTCCATTGGATGGTAGCCTTGTCATTATGGATGGTAGTCTATTGTCAAGATTTTTATTACTCCAATGGATGGTAGCCTTTTCATTATGGAAGGTAGTCTGTTGTCGAGATTTTTTTACTCCAATGGATGGTAGCCTTGTCATTATAGAAGGTAGTTTGTTGTCGATATCTTTTTTATTCCAATGGATGGTATTCTTTTCATTATGGAAGGTTGTCTGTTGTCGAGAATTTTTTTTCTCCAATGGATGGTAGCCTTGTCATTATAGAAGGTTGTTTGTTGTCGATATTTTTATTACTCTAATGGATGGTAGCCTTGTCATTATGGAAGGTAGTCTATTGTCGAGATTATGTTTACTCCAATGGATGGTAGCCTTGTCATTATGGAACGTAGTCTATTTTTGATATTTTTGTTACTCCAATGGATGGTAGGCTTTTCATTATGGAAGGTAATCGGTTGTCGAGATTTTTGTTACTCCAATGGATGGTAGGCTTTTCATTATGAAAGGTAGTCTATTGTCGAGTTTGTTGTTACTCCAATGGATGGTAGCCTTGTCATTATGGAAGGTAGTTTGTTGTCGATATTTTTTTACTCCTATGGATGGTAGCCTTGTCATTATGGAACATGATCTATTGTTGAGATTTTTGTTATTCCATTGGATGGTAGCCTTGTCATTTTGGAAGGTAGTCCGTTGTCGAGACCTTTGTTACTCCAATGGATGGTAGCCTTTTCATTATGGAAGGTAGTCTGTTGTCGAGATTTTTGGTACTCCAATGGATGGTAGCCTTTTCATTATGGAAGGTAATCTGTTGTCAATATTTTTTGTTACTCCAATGGATGGTAGCCCTGTCACAATCGAAGGTAGTCTGTTGTAGAGATTTTTGTTACTCCCATGGATGGTATCCTTGTCATTATGGAAGGTAGTCTGTTGTCGATATTTTTGTTACTCCAATGGATGGTAGCCTTGCCATTATGGAAGGTAGTCTGTTGTTCAGATTTTTGTTACTCCAATGGATGGTAGCCTTGTCATTATGAAAGGTAGTCTGTTGTCGAGATTTTTGTTATTCCATTGGATGGTAACCTTGTCGTTATGGAAGGTAGTCTATTATCAAGATTTTTATTACTCCAATGGATGGTAGCCTTTTCATTATGGAAGGTAGTCTGTTGTCAAGATTTTTTTACTCCAATGGATGCTAGACTTGTCATTGTGGAAGGTAGTCTGTCGTAGATATCTTTTTTATTCCAATGGATGGTATCCTTTTCATTATGGAAGGTTGTCTGTTGTCGAGAATTTTTTTTCTCCAATGGATGGTAGCCTTGTCATTATGGAAGGCAGTTTGTTGTCGATATCTTTGTTACTCAATGGATGGTAGCCTTGTCAATATGGAAGGTAGTTTGTTGTAGAGATTTTTGTTACTCCGTAGGAATGTAGCCTTTTCATTTTGGAAGGTAGTCTGCTGTCAATATTTTTGTTACTCGAATGGATTGTAGCCTTATCATTATGGAACGTAGTCTGTTGTCGATATTTTTGTTACTCCAATGGATGGTAGGCTTTTCATTATGGAAGGTAATTTGTTGTCTAGATTTTTGTTACTCCAATGGATGGTAGGCTTTTCATTATGAAAGGTAGTCTATTGTCGAGATTTTTGTTACTCCAATGGATGGTAGCCTTGTCATTATGGAAGGTAGTTTGTTGTCGATATTTTTGTTACTCTAATGGATGGTAGCCTTGTCATTATGGAAGGTAGTCTATTGTTGAGATCTTTGTTACTCAATGGATGGTAGCCTTGTCATTATGTAAGGTAGTCTCTTGTCGAGATTTTGTTTACTCCAATGGATGGTAGCCTTGTCATTATGGAATGTAGTATGTTTTCGATATTTTTGTTACTCCAATGGATGGTAGGCTTTTCATTATGGAAGGTAATCTGTTGTCAAGATTTTTTGTTACTCCAATGGATGGTAGGCTTTTCACAATGAAAGGTAGTCTATTATCTACATTTTTGTTACTCCAATGGATGGTATCCTTGTCATTATGGAAGGTAGTGTGTTGTCGAGATTTTTTTACTCCTATGGATGGTAGCCTTGTCATTATGGAACATGGTCTATTGTCGAGATTTTTGTTATTCCATTGGATGGTAGCCTTGTCATTTTGGAAGGTAGTCCTTTGTCGAGACCTTTGTTACTCCAATGGATGGTAGCCTTTTCATTATGGAAGGTAGTCTGTTGTCGAGATTTTTGGTATTCCAATGGATGGTAGCCTTTTCATTATGAAAGGTAATATGTTGTCAATATTTTTTGTTACTCCAATGGATGGTAGCCTTGTCATAATCGAAGGTAGTCTGTTGTAGATATTTTGGTTACTCCCATGGATGGTATCCTTGTCAGTATGGAAGGTAGTCTATTGTCGATATTTTTGTTACTCCAATGGATGGTAGCCTTGCCATTATGGAAGGTAGTCTGTTGTTCAGATTTTTGTTACTCCAATGGATGGTAGCCTTGTCATTATGAAAGGTAGTCTGTTGTCGAGATTTTTGTTATTCCATTGGATGGTAGCCTTGTCATTATGGAAGGAAGTCTATTGTCAAGATTTTAATTACTCCAATGGATGGTAGCCTTGTCATTATGGAAGGTAGTCTGTTGTCAAGATTTTTTTTATTCCAATGGATGGTATCCTTTTCATTATGGAAGGTTGTCTGTTGTCGAGAATTTTTTTACTCCAATGGATGGTAGCCTTGTCATTATGGAAGGTAGTTTGTTGTCGATATCTTTGTTACTCAATGGATGGTAGCCTTGTCAATATGGAAGGTAGTTTGTTGTAGAGATTTTTGTTACTCCATAGGAATGAAGCCTTGTCATTTTGGAAGGTAGTCTGCTATCGAGATTTTTGTTACTCGAATGGATGGTACCCTTGTCATTATGGAACGTAGTCTGTTGTCGATATTTTTGTTAGTCCAATGGATGGTAGGCTTTTCATTATGGAAGGTAATCTGTTGTCTAGATTTTTGTTACTCCAATGGATGGTAGGCTTTTCATTATGAAAGGTAGTCTATTGTCGAGATTTTTGTTACTCCAATGGATGGTAGCCTTGTCATTATTGAAGGTAGTTTGTTGTCGATATTTTTGTTACTCTAATGGATGGTAGCCTTGTCATTATGGAAGGTAGTCTATTGTTGAGATCTTTGTTACTCAATGGATGGTAGCCTTGTCATTATGTAAGGTAGTCTCTTGTCGAGATTTTGTTTACTCCAATGGATGGTAGCCTTGTCATTACGGAACGTAGTATGTTTTCGATATTTTTGTTACTCCAATGGATGGTAGGCTTTTCATTATGGAAGGTAATCTGTTGTCAAGATTTTTGTTACTCCAATGGATGGTAGGATTTTCATTATGAAAGGTATTCTATTATCGAGATTTTTGTTACTCCAATGGATGGTAGCCTGGTCATTATGGAAGGTAGTGTGTTGTCGAGATTTTTTTACTCCTATGGATGGTAGCCTTGTCATTATGGAACATGGTCTATTGTCGAGATTTTTGTTATTCCATTGGATGGTAGCCTTGTGATTATGGAAGGTAGTCTATTGTCAAGATTTTAATTACTCCAATGGATGGTAGCCTTGTCATTATGGAAGGTAGTCTGTTGTCAAGATTTTTTTTATTCCAAGGGATGGTATCCTTTTCATTATGGAAGGTTGTCTGTTGTCGAGAATTTTTTTACTCCAATGGATGGTAGCCTTGTCATTATGGAAGGTAGTTTGTTGTCGATATCTTTGTTACTCAATGGATGGTAGCCTTGTCAATATGGAAGGTAGTTTGTTGTAGAGATTTTTGTTACTCCATAGGAATGTAGCCTTGTCATTTTGGAAGGTACTCTGCTATCGAGATTTTTGTTACTCGAATGGATGGTACCGTTGTCATTATGGAACGTAGTATGTTGTCGATATTTTTGTTAGTCCAATGGATGGTAGGATTTTCATTATGGAAGGTAATCTGTTGTCGAGATTTTTGTTACTCTAATGGATGGTAGCCTTGTCATTATGGAACATGGTCTATTGTCGAGATTTTTGTTATTCCTTTGGATGGTAGCCTTGTCATTATGGAAGGTAGTCTCTTGTCGAGTCTTTTGTTACTCCAATGGATGGTAGCCTTTTCATTATGGAAGGTAGTCTGTTGTCGAGATTTTTGTTACTCCAATAGATGGTAGCCTTTTCATTATGGAAGGTAGTCTGTGGTCGAGATTTTTTTACTCCAATGGATTGTAGCCTTGTCATTATGGAAGGCAGTCTGTTGTCGGTATCTTTTTTATTCCAATGGATGGTATCCTTTTCATTATGGAAGGTTGTCTGATGTCGAGAATTTTTTGACTCCAATGGATGGTAGCCTTGTCATTATGGAAGGTAGTTTGTTGTCGATATCTTTGTTACTCAATGGATGGTAGCCTTGTCAATATGGAAGGTAGTTTGTTGTAGAGATTTTTGTTACTCCATAGGAATGTTGCCTTGTCATTTTGGAAGGTAGTTTGCTGTCGAGATTTTTGTTACTAGAATGGATGGTAGCCTTGTCATTATGGAAGGTAGTCTATTGTCGAGATCTTTGTTACTCAATGGATGGTAGCCTTGTCATTATGTAATGTAGTTTGTTGTCGAGATTTTGTTTACTCCAATGGATGGTAGCCTTGTCATTATGGAACATAGTCTGTTTTTGATATTTTTCTTACTCCAATGGATGGTAGCCTTTTCATTATGGAAGGTAGTCTGTTGTCGAGATTTTTGGTATTCCAATGGATGGTAGCCTTTTCATTATGAAAGGTAATATGTTGTCAATATTTTTTGTTACTCCAATGGATGGTAGCCTTGTCATAATCGAAGGTAGTTTGTTGTAGATATTTTGGTTACTCCCATGGATTGTATCCTTGTCATTATGGAAGGTAGTCTATTGTCGATATTTTTGTTACTCCAATGGATGGTAGCCTTGCCATTATGGAAGGTAGTCTGTTGTTCAGATTTTTGTTACTCCAATGGATGGTAGCCTTGTCATTATGAAAGGTAGTCTGTTGTCGAGATTTTTGTTATTCCATTGGATGGTAGCCTTGTCATTATGGAAGGAAGTCTATTGTCAAGATTTTAATTACTCCAATGGATGGTAGCCTTGTCATTATGGAAGGTAGTCTGTTGTCAAGATTTTTTTTATTCCAATGGATGGTATCCTTTTCATTATGGAAGGTTGTCTGTTGTCGAGAATTTTTTTACTCCAATGGATGGTAGCCTTGTCATTATGGAAGGTAGTTTGTTGTCGATATCTTTGTTACTCAATGGATGGTAGCCTTGTCAATATGGAAGGTAGTTTGTTGTAGAGATTTTTGTTACTCCATAGGAATGAAGCCTTGTCATTTTGGAAGGTAGTCTGCTATCGAGATTTTTGTTACTCGAATGGATGGTACCCTTGTCATTATGGAACGTAGTCTGTTGTCGATATTTTTGTTAGTCCAATGGATGGTAGGCTTTTCATTATGGAAGGTAATCTGTTGTCTAGATTTTTGTTACTCCAATGGATGGTAGGCTTTTCATTATGAAAGGTAGTCTATTGTCGAGATTTTTGTTACTCCAATGGATGGTAGCCTTGTCATTATTGAAGGTAGTTTGCTGTCGATATTTTTGTTACTCTAATGGATGGTAGCCTTGTCATTATGGAAGGTAGTCTATTGTTGAGATCTTTGTTACTCAATGGATGGTAGCCTTGTCATTATGTAAGGTAGTCTCTTGTCGAGATTTTGTTTACTCCAATGGATGGTAGCCTTGTAATTACGGAACGTAGTATGTTTTCGATATTTTTGTTACTCCAATGGATGGTAGGCTTTTCATTATGGAAGGTAATCTGTTGTCAAGATTTTTGTTACTCCAATGGATGGTAGGATTTTCATTATGAAAGGTATTCTATTATCGAGATTTTTGTTACTCCAATGGATGGTAGCCTGGTCATTATGGAAGGTAGTGTGTTGTCGAGATTTTCTTACTCCTATGGATGGTAGCCTTGTCATTATGGAACATGGTCTATTGTCGAGATTTTTGTTATTCCATTGGATGGTAGCCTTGTCATTATGGAAGGTAGTCTATTGTCAAGATTTTAATTACTCCAATGGATGGTAGCCTTGTCATTATGGAAGGTAGTCTGTTGTCAAGATTTTTTTTATTCCAAGGGATGGTATCCTTTTCATTATGGAAGGTTGTCTGTTGTCGAGAATTTTTTTACTCCAATGGATGGTAGCCTTGTCATTATGGAAGGTAGTTTGTTGTCGATATCTTTGTTACTCAATGGATGGTAGCCTTGTCAATATGGAAGGTAGTTTGTTGTAGAGATTTTTGTTACTCCATAGGAATGTAGCCTTGTCATTTTGGAAGGTACTCTGCTATCGAGATTTTTGTTACTCGAATGGATGGTACCGTTGTCATTATGGAACGTAGTATGTTGTCGATATTTTTGTTAGTCCAATGGATGGTAGGATTTTCATTATGGAAGGTAATCTGTTGTCGAGATTTTTGTTACTCTAATGGATGGTAGCCTTGTCATTATGGAACATGGTCTATTGTCGAGATTTTTGTTATTCCTTTGGATGGTAGCCTTGTCATTATGGAAGGTAGTCTCTTGTCGAGTCTTTTGTTACTCCAATGGATGGTAGCCTTTTCATTATGGAAGGTAGTCTGTTGTCGAGATTTTTGTTACTCCAATGGATGGTAGCCTTTTCATTATGGAAGGTAGTCTGTGGTCGAGATTTTTTTACTCCAATGGATTGTAGCCTTGTCATTATGGAAGGCAGTCTGTTGTCGGTATCTTTTTTATTCCAATGGATGGTATCCTTTTCATTATGGAAGGTTGTCTGATGTCGAGAATTTTTTGACTCCAATGGATGGTAGCCTTGTCATTATGGAAGGTAGTTTGTTGTCGATATCTTTGTTACTCAATGGATGGTAGCCTTGTCAATATGGAAGGTAGTTTGTTGTAGAGATTTTTGATACTCCATAGGAATGTTGCCTTGTCATTTTGGAAGGTAGTTTGCTGTCGAGATTTTTGTTACTAGAATGGATGGTAGCCTTGTCATTATGGAAGGTAGTCTATTGTCGAGATCTTTGTTACTCAATGGATGGTAGCCTTGTCATTATGTAATGTAGTTTGTTGTCGAGATTTTGTTTACTCCAATGGATGGTAGCCTTGTCATTATGGAACATAGTCTGTTTTTGATATTTTTCTTACTCCAATGGATGGTAGGCTTTTCATTATGGAAGGTAATCTGTTGTCGAGATTTTTGTTACTCCAATGGATGGTAGGCTTTTCATTATGAAAGGTAGTCTATTGTCGAGATTTTTGTTACTCCAATGGATGGTAGCCTTGTCATTATGGAAGGTAGTGTGTTGTCGAGATTTTTTTACTCCTATGGAAGGTAGCCTTGTCATTATGGAACATGGTCTATTGTCGAGATTTTTGTTATTCCATTGGATGGTAGCCTTGTCATTATGGAAGGTAGTCCGTTGTCGAGACTTTTGTTACTCCAATGGATTGTAGCCTTTTCATTATGGAATGTAGTCTGTTGTCGAGATTTTTGTTTCTCCAATGGATGGTAGCCTTTTCATTGTGGAAGGTAATCTGTTGTCAATATTTTTGTTACTCCAATGAATGGTAGCCTTGTAATAATCGAAGGTAGTCTGTTGTAGAGATTTTTGTTACTCCAATGGATGGTATCCTTGTCATTATGGAAGGTAGTCTGTTGTCGATATTTTTGTTACTCCAATGGATGGTAGCCTTGCCATTATGGAAGGTAGTCTGTTGTTCAGATTTTTGTCACTCCAATGGATGGTAGCCTTGTCATTACGAAAGGTAGTCTGTTGTCGAGATTTTGTTATTCCATTGGATGGTAGCCTTGTCATTATGGAAGGTAGTCTATTGTCAATATTTTTATTACTCCAATGGATGGTAGCCTTTTCATTATGGAAGGTAGTCTGTTGTCGAGATTTTTTTACTCCAATGGATGGTAGCCTTGTCATTATAAAAGGTAGTTTATTGTCGATATCTTTTTTATTCCAATGGATGGTATTCTTTTCATTATGGAAGGTTGTCTGTTGTCGAGAATTTTTTTACTCAAATGGATGGTAGCCTTGTCATTATGGAAGGTAGTTTGTTGTCGATACCTTTGTTACTCAATGGATGGTAGCCTTGTTAATATGGAAGGTAGTTTGTTGTAGAGATTTTTGTTACTCCATAGGAATGTAGCCTTGTCATTTTGGAAGGTAGTCTGCTGTCGAGATTTTTGTTACTCGAATGTATGGTACCCTTGTCATTATGGAACATAGTCTGTTGTCGATATTTTTGTTACTCCAATGGATGGTAGGCTTTTCATTATGGAAGGGAATTTGTTGTCGAGATTTTTGTTACTCCAATGGATGGTAGGCTTTTAATTATGAAAGGTAGTCTATTGTCGAGATTTTTGTTACTCCAATGGATATTAGCCTTGTCATTATAGAAGGTTGTCTGCTGTCGAGATTTTTGTTACTCTAATGGATGGTAGCCTTGTCATTATGGAAGGTAGTCTATTGTCGATATCTTTGTTACTCAATGGATGGTAGCCTTGTCTTTATGTAAGGTAGTCTGTTGTCGAGATTTTGTTTACTCCAATGGATGGTAGCCTTGTCATTATGGAACGTAGTCTGTTTTTGATATTTTAGTTACTCCAATGGATGGTAGGCTTTTCATTATGGAAGGTAATCTGTTGTCGAGATTTTTGTTACTCCAATGGATGGTAGGCTTTTCATTATTAAAGGTAGTCTATTGTCGAGATTTTTGTTACTCCAATGGATGGTAGCCTTGTCATTATGGAAGGTAGTGTGTTGTTGAGATTTTTTTACTCCTATGGATGGTAGCCTTGTCATTATGGAACATGGTCTCTTGTAGAGATTTTTGTTATTCCATTGGATGGTAGCCTTGTCATTATGGAAGGTAGTCCATTGTCGAGACTTTTGTTACTCCAATGGATGGTAGCCTTTTCATTATGGAATGTAGTCTGTTGTCGAGATTTTTGTTTCTCCAATGGATGGTAGCCTTTTCATTGTGGAAGGTAATCTGTTGTCAATATTTTTGTTACTCCAATGAATGGTAGCCTTGTAATAATCGAAGGTAGTCTGTTGTAGAGATTTTTGTTACTCCAATGGATGGTATCCTTGTCATTATGGAAGGTAGTCTGTTGTCGATATTTTTGTTCCTCCAATGGATGGTAGCCTTGCCATTATGGAAGGTAGTCTGTTGTTTAGATTTTTGTCACTCCAATGGATGGTAGCCTTGTCATTACGAAAGGTAGTCTGTTGTCGAGATTTGGTTATTCCATTGGATGGTAGCCTTGTCATTATGGAAGGTAGTCTATTGTCAAGATTTTTATTACTCCAATGGATGGTAGCCTTTTCATTATGGAAGGTAGTCTGTTGTCGAGATTTTTTTACTCCAATGGATGGTAGCCTTATCATTATAGAAGGTAGTTTGTTGTCAATAACTTTTTTATTCCAATGGATGGTATTCTTTTCATTATGGAAGGTTGTCTGTTGTTGAGAATATTTTTACTCCAATGGATGGTAGCCTTGTCATTATGGAAGGTAGTTTGTTGTCGATATCTTTGTTACTCAATGGATGGTAGCCTTGTCAATATGGAAGGTAGTTTGTTGTAGAGATTTTTGTTACTCCATAGGAATGTAGCCTTGTCATTTTGGAAGGTAGTCTACTGTCGAGATTTTTGTTACTCGAATGGATGGTACCCTTATTATTATGGAACATAGTCTGTTGTCGATATTTTTGTTACTCCAATGGATGGTAGGCTTTTCATTATGGAAGGTAATTTGTTGTCAAGATTTTTGTTACTCCAATGAATGGTAGGCTTTTAATTATGAAAGGTAGTCTATTGTCGAGATTTTTGTTACTCCAATGGATGGTAGCCTTGTCATTATAGAAGGTTGTTTGTTGTCGATATTTTTATTACTCTAATGGATGGTAGCCTTATCATTATGGAAGGTAGTCTATTGTCGAGATCTTTGTTACCCAATGGATGGTAGCCTTGTCATTATGTAAGGTAGTCTGTTGTCGAGATTTTGTTTACTCTAACGGATGGTAGCCTTGTCATTATAGACCGTAATCTGTTTTCGATATTTTTGTTACTCCAATGGATGGTAGGCTTTTCATTATGGAAGGTAATCTGTTGTCGAGATTTTTGTTACTCCAATGGATGGTAGGCTTTTCATTATGAAAGGTAGTCTATTGTCGAGATTTTTGTTACTCCAATGGATGGTAGCCTTGTCATTATGCAAGGTAGTTTGTAGTCGATATTTTTGTTACTCTAATGGATGGTAGCCTTGTCATTATGGAAGGTAGTTTGTTGTCGATATCTTTGTTACTCATTGAATGGTAGCCTTGTCATTATGGAAGGTAGTCTGTTGTCGATATTTTTGTTACTCCAATGGATGGTAGCCTTTTCATTATGGAAGGTAATTTGTTGCCAATATTTTTCTTACTCCAATGGATAGTAGCCTTGTCATTATCGAAAGTAGTCTGTTGTAGAGATTTTTGTTACTCCAATGAATGGTATCCTTGTCATTATGGAAGGTTGTATGTTGTCGATATCTTTTTTATTCCAATGGATGGTATCCTTCTCATTATGGAAGGTTGTCTGTTGTCGAGATTTTTTTTATTCCAATGGATGGTAGCCTTGTCATTATGGAAGGTAGTTTGTTGTCGATATCTTTGTTACTCTAACGGATGGTAGCCTTGTCAATATGGAAGGTAGTCTATTGTCGAGATCTTTGTTACTCAATGGATGGTAGCCTTTACATTATGTAAGGTAGTCTGTTGTTATGGAACGTAGTCTGTTTTCGATATTTTTGTTACTCCAATGGATGGTAGGCTTTTCATTATGGAAGGTAATCTATTTTCTAGATTTTTATTACTCCAATGGATGGTAGGCTTTTCATTATGAAAGGTAGTCTATTGTCGAGATTTTTGTAACTCCAATGGATGGTAGCCTTGTCATTATGGAAGGTAGACTGTTGTCGAGACTTTTGTTACTCCAATGGATGGTAGCCTTTTCCTTATGGAAGGTAGTCTGTTGTCAAGATTTTTGTTACTCCAATGGATGGTAGCCTTTACATTATGGAAGTTAGTTTGTTGCCGAGATTTTTGTTTCTCCAATGGATGGTAGCCTTTTCACTGTGGAAGGTAATCTGTTGTCAATATTTTTGTTACTCCAATGGATGGTAGCCTTGTCATAATCAAAGGTATTTTGTTGTAGAGATTTTTGTTACTCCAATGGATGGTATCCTTGTCATTATGGAAGGTAGTCTGTTGTCGATATTTTTGTTACTCCAATGGATGGTAGCCTTGCCATTATGGAAGGTAGTCTGTTGTTCAGATTTTTGTTACTCCAATGGATGGTAGCCTTGTCATTACAAAAGGTAGTCTCTTGTCGAGAATTTGGTTATTCCATTGGATGGTAGCCTTCTCATTAATGAAGGTAGTCTATTGTCAAGATTTTTATTACTCCAATGGATCGTAGCCTTTTCATTATGGAAGGTAGTCTGTTGTCGATATCATTTTTATTCCAATGGATGGTATCCTTTTCATTATGGAAGGTTGTCTGTTGTCGAGAATTTTTTTACTCCATTGGATGGTAGCCTTGACATTATGGAAGGTAGTTTGTTGTTGATATCTTTGTTACTCAATGGATGGTAGCCTTGTCAATATGGAAGGTAGTTTGTTGTAGAGATTTTTGTTACTCCATAGGAATGTAGCCTTGTCATTTTGGAAGGTAGTCTGCTGTTGAGATTTTTGTTACTCGAATGGATGGTAGCCTTATCATTATGGAACATAGTCTGTTGTCGATATTTTTGTTACTCCAATGGATGGTAGGCTTTTCATTATGGAAGGTAATCTATTGACGAGATTTTTGTTACTCCAATGGATGGTAGGCTTTTCATTATGAAAGGTAGTCTATTGTCGATATTTTTGTTACTCCAATGGATGGTAGCCTTGTCATTATTGAAGGTAGTTTGTTGTCGATATTTTTGTCACTCTAATGGATGGTAGCCTTGTCATTATGGAAGGTAGTCTATTGTCGAGATCTTTGTTACTCAATGGATGGTAGCCTTGTCATTATGTAAGGTAGTCTGTTGTCGAGATTTTGTTTACTCCAATGGATGGTAGCCTTGTTATTATGGAACATAGTCTGTTTTCGATATTTTTGTTACTCCAATGGATGGTAGGCTTTTCATTATGGAAGGTAATCTGTTGTCGAGATATTTGTTACTCCAATGGATGGTAGGCTTTTCATTATGAAAGGTAGTCTATTGTCGAGATTTTTGTTTCTCCAATGGATGGTAGCCTTGTCATTATGGAAGGTAGTGTGTTGTCGAGATTTTTTTACTCCTATGGATGGTAGCCTTGTCATTATGGAACATGGTCTATTGTTGATATTTTTGTTATTCCATTGGATGGTAGCCTTGTCATTATGGAAGGTAGTCTGTTGTCGAGACTTTTGTTAATCCAATGGATGGTAGCCTTTTCATTATGGAATGTAGTCTGTTGTCGAGATTTTTGTTTCTCCAATAGATGGTAGCCTTTTCATTGGGGAAGGTAATTTGTTTTCAACATTTTTGTTACTCTAATGGATGGTAGCCTTGTCATAATCGAAGGTAATCTGTTGTAGAGATTTTTGTTACTCCAATGGATGGTATCCTTGTCATTATGGAAGGTAGTCTATTGTCGATATTTTTGTTACTCCAATGGATGGTAGCCTTGCCATTATGGAAGGTAGTCTGTTGTTCAGATTTTTGATACTCCAATGGATGGTAGCCTTGTCATTACGAAAGGTAGTCTGTTGTCGAGATTTTTATTACTCCAATGGATGGTAGCCTTTTCATTATGGAAGGTAGTCTGTTGTCAAGATCTTTTTACTCCAATGGATGGTAGCCCTGTCATTATGAAAGGTAGTCTGTTGTCGATATCTTTTTTATTCCAATGGATGGTAGCCTTGTCATTATGAAAGGTAGTTTGTTGTCGATATCTTTGTTACTCAATGGATGGTAGCCTTGTCAATATGGAAGGTAGTTTGTTGTAGAGTTTTTTGTTACTCCATAGGAATGTCGCCTTGTCATTTTGGAAGGTAGTCTGCTGTCGAGATTTTTGTTACTTGAATGGATGGTAGCCTTGTCATTATGGAAGGTAGTCTGTTCTCAAGATTTTTTTAATCCAATGGATGGTAGCCTTGTCATTATGGAAGGTAGTCTGTTGTCGATATCTTTTTTATTCCAATGGATGGTATCCTTTTCATTATGGAAGGTTGTCTGTTGTCGAGAATTTTTTTACTCCAATGGATGGTAGCCTTGTCATTATGGAAGGTAGTTTGTTGTCGATATCTTTGTTACTCAATGGATGGTAGCCTAGTCAATATGGAAGGTAGTTTGTTGTAGAGATTTTTGTTACTCCATAGGAATGTAGCCTTGTCATTTTGGAAGGTAGTCTGCTGTCGAGATTTTTGTTTCTCGAATGGATGGTAGCCTTGTCATTATGGAAGGTAGTCTTTGTCGATATTTTTGTTACTCCAATTGATGGTAGGCTTTTCATTATGGAAGGTAATCTATTGACGAGATTTTTGTTACTCCAATGGATGGTAGGCTTTTCATTATGAAAGGTAGTCTATTGTCGAGATTTTTGTTACTCCAATGGATGGTAGCCTTGTCATTATTGAAGGTAGTTTGTTGTCGATATTTTTGTTACTCTAATGGATGGTAGCCTTGTCAATATGGAAGGTAGTCTATTGTCGAAATCTTTGTTACTCAATGGATGGTAGCCTTGTCATTATGTAAGGTAGTCTGTTGTCGAGATTTTGTTTACTCCAATGGATGGTAGCCTTGTTATTATGGAACATAGTCTGTTTTCGATATTTTTGTTACTCCAATGGATGGTAGGTTTTCATTATGGAAGGTAATCTGTTGTCGAGATATTTGTTACTCCAATGGATGGTAGGCTTTTCATTATGAAAGGTAGTCTATTGTCGAGATTTTTGTTTCTCCAATGGATGGTAGCCTTGTCATTATGGAAGGTAGTGTGTTGTCGATATTTTTTTACTCCTATGGATGGTAGCCTTGTCATTATGGAACATGGTCTATTGTTGATATTTTTGTTATTCCATTGGATGGTAGCCTTGTCATTATGGAAGGTAGTCTGTTGTCGAGACTTTTGTTAATCCAATGGATGGTAGCCTTTTCATTATGGAATGTAGTCTGTTGTCGAGATTTTTGTTTCTCCAATAGATGGTAGCCTTTTCATTGTGGAAGGTAATTTGTTTTCAATATTTTTGTTACTCTAATGGATGGTAGCCTTGTCATAATCGAAGGTAATCTGTTGTAGAGATTTTTGTTACTCCAATGGATGGTATCCTTGTCATTATGGAAGGTAGTCTATTGTTGATATTTTTGTTACTCCAATGGATGGTAGCCTTGCCATTATGGAAGGTAGTCTGTTGTTCAGATTTTTGACACTCCAATGGATGGTAGCCTTGTCATTACGAAAGGTAGTCTGTTGTCGAGATTTTTATTACTCCAATGGATGGTAGCCTTTTCATTATGGAAGGTAGTCTGTTGTCAAGATCTTTTTACTCCAATGGATGGTAGCCCTGTCATTATGAAAGGTAGTCTGCTGTCGATATCTTTTTTATTCCAATGGATGGTAGCCTTGTCATTATGAAAGGTAGTTTGTTGTCGATATCTTTGTTACTCAATGGATGGTAGCCTTGTCAATATGGAAGGTAGTTTGTTGTAGAGTTTTTTGTTACTCCATAGGAATGTCGCCTTGTCATTTTGGAAGGTAGTCTGCTGTCGAGATTTTTGTTACTTGAACGGATGGTAGCCTTGTCATTATGGAAGGTAGTCTGTTCTCAAGATTTTTTTAATCCAATGGATGGTAGCCTTGTCATTATGGAAGGTAGTCTGTTGTCGATATCTTTTTTATTCCAATGGATGTTATCCTTTTCATTATGGAAGGTTGTCTGTTGTCGAGAATTTTTTTACTCCAATGGATGGTAGCCTTGTCATTATGGAAGGTGGTTTGTTGTCGATATCTTTGTTACTCAATGGATGGTAGCCTAGTCAATATGGAAGGTAGTTTGTTGTAGAGATTTTTGTTAATCCATAGGAATGTAGCCTTGTCATTTTGGAAGGTAGTCTGCTGTCGAGATTTTTGTTTCTCGAATGGATGGTAGCCTTGTCATTATGGAATGTAGTCTTTGTCGATATTTTTGTTACTCCAATTGATGGTAGGCTTTTCATTATGCAAGGTAATCTTTTGTCGAGATTTTTGTTACTCCAAAGGATGGTAGGATTTTCATTATGAAAGGGAGTCTATTGTCGAGATTTTTGTTACTCCAATGGATGGTAGCCTTGTCATTATGGAAGGTAGTTTGTTGTCGATATTTTTTTTACTCTAATGGATGGTAGCCTTGTCATTATGGAAGGTAGTCTATTGTCGAGATCTTCGTTACTCAATGGATGGTAGCCTTTACATTATGTAAGGTAGTCTTTTGTCGAGATTTTGTTTACTACAATGGATGGTAGCCTTGTCATTATGGAACGTAGTCTGTTTTCGATAATTTTGTTACTCCAATGGATGGTAGGCTTTTCATTATGGAAGGTAATCTATTTTCAAGATTTTTGTTACTCCAATGGATGGTAGGCTTTTCATTATGAAAGGTAGTCTATTGTCGAGATTTTTGTTACTCCAATGGATGGTAGCCTTGTCATTATGGAAGGTAGTCTGTTGTCGAGACTTTTGTTACTCCAATGGATGGTAGCCTTTTCATTATGGAAGGTAGTCTGTTGTCAAGATTTTTGTTACTCCAATGGATGGTAGCCTTGTCATTATGCAAGGTAGTTTGTTGTCGATATTTTTGTTACTCTAATTGATGGTAGCCTTGTCATTATGGAAGGTAGTTTGTTGTCGATATCTTTGTTACTCATTGAATGGTAGCCTTTTCATTATGGAAGGTAGTCTGTTGTCGAGATTTTTGTTTCTCCAATGGATGGTAGCTTTTTCATTGTGGAAGGTAATCTGTTGTCAATATTTTTGTTACTCCAATGGATGGTAGCCTTGTCATAATCAAAGGTAGTCTGTTGTAGAGATTTTTGTTACTCCAATGGATGGTATCCTTGTCATTATGGAAGGTAGTCTGTTGTCGATATTTTTGTTACTCCAATGGATGGTAGCCTTGCCATTATGGAAGGTAGTCTGTTTGTTCAGATTTTTGTTACTCCAATGGATGGTAGCCTTGTCATTACAAAAGGTAGTCTGTTGTCGAGATTTTTGTTATTCCATTGGATGGTAGCCTTCTCATTAATGAAGGTAGTCTATTGTCAAGATTTTTATTACTCCAATGGATGGTAGCCTTTTCATTATGGAAGGTAGTCTGTTGTCAAGATCTTTTTACTCCAATGGATGGTAGCCTTGTCATTATGAAAGGTAGTCTGTTGTCGATATCTTTTTTATTCCAATGGATGGTAGCCTTGTTATTATGGAAGATAGTTTGTTGTCGATATCTTTGTTACTCAATGGATGGTAGCCTTGTCAATATGGAAGGTAGTTTGTTGTAGAGTTTTTTGTTACTCCATAGGAATGTCGCCTTGTCATTTTGGAAGGTAGTCTGCTGTCGAGATTTTTGTTACTTGAATGGATGGTAGCCTTGTCATTATGGAACGTAATCTGTTGTCGATATTTTTGTTACTCCAATGGATGGTAGGCTTTTCATTATGGAAGGTAATCTTTTGTCGAGATTTTTGATAATCCAATGGATGGTTGGATTTTCATTATGAAAGGTAGTCTATTGTCGAGATTTTTGTTACTCTAATGGATGGTAGCCTTGTCATTATGGAAGGTTGTTGGTTGTCGATATTTTTGTTATTCTAAATGATGGTAGCCTTTTCATTATGGAAGGTAGTCTATTGTCGAGATCTTTGTTACTCAATGGATGGTAGCCTTGTCATTATGTAAGGTAGTCTGTTGTCTAGATTTTGTTTACTCCAATTGATGGTAGCCTTGTCATTATAGAACGTAGTCTGTTTTCGATATTTTTGTTACTCCAATGGATGGTAGGCTTAGCATTATGGAAGGTAATTTGTTGTCAAGATTTTTGTTACTCCAATGGATGGTAGGCTTTTCTTTATGAAAGGTAGTCTATTGTCGAGATTTTTGTTACTCCAATGGATAGTAGCCTTGACATTATGCAAGGTAGTTTGTTGTCGATATTTTTGTTACTCTAATTGATGGTAGCCTTGTCATTATGGAAGGTAGTCTGTTGTCGATATCTTTGTTACTCATTGAATGGTAGCCTTGTCATTATGGAAGGTAATCTATTTTCAAGATTTTTGTTACTCCAATGGATGGTAGGCTTTTCATTATGAAAGGTAGTCTATTGTCGAGATTTTTGTTACTCCAATGGATGGTAGCCTTGTCATTATGGAAGGTAGTCTATTGTCGAGATTTTTGTTACTCCAATGGATGGTAGCCTTGTCATTATGGAAGGTAGTCTGTTGTCGAGACTTTTGTTACTCCAATGGATGGTAGCCTTTTCATTATGGAAGGTAGTCTGTTGTCAAGATTTTTGTTACTCCAATGGATGGTAGCCTTGTCATTATGCAAGGTAGTTTGTTGTCGATATTTTTGTTACTCTAATTGATGGTAGCCTTGTCATTATGGAAGGTAGTTTGTTGTCGATATCTTTGTTACTCATTGAATGGTAGCCTTTTCATTATGGAAGGTAGTCTGTTGTCGAGATTTTTGTTTCTCCAATGGATGGTAGCTTTTTCATTGTGGAAGGTAATCTGTTGTCAATATTTTTGTTACTCCAATGGATGGTAGCCTTGTCATAATCAAAGGTAGTCTGTTGTAGAGATTTTTGTTACTCCAATGGATGGTATCCTTGTCATTATGGAAGGTAGTCTGTTGTCGATATTTTTGTTACTCCAATGGATGGTAGCCTTGCCATTATGGAAGGTAGTCTGTTTGTTCAGATTTTTGTTACTCCAATGGATGGTAGCCTTGTCATTACAAAAGGTAGTCTGTTGTCGAGATTTTTGTTATTCCATTGGATGGTAGCCTTCTCATTAATGAAGGTAGTCTATTGTCAAGATTTTTATTACTCCAATGGATGGTAGCCTTTTCATTATGGAAGGTAGTCTGTTGTCAAGATCTTTTTACTCCAATGGATGGTAGCCTTGTCATTATGAAAGGTAGTCTGTTGTCGATATCTTTTTTATTCCAATGGATGGTAGCCTTGTTATTATGGAAGATAGTTTGTTGTCGATATCTTTGTTACTCAATGGATGGTAGCCTTGTCAATATGGAAGGTAGTTTGTTGTAGAGTTTTTTGTTACTCCATAGGAATGTCGCCTTGTCATTTTGGAAGGTAGTCTGCTGTCGAGATTTTTGTTACTTGAATGGATGGTAGCCTTGTCATTATGGAACGTAATCTGTTGTCGATATTTTTGTTACTCCAATGGATGGTAGGCTTTTCATTATGGAAGGTAATCTTTTGTCGAGATTTTTGATAATCCAATGGATGGTTGGATTTTCATTATGAAAGGTAGTCTATTGTCGAGATTTTTGTTACTCTAATGGATGGTAGCCTTGTCATTATGGAAGGTTGTTGGTTGTCGATATTTTTGTTATTCTAAATGATGGTAGCCTTTTCATTATGGAAGGTAGTCTATTGTCGAGATCTTTGTTACTCAATGGATGGTAGCCTTGTCATTATGTAAGGTAGTCTGTTGTCTAGATTTTGTTTACTCCAATTGATGGTAGCCTTGTCATTATAGAACGTAGTCTGTTTTCGATATTTTTGTTACTCCAATGGATGGTAGGCTTAGCATTATGGAAGGTAATTTGTTGTCAAGATTTTTGTTACTCCAATGGATGGTAGGCTTTTCTTTATGAAAGGTAGTCTATTGTCGAGATTTTTGTTACTCCAATGGATAGTAGCCTTGACATTATGCAAGGTAGTTTGTTGTCGATATTTTTGTTACTCTAATTGATGGTAGCCTTGTCATTATGGAAGGTAGTCTGTTGTCGATATCTTTGTTACTCATTGAATGGTAGCCTTGTCATTATGGAAGGTAATCTATTTTCAAGATTTTTGTTACTCCAATGGATGGTAGGCTTTTCATTATGAAAGGTAGTCTATTGTCGAGATTTTTGTTACTCCAATGGATGGTAGCCTTGTCATTATGGAAGGTAGTCTGTTGTCGAGACTTTTGTTACTCCAATGAATGGTAGCCTTTTCATTATGGAAGGTAGTCTGTTGTCAAGATTTTTGTTACTCCAATGGATGGTAGCCTTGTCATTATGCAAGGTAGTTTGTTGTCAAGATTTTTGTTACTCCAATGGATGGTAGCCTTGTCATTATGCAAGGTAGTTTGTTGTCGATATTTTTGTTACTCTAATTGATGGTAGCCTTGTCATTATGGAAGGTAGTTTGTTGTCGATATCTTTGTTACTCATTGAATGGTAGCCTTTTCATTATGGAAGGTAGTCTGTTGTCGAGATTTTTGTTTCTCCAATGGATGGTAGCTTTTTCATTGTGGAAGGTAATCTGTTGTCAATATTTTTGTTACTCCAATGGATGGTAGTCTTGTCATAATCAAAGGTAGTCTGTTGTAGAGATTTTTGTTACTCCAATGGATGGTATCCTTGTCATTATGGAAGGTAGTCTGTTGTCGATATTTTTGTTACTCCAATGGATGGTAGCCTTGCCATTATGGAAGGTAGTCTGTTTGTTCAGATTTTTGTTACTCCAATGGATGGTAGCCTTGTCATTACAAAAGGTAGTCTGTTGTCGAGATTTTTGTTATTCCATTGGATGGTAGCCTTCTCATTAATGAAGGTAGTCTATTGTCAAGATTTTTATTACTCCAATGGATGGTAGTCTTTTCATTATGGAAGGTAGTCTATTGTCAAGATCTTTTTACTCCAATGGATGGTAGCCTTGTCATTATGAAAGGTAGTCTATTGTCGATATCTTTTTTATTCCAATGGATGGTAGCCTTGTCATTATGGAAGATAGTTTGTTGTCGATATCTTTGTTACTCAATGGATGGTAGCCTTGTCAATATGGAAGGTAGTTTGTTGTAGAGTTTTTTGTTACTCCATAGGAATATCGCCTTGTCATTTTGGAAGGTAGTCTGCTGTCGAGATTTTTGTTACTTGAATGGATGGTAGCCTTGTCATTATAGAACGTAATCTGTTGTCGATATTTTTGTTACTCCAATGGATGGTAGGCTTTTCATTATGGAAGGTAATCTTTTGTCGAGATTTTTGATACTCCAATGGATGGTAGGATTTTCATTATGAAAGGTAGTCTATTGTCGAGATTTTTGTTACTCTAATGGATGGTAGCCTTGTCATTATGGAAGGTTGTTGGTTGTCGATATTTTTGTTATTCTAAATGATGGTAGCCTTGTCATTATGGAAGGTAGTCTATTGTCGAGATCTTTGTTACTCAATGGATGGTAGCCTTGTCATTATGTAAGGTAGTATTTTGTCTAGATTTTGTTTACTCCAATTGATGGTAGCCTTGTCATTATAGAACGTAGTCTGTTTTCGATATTTTTGTTACTCCAATGGATGGAAGGCTTATCATTATGGAAGGTAATTTGTTGTCAAGATTTTTGTTACTCCAATGGATGGTAGGCTTTTCTTTATGAAAGGTAGTCTATTGTCAAGATTTTTGTTACTCCAATGGATGGTAGCCTTGTCATTATGCAAGGTAGTTTGTTGTCGATATTTTTGTTACTCTAATTGATGGTAGCCTTGTCATTATGGAAGGTAGTCTGTTGTCGATATCTTTGTTACTCATTGAATGGTAGCCTTGTCATTATGGAAGGTAGTCTGTTGTCGAGATTTTTGTTACTCCAATGGATGGTAGCCTTTTCATTATGGAAGGTAATTTGTTGTAAATATTTTTGTTACTCCAATGGATGGTAGCCTTGTCATTATCGAAGGTAGTCAGTTGTAGATATTTTTGTTACTCCAATGGATGGTATCCTTTTCATTATGGAAGGTTGTCTGTTGACGAGATTTTTTTTACTCCAATGGATGGAAGCCTTGTCATTATGGAAGGTAGTCTGTTCTCAAGATTTTTTTACTTCAATGGATGGTAGCCTTGTCATTATGGAAGGTAGTCTGTTGTCGATATCTTTTTTATTCCAATGGATGGTATCCTTTTCATTATGGAAGGTTGTGTGTTGTCGAGAATTTTTTTACTCCAATGGATGGTAGCCTTGTCATTATGGAAGGTAGTTTGTTGTCGATATCTTTGTTACTCAATGGATAGTAGCCTTGTCAATATGGAACGTAGTTTGTTGTAGAGATTTTTGTTACTCCATAGGAATGTAGCCTTGTCATTTTGGAAGGTAGTCTGCTGTCGAGATTTTCGTTACTCGAATGGATGGTAGCCTTGTCATTATGGAACATAGTCTGTTGTCGATATTTTTGTTACTCCAATGGATGGTAGGATTTTCATTATGGAAGGTAATCTTTTGTCGAGATTTTTGTTACTCCAATGGATGGTAGGATTTTCATTATGAAAAGGAGTCTATTGTCGAGATTTTTGTTACTCCAATGGATGGTAGCCTTGTCATTATGGAAGGTTGTTTGTTATCGATATTTTTGTTACTCTAAGAGATGGTAGCCTTTTCATTATGGAATGTAGTCTATTGTCGAGATCTTCGTTACTCAATGGATGGTAGCCTTTACATTATGTAAGGTAGTCTGTTGTCGAGATTTTGTTTACTCCAATGGATGGTAGCCTTGTCATTATGGAACGTAGTCTGTTTTCGATATTTTTTTTACTCCAATGGATGGTAGGCTTTTCATTATGGAAGGTAATCTATTTTCGAGATTTATGTTACTCCAATGGATGATAGGCTTTTCATTATGAAAGGTAGTCTATTGTCGAGATTTTTGTTACTCCAATGGATGGTAGCCTTGTCATTATGGAAGGTAGTCTGTTGTCGAGACTTTTGTTACTCCAATGGATGGTAGCCTTTTCATTATGGAAGGTAGTCTGTTGTCAAGATTTTTGTTACTCCAATGGATGGTAGCCTTGTCATTATGCAAGGTAGTTTGTTGTCGATATTTTTGTTACTCTAATTGATGGTAGCCTTGTCATTATGGAAGGTAGTCTGTTGTCGATATCTTTGTTACTCATTGAATGGTAGCCTTTTCATTATGGAAGGTAGTCTGTTGTCGAGATTTTTGTTTCTCCAATGGATGGTAGCTTTTTCATTGTGGAAGGTAATTTGTTGTCAATATTTTTGTTACTCCAATGGATGGTAGCCTTGTCATAATCAAAGGTAGTCTGTTGTAGAGATTTTTGTTACTCCAATGGATGGTATCCTTGTCATTATGGAAGGTAGTCTGTTGTCGATATTTTTGTTACTCCAATGGATGGTAGCCTTGCCATTATGGAAGGTAGTCTGTTTGTTCAGATTTTTGTTACTCCAATGGATGGTAGCCTTGTAATTACAAAAGGTAGTCTGTTGTCGAGATTTTTGTTATTCCATTGGATGGTAGCCTTCTCATTAATGAAGGTAGTCTATTGTTAAGATTTTTATTACTCCAATGGATGGTAGCCTTTTCATTATGGAAGGTAGTCTGTTGTCAAGATCTTTTTACTCCAATGGATGGTAGCCTTGTCATTATGAAAGGTAGTCTGTTGTCGATATCTTTTTTATTCCAATGGAATGTAGCCTTGTCATTATCGAAGGTAGTTTGTTGTCGATATCTTTGTTACTCAATGGATGGTAGCCTTGTCAATATGGAAGGTAGTTTATTGTAGAGATTTTTGTTACTCCATAGGAATGTAGCCTTGTCATTTTGGAAGGTAGTCTGCTTTCGAGATTTTTGTTACTCGAAGGGATGGTAGCCTTGTCATTATGGAACGTAGTCTGTTGTCGATATTTTTGTTACTCCAATGGATGGTAGGATTTTCATTATGGAAGGTAATCTTTTGTCGAGATTTTTGTTACTCCAATGGATGGTAGGATTTTCATTATGAAAGGGAGTCTATTGTCGAGATTTTTGTTACTCCAATGGATGGTAGCCTAGTAATTATGGAAGGCTATTTGTTGTCGATATTTTTGTTACTCTAATGGATGGTAGCCTTGTCATTATGGAAGGTAGTCTATTGTCGGGATCTTTGTTACTCAATGGATGGTAGCCTTGTCATTATGTAAGGTAGTCTGTTGTTGAGATTTTGTTTACTCCAATGGATGGTAGTCTTGTCATTATAGAACGTAAACTGTTTTCGATATTTTTGTTACTCCAATTGATGGTAGGCTTATCATTATGGAAGGTAATCTGTTGTCGAGATTTTTGTTACTCCAATGGATGGTAGGCTTTTCATTATGAAAGGTAGTCTATTTTCGACATTTTTGTTACTCCAATGGATGGTAGCCTTGTCATTATGCAAGGTAGTTTGTTGTCGATATTTTTGTTACTCTAATTGATGGTAGCCTTGTCATTATGGAAGGTAGTCTGTTGTCGATATCTTTGTTACTCATTGAATGGTAGCCTTGTCATTATGGAAGGTAGTCTGTTGTCGATATTTTTGTTACTCCATTGGATGGTAGCCTTTTCATTATGGAATGTAATTTATTATCAATATTTTTGTTACTCCAATGGATGGTAGCCTTGTCATTATGGAAGGTAGTTAGTTGTAGAGATTTTTGTTACTCCAATGGATGGTATCCTTGTCATTATGGAAGGTTGTCTGTTGTCGATATCTTTTTTATTCCAATGGATGGTATCCTTTTCATTATGGAAGGTTGTGTGTTGTCTAGATTTTTTTTACTCCAATGGATTGTAGCCTTGTCCTTATGGAAGGTAGTTTGTTGTCGGTATCTTTGTTACTCAATGGATGGTAGCCTTGTCAATATGGAAGGTAGTTTGTTGTAGATATTTTTGTTACTCCATAGGAATGTAGCCTTGTCATTTTGGAAGGTAGTCTACTGTCGAGATTTTTTTTACTCGAATAGATGGTAGCCTTGTCATTATGGAACATAGTCTTTGTCGATATTTTTGTTACTCCAATGGATGGTAGGCTTTTCATTATGGAAGGTAATCTGTTTTCGAGATTTTTGTTACTCCAATGGATGGTAGGCTTTTCATTATGAAAGGTAGTCTATTGTCGAGATTTTTGTTACTCCAATGGATGGTAGCCTTGTCATTATGGAAGGTAGTTTGTTGTCGATATTTTTGTTACTATCATGGATGGTAGCCTTGTCATTATGGAAGGTAGTCTGTTGTCGAGATTTTTGTTACTCCAATGGATTGTAGCCTTTTCACTATGGAAGGTAATTTGTTGTCAATATTTTTGTTACTCCAATGGATGGTAGCCTTGTCATTATTGAAGGTAGTCTGTTGTAGAGATTTTTGTTACTCCAATGGATGATATCCTTGTCATTATAGAAGGTAGTCTGTTGTCGATATTTTTTTTACTCCAATGGATGGTAGCCTTGCCATTATAGAAGCTAGTCTATCGTTATGATTTCTGTTACTCCAATGGATGGTAGCCTTGTCATTATGGAAGGTAGTCTGCTATTCAGATTTTTGTTACTCTAATGGATGGTAGCCTTGTCATTACGAAAGGTAGTCTATTGTCGAAATTTTTGTTATTCCATTGGATGGTAGCCTTGTCATTATGGAAGGTAGTCTATTGTCAAGATTTTTATTACTCCAATGGATGGTAGCGTTTTCATTATGGAAGGTAGTCTGTTGTCGAGATTTTTTTACTCCAATGGATGGTAGCCTTGTCATTATGGAAGGTAGTCTGTTGTGGATATCTTTTTTATTCCAATGGATGGTATCATTTTCATTATGGAAGGTTATCTGTTGTCGAGTTTTTTTTTAAACCAATTGATGGTAGCCTTGTCATTATGGAAGGTAGTCTGTTGTCGATATCTTTGTTACTCAATAGATGGTAGCCTTGTCTTTATGGAAGTTAGTTTGTTGTAAAGATTTTTGTTAATTCATAGGAATGTAGCCTTGTCATTATGGAACGTAGTTTGTTATCGATATATTTGTTACTCTAATGTATGGTAGGCGTTTCATTATGGAAGGTAATCTGTTGTCGATATTTTTGTTACTCCAATGGATGGTAGGATTTTCATTATAAAAGGTAGTCTGTTGTCGAGATTTTTGTTACTCCAATGGATGGTAGCATTGTCATGATGGAAGGTAGTTTATTGTTGATATTTTTGTTACTCTAATGGATGGTAGCCTTGTCATTATTGAAGGTAGTCTATTGTCGAGATTTTGTTTACTCCAATGGATGGTAGCCTTGTCATTATAGAAGGTAGTCTATTGTCGATATTTTTGTTACTCCAATGGATGGTAGCCTTGTCATAATGGAATGTAGTCTATTGTTGATATTTTTGTTACTCCAATGGATGTTAGCCTTGTCATTATGGAAGGTAGTCTGTTGTAGAGATTTTTGTTACTCCATCGGATGGTAGACTTGTCATTTTGGAAGGTAATATGTTGTCGATATCTTTGTTACTTAATGGCTGGTAGCCTTGTCTTTATGGAAGGTAGATTGTTTTCGAGATTTTTGTTACTCCAATGGATGGTAGCCTTGTCAGTATGGAAGCTAGTGTGTTGTCGAGATATTTTTTACTCCTATGGATGGTAGCCTTGTCATTATGTAAAATGGTCTATTGTCGAGATTTTTGTTATTCCATTGGATGGTAGCCTTGTCATTATGGAACGTAGTCTGTTTTCGATATTTTTGTTACTCCAATGGATGGTAGGCTTTTCATTATGGAAGGTAATTTGTTTTCGAGATTTTTGTTACTCCAATGGATGGTAGCCTTGTCATTATGGAAGGTAGTTTGTTGTCGATATTTTTTTTACTATCATGGATGGTAGCCTTGTCATTATGGAAGGTAGTCTGTTGTCGATATCTTTGTTACTCAATGGATGGTAGCCTTGTCATTATGGAAGGTAGTCTGTTGTCGAGATTTTTGTTACTCCAATGGATGGTAGCCTTTTCATTATGGAAGGTAATTTGTTGTTAATATTTTTGTTACTCCAATGGATGGTAGCCTTGTCATTATTGAAGGTATTTTGTTGTAGTAATTTTTGTTACTCCAATAGATGATATCCTTGTCATTATGGAAGGTAGTGTGTTGTCGATATTTTTGTTACTCCAATGGATGGTAGCGTTTTCATTATGGAAGGTAGTCTGTTGTCGAGATTTTTTTACTCCAATGGATGGTAGCCTTGTCATTATGGAAGGTAGTCTATTGTCGATATCTTTTTTATTCCAATGGATGGTATCCTTTTCATTATGGAAGGTTGTCTGTTGTCGAGATTTTTTTTACTCCAATGGATGGTAGCCTTGTCATTATGGAAGGTAGTCTATTGTCAATATCTTTGTTTTTCAATAGATGGTAACCTTGTCATTATGGAAGGTAGTTTGTTGTAGAGATTTTTGTTAATCCATAGGAATGTAGCCTTGTCATTATGGAACATAGTTTGTTATTGATATATTTGTTACTCTAATGTATGGTAGGCATTTTATTATGGAAGGTAATCTGTTGTCGATATTTTTGTTACTCCAATGGATGGTAGGCTTTTCATTATAGAAGGTAGTCTGTTGTCGAGATTTTTGTTACTCCAATGGATGGAAGCATTGTAATTATGGAAGGTAGTTTATTGTTGATATTTTTGTTACTCTAATGAATGGTAGCCTTGTCATTATGGAAGATAGTCTATTGTCGAGATTTTGTTTACTCCAATGGATGGTAGCCTTGTCATTATAGAAGGTAGTCTGTTGTCGAGATTTTTGTTACTCCAATGGAAGGTAGCCTTGTCATTATGGAATGTAGTCTGTTGTAGAGATTTTTGTTACTCCATAGGATGGTAGACTTGTCATTTTGGAAGGTAATTTATTGTCGATATCTTTGTTACATAATGGATGGTAGCCTTGTCTTTATGGAAGGTAGTTTGTTTTCGAGATTTTTGTTACTCCAATGGATGGTAGCCTTGTCATTATGGAAGGTTGTGTGTTGTTGAGATATTTTTTACATATATGGATGGTAGCCTTGTCATTATGGAAAATGGTCTATTGTCGAGATTTTTGTTATTCCATTGGATGGTAGCCTTGTCATTGTGGAAGGTAGTCTGTTGTCGATATCTTGGTTACTCAATGGATGGTAGCCTTGTCATTATGGAAGGTAGTCTATTATCGATATTTTTGTTACTCTAATGGATGGTAGGCGTTTCATTATGGAAGGTAATCTGTTGTCGAGATTTTTGTTACTCCAATGGATGGTAGGCTTTTCATTATGGAAGGTTGTTTGTTGTCGAGATTTTTGTTACTCTAATGGATGGTAGCCTAGTCATTATGGAAGGTATTCTGTTGTCGAGATTTTTGTTACTCCAATAGATGGTAGCCTTGTCATTATGGAAGGTAGTGTGTTGTCGAGATTTTTGTTACTATAATGGATGGTAGCCTTGTCATTATGGAAGGTAGTCTGTTGTCAAGATTTTTGTTACTCAATGGATGGTAGCCTTGTCATTATGGAAGGTTGTCTCTTGTGGATATTTTTGTTACTCCAATGGATGGTACCCTTGTCATTATGGAAGGTAGTCAATTGTTGAGATTTTTGTTATTCCAATGGATGTAAGCCTTGTGATTATGGAAGGTAGTATATTTTTGATATTTTTTTTACTTCAATGGATGGTAGCCTTGTCATTATGGATAGTATTCTGTTGTCAAGAATTTTGTTACTATAAAGGATTGTAGCCTTGTCGTTATGGAAGGTAGTCTGTTGTCGATATCTTTGTTACTCTAATGGATTGTAGCCTAGTCAATAAGGAAGGTAGTATGTTGTCGAGATTTTTGTTATTCTAATGAATGGTAGCCTTTTAATTATATAAGGTAGTCTGTTGTCGTGATTTTTGTTACTCCAATGGATGGTAGCTTTGTTATTATGGATGGTAGTATGTTGTCCATATCTTTTTTACTCCAATGGATGGTATCCTTGTCATTATGGAAGGTAGTCTGTTGTCGAGACCTTTGTTACTTCAAGGATGGTAGCCTTGTCATTATGGAAGGTAGTGTGTTGTTGATATTTTTGTTATTCCAATGGATGGTAGCCTTGTCATTACAGAAGGTAGTCTATTGTCTAGATTTTTGTTACTCCAATGGATGTAAGCCTCGTCATTATGGAAGGTACTCTCTTGTCGAGATTTTTGTTTCTACAATGGATTATAGCCTTGTTATTCTGGAAGGTATTCTGTTGTCGAGATTTTTGTTACTACAATGGATGGTAGCCTAGTCATTATGGAAGGTAGTGCATTGTCGAAATTTTTGTTACTCCAATGGATGGTAGCATTGTAATTATGGAAGGTAGTGTGTCGTCGATATTTTTGTTATTCCAATGGATTGTAGCCTTGTCATTATGGAAGGTAGTCTATTGTCGAGATTTTTGTTATTCCAATGGATATAAGCCTTGTGATTATGGAAGGTAGTATATTTCTGAGATTTTTTTTACTTCAATGGATGGTAGCCTTGTCATTATGCATGGTAGTCTGTTGTCGAGATTTTTGTTTATCCATAGGAATGTAGCCTTGTCATTATGGAACGTAGTTTGTTGTCGATATATTTGTTACTCTAATGGATGGTAGGCGTTTCATTATGGAAGGTAATCTGTTGTCGATATTTTTGTTACTCCAATGGATGGTAGGCTTTTCATTATTGAAGGTAGTTTGTTGTCGAGATTTTTGTTACTCTAATGGAAGGTAGCATTGTCATTATGGAAGGTAGTTTATTGTCGATATTTTTGTTACACTAATGGATGGTAGCCTTGTCATTATGGAAGGTAGTCTATTGTCGAGATCTTTGTTACTCAATGGATGGTAGCCTTGTCATTAAGTAAGGTAGTTTGTTGTCAAGATTTTGTTTACTCCAATGGATGGTAGCCTTGTCATTATGGAAGGTAGTCTGTTGTCGAGATTTTTGTTACTCCAATGGATGGTAGCCTTGTCATTATGGAATGTAGTCTATTGTTGATATTTTTGTTACTCCAATGGATGTTAGCCTTGTCATTATGGATGGTAGTCTGTTGTAGAGATTTTTGTTACTCCATAGGATGGTAGACTTGTCATTCTGGAAGGTAATCTGTTGTCGATATCTTTGTTACTTAATGGATGGTAGCCTTGTCTTTATGGAAGGTAGTTAGTTTTCGAGATTTTTATTACTCCAATGGATGGTAGCCTTGTCATTATGGAAGGTAGTGTGTTGTCTAGATTTTTTTTACTCCTATGGATGGTAGCCTTGTCATTATGGAACGTAGTCTGTTGTCGATATCTTTGTTACTAAATGGATGGTAGCCTTGTCATTATGGAAGGTAGTCTATTATCGATATTATTTTTACTCTAACGGATGGTAGGCGTTTCATTATGGAAGGTAATTTGTTGTCGAGATTTTTGTTACTCCAATGGATGGTAGGCTTTTCATTATGGAAGGTAGTCTGTTGTCGAGATTTTTGTTACTCCAATGGATGGTAGCCTAGTCATTATGGAAGGTATTTTGTTGTCGATTTTTTTGTTACTCCAATAGATGGTAGCCTTGACATTATGGAAGGTAGTGTGTTGTCGAGATTTTTGTTACTATAATGGATGGTAGCCTTGTCATTATGGAAGGTAGTCTGTTGTCGAGATTTTTATTATTCCATTGGATGGTAGCCTTGTCATTATGAAAGGTAGTCTATTGTCTAGATTTTTGTTACTCCAATGGATGTAAGCCTTCTCATTATGGAAGGTAGTCTATTGTCGAGATTTTTGTTACTACAATGGATGGTAGCCATGTCATTCTGGAAGGTATTCTGTTGTCGATATTTTTGTTGCTACAATGGATTGTAGCCTTTTCGTTATGGAAGGTAGTCTGTTGTCGATATCTTTGTTACTCCAATGGATGGTAGCCTAGTCATTATGGAAGGTAGTCTGTTGTCGGAATTTTTGTTACTCCAATGGATTGTAGCCTTGTCATTATGGAAGGTAGTCTATTATCGAAATTTTTTACACTCCAATGGATTGTAGCCTTGTCATTATGGAAGGTAGTCTCTTGTGGATATTTTTGTTAATCCAATGATGGTATCCTTGTCATTATTGAAGGTAGTCTGTTGTCGAGATTTTGTTTACTCCAATGGATGGTATCCTTGTCATTATGGAAGGTAGTCTGTTGTCGAGATTTTTGTTATTCCAATGGATGGTATCCTTGTCATTATGAAAGGTAGTCCATTGTCGATATCTTTGTTACTCCGATAGATGGTAGGCTAGTCATTATGGAAGGTAGTCTGTTGTCGAGAGTTTTGTTACTTCAATAGATGGTAGCCTTGTCATTATGGAAGTTAGTTTTTTGTCGAGATTTTTGTTACTATAATGGATGGTAGCCTTGTCATTATGGAAGGTAGTCTATTGTCGAGATTTTTGTTACTCCAATGGATGGTAGCCTTGTCTTTATTGAAGGTTGTCTCATGTGGATATTTTTGATACTCCAATGGATGGTACCCTTGTCATTATGGAAGGTAGTCTATTATGGTAGGTAGTATGTAAGCCTTGTGATTATGGAAGGTAGTATATTTTTCAGATGTTTTTTCCTTCAATGGATGGTAGCCTTGTCATTATGGATGGTATTCTGTTGTCGAGATTTTTGTTACTATAATGGATTGTAGCCTTGTCAATATGGAAGTTAGTCTCTTGTGGATATTTTTGTTACTCCAATGGATGGTACCCTTGTCATTATGGAAGGTAGTCTGTTGTCGAGATTTTTGTTACTCCAATGGATGGTAGCCTCGTCATTATGGAAGATATTCTATTGTCGATATTTTTATCAGCCCATTGGATGGAAGCCTTGTCATTATGGAAGGTAGTATGTTGTCGATATATTTGTTACTACAATGGATGGTAGCCTTGTCATTATGGAAGGTAGTCTGTTGTCGAGATTTTTGTTACTGCAATGGATGGTAGCCTTGTCATTATGGAAGGTAGTCTGTTGTCAAGATTTTTGTTATTCCAATGGATGGTATCCTAGTCATTATTAAAAGTAGTCCGTTGTCAATATCTTTGTTACTCCAATGGATGGTAGCCTAGTCATTATGGAAGGTAGTCTATTGTCGTGATTTTTGTTAATCCAATAGATGGTAGCCTTGCCTTTATGGAAGGTAGTCTGTTGTCGAGAGTTTTGTTACTACAATTGATGGCAGCCTTGTCATTATGGAAGGTACTTAATAGTCGAGATTTTTGTTACTACAATGGATGGTAGCCTTGTCATTATGGAAGGTAGTCTGTTTGTCGAGATTTTTGTTACTCCAATGGATGGTAGCCTTGTCATTATGGAAGGTTTTCTCTTTTGGATATTTTTGTTACTCCAATGGATGGTACCCTTGTCATTATGGAAGATAGTCTATTATCGATATTTTTATTACTCCATTGGATGAAAGCCTTTTCATTATGGAAGGTAGTCTGTTGTCGAGATTTTTGTTATTCCAATGGATGGTAGCCTTGTCATTATGGAAGGTAGTTTGTTGTCGAGATTTTTGTTACTGCAATGTGAAATTCCTGGTATGTCACAGACTCAGGATGTCTAATGGAATGTTAAGACATCTGATCTGACATTAAGCTGTACAGGTAGAATAGGCTGTACTTTTGATATCTGTTCTACAACAGACACTGAACTATCATACCAGAATCTGCAACACCTTTGACAAACGCAGGTTCTGATTTACTGAAGTTCAGAACAGTTAAGGTTAATCATATACATTGATGTCATGAAGAATGCTGTGACATCAAATAAATAACCAATGCAGAAGGTAAAGAACACAGAGATTTGTTCACCCAGTTCGGTTCAACCAACCTACATCTGGAGGCTTCCAAGCCAGGGATAAAGTTCACTATTAGTAGTATCAATTCAAAGACCCTACAGCCAACACACCCGTTGACAGCCTTCTCACTTAATCACTACCCAATGACACTTTTACCTAAGATCCAATCCTAGATATGAGAACCCTCTCACTCCCCCTCAATCACCGTAGTGATTACTTTCTACAGTACATAAACTGTTCAGAAGATACACTTCCATTAAACAACTTGATCATGCTTAAAAGCTTCAATCAAGTACAATGCATACATCCTCTAACCTACAGGTTTCAAGGAGTATGGTGACCATCCCACAGCCCGGGTGGTTCACAACAAAACTAGCCCTGCTGATTACATCTTGTCAATACACGGCATACTTAAATTAGGTTACAATACTTCTATTTATAACCCTTTTTACCCAACTAGATTTGGGCCTTCATATGACAGCAACGCAGCTTTAACGACCTGCATAAAGTAAGCAGAAAACTTCTGCTGTAAGTTAGGTCTTCAATCGAGCTTTTCTCCTTATCCTTAGCTTCTGATTGAATCTTCTAGGGCTCCACATATGCCTTCAATTTTCGCTACTTGTTATGCATTCTATTTGGCAGAATATTCTGCATAACTTCAGGAACAGAACTGCATCAGACTTGACAGTTCAGTAGCTTGATGTCTGGTATGATGTTATGACATCTCTTGAGACATGTTGTTCCAAATGTTGATTCAACACAACATGTTTAGGCATTTACAATAGGATTTTCAAGCTGTTCCTATTGTACATTACATTACATTATTGTTGTTACTATTTGTTTTACAAGAAATGAGCCAATCCTAAACGAAGGCACTTACAATCTCCCCCTTTGGCAAATTTTGGCTAAAACAAATACAACAGTAAAAGTGTTCAGGATACACACACCATCCAGGACCTCTTGAAGCACAGGAGGAAGAGGATGCACCTCATTCCTTTTTAGACCATGGACCATTTCTTGTCACTGGTGGTGGAAAAAGAGGACCGTGGGAGATAAACTATCCTTTCAGAGGCATCAGAGAATCTTTAAGGAGTGACCAGAATATCTCCCTTGTAACTCAGAACACAGGTCACAACTGTGCTCATAACTCAGATCACAAGTCACAAAGAAATTCACGCCATTTGAATTTCTGCTGAATTTGTGACAAGTCTTTGTGATCAAAATTTTGAGTAGCTGCTGCAACAAGGACAATGTCAAACAGTACTCCTTTCTCCCCCTTTTTGGCCAAAAATTGACAAAGAAAGCCCTCACAAAACCAGATCCAAGAACAGTTTTCCCAGATCCGTACAAACCCCATGATGGTTGTGAGAGAAAAGAATGTGTGGCAGGAGGTTATATAAGGAGATAACAGGTTCAAGAAGATGGTAATATAAAATCTTGGTCAAGGATACCTGTTAAAGTTGTTGCATATTTCAGACTGACTGTGCATGAAATTTAGGCGCATTTGTTTGTTTCTGCCAAAAGAACCAGTCCTAATACATGCATAAATTTAGGTCAAAGCAATTCCTGAATAAAATCAGCCTTTGACCGACTTTTAAGGCTGAAGATTTATTCCTTCTGGGAAACAGAACACCAAATATAGCTCCTGAATAGCTACAATTACGTGGCGAAGTTATTTTCCACGTATTCTTCTTGATTTCCCCAAGGTTGCAATGTCGTTGGTAATGTCATGACACTTACTTAGACATTACCTTACATTCTTCAACAGCAGCAGCCTTCTTTTTACTTCTCTCTGTTAGGCACAGAGAAGGACACTTTAAACAGCTAGTAGCGAGAGACTAGTAGCATTAAGCATGGCCATCAATCATGCTTTCTTAAGTGTTGCTGAGATCCAACACAATTACTTTCTACCTTCTTCCAGACAGCAAAATAAGGAAGGAGGGAATAAACCAGAGGACTCCAAAATGCTTCACAAGACATCACAAAATTTAGATGCCACTTCTATTTCTTGTAGTGAAAGAACCCCTTGAACATATGCTGAATATATCAGATTTCTTAATCTGATTTACTTCTTCTGATCTTCCATTCACTAGTAGTTGCTAGAGCTAGTGAAGTCTTTACCACAATAGCATTCCTGATTTGCCAGACCAAGTTGCTATTGATAAGATCTGAATCTTCCAAATTGCTCCAAAGGTATCAAAACTGCCACTTTATGATACTTTTAAGAATCTCTGAGATTTTCTTCCTAAACCCAGACAGATAACAAGAGCAATTCTTCAATCTCCTAATGTTTTCACTTAGAAGTTCACAATGTCATATTATCAGAACACATAAACATCAGCATACCACCGTCCTCTTCTGAGTTCTGATCTTCAGATTAAGTCCAACAATATACAAAGTCTCCCTTCAATGTATATTGTAATTGGGGAAAGTGCAACACTCAGTGACTCCCCTTGTTAAGGCCAATCAAAACAGTAGCGTGGAAACCAGTAGCACTAGCTCTGAGGTGGTAACTTCAAGCACCCTGAACTAGTCTTAGAATAGTAAGGACATCTCTGATTCATGCCCTTGCACTTCCACCCTTATCATGACTCTCTGGATGGCTGAGAAATCATGTAACCATAGTCTGAAACCAACCTCCAACCTTCTTAGTGTGCTTACAAGCTTTACTAAGATTCAGACTTTCTTTAATCAAAAAGTTGATCATGTCATCCTTATATTTACTAGTAGTTGCTGATACTAGCAAATTCTTCAGACCACAACAGTAGTTATGCATTGTTAAGCATACTACTCTTAAACACAAGTAGAATCTACTTATTCCAAACCAACAATAGAACTGCCACTTCTGAATGAGGCGATAGAATATTAAGATTCACAGTCCCAAGTTTCTGCCACAGACTTCTAACAATAATGATGTTACAGCATCATCTGGGACATCAGAAGCTATCTGCTTGGGTTCTGAAGTTAACATTCGGGGGATTGATGCCCTTTTATATTCCCCATATGAAAGGCATGATCTTCATCTTCAGCAATAATTACTCACCAGAATACCCTAGAAATAAACTCTCTACCAAGTTCTGAGAAATAGGTTCAGAATATAGCCTTGCATGCATATTATACAAACACTTAGTCTCCCATCAAAGTGCTTATATATATCTTTATGCAAGATCCTAATGAATACATAGTCTCCCGTCAAAGTATTCATTATTAGTTAGATTAAGCCACCTTCTCAAGGTACGATAATTATTCTAACAATCTTCTGCTCCATGCATGAAGAACCAACTGGTCCTTACAAGCTTCCTTTGCTGAAGAGTCCCTTCGTTTGAGATGATGTTGCAACATTGATCCCAACCATATGAGCCTGGCTTATACTATGGTTTTGGATGAACATCCATTGCAATCAAAGCACACTTTTCTTGTAAGGGATACAAGAGTACACCAGAAGCTAATCATCCTTTATGATCAGACCCATAACAACCACATAACCTGTTCTTATTCCTATCCTCCTTGGAAATCACTAAGATCATGAGAAATAAACTCAAGCATCTTACAGAACAAGGTAAGATGAACTCCCTTTCACATCAGCTTGATCATACTACTCCCTCTGAACAAAATGTTATCCAACTTCCCTTTTTATGGATACAGTGTTGAGCTTTTTACTTTAGACACATAGTAAGTACTCTTTATTTGGAATTTGCCACAGGTTTCAAATTAAGAGTCCTTAGTTTGCTTGCTGTACAAGTTTCAGGTTGCCACATTCTGTAACTTGTACTAGAAGAAACTTCATTATCAATCATGAGGATGTTCACTAAATCTGGAGCTTATCTGTCTTTCCTTAACAACTGATGTCTTCAACAGTTGTGATGTTGTACATCCTTTATCATCACAAGCTTTAGAACTTTTGATTCTGATTTCCACATATTTATCACATAAAGATTCTGCTTCAATCATTTATTCAGTTAGAATTATCTAATCACACTAGAGGATCCTGACTGATTACTTCTTCATGCTTGCTAAGCATATTTACTTGGCTGAAGACACAGAAATGATGTTCCATCATCCATCACATGAGGGGAAAGCTGGAAATCACAGCTTTAAAGTCCTTTTAAGTGCATTTAGCTCAGCACATATACTCCCTTAAACTCACAACTGGAGTAGATGACTTGTTGATCGTGTCCTGATCAATTATTTCAAAACAGATGTCTCCTCTTCCAGATCAGGAGTAGGTTCCAAACATATGTACTCACATTACATGTGTTTAGCACCCAGAACATTTGTTCTTCAACTGGCAGTTGCATGATGTTCTAACATCCTTAAGAACATCAGTTCCATCTCCTTGGAACACATCATCCTTGATAATCTTCAAGGTCTTCAAACAGCTTGCAGATGTATATGAGAATCATTGATCAATTGATACTCATCAACACTAATAATAAAAGCCTTTATGAGTGGACTTGAGGAAATCTCAAGTATCTTTGACATTATTTATAGATTGCAAAATCTGCTTACAAATTCTGTTGAAAATAATAACCCTAGAGTTCTTCTTTCACTTTAGGGGTTGTATCAGAAGCTATGCAGCGGAATAGCAGTACTTCACCAGAACTTACACAGTGCTTACTCCATATAGCAAGCATGACACATAAGGATTGAAAATAAATCAATCCTACAAGTTGTTTGCTTCTTCACCAAGCAAATTTCTAGACCCAACTCTACAGCCCTGTTAAAAGAAGGCTTTATAAACACATATGATGCCTTATCAATATCTTCACTCCCGCATGAAGGTTTTGATAATATTCTTCTCTGTGCTGAATACAGGTTGAACAATGCACTCCAAAATCTTCACTCCCGCATGAGGTCTTTGAATTTGTTCAAACACTTTCATCTTCCTTCAACATAGTTGATCTAGTTTCTCCCAAATTGGTCCATCCTCCACTCCTAGGGACCAAACAATATGAACACTACTGGTTCAAACAATATTCTACCTTGTACACAACCGGAAAGTATCCCCCATGGATCTCATCCAGAGACAAACAGGATGCCTGCTCTGATACCAATTGAAATTCCTGGTATGTCACAGACTCAGGATGTCTAATTGAATGTTAAGACATCTGATCTGACATTAAGCTGTACAGGTAGAATAGGCTGTACTTTTGATATCTGTTCTACAACAGACACTGAACTATCATACCAGAATCTGCAACACCTTTGACAAACGCAGGTTCTGATTTACTGAAGTTCAGAACAGTTAAGGTTAATCATATACATTGATGTCATGAAGAATGCTGTGACATCAAATAAATAACCAATGCAGAAGGTAAATAACACACAAATTTGTTCACCCAGTTCGGTTCAACCAACCTACATCTGGAGGCTTCCAAGCTAGGGATAAAGTTCACTATTAGTAGTATCAATTCAAAGACCCTACAGCCAACACACCCGTTGACAGCCTTCTCACTTAATCACTACCCAGTGACACTTTTACCTAAGATCCAATCCTAGATATGAGAACCCTCTCACTCCCCCTCAATCACCGTAGTGATTACTTTCTACAGTACATAAACTGTTCAGAAGATACACTTCCATTACACAACTTGATCATGCTTAAAAGCTTCAATCAAGTACAATGCATACATCCTCTAACCTACAGGTTTCAAGGAGTATGGTGACCATCCCACAGCCCGGGTGGTTCACAACAAAACTAGCCCTGATGATTACATCTTGTCAATACACGGCATACTTAAATTAGGTTACAATACTTCTATTTATAACCCTTTTTACCCAACTGGATTTGGGCCTTCATATGACAGCAATGCAGCTTTAACGACCTGCATAAAGTAAGCAGAAAACTTCTGCTGTAAGTTAGGTCTTCAATCGAGCTTTTCTCCTTATCCTTAGCTTCTGATTGAATCTTCTAGGGCTCCACATATGCCTTCAATTTTCGCTACTTGTTATGCATTCTATTTGGCAGAATATTCTGCATAACTTCAGGAACAGAACTGCATCAGACTTGGCAGTTCAGTAGCTTGATGTCTGGTATGATGTTATGACATCTCTTGAGACATGTTGTTCCAAATGTTGATTCAACACAACATGTTTAGGCATTTACAATAGGATTTTCAAGTTGTTCCTATTGTACATTACATTACATTATTGTTGTTACTATTTTTTTTACAAGAAATGAGCCAATCCTAAACGAAGGCACTTACACAATGGATGGTAACCTTGTCATTATGGAAGGTATTCTGTTGTTATGATTTCTGTTACTCCAATGGATGGTAGCCTTGTCATTATGGAAAGTAGTCTATTGTCGAGATTTTTGTTACTCCAATGGATGGTAGCCTGGTCATTATTGAAGGGAGTCTATTGTCGAGATTTTCGTTACTACAATGGATGGTAGCCTAGTCATTATTGAAGGTAGTCTATTGTCGAGATTTTTGTTATTCCAACGAATAATAGCTTTGTAATTATGTAAGCTAGTCTGTTTTCATGATTTTTGTTACTCTAAAGGATGGTAGCATTGTCATTATGGAAGGTAGTGTGTCGTCGATATTTTTGTTATTCCAATGGATGGTAGCCTTGTCAGTATGGAAGGTAGTCTATTGTCTAGATTTTTGTTACTCCAATAGAAGTAAGACTTGTGATCAAGGAAGGTAGTCTATTTGTCTAGATTTTTGTTACTCCAATAGATGGTAGCCTTGTCATTATGGAAGGTAGTCTGTTGTCGAGATTTTTGTTACTATGATGGATGGTAGCCTTGTCATTATGGAAGGTAGTCTGTTGTCGAGATTTTTGTTATTCCAATGGATGGTAGCGTTGTCATTATGGAAGGTAGTTTGTTGTCGAAATTTTTGTTACTGCAATGGATGGTAACCTTGTCATTATTGAAGGTAGTCTGTTGTTATGATTTCTGTTACTCCAATGGAAGGTAGCGTTGTCATTATCGAAGGTAGTCTGTTGTCGAGATTTTTGTTACTCCAGTGGATGGTAGCATGGTCATTATGGAAGGTAGTCTGTTGTCGAGATTTTTGTTACTACAATGGATGGTAGCCTTGTCATTATTGAAGGCAGTCTATTGTCGAGCTTTTTGTTATTCCAATGAATAATAGCCTTGTAATTATGTAAGGTAGTCTGTTGTCGTGATTTTTGTTACTCAAATGGATGGTAGCCTTGTCATTATGGAAGGTAGTATGTTGTCCATATCTTTGTTAATCCAATGGATGGTAGCCTTGTCATTATGGAAGGTAGTTTTTTGTCGAGATTTTTGTTACTCCAAGGGATGGTAGCCTTGTCATTATGGAAGGTAGTGTGTTGCCGAAGTTTTTGTTATTCCAATGGATGGTAGCCTTGTCATTATGGAAGGTAGTCTATTGTCTAGATTTTTGTTACTCCAATGGATGTAAGGCTTATGATCATGGAAGGTAGTCTATTGTCGAGATTTTTGTTACTCCAATGGATTGTAGCCTTGTCATTATGGAAGGTAGTCTATTGTCGAGATTTTTTATACTCCAATGAATTGTAGCCTTGTCATTATGGAAGCTAGTCTCTTGTGGATATTTTTTTTACTCTATTTATGGTACCCTTGTCATTATGGAAAGTAGTTTGTTGTCAAGATTTTGTTTACTCCAATGGATGGTATCCTTGTCATTATGGAAGGTAGACTGTTGTCGAGATTTTTGTTATTCCAATGGATGGTATCCTTATCATTATGAAAGGTAGTCCATTGTCGATATCTTTGTTACTCCAATGGATGGTAGCCTAGTCATTATGGAAGGTAGTCTATTATCGAGATTTTGGGTACTATAATGGATGGTAGCCTTGTCATTATGGAAGGTAGTATGTTGTCGAGATTTTAGTTACTCCAATGGATGGTAGCCTTGTCATTATGGAAGGTTGTCTGTTTGTCGAGATTTTTGTTACTCCAATGGATGGTAGCATTGTCATTATGGAAGGTTTTCTCTTGTGGATATTTTTGTTACTCCAATGGATGGTACCCTTGTCATTATGGAAGGTAGTTTGTTGTCGATATTTTTGTTAGTCCAATTGATGGTAGCCTTGTCATTATGGAAGATAGTCTATTGTCGATATTTTTATTACTCCATTGGATGAAAGCCTTGTCATTATGGAAGATAGTCTGTTGTCGAGATTTTTGTTATTCCAATGGATGGTAGCCTTTTCATTATGGAAGGTAGTTTGTTGTCGAGATTTTTGTTACTACAATGGATGGTAACCTTATCATTATGGAAGGTAGTCAGTTGTTATGATTTCTGTTACTCCAATGGATGGTAGCCTTGTCATTATGGAAGGTAGTGTGTTGTCAATATTTTTGTTATTCCAATGGATGGTAGCCTTGTCAGTATGGAAGGTAGTCTATTGTCTAGATTTTTGTTACTCCAATGGATGTAAGCCTTGTGATCATGGAAGGTAGTCTATTTGTCTAGATTTTTGTTACTCCAATAGATGGTAGCCTTGTCATTATGGAAGGTAGTTTGGTGTCGAGATTTTTGTTACTATAATGGATTGTAGCCTTGTCATTATGGAAGGTAGTCTGTTGTCGAGATTTTTGTTACTCCAATGGATGGTAGCCTTGTAATTATGGAAGGTAGTCTGTTGTTGAGATTTTTGTTATTCCAATGGATGGTAGCCTGGTCATTATGGAAGGTAGTCCGTTGTCGAGATTTTTGTTACTACAATGGATGGTAGCCTTGTCATTATTGAAGGCAGTCTATTGTCGAGATTTTTGTTATTCCAATGAATAATAGCCTTGTAATTATGTAAGGTAGTCTGTTGTCGTGATTTTTGTTACTCCAATGGATGGTAGCCTTGTCATTATGGAAGGTAGTATGTTGTCCATATCTTTGTTAATCCAATGGATGGTAGCCTTGTCATTATGGAAGGTAGTTTTTTGTCGAGATTTTTGTTACTCCAAAGGATGGTAGCCTTGTCATTATGGAAGGTAGGGTGTTGCCGAAATTTTTGTTATTCCAATGGATGGTAGCCTTGTCATTATGGAAGGTAGTCTATTGTCTAGATTTTTGTTACTCCAATGGATGTAAGGCTTGTGATCATGGAAGGTAGTCTATTGTCGAGATTTTTGTTACTCCAATGGATTGTAGCCTTGTCATTATGGAAGGTAGTCTATTGTCGAGATTTTTTATACTCCAATGGATTGTAGCCTTGTCATTATGGAAGCTAGTCTCTTGTTGATATTTTTGTTACTCTATTGATGGTACCCTTGTCATTATGGAAAGTAGTCTATTGTCAAGATTTTGTTTACTCCAATGGATGGTATCCTTGTCATCATGGAAGGTAGACTGTTGTCGAGATTTTTGTTATTCCAATGGATGGTATCCTTATCATTATGAAAGGTAGTCCATTGTCGATATCTTTGTTACTCCAATGGATGGTAGCCTAGTCATTATGGAAGGTAGTCTATTATCGAGATTTTGGGTACTATAATGGATGGTAGCCTTGTCATTATGGAAGGTAGTATGTTGTCGAGATTTTAGTTACTCCAATGGATGGTAGCCTTGTCATTATGGAAGGTTGTCTGTTTGTCGAGATTTTTGTTACTCCAATGGATGGTAGCATTGTCATTATGGAAGGTTTTCTCTTGTGGATATTTTTGTTACTCCAATGGATGGTACCCTTGTCATTATGGAAGGTAGTTTGTTGTCGATATTTTTGTTAGTCCAATTGATGGTAGCCTTGTCATTATGGAAGATAGTCTATTGTCGATATTTTTATTACTCCATTGGATGAAAGCCTTGTCATTATGGAAGATAGTCTGTTGTCGAGATTTTTGTTATTCCAATGGATGGTAGCCTTTTCATTATGGAAGGTAGTTTGTTGTCGAGATTTTTGTTACTACAATGGATGGTAACCTTATCATTATGGAAGGTAGTCGGTTGTTATGATTTCTGTTACTCCAATGGATGGTAGCCTTGTCATTATGGAAGGTAGTGTGTTGTCAATATTTTTGTTATTCCAATGGATGGTAGCCTTGTCAGTATGGAAGGTAGTCTATTGTCTAGATTTTTGTTACTCCAATGGATGTAAGCCTTGTGATCATGGAAGGTAGTCTATTTGTCTAGATTTTTGTTACTCCAATAGATGGTAGCCTTGTCATTATGGAAGGTAGTTTGGTGTCGAGATTTTTGTTACTATAATGGATTGTAGCCTTGTCATTATGGAAGGTAGTCTGTTGTCGAGATTTTTGTTACTCCAATGGATGGTAGCCTTGTAATTATGGAAGGTAGTCTGTTGTTGAGATTTTTGTTATTCCAATGGATGGTAGCCTGGTCATTATGGAAGGTAGTCCGTTGTCGAGATTTTTGTTACTACAATGGATGGTAGCCTTGTCATTATTGAAGGCAGTCTATTGTCGAGATTTTTGTTATTCCAATGAATAATAGCCTTGTAATTATGTAAGGTAGTCTGTTGTCGTGATTTTTGTTACTCCAATGGATGGTAGCCTTGTCATTATGGAAGGTAGTATGTTGTCCATATCTTTGTTAATCCAATGGATGGTAGCCTTGTCATTATGGAAGGTAGTTTTTTGTCGAGATTTTTGTTACTCCAAAGGATGGTAGCCTTGTCATTATGGAAGGTAGGGTGTTGCCGAAATTTTTGTTATTCCAATGGATGGTAGCCTTGTCATTATGGAAGGTAGTCTATTGTCTAGATTTTTGTTACTCCAATGGATGTAAGGCTTGTGATCATGGAAGGTAGTCTATTGTCGAGATTTTTGTTACTCCAATGGATTGTAGCCTTGTCATTATGGAAGGTAGTCTATTGTCGAGATTTTTTATACTCCAATGGATTGTAGCCTTGTCATTATGGAAGCTAGTCTCTTGTTGATATTTTTGTTACTCTATTGATGGTACCCTTGTCATTATGGAAAGTAGTCTATTGTCAAGATTTTGTTTACTCCAATGGATGGTATCCTTGTCATCATGGAAGGTAGACTGTTGTCGAGATTTTTGTTATTCCAATGGATGGTATCCTTATCATTATGAAAGGTAGTCCATTGTCGATATCTTTGTTACTCCAATGGATGGTAGCCTAGTCATTATGGAAGGTAGTCTATTGTCGAGATTTTGGGTACTATAATGGATGGTAGCCTTGTCATTATGGAAGGTAGTCTGTTGTCGAGATTTTAGTTACTCCAATGGATGGTAGCCTTGTCATTATGGAAGGTTGTCTGTTTGTCGAGATTTTTGTTACTCCAATGGATGGTAGCCTTGTCATTATGGAAGGTTTTCTCTTATGGATATTTTTGTTACTCCAATGAACGGTACCCTTGTCATTATGGAAGGTAGTTTGTTATCGATATTTTTGTTAGTCCAACTGATAGTAGCCTTGTCATTATGGAAGATAGTCTATTGTCGATATTTTTATTACTCCATTGGATGAAAGCCTTGTCATTATGGAAGGTAGTCTGTTGTCGAGATTTTTGTTATTCCAATGGATGGTAGCCTTTTCATTATGGAAGGTAGTTTGTTGTCGAGATTTTTGTTACTGCAATGGATGGTAACCTTATCATTATGGAAGGTAGTCGGTTGTTATGATTTCTGTTACTCCAATGGATGGTAGCCTTGTCATTATGGAAGGTAGTGTGTTGTCAATATTTTTGTTATTCCAATGGATGGTAGCCTTGTCAGTATGGAAGGTAGTCTATTGTCTAGATTTTTGTTACTCCAATGGATGTAAGCCTTGTGATCATGGAAGGTAGTCTATTTGTCTAGATTTTTGTTACTCCAATGGATGGTAGCCTTGTCATTATAAAAGGTTGTCTATTGTCGAGATTTTTATTACTATAAATGATCGTAGCCTTGACATTATGGAAGGTATTTTGTTATTGATATTTTGGTTACTACAATGGATGGTATCCTTGTCGTTATGGAACATAGTCTATTGTAGATATTTTTGTTACTCGAATGCATGGTAGCCTTGTCATTATGGAAGGTAGTCTGTAGTCTAGATTTTTGTTACTCCAATGGATGGTAGCCTTGTCATTATGGAAGGTAGTCTGTTGTTGAGATTTTTGTTACTCCAATGGATGCTAGCCTTGTCATTCTAGATGGTAGTCTATCGTTGTGATGTCTGTCACTCCAATGGATGGCAGCCTTGTCACTATGGAAGGTAGTCTGTTGTTCAGATTTTTGTTACTCCAACGGATGGTAGCCTTGTCATTATGGAAGGTAGTCTATTGTCGAGATTTTTGTTACTCCAATGAATGGTAGCATTATCATTATGGAAGGTTGTCTGTTGTGGACATTTTTGTTACTCCAATGGATGGTAGCCTTGTCATTATGGAAGGTAGTATGTTTTCAAGATTTTTGTTACTCCAATGGATGGTAGCCTTGTCACTATGGAAAGTATGTTCATATTTTTGTTACTCCACTGGATGATAGCCTTGTAATTATGGATGGTAGTTTGTTGTCGAGATTTTTGTTATTCCAATGGATGGTAGCCTTGTCATTATGGAAGGTAGTCTGTTGTCGATATTTTTGTTACTCCAATGGATGGTAGCCTTGTCACTATGGAAGGTATATTCATATTTTTGTTACTCCAATGGATTGTAGCCTTGTCATTATGAAACATATTTTGTTGTCGATGTTTTTGTTACTCCAATGGATGGTAGCCTTGTCATTATGGTAGGTAGTCTGTTGTCTAGATTTTTGTTATTCCAATGAATGTTAACCTTGTCATTATGGAAGGTAGTCTATTGTCGAGATTTTTGTTACTCCAATGGATGGTAGCCTTGTCATTATGGAAGGTTATCTATTGTAGAGATTTTTGTTACTATAATGGATGGTAGCCTTGACATTATGGAAGGTATTCTGTTATCTATATTTTGGTTACTACAATGGATGGTATCCTTGTCATTATGAAACATAGTCTATTGTAGATATTTTTGTTACTCCAATGCATGGTAGCCTTGTCATTATGGAAGGTAGTCTGTTGTCTGGATTTTTGTTACTCCAATGGATGGTAGCCTTGTCATTATGGAAAGTAGTCTGTTGTCGAGATTTTGTTTACTCCAATGGATGCTATCCTTGTCATTATGGAAGGTTGACTGTTGTCGAAATTTTAATTATTCCAATGGATGGTATCCTTATCATTATGAAAGGTAGTCCATTGTCGATATCTTTATTACTCCAATGGATGGTAGCCTAGTCATTATGGAAGGTAGTCTATTGTCGAGATTTTGGTTACTACAATGGATGGTAGCCTTGTCATTATGGAAGGTAGTTTGTTGTCGAAATTTTTGTTACTGCAATGGATGGTAACCTTGTCATTATTGAAGGTAGTCTGTTGTTATGATTTCTGTTACTCCAATGGAAGGTAGCGTTGTCATTATCGAAGGTAGTCTGTTGTCGAGATTTTTGTTACTCCAGTGGATGGTAGCATGGTCATTATGGAAGGTAGTCTGTTGTCGAGATTTTTGTTACTACAATGGATGGTAGCCTTGTCATTATTGAAGGCAGTCTATTGTCGAGCTTTTTGTTATTCCAATGAATAATAGCCTTGTAATTATGTAAGGTAGTCTGTTGTCGTGATTTTTGTTACTCAAATGGATGGTAGCCTTGTCATTATGGAAGGTAGTATGTTGTCCATATCTTTGTTAATCCAATGGATGGTAGCCTTGTCATTATGGAAGGTAGTTTTTTGTCGAGATTTTTGTTACTCCAAGGGATGGTAGCCTTGTCATTATGGAAGGTAGTGTGTTGCCGAAGTTTTTGTTATTCCAATGGATGGTAGCCTTGTCATTATGGAAGGTAGTCTATTGTCTAGATTTTTGTTACTCCAATGGATGTAAGGCTTATGATCATGGAAGGTAGTCTATTGTCGAGATTTTTGTTACTCCAATGGATTGTAGCCTTGTCATTATGGAAGGTAGTCTATTGTCGAGATTTTTTATACTCCAATGAATTGTAGCCTTGTCATTATGGAAGCTAGTCTCTTGTGGATATTTTTGTTACTCTATTTATGGTACCCTTGTCATTATGGAAAGTAGTTTGTTGTCAAGATTTTGTTTACTCCAATGGATGGTATCCTTGTCATTATGGAAGGTAGACTGTTGTCGAGATTTTTGTTATTCCAATGGATGGTATCCTTATCATTATGAAAGGTAGTCCATTGTCGATATCTTTGTTACTCCAATGGATGGTAGCCTAGTCATTATGGAAGGTAGTCTATTATCGAGATTTTGGGTACTATAATGGATGGTAGCCTTGTCATTATGGAAGGTAGTATGTTGTCGAGATTTTAGTTACTCCAATGGATGGTAGCCTTGTCATTATGGAAGGTTGTCTGTTTGTCGAGATTTTTGTTACTCCAATGGATGGTAGCCTTGTCATTATGGAAGGTTTTCTCTTGTGGATATTTTTGTTACTCCAATGGATGGTACCCTTGTCATTATGGAAGGTAGTTTGTTGTCGATATTTTTGTTAGTCCAATTGATGGTAGCCATGTCATTATGGAAGATAGTCTATTGTCGATATTTTTATTACTCCATTGGATTAAAGCCTTGTCATTATGGAAGATAGTCTGTTGTCGAGATTTTTGTTATTCCAATGGATGGTAGCCTTTTCATTATGGAAGGTAGTTTGTTGTCGAGATTTTTGTTACTACAATGGATGGTAACCTTATCATTATGGAAGGTAGTCGGTTGTTATGATTTCTGTTACTCCAATGGATGGTAGCCTTGTCATTATGGAAGGTAGTGTGTTGTCAATATTTTTGTTATTCCAATGGATGGTAGCCTTGTCAGTATGGAAGGTAGTCTATTGTCTAGATTTTTGTTACTCCAATGGATGTAAGCCTTGTGATCATGGAAGGTAGTCTATTTGTCTAGATTTTTGTTACTCCAATAGATGGTAGCCTTGTCATTATGGAAGGTAGTTTGGTGTCGAGATTTTTGTTACTATAATGGATTGTAGCCTTGTCATTATGGAAGGTAGTCTGTTGTCGAGATTTTTGTTACTCCAATGGATGGTAGCCTTGTAATTATGGAAGGTAGTCTGTTGTTGAGATTTTTGTTATTCCAATGGATGGTAGCCTGGTCATTATGGAAGGTAGTCCGTTGTCGAGATTTTTGTTACTACAATGGATGGTAGCCTTGTCATTATTGAAGGCAGTCTATTGTCGAGATTTTTGTTATTCCAATGAATAATAGCCTTGTAATTATGTAAGGTAGTCTGTTGTCGTGATTTTTGTTACTCCAATGGATGGTAGCCTTGTCATTATGGAAGGTAGTATGTTGTCCATATCTTTGTTAATCCAATGGATGGTAGCCTTGTCATTTTGGAAGGTAGTTTTTTGTCGAGATTTTTGTTACTCCAAAGGATGGTAGCCTTGTCATTATGGAAGGTAGGGTGTTGCCGAAATTTTTGTTATTCCAATGGATGGTAGCCTTGTCATTATGGAAGGTAGTCTATTGTCTAGATTTTTGTTACTCCAATGGATGTAAGGCTTGTGATCATGGAAGGTAGTCTATTGTCGAGATTTTTGTTACTCCAATGGATTGTAGCCTTGTCATTATGGAAGGTAGTCTATTGTCGAGATTTTTTATACTCCAATGGATTGTAGCCTTGTCATTATGGAAGCTAGTCTCTTGTGGATATTTTTGTTACTCTATTTATGGTACCCTTGTCATTATGGAAAGTAGTTTGTTGTCAAGATTTTGTTTACTCCAATGGATGGTATCCTTGTCATTATGGAAGGTAGACTGTTGTCGAGATTTTTGTTATTCCAATGGATGGTATCCTTATCATTATGAAAGGTAGTCCATTGTCGATATCTTTGTTACTCCAATGGATGGTAGCCTAGTCATTATGGAAGGTAGTCTATTATCGAGATTTTGGGTACTATAATGGATGGTAGCCTTGTCATTATGGAAGGTAGTATGTTGTCGAGATTTTAGTTACTCCAATGGATGGTAGCCTTGTCATTATGGAAGGTTGTCTGTTTGTCGAGATTTTTGTTACTCCAATGGATGGTAGCCTTGTCATTATGGAAGGTTTTCTCTTGTGGATATTTTTGTTACTCCAATGGATGGTACCCTTGTCATTATGGAAGGTAGTTTGTTGTCGATATTTTTGTTAGTCCAATTGATGGTAGCCTTGTCATTATGGAAGATAGTCTATTGTCGATATTTTTATTACTCCATTGGATGAAAGCCTTGTCATTATGGAAGATAGTCTGTTGTCGAGATTTTTGTTATTCCAATGGATGGTAGCCTTTTCATTATGGAAGGTAGTTTGTTGTCGAGATTTTTGTTACTACAATGGATGGTAACCTTATCATTATGGAAGGTAGTCGGTTGTTATGATTTCTGTTACTCCAATGGATGGTAGCCTTGTCATTATGGAAGGTAGTGTGTTGTCAATATTTTTGTTATTCCAATGGATGGTAGCCTTGTCAGTATGGAAGGTAGTCTATTGTCTAGATTTTTGTTACTCCAATGGATGTAAGCCTTGTGATCATGGAAGGTAGTCTATTTGTCTAGATTTTTGTTACTCCAATAGATGGTAGCCTTGTCATTATGGAAGGTAGTTTGGTGTCGAGATTTTTGTTACTATAATGGATTGTAGCCTTGTCATTATGGAAGGTAGTCTGTTGTCGAGATTTTTGTTACTCCAATGGATGGTAGCCTTGTAATTATGGAAGGTAGTCTGTTGTTGAGATTTTTGTTATTCCAATGGATGGTAGCCTGGTCATTATGGAAGGTAGTCCGTTGTCGAGATTTTTGTTACTACAATGGATGGTAGCCTTGTCATTATTGAAGGCAGTCTATCGTCGAGATTTTTGTTATTCCAATGAATAATAGCCTTGTAATTATGTAAGGTAGTCTGTTGTCGTGATTTTTGTTACTCCAATGGATGGTAGCCTTGTCATTATGGAAGGTAGTATGTTGTCCATATCTTTGTTAATCCAATGGATGGTAGCCTTGTCATTATGGAAGGTAGTTTTTTGTCGAGATTTTTGTTACTCCAAAGGATGGTAGCCTTGTCATTATGGAAGGTAGGGTGTTGCCGAAATTTTTGTTATTCCAATGGATGGTAGCCTTGTCATTATGGAAGGTAGTCTATTGTCTAGATTTTTGTTACTCCAATGGATGTAAGGCTTGTGATCATGGAAGGTAGTTTATTGTCGAGATTTTTGTTACTCCAATGGATTGTAGCCTTGTCATTATGGAAGGTAGTCTATTGTCGAGATTTTTTATACTCCAATGGATTGTAGCCTTGTCATTATGGAAGCTAGTCTCTTGTTGATATTTTTGTTACTCTATTGATGGTACCCTTGTCATTATGGAAAGTAGTATATTGTCAAGATTTTGTTTACTCCAATGGATGGTATCCTTGTCATCATGGAAGGTAGACTGTTGTCGAGATTTTTGTTATTCCAATGGATGGTATCCTTATCATTATGAAAGGAAGTCCATTGTCGATATCTTTGTTACTCCAATGGATGGTAGCCTAGTCATTATGGAAGGTAGTCTATTGTCGAGATTTTGGGTACTATAATGGATGGTAGCCTTGTCATTATGGAAGGTAGTCTGTTATCGATATTTTTGTTAGTCCAACTGATAGTAGCCTTGTCATTATGGAAGATAGTCTATTGTCGATATTTTTATTACTCCATTGGATGAAAGCCTTGTCATTATGGAAGGTAGTCTGTTGTCGAGATTTTTGTTATTCCAATGGATGGTAGCCTTTTCATTATGGAAGGTAGTTTGTTGTCGAGATTTTTGTTACTGCAATGGATGGTAACCTTATCATTATGGAAGGTAGTCGGTTGTTATGATTTCTGTTACTCCAATGGATGGTAGCCTTGTCATTATGGAAGGTAGTGTTTTGTCAATATTTTTGTTATTCCAATGGATGGTAGCCTTGTCAGTATGGAAGGTAGTCTATTGTCTAGATTTTTGTTACTCCAATGGATGTAAGCCTTGTGATCATGGAAGGTAGTCTATTTGTCTAGATTTTTGTTACTCCAATGGATGGTAGCCTTGTCATTATAAAAGGTTGTCTATTGTCGAGATTTTTATTACTATAAATGATCGTAGCCTTGACATTATGGAAGGTATTCTGTTATTGATATTTTGGTTACTACAATGGATGGTATCCTTGTCGTTATGGAACATAGTCTATTGTAGATATTTTTGTTACTCGAATGCATGGTAGCCTTGTCATTATGGAAGGTAGTCTGTAGTCTAGATTTTTGTTACTCCAATGGATGGTAGCCTTGTCATTATGGAAGGTAGTCTGTTGTTGAGATTTTTGTTACTCCAATGGATGCTAGCCTTGTCATTCTAGATGGTAGTCTGTCGTTGTGATGTCTGTCACTCCAATGGATGGCAGCCTTGTCACTATGGAAGGTAGTCTGTTGTTCAGATTTTTGTTACTCCAATGGATGGTAGCCTTGTCATTATGGAAGGTAGTCTATTGTCGAGATTTTTGTTACTCCAATGAATGGTAGCATTATCATTATGGAAGGTTGTCTGTTGTGGACATTTTTGTTACTCCAATGGATGGTAGCCTTGTCATTATGGAAGGTAGTATGTTTTCAAGATTTTTGTTACTCCAGTGGATGGTAGCATGGTCATTATGGAAGGTAGTCTGTTGTCGAGATTTTTGTTACTACAATGGATGGTAGCCTTGTCATTATTGAAGGCAGTCTATTGTCGAGCTTTTTGTTATTCCAATGAATAATAGCCTTGTAATTATGTAAGGTAGTCTGTTGTCGTGATTTTTGTTACTCAAATGGATGGTAGCCTTGTCATTATGGAAGGTAGTATGTTGTCCATATCTTTGTTAATCCAATGGATGGTAGCCTTGTCATTATGGAAGGTAGTTTTTTGTCGAGATTTTTGTTACTCCAAGGGATGGTAGCCTTGTCATTATGGAAGGTAGTGTGTTGCCGAAGTTTTTGTTATTCCAATGGATGGTAGCCTTGTCATTATGGAAGGTAGTCTATTGTCTAGATTTTTGTTACTCCAATGGATGTAAGGCTTATGATCATGGAAGGTAGTCTATTGTCGAGATTTTTGTTACTCCAATGGATTGTAGCCTTGTCATTATGGAAGGTAGTCTATTGTCGAGATTTTTTATACTCCAATGAATTGTAGCCTTGTCATTATGGAAGCTAGTCTCTTGTGGATATTTTTTTTACTCTATTTATGGTACCCTTGTCATTATGGAAAGTAGTTTGTTGTCAAGATTTTGTTTACTCCAATGGATGGTATCCTTGTCATTATGGAAGGTAGACTGTTGTCGAGATTTTTGTTATTCCAATGGATGGTATCCTTATCATTATGAAAGGTAGTCCATTGTCGATATCTTTGTTACTCCAATGGATGGTAGCCTAGTCATTATGGAAGGTAGTCTATTATCGAGATTTTGGGTACTATAATGGATGGTAGCCTTGTCATTATGGAAGGTAGTATGTTGTCGAGATTTTAGTTACTCCAATGGATGGTAGCCTTGTCATTATGGAAGGTTGTCTGTTTGTCGAGATTTTTGTTACTCCAATGGATGGTAGCATTGTCATTATGGAAGGTTTTCTCTTGTGGATATTTTTGTTACTCCAATGGATGGTACCCTTGTCATTATGGAAGGTAGTTTGTTGTCGATATTTTTGTTAGTCCAATTGATGGTAGCCTTGTCATTATGGAAGATAGTCTATTGTCGATATTTTTATTACTCCATTGGATGAAAGCCTTGTCATTATGGAAGATAGTCTGTTGTCGAGATTTTTGTTATTCCAATGGATGGTAGCCTTTTCATTATGGAAGGTAGTTTGTTGTCGAGATTTTTGTTACTACAATGGATGGTAACCTTATCATTATGGAAGGTAGTCAGTTGTTATGATTTCTGTTACTCCAATGGATGGTAGCCTTGTCATTATGGAAGGTAGTGTGTTGTCAATATTTTTGTTATTCCAATGGATGGTAGCCTTGTCAGTATGGAAGGTAGTCTATTGTCTAGATTTTTGTTACTCCAATGGATGTAAGCCTTGTGATCATGGAAGGTAGTCTATTTGTCTAGATTTTTGTTACTCCAATAGATGGTAGCCTTGTCATTATGGAAGGTAGTTTGGTGTCGAGATTTTTGTTACTATAATGGATTGTAGCCTTGTCATTATGGAAGGTAGTCTGTTGTCGAGATTTTTGTTACTCCAATGGATGGTAGCCTTGTAATTATGGAAGGTAGTCTGTTGTTGAGATTTTTGTTATTCCAATGGATGGTAGCCTGGTCATTATGGAAGGTAGTCCGTTGTCGAGATTTTTGTTACTACAATGGATGGTAGCCTTGTCATTATTGAAGGCAGTCTATTGTCGAGATTTTTGTTATTCCAATGAATAATAGCCTTGTAATTATGTAAGGTAGTCTGTTGTCGTGATTTTTGTTACTCCAATGGATGGTAGCCTTGTCATTATGGAAGGTAGTATGTTGTCCATATCTTTGTTAATCCAATGGATGGTAGCCTTGTCATTATGGAAGGTAGTTTTTTGTCGAGATTTTTGTTACTCCAAAGGATGGTAGCCTTGTCATTATGGAAGGTAGGGTGTTGCCGAAATTTTTGTTATTCCAATGGATGGTAGCCTTGTCATTATGGAAGGTAGTCTATTGTCTAGATTTTTGTTACTCCAATGGATGTAAGGCTTGTGATCATGGAAGGTAGTCTATTGTCGAGATTTTTGTTACTCCAATGGATTGTAGCCTTGTCATTATGGAAGGTAGTCTATTGTCGAGATTTTTTATACTCCAATGGATTGTAGCCTTGTCATTATGGAAGCTAGTCTCTTGTTGATATTTTTGTTACTCTATTGATGGTACCCTTGTCATTATGGAAAGTAGTCTATTGTCAAGATTTTGTTTACTCCAATGGATGGTATCCTTGTCATCATGGAAGGTAGACTGTTGTCGAGATTTTTGTTATTCCAATGGATGGTATCCTTATCATTATGAAAGGTAGTCCATTGTCGATATCTTTGTTACTCCAATGGATGGTAGCCTAGTCATTATGGAAGGTAGTCTATTATCGAGATTTTGGGTACTATAATGGATGGTAGCCTTGTCATTATGGAAGGTAGTATGTTGTCGAGATTTTAGTTACTCCAATGGATGGTAGCCTTGTCATTATGGAAGGTTGTCTGTTTGTCGAGATTTTTGTTACTCCAATGGATGGTAGCATTGTCATTATGGAAGGTTTTCTCTTGTGGATATTTTTGTTACTCCAATGGATGGTACCCTTGTCATTATGGAAGGTAGTTTGTTGTCGATATTTTTGTTAGTCCAATTGATGGTAGCCTTGTCATTATGGAAGATAGTCTATTGTCGATATTTTTATTACTCCATTGGATGAAAGCCTTGTCATTATGGAAGATAGTCTGTTGTCGAGATTTTTGTTATTCCAATGGATGGTAGCCTTTTCATTATGGAAGGTAGTTTGTTGTCGAGATTTTTGTTACTACAATGGATGGTAACCTTATCATTATGGAAGGTAGTCGGTTGTTATGATTTCTGTTACTCCAATGGATGGTAGCCTTGTCATTATGGAAGGTAGTGTGTT